>CM032455.1:70800241-70897741 GCA_019049505.1 Pachyrhynchus sulphureomaculatus
ACATTTTATGACAAAAATAAACGAAGTCAGTAATCGATACGGCTTCGAACTTAATATCAGGAAAACAAAGTACATGGTAATCAATATTCATATCTAGGTACCATGATAAACGAACAATGGGATCATTCGCAGGAAATTCGTTGCCGTATGGAAAAAGCTAGAGCAGTGTTCTTCAAAATGACATCACTTTTTAAAAGTTCAGCAATAAAATGCTATGTCTTCAGTGTCCTTTATGGTGTGGAATCTTGAACTGAAGCCACTTCTAAGAAGCTTGAGGCATTTGAACTGTGGCTGTATCGCCACGTTTTGAAAATTTCTTATACTGACCATATTACCAACGAGGATGTCTTAAGTTGCATGAACAAGAAACTGGAAATTATGGAAACTGTTAAAGTGGAAAAATTGGAGTATTTAGGACACATAATGAGCAATTTCCACAGATATGGGTTACTACAGCAAATACTCCAAGGAAAGGTATTTGGAAAAAGGTGACCAGGACGCAGACGTATCTTCTGGCTAGACAGTCTGCGAAATTGGTGCTCAACAAATACTACCGGTCTTTTCAGAGCTGCAGTGGATAAAGTAATACTTGCCAACATTCAAACCGAAGAAGAAGAAGAAGACATATTTTTGTTCTATTGTGTTGGCCTGACGAACTCAGCGTATTAGCCAAGAGCTTATATATATATATATATATATATATATATATATATATATATATATATATAAATATATATATATATATATATATATTTAATTTAAAATCTGGGACATTGTTACTTCCAGCCGCTAGCGGCGGATTTGAACAAGCTACCCCTTGACAGCTTTATACTCGTAGCCACGGTCCTACCGAGGCCGGCAATGAAGACATATAATATTATTAAACTACAATAATTATAGTTTATGTAGGACACACCCTGATTATGCCCAATGTAAAGTTTTTCATTTAAAAAATTCTTGAATAGTACAAGAGGTATATTTAACCAATATATTGGATACATAATTCTTAAACAGACGTACAATCAAGGTTTTAAGATCTGTTAGTTCACCTATTTGATAGTTTTATGCCCATATAATAGGGACTTGACAAATAAAGATGTTATGTTCAGGGATAACTAAATTTTCGTTATATCTATTATCAAAATCCGCCAAAAAATATTTTTCTATCAACTTGTTCGAAAACTACGCATATAGATCGCATTGAATAACGAAAACATCTCTTGAGGCTTATAGGCAAGTATATCGACCCACTTAGTATCGTACTTGGCAAAGAATGGACATTCCCAAGTAGAGTGTTCATCCACAGTCCATTATTTCATGTTCTTAAACAGTAGGATGTAGTGTGGATAAAGTTGTTGACATTAACCGGTTGTATCCCATAAATAATTATCGAACTTCCACAGTGGCTAACAAACTGGCTGCAGAAATTCTTCCGATGTAAAGTAGGCTTGTATTTTTACTGGACTAAGCCGAAAAATGCTATCCTATAGGAGCATATACTTATAGTATGGCAAAGTTGGTGTGCCCCTCGAGCTGTGGAACAACAATGCACCTAGCCTCTAAACTATTATGTTTCTATGATCGTGCCAGTACTAAAATCGAATTTAAGGAGTTCGGTATGGGCCTGAAGAAGCAACAATTTGTGTCTGCTCTGTCTGAACTAGACTGACTATATGCTGAACCATGTATTCAACTTCATCACTCGTTATTTGAGTTATAGGGGTTCTTCCGATGTTTAAGCTTACGTGGCACATTTATGAGTGTACAGTACATCACCGAGGTCCTACAATCTGAGGTGGTAGCTTAAATCTATCCAGCTCCTGGCACTAAATTCTAGCAGGACAGAATTTATCAGTTTATCAGCATTTCGTCCTCCAGTTTATTCGCCGGAACTGAACCCGAACGATTTTTAACAATATCTAGATACTTTAGACATTGTGGAAAGGGTCTTCCCACTTGGAAACATCTAGTGTTGATCATTGGTGTAATTTGAATATTTTAAACTATCCGCGTTGTTAAGAGTGACGATAACCTTCATACAGGGGGTTCAAATGAATGAGTCGAAGCGTTTTCATTATTCTTCATATACTCATACCGTAACGAGTTTAACCACACAAATGTAATTGCTTCTAATATCAACAAGAAGATAGTTTTGAATACCAATGTAATAAGAAAGGTAATAGAGATTATTTTCCTCCACGGAATAACATAATTTTCTAACTAATTACCTTTAGAAGTTGCTGGAGAATAATAAATGACAATTATTTAAATTATCTGATACAACTTCGTTATACAAATATAAATAAATTTAGAAACTTTTATAGGATTGGCTTTTAAAAATGAAACAATATTTTGATTGTGGCAGTAAAAATAAAATTTTGGTATTTTACAGTTTAGATCTGATCCTGTTAGTTTTAGTTCGTTCAAGTTAGATAGGGTTGCATCATCGTTAGTCTGGGCTATTTTTTATTAAGATATACGTATTTCTCCTCTAAATCTTTACATGTAGAAATTCTCTCAAAGTCTTTTAAATTAACACTATAATGTTGATTTAACCTTTAATCAGAAAATGGAAGGAGTATATTCTGATATTTGGTCTTAAAATATCAGTAGAGGAAAAATTATTAAAGCTCTTGCAATTTTAAAGATAGAAAACTCTCGATTCAGTCTTCTTCTTCATCTTTTAGCAGTCTTTTCCATCCACTCCTATACGTAGGCCTCCTCCTGTCTTTTCCACTTCACTCTATCCATGGCTATATGGTGCCAGTTCCTGCTGACCTGTTGTTTCACGTCATCGATCCATCTTTTTGGTGGTCTTCGCACACTTCTCCTGTGTCTTCTAGGTCTCCACTGTATTAAGTGTTTCATCTACTTCTTATCCGCCTTCTCTCTAGCGACGTATCCTACCCAAGTCCATTTTAGAGTTGTCACACGCTTGATGACATCCTCGACCTTGGTTCGTAGACGTATTTACTCGTTACGCAAGTGGTCTATAAGCGTTACTTCCAACATAATTCGTTCTATAGCTCTCTGGGTAGTTCGAAGTTTATTAGCTGTTTTCACCGTTCATGTTGCGGTTTCTAATCCATACGTCATCACAAGGAGAATGTACGTGTTAAAAACTTTGCTTTTCAGATTGATCGGGATATCAGGACTTTTTAAGACGTGACCCAGTTTTCCAGTGGCACCCCATGTCATTCTAGTTCTACTCAAGCTGGCTTTTTGGTTCTCTTTATCAAGTTTTATTTCATGACCTAGGTAAACATATTCTTTTACTTTTTTATTTTAATGCCTCCAACATAGAGTGGTGTTTTATATGGAGTCAGGGTTTTAGTTTTTGTTAAATTCATAATCAACCCAACTTTTTCTGAAGCTGCAATTCAGTCTATTTTGAGGTAATTCACCAATAATAACAGGGGTGACCTGAAATATCTTAAGACTGTGCTTTAATTTAGAAAATTAGGGTTAGTTCAGGTCACATTACACTACTACTTGATAATTATTTTAAAACTATAAAGCATATATAATAAAATAGATAGAATTTTTGTAGAAAATTTAATAGTACTGTATGGCTAGAAATCTGATAGTTTCGAGGGCATTTGTTAAAGCAAATCAAATATGTTACAAAATTGAACGGGTATAGCGGCGTGGATGCTAATGTTGTCACTGAGGAGACTCTGCAACCATAGAGAAATCTTTCAGATACACCGTCAAAGTGAAGCTTAGCAAAGGATGCGTCATTTTAATGGTAACTAAACCTTTTATAAATTCGCGATATTCAAAACAAAATTTCTCATATCGGCATACTATAGAAGACATTTAAAATAGAGAACTATTGAACATAAGAAAAGTCACGGCTCAGGGATGTCCCTCTTTTATATTAAAAATTTTAAGTAATTTTCGTAATAAAAACTAATAACCGGTCAAGTGCAACTTGAACTTGCGTAATTAGTGTTCTGTACGTTGATTGCTTCTAAAATAAGAATTTTTGTTACGGAGGTATGAAATGATTTTTTTATATATGAGATAAATTATTAAAGGTAATGCACTCGTGATATTTTTTGTTCAATTTACACACTGTGGAGAATATTGTAGATTTTTTTTTCAAAATTTTTTGATCGGTACTTTTCGAGATAAGAGGGGGCAGCGATTTTTCGCGAATTTTTAAAAATAATACAAGAACAGTATGCGCAAGTATTACATTATATATATATTTTTGAACTCGTGTTTTTACAAGCTTTCATTTGACATCCCACTCGATGACCTAGTAAAAAAAAATTTTTTCACTTCCGTTCCGATTTTACCCCTCAAAACTAACTCGTTATGTCAAAATTTAACTTTCAAAACTACACGGCTCTGATGTTCTATGTCAAATAGTTTCGGAGAAAGTCAGGTGTGACAGACGGACGGACAGACACCGAAGTGATCTTATAAGTGTTCCGTACGGAACACTAAAAACAACGTTGAAAATTTGATCTGCTAGTTTGTAATACTGTTACGTTTCAGATGGAATAAAATCGGTTATTGCGATTTTTCTTGTTTTTTTTTAATTGTTAATTTTTGTAATTTTTTTGTTGAATTATGAAAATAATTCGTAAGGAAGAAATCTATCAATTACCATCTGAAAAGAACAATTTCTGGAAAAGTTGTAGAGCCGTAGAAAAAGTCTTTTAAATATACCTTAAGAGCGAAACTTAGTCAATAGTATGGCATGCCAAACAAGGTCGAACTGGCTGGACATTTTATGCGCAACGTGACTTTCCACGATGTTAAATTCCATTGTGACAAAGATGTATGGAGGAGATTTTACTTTCTGTGCCTTGTCTTATAGGTGGTCGCTAATAATATTGTATCCTTCCAGATATTTTAAGAGACCTTGATTTATAGCATCTTGCCTACCATTAGATATTACTGAAAGCCATGCCAGTGGTTGATGGTTGTTTAGTATAATCTAACTGAAAGGAAATTATTTTTCTGAAGAATTAGTTAGAACGTATATAAAGGTATTGGTGCTGGTTCATTCCCTCTTGTTAAGTACGATGGTATTGCATTAAGACTAGAAGCTTTTCTGGTATTTAGATTTATTAAAATACGTTTTATAACAATCACACGAGGATTTAAGAAGTTGAAACTACCCCTTTTTTCTGCAATTATTGGAAATAAGCAAATAATATTATAATTCGATTAGATTCGTCGAGTCCAAGAATCTTGAGAAGGAACCATGATATGATTTATACGAAAATATTCGATAACTTCGTCCCCCCCATTTTCTCCATTTATAAATTCGAAGAAAGTTGTGCTAAAACTTTATGCATTACTTTGATCGAAAATGAGGTAAAATTTTCATAATACTATTAAAGCTATATAAAAAAAAAAACAGAAAAAAAAAATTATAGATATCTTTCCTGCATCAAGTAAACAGTCCGATGAAAATGAGACACTATATTTGTTGTTACCTAGGGACCTTGAAACCTTAAGAAAAGCTAAAATCTTTGGAGGGTAACTTTTTCACAAATACACTACTTCCCTTTGGCAAGGAAAGTGAAAGGCAGAAATGTAATAGATTGGTACATTCTATCTTAATTATATTGCAATTTCGGAAGGATATAATGCTAAGATTTTACGTACAATATCTCTTCAAAAGTCCAGATAATTTTTTTTTTGTAAATGGCTCTTGGCTTTAAGTGTACTCGTAGTACCCTATCTTCTTAATATACACTGGTGAGCAAAAAAATCGACTCAAACTATTTAACATAGCTTCATTAACACGGATTTTAGAATTTAGTGTTCATAATTTATACGGATTTTAGTATCATTTGAAAACCCATTCTATTCTCTTTCTAATGATATCAAATTCCATAGCATATCTCATGCTTTTTATTAATTAAAATAATTGAAAGGGGAAACAAGGAGAACAAGGATTAAAAATAGGGGTAAGAGAAAGGAAGAATTAAACAAATTTTAAGTATAACAATGAAACTTAATGATAAAAATCAAAATCAATGTTTTGTATTAACCCCCCTAGTTCTTGTTACTGTTTCCAGCCGATTTTTCTTGGAGCGGGTTAGCTTTTTCACCACTGTCTGTGGAATTCTTCCACATTCAGCGATGCAGGGGCTGAATTTCTGGCTCGAACCCATTTTTTTGAGCACATCTCAGATTTGCTCGATTGGATTGAGGTCAGGACTCAGCGTAGGCCAGACTAATAAGGGTATTCCCACTTCCGTCAGGTATTGCTGCTCCGATGCAGCAGCATATGGCCTCGCATTATCGTGCATTTAGCACGAAGCTATCGCCAGCAAACCCAGCATAAGTAACGAAGTGTTCCTGCATTATCTCCTCGATGTACCGGTGAGCAGTTAATCCACTGCTACGAGTCTCATCAGTCACGAAAATCAAATCGATTTTCGCATCCAGTGAGATGCCTTCCCACAAAATGACAGAACCTCCTCCGTAAGGGATTGCGCATAGCACTTCCCAGGCCTCCTATAGACTCGTCTTCTTTCATCGTAGCCCTGTAGGCACATTCGGGACTCGTCGGGGAATAAAACGGAGCACCATTGCTCTAAGGTACAGTCGACATTTCCTCGGGCAAATCTCAGTCGCGCTTGTCGATGGGCTGCTGTCAATTTGGGTCCGTTAGCTGGTCTCTTCCGAGTTAGGTTAGCTTCTTTAAGTCTTCTTCTGACTGTCCAATGACTGATAGCCCGACCACGAACTTGTCGGAATTCCTGCTGAACCTCAACACCGGTATACTGATGACTTCATAGAGTTGTGTTGAAAATGAAGCGGTTATCTCGTTCCGAAGTACACCTTTCTGCAAAGGTGCCAGTCTCTTGGTAACGCCTGTAGAGTCTGGAGACAGCTGACTGGCTCAGGTTCAGTTGCGCAGCGACTACACGTTGGCTATGCCCTTCTTGCAATAAGGCAATGACTTGTGTCGGTATTCACTTTGCGATGACGTGTCGTTGCATAACGAAATTTTTTGGTTTATATAAGAAAATTATTCGTAAAGATTTTTTGGAGTTGAAAAATTAACTCAACTCGGATGCTTTCTGATATTATTTCGGTATTGTTTAAGTAAAAATAACAAGACTAATAGACTCATTAGAAAAAATATTCCAGAAGTATTAAGTTTTAATTTATTTTATTTCAGTTCGATTCCTCTCCTCTTTTTTTTTTTTTTTTCCACTAATTTGAAATTTAAAACCAATAAAACGGTTGCCCGAATGTCAGAATATCAAATTAAAAAATAATATTTTGTACACTTTTTGTTTTTGCGTGAAGTCAAAGAGACTGATATTTGCGGTAGTAATTGAACATAATTATTATTTTTTCTTTGATGTAGTTACCTAATAAAATTAAGTTTGTTGGTAGGAATTATTGTTCCAGCTTACTAGGTTTCATCTGTGATGACACTGACGTAGATAAATTCCACAGCATATCTTTGTTTAAATTGAATGTGTATCTGATTCAAATGATTAAATGCAACTTTATATATATTAAAAATTGGCCAAGTATAAGTCGGACTTGCACAATTAGTGTTCAGTATCATGACTGCCGAACTACCATATAAATGAAAGTACGATGAAATTCACACATCTTCAATATAAGAATTACCAAGAATATATAAAAAGCGAGACATATTTGTAGTTTAAAATGAATATCTACGACATAAATATTTGTTTAATTATAAACAAATAAAATAAAATTATTTTGTTTCGCTACTTATCCGTTGGTCACCAGTCATGAAGGAAATTTATTTTATCTGTGATTGGCCAAATGCTTAAAGCAGTAATGTAATGAAAAATATATGAGTATACAAAGGTGGTTCAATAAGTACCCATATTACCATCGTGTGCTGACATCTGATAACACCAAAAAACCAAATTTGACACTGATTCATAGGTTAGTTTGCATTTGGCAGCCATTTCAGTAAGTAGTAACGTGTTTGTCGCTAACATGGAAGAGTGATTCGTTTTTTTGCTTTTGGATGGTAAAACGTGTGAGGAGATAAAAGCGAACCTGGATACTGTGCGTCATCCATGTCAGATATTGGTTCAACGAATTTAAACGTGGTCGAACATTTATTTTTATTGAGGATCTCCTGGGACGCCCACCAAATGTGATTACCGAGGAAATCATTGAAGAAGTCTACGACATGATTCTCGCTGATCGTCGAACGAAAGTGCGCGAATTAACAGAAGCCATAAATGTGTCGACAGGAATGGTAATTAATATTGTACACGATAAGTTGGCTATGATAAAGTTGTTGGCCGATGGGTGCCGCGATTGCTCATCGTGGACAACAAGCAGGTGGGGCTTTCAACTTCGAAGCTGTGTTTGGAGCAATTTAAGCGAAATCAGAAGGACTTTTTGTGTCGAGTTGTCACCGTCGATGAGACCTGAATTAATCGTTATACACCCAAACCCAACCAATAATCAAAACAATGGGTTGCTTCCGGTGAATCTGCCTGCGAAGACGGTTCCATCGGCCGGAAAAATTATGGCGACGATTTTTTTGGATACAAAGGGCATCATACTCATTGGCTTCTTTGAAAAGGGAAGAAAGTTTAATGGACTATATTATAGTGAGTAAACGAAGCACTTCGACAAGAAATTGAAGGAAACACATTTAGCGAAGAAGAAAGTGCTATTTCACCACGACAATGCTCCAGCACATTCATCCGGAGTTGCTGCCGCCAAACTACATGAATTATATTCTGAATTGTTGACGCACCCCCCGTATTCGCCCGACCTACCTCCCTGCGACTTCCTCTTATTCCCAAACTTGAAAAAAATGGCTCGCAGGAAAAAATTCAGCTCACATGAGGAGGTCATCGCCCAGACAGAAGCGTTTTTTGGAGAGGTTAAAAAATGGCAAGGACGTTGGGAAAAGTGTATAGACCTAAAAGAAGACTATGTTAAAAATAAAAGCGTTGTTTTTGAAAAAAATAGCGTCTTCAATCCTAACACGGGTACTTATTGAACCAACCTCGTATTACGGATTGCATCGAATATGTACTGATATTTCGTAGCTCTTAGTCCTGGTTAAATTCCCAACTTTACACCATATGGTCAAGTCAAATAGTTTTTTTATACTGGATAAATTATCAAAGCATAATGCACTTGTGTGATAATTTTCGCTCACTCTACACTTTATAAAGAATATCCTAGAATTTTTTCCATCAGTACTCTTACCATAGAGATAGGGGGGAGAGAGATTTTTAGCTACTTGTTTAAAATAATATAAAGCAACGTTTGTGCGAGTCATATATAATTTTGAACTCATGTTTTCACAAGCTTTCATTTGACACCCCACTTGATGATCTTGCAAAAATTTTTTTTTTTTCATTTCCGATTTCACTCCCCAAAACTAACCAATTAAGTCAAAATGTAACTTTCAAAACTACGCGGCTCTGATTGGGCGATCAATAACAGTTGTGCTAAATTTCAACTTTCTAACTCAAATAGTTTCGGAGAGAATCGGGTGTGACAGACAGACCCGAAGTTATCCCATAAGTGTTCCGTATGGAACAATAAAAATGTTAATAAGTAAACTACTGAAATACATGGAAAAAAATTCACTAGAGAAATGTTTCTATATTTTGAGGGCGTGCACTACATTTGTAGAAAAAATTCCAACTATTACTTTACATATTTCCTGTCAAATTGTAGGATTTGATGATAGGGAAGCTGAGTTTTCATAAAAATTATAAACAAATACTCGAAATGACAAAAATAGACAGTTTATTTATTTTAATTCTAAAAAAGATAGGTTGACATGAAACAAAGAGATAAGAACTTGTTTTTATCAACTTTTATAAATTAACTTTATTCGACGATTTTTTTCCGAATAGTCGTTAATTATTTTATTATAAAAATCGCGTGTCGTTGATTCCATTAAAATATTTAATAGCTCTTTTTATATTGAAAGCAACGCTAGTGACGACAATCTTTCCTTTGACTGAGTGTTCCTTGCGATTGCGTGAATTCGCTATATGGTTTAAACTTTACTTAAATTATTTAAGTCTATGTAAAAAAAATTTGACGATTTTTTTTCATAAAAAGTTAGTTTAACATCTGAAGAATGTCCTCACCAAGTTTTAAATCGAAATTCGAACTCTAAATGCACCTATCGTGTCATAAAATCTTGTTTGAGCTTTTCATTTGTTTATAATGTTGACTAGAAAAATTGATAAAAATGAACACAATCACCGTTCAAATCGCCCTTGCTGTCGACATTACTCAGGTAATAAGTCCAAGGATATGCAATATAGGGAGCAAAAAGAAGGAGTTGGACCAAGTGCACCGGCTAAGAAATTAAAAGCGATGGAGACTTTACCAAAAACTTTAAATGTGTTTTTCGCAAAACATAAAATATCGCACCTGCACTATGGCAACAATATGTAATTTTTATCCAAATTAATTTTCGTCGCAATTTTCAAGGAATCTCAGCATTTTTTTTTTTAAATCTTCGTTCTTGATTTCTCTATCGATCTGTCTGAGTGGATTTTTGATTATTTACCTTGTTTTTTAGTAATTTATCAATATATATTGCCTCGTTGCCCAAAAAACACCTTTTGAGGCAATAAAATGAACCTCAGTCACGCAATTTCCAAGGAATCTCAAAATTTTCTTTTATAATCTTCGTGTTTTACTTTTCTAGCGATTTGTTTAGGGAGAATATTGATTATGTGCCATGATTTTGATTAATTTAATATATATATATATATATATATATATATATATATATATATATATATATATATATATATATATATATATATATACATATATTGCTTTTTTTCCAAAAAACACCTTTTTAAGCAATAACATGAGTCTCAGTCACGCAATTTTCAAGGAATCTCAATATTTTTTTTTATAAACTTTGTTTTTGATTTTTCTATCGATCTGTCTGGGCGGATTTTTGATTATTTATCATGATTTTTACTAATTTATCAATATACATTGCTTTTTTTTTTTCCAAAAAAAAAAAGAGAATTAAAAAAACGATTTTTTAGGCAATAAGATGAGTCTCAGTTGCGCAATTTTCAAGGAATCTCAATTTTTTTTTAAAGCTTCATTTTTGACTTCTCTATTCGTTTGTCTGTGCGGATTTTTGATTATTTGCGATGATTTTTACTAATTTATCAATATATGTTGCTTTGTTGTCCCAAAAAACACCTTATTAGGCAATACAATTAGTCTCAGTCAGGTAATTTTCAAAGAATCTCAATAGTTTTTTTAATAATTTTCGCTTTTGATTTTTCTATCGATTTTTGAGCCTGAAATTTTGAGTAGTCGCCCATTTTGTTATTTCGCCTGGTAAAAATTTTTCCGTAGTCCGGCCAAGAATTACACTCATATATTTTAAGAATTTATTTGTCTTTTCTGTTTCAGACGTTGCTGGAACAACGAATCATGGGGTCGAGTAAAGAATCGTTTTTTAACACGCCCGTATGCAGAGCTTCAAATAAGAATTAGACCGACTCAAAAAAATTTATGAATGCATTTCAAAGTTTAATGAATAATATCTAAAATTTTTTTTTTTTAACTATATCTTATACTTTTTTCAAAAAAAATCAAAAAAAAGGCTAACTTTCCGTAGTCTGAGGCAAGCCCCTTAAATAAATAAGTACAATGACCTGCCCAGATTGGCCGTTAATACCGTATGCCGGCACTACAACCATGGAGCTAGGGCTTAGTTTTTAATTTGGAATAATTGGATAATATATAAAAGAGGCGTAAAAACATTAATAGATATCCGGAGCTCCTCAACAGAAAGCACTGGCAAAATTTTAAGTATAACAATATTATAAATCAGTAGATCATGTTTCTTGCTTATCATGTAAATGCTTTTTCCTTTTTAGTGTTCCATACGGAACACTTATAAGATCACTTCGGTGTCTGTCCGTCCGTCTGTCACACCCGATTTTCTCCGAAACTATTTGACATGGAAAGTTGAAAATGAGTACTAATATAGGAATTGATATCCTCATCAGAACCGTGTAGTTTTGAAAGTTGAATTTTGACTTCAAGGGTTAGTTTTGGGGGCTGAAATCGGAAGTGAAAAAAAATATTTTTACTAGGTCATCGAGTGGGGTGTCAAATGAAAGCTTGTAAAACATGAGTTTAAAAATATATACAATGTAATACTTGCGCACACTTTTTTTGTATTATTTTTAAAAAATCGTGAAAAATCGCTGTCCCCTTTATCTCGAAAAATACTGATCAAAAAGTTTTGAAAAAATTCTGCAATATTTTCCACAGGGTGTAGATTGGACGATAATTATCACGAGTGCATCATTTATCTGGTATACAAAAAAATAAAAATTTCAAGGTCATCAGTTTTCAGTAAAGACCGAAAAAAAAACTTTGTTGAAAACTCATTTGGGGTGTGTTTTGTGAAGTCATTGATTATTTTATACCTCGGTAACAAAAAATTTTATTTTAAAAGCAGTCAACGTACGGAACACTAATTGCACAAGTTCAACTTTCACTTGACCGGTTATTATTATAATAAAATCCTACAACGAACATATTTACATCATTTTAAGGATTGATGAGCTTCTATGTTGCATTGTAGTAAATGTTTCGTTTAAATTGAAATACCTGATACGTATTTGCAAGTAGGGTACGTCTAGTATGCATATTAATAGAACTTATCACTTGTTTTTAGTATTTTGACAGAACTCATTTAGACTACGTTCGGTAGTCATTTCCTGAAGTTAAATTCTAGTACAGAGCAAAGAACCTCGTAACATTCATTTTTTCCTAGATTTTAAGATCATGTTACAACACTGTTTCCACTTATAATTTATATTTTTTTTTACTATACTTACTTACTAACTTTTAAGCAGTGTAGTTTAAAACAGTGTCTTGAATTTTTGAGCCGTTTATTTTACAGTGTGCATTGCGGGTTACCTACTGTACCTATTTAATTTGCATCGAACGCGTCCGATTGGCTAAAGATTTGTATCCGGGAAGTAGCCATCTTGAAGACGTGA
Source organism: Pachyrhynchus sulphureomaculatus (assembly GCA_019049505.1). Classification (NCBI taxonomy): domain Eukaryota; kingdom Metazoa; phylum Arthropoda; class Insecta; order Coleoptera; family Curculionidae; genus Pachyrhynchus; species Pachyrhynchus sulphureomaculatus. The sequence continues at coordinate 70,813,252 of CM032455.1, forward strand.
TTTTAAGGAAAGGAGAAAAATATTTAAGGGTCCGGATGGCATGAATAGAGGCTTTTTCCAGCCGAGATGTAGTAAAGGCTTTTTTCCCATCATTGAGCCACAGTGAGCTCTCCTTTTGACCATGTAGCCAGAGAGGGCTTTTCCTTCAGTAAGCCGCCCAGTAGGTTTTTTTTTTACCACGTTGTCGTACTCGTTTATTAGTGATGTAGTAGTGCAGAAACGGTTTTAGTTTTCAAGTTCAAGGCTTTTTCCTTGAAATATCCTGCTTATTCCCAAACCTTTAGGGGTCAAGAGATGTTTAGCAGCCCAAAGGGAACTGGGGTAGCCAAGGTGGAGACATCAGTGTTATGAATATCTCACTAGAACAGGTCAAAAACTCACAAAAAAACCGTAAGGCATCAGTATATCAATCCATAGACCTAGTTTCCTGCTGATAAGTGCGTTTTACATCGTCTATTCAAAACGGGTAACTTGTGAAGTTAATCCCACGAAATTTTAACATCGTGTTTAGCTAAGCCTTAATTAGAATCCTGATTTAAAGACTCTAGATAATCGTACCATCTACTAGATTAAGGGATTTTATTTAGTAGTAGTAGTAATTTTAAAGTGTAGCGAAGTTAGAATTTTTAATTTTGTCATTAGTAAAGCGTTTTCTTTATTTAAATCTAGCGTTTCACTGAATCACCCGTTCTACCTTTCAGGACGCAACGGTTGTACTATATTAAAAAAAAATTTTAACAACTACATAACCCTTCAGTATTTTTTCATTTTTTTGAGCTGAAGTTAGATTCTTTTTATTTTAAAATGAATGGTGCTCAAAATCTGTACAACCAAAATTTTAAACAACTATAGAGACTATTTTCAAAATACGTACAAAAATTATCTCTTATCCATATTTCTCTACCAAAAAACTGAGCTAGTTTATGTCTAATTTCTTTAGTTCTTTCAGTATTAATATTCACTCAATCCATTCTCAGAAATTAAGATATACGAAAGGGGCAAATAACGGCTTCTATTTAATAAATACAGTAATACCCCGCTTTACGCGAGGGATACGTTCCGAAAAAAAATCGCGTTAACTGAAATTCGCGTATATCGAGGTTTATGATTAAACATAGTCAAAATTTAATACAAAAAAATACAAATCATTTTAATCAATCACTTTAATTCTAAGAACACTTTATGCAATACATACTCTTATTTTTTACGGAAAAATACATCTATTGTCTTTTGGGTAACGTTTTGTTTACGTTCTTGTAAAATACGTTCATAACACCCAACACTGTTTTTAATTGTTTGACACACGGTCAAGACACGGTCATCATTATTGTCTATACTCTGCAATATGTCCAAACCTGAATAAATTTTTGAAAGTGCATTTTGTATTTCCCCTGAAGATAAAACTTTCTCTTCTACTTGTTCTTCCTCATCGTAGATAGGATTATTCTGTAACTCGATCAGATCTTCATTGCTAATAGGATCGTCGTGCGTTGCTACAAGTTCTACGAGATCTTCTACCGTGACATCTTCAAGTTCAGACCCCTCAATCATTGCAGCAATGTCTTCAAGCACTTGTCTCTGCATCTGGACAATTCTTCTAGGTGCTTCCACTACATCTGGCCAAAGATTACGCCACACCCCATTCATACAACTCATTTTAACTTCCTTCCAAGCCTCTTCTATGTTGTGAATAGACTTCATAATGTTGTATGACTTCCACCACTCTCGCATAGACTGTCTTCCTTCCCCGTCAGTTTCATGAATTAGTTGGCTAAAAGTGCGGCGATGGTAATAAGCTTTGAAGTTTGCTATTGCTCCCTGGTCCATAGGTTGTAATATTGACGTAGTGTTTGGTGGAAGGAACTTTACGTACACTTTTAAGTCTCTGGGCGTATCAAGTGAGGTTGGATGTCCTGGGGCATTGTCTAAGAGTAATATAACTTTAGGTTCAAGCCCATTTCTGTCACAGTATGATTTGACTGATGGGCAAAAACTATTAGAATACCATTCTTGAAAAATTTCCCGTGTAACCCACGCCTTTCTGTTTGATCGCCACACAACTGGTAGACTTGTCTTGTCTGTGCCTCGCATTGCACGGGGTGTTTCTGAATGGTACACTAGTAAAGGTTTCAGTTTGAAATCACCAGTGGCATTACCACCCAGCAGAAGTGTTAGTCGATCTTTCGCAGCTTTGAAACCACTGGCTTGACGTTCTTCCTTAGAAATGAATGTTCGAGATGGCATTTTTTTCCAGTAAAGTGCGGTCTCATCAACATTGAAGATGAGACAAGCAGGAATTTTCTCTCGTCTAACGAAGTCTTGAAACTTGTCTGGAAACTCAGCTGCAGCTTGAATGTCCGCGCTGGCCGCCTCGCCTGTTATGTGGATATTGTGAAGATTAGAACGCTGCTTGAACCGATGGAACCAGCCTCTGCTGGCAGCAAAAGTCGGAGTGGCACTCCCTTCTCCTTCTTTTGTTTTCAGCATCTCATACAAAGATTTTGCTTTTGTGCATATGAGATCTTGACTTAGTGGTGTGTTCTTCTTATTCAAATCTTCGATCCAGACTGACAGTAATTTCTCCATTCTTTCTAAGATAGATGATCTCGAACGAGAAAGTTTTGTTGCACTTATAGGTGTTGAACCTTCGCTGGAGATTTTAATTTTTTCCCGATTTTTATAAATCGTTCTCACAGTCGATTCTGAGAGTCCAAAATCTCTCCCAACAATTGTTGCTTTGCCTCCATTTTCCATTCTTCTTAACACTTTCATCTTCAATTCCAAAGTGACGCTTTTACGCTCTTTTTTCTTTACAGGCGGCATTTTTAACGTAGGGTTAAATTATGTATGTATGTATCTCCAATAAATATTAAAACAAAACTGCCAGCCGACCGAACTAACATTACGGAACAAATGAACACACGAAACGAACGAGAAAATCCCCATAGAACAAAGTCGAAGGACAGGGAATTCCCAATTCTTCAAAGAGAATATTCAGAGAAAGCGGGGATCCCCCCGCGACCATAGAGAAGTTAATGACTACATGAGCGCGAAATTTGAAATTCGCGTTATAGTGAAACCGCGCGTAACGGGGTCGCGCTAAGCGGGGTATTACTGTAATATATTTATTAAAAGCAAAGAAGTTAAGACGTTTCAAAATTGCGCTCAACGTGCGAGCGTTTTTTTGACGGTACAAAATTTAGCCCAAACAGGAGGGTATTTTTTTTAACACGCCACAACCTTTCACCTACTCCCTTTATAGTGAGATGGTAAGGCTAAATGGTAGAAACATTTAGAAAATATCACTTTATATCTTTATTAATATAAAACAAATCATATCGGATGCTATGTCCTACGTCGGCGATTTGCCGCGAACCACTTAAGTGGCACGATTGGAGCAACAAAATCAAAACAATATGGGGTATTCTCGGCTTTCACCAGAGTTTTAGTTTGTCACAATCAAAATAAAATAGAATTCTACAGACTATATACTCTAATTATGGCAGAAAAGAAGTTCTATGTCAAGGTGATTTTATGTATTTTTTGTTTTCACGGATTTCTAAATCTTCTTTATATATATATATATATATATATATATATATATATATATATATATATATATATATATATATATATATATATAGGTAAAGAAGATAAGTTGAATTTTAAGAAACAGAATCCTGTAAATTTGTATACAGAGGCTTGTCAGCATATTCTTTCTAATGAAAATAGTGACAACATTTTATAACATTCAATTATATCAAAATATCTAACAGCAGGAGGACTGTTATCAATATCTTTGCATCAAGGATTAGTAGTTTCGCCAGTACAATAACTTGTATTTTTCGCAGCTAGCACAAAACTATTCTGTTTCGCTGTTCTAGATCTCCTATGCAGGACGCTCAAGTCAGATTGCTCGCATCGCTCACGTTGCTAAAATGAATTGCGTTAGGACGTCGGAAAAAAAATATGGAGATATAATTATTTGCTTCAATTTCATTAATAATGGACTTACTACTCATTTTAAATCAGACTTATGGCAACCAATAAATCTCGAGTGTACCATAACCTATAAGATTGTGGATTAACACAATCTGGCAGTAATGATGAAACAAATGAGCACCTCCAGTGATTGTCGTTTATAATTTAATGATGGAAGTAATAGTGTAAATTCCATTTATCATTAGTAAAGGACACAATTATTATAAGATTAGACAATATAAAGTAAAAAAGCAGTTTTTGGATAGCGTTATCAGAACGAAGCACGTACTCTTTGTTAACTTACAGAACTAACTAAAAAAATATTACGGTAACGAAAAGTGATAATTTTTGCAAAAAGGTTAATAAATATGCAGCAAGTTTCAAAAATGTCCATTTTAATTTGTAACGTCATAAATTAAAATTTCAGTTATAAATATTGATTATTGATAACTTGATAGTTTAAACCCCTTCCCATTGTCAAAAACAAAATACGTATACAAAGTTTGGTGGTAGAAATTTTATTGTGCTGTTTATAGTGAACGTTTGAAGAAGACTTAACCGACAAAAATTGTGAATTTAGTAAAATTGAATATTGATCAGTTAAAGTACCTTTTTTTGAAAGGATTGTTGGCTGTAGAAATTGACGACGACAAACTTATTACGACGAAAAACAATGTCTTTCTTACGCAACTATTAAAAAGTGGATTGTGGATTTCAAGATAAGAAGAATCGACATCAGTGATGAATACAGTGCCGAAAGATCCGTTTCTGCGTCTACCTGAGATAATATTGAGGTTGTGCATGAAATGGTTTTGAAAAATCACAGAATAGTGTTGAAACGTATAGCATGTAGACTTTGAATGTTTTATATGAATGTGTTTTTCACATTATCCAACATGATATGGGTATGAGAAAATTACCAACTAAATAGTACGCCTCCCAAAAACAATTGAGAGTTACAACATTCAAGTTGATTTGTAGTCCTTTTGAAGAGGATTTATTTAACTGTTCAGATCAATTGGTAACTGTGAATAAAATATCGTTTCATCATGAATGGGACAGTGGAAGGAATGGAAACATGCTGGTTCACCTTGTCTCAAGAAATTTAGCTCACAGAAATCAGCGGGAAAAGTTCTTGCTTCCGTCTCTCGGCAGAAAGTCCTTACAAATTACTTGGATCATGCAAAACAGTAAATGGAGAATTTTATTTTTCATTATTAACTAAACTTTTTACCAAAATTGTGGCAAAAACGTCAAAGGAAAGTGTTTACGGGACGCTGTTTTTGCAAGACAACGCGCTTGCCCACGAATCGCTGTTAAATTTGCAAAAAATAAACGAATTAGGCTTTAAACTGATTGACCATCCCCCATATGTAAAAAATAAATGAATTAGGCTTTAAAGTGATTTATCATCCCCATATTCCCTTGATTTAGCTCCCTCGGACTATAAAGCTAAAAAAATATTTGAAAGTCTATAAATTATAAGAAAATTACAGGGAATAAACAATTCTTGTCACTCAGATTTCTTTTTTTTCTATGCAAGGCTAGAAATTTATCAATACGCCCTCGTATGTGAATTTCGAATTATCACAATTTAAGCAAAAACATAACCAATGGTCGTAAATAGCTTTATTTTGACTACGAAGTTTAATATCCAAAAGAGAAAATATAATATTAATAAAAATACTAATTTGAACAGTAATTAGTTAGGCGCCCATATTAATATCCCTTTACTGTGTTTTACTGATTAACAAAGCATACCTAAAATTAACGCAAAACTGTAATCATGCCTTGTCAGCCACAAAATCTAAATCTAAAGAGAATATATTATGAGTTTGACATTGTTAACTCTAATGTAATTACTTTTACATTTTAATCGCTTGGTGGTTACTCTCAATACAGTCTTTAATATCCTGGTAAAACACGCTTTTCAGTGTTTCGTTTGATTAAATATTTATTGTATTATAAAGTAATAAAGGGTGGCATTTTGTTTAATATTACACAATAAGTTTTTACATATCACTTATACTATACTTCTCAAGATACAACCTGCAGGCTCAACCAGTTGTGATTCAGTGCTTGGGGGGAGGAGGAGTGTGTCTAATACTGTAATGTATGGCGGACCCATTTGCTAGGTACCAAATGACTTTGACCGTATGTGATGCTTTGGTGGTATATACCCAGCCTTGCTTCAAAAAGATTTGGACATTTCCCTCCGCAATTTGTGAGAGTTTTCGGAGTTAGTGTTCTACCAGGCGGTTGTGAGACAATTATTAATAAAAACGGAGGGCATGCTACTCGATTTCCATTGAAGCTAATAATTTGACCATTGTTCTTTAGGCGTACGTTTGATGATAGCCAACGCGTATTCCGAAACCACTGAAACCACACTACACGCCTTGGTAACTCAGGTTAGAAGAGCTATTAACTAAAAATACGTCATATGGGCCGTATTTTATAATATGGGCAAGGTACTCGTTAAAATAAATCTAAAGGCTATTTATGGTGACCTCGGAGTATGAAAGAAATCTGCGGTGGACGTCAAATGGATTAATTTTATTTAAAGGAACTTTTTGTGCATTCTGCAATCTAAGATATAAATATTGATCACGGTGACCTGCCGAAATCATCACAAAATAGTTTGTATGAGGTGATAATAAGTTATAATTTTTGTGAGTACTGATGAAATTCTATATAGAAAAGTAAAATGACAAACTCGCACAAAAGCCATAGCCTTTTAATGTAGTAGTGGTTATAAAATTTGATGGAATTATATACTCTATATGGTAACTCCATGTCGATTTATGAGATTTTGTAGTAAATTGGTAAGTTTTATTTTTATGTTTTTTTTAATGGTCACCTCTCGGTCTGAATAGAGATTTAGATGAATATCAGTGAGGAAGTCGTAATATCTGTTAACATCGTTCAAGCACCGAAGCATACATTTGTATTTCACGCCCCTTTTTACCACATAGGAATATAGGAACGGAAGGTGACAGCAGTTGCGGGGAGGGCGGTGAGGTAAGTGGTGCCCACTTACTATTGGCTGCCGATATTGCGCAAGCGCAGTACGCGTGTTCTCGGACTTTCAATTAATCAAATAATAAATATAATTATTCGGATAAAGATAGTATTATGTTATACGAGGATGGATTAAAAAGTTCGCGGCCCCACCAAAAAATAATTATAATATTTTTATTATAGTACTCTCAATAAGTTCATACTTTCTTTGGCTGTCACAGTGTAAAATTGTGTTGCTGTAGAATTTGTGGTTTTTGGGTTAGAACGCGTTTAGTGAGACCAAGTGCAGCGTTTTTGGAAAAATGGAAAAAATTGAACGTGCGATCTTGTTGATCAACAAGTACCTGTTTAAAAAAAGATTAAATTCAAAGAAGATCCACGATGATATGAAAACAACACTAGGGGAATCTGCCCCGTCATATACACACTGTGAAAAAATGGGTTGCATAATTTAAACATGGACGAGAGAGCATCGAAGATGACCCTCGCTCCGGTCGGCCCACGACGTTTACGACTGAAGAAAACATCGACAAAGTGTGTGATCCCATATTGAAAGACCGTATATTAACTATCAGGGAGATTGCAGACACTATAGGCATCTCGTATGAACGAACACAAAACAACATTGCCAACAAACTCGGATTTTCTAAGGTTTCCGCTAGGTGGGTCCCCAGACTGCTTTCAGTTGAACAAAAGCGAATTTGACTCACGATTTCTCGTGACTGTTTGGAGATGTCTGAGGCTGATCCGCAAGATTTTCTTAACAGGTTTATGACAATAGACGAAACCTGGGTTCACCACTATACTCCAGAGTGAAAACTACAATCCAAGCAGTGGAAAAAATCTGGTGAACCGACCTCAAAGAAAGCGAAGGCAATTCTGTCGGCTGGAAAAGTGATGGCGTCAGTTTTTTGGGATGTTAAAGATATTATTGTGGTGGACTAACCTTTCAAAAGGTGAAACAATAAACTTGACTTACTATTGCACCGTTTTGCGTCATTTACGTCAAGGAATTAAAGAGAAACGCCCAGGATTACTGAGAAAGAAAGTTTTGTTCCATCACGACAACGCTCGCGTCTGTTGAGTCTATGGCGCAAATTCGTTATTGTGGTTTCGAATTGCTGCCCCACCCGGCTTATTCTCCTGATTTGCACCTTCGGACTTTCATCTGTTTCCAAACCTAAAAAAAGACCTCGGTGGCCAGGAATTTTCATCAAATGAAGAAATCGAAGCTGCAGTTAACCAGTATTTTGAAGACCTTGAGGAATCTTTTTTTGAAACAGGCGTGGAAGAAGTGCATAGAGCTAGGTGGAGATTAGGTCGAAAAATAAAAATATTTTTGTACGTATTTTATTTTGTTTTCTTGATTTCTTGACTAAGCTGCGAACTTTTCAATCCATCCTCGTCGTTTTTAAAATATAATTTTATTATATTATAATAAAGATAATATAATTAATGGAAATTTTAACAAATTTTGCACAAATATTGTGATGTCGAATTGAACTCAAAATTTTGTTACAAATACTTTCTTAAAATCGTAATTTTTTCATCACTTACCGAATGTATTGAAACAGATGTCATTTTCCACATTAATAACGGAAATTACAAGAGTTTTTCCCAGAAGTCGACAGTGGAAATTAGATATTACAGCATTTAAACGTTGACAAAAATAATAAAAGTTGTTGTGATTGGCATTTTGTTACTTTTATTTCCAATAAAAACGTTCGAGAATATTACACATGAACTATGACGTTGTTCAAATTTCGCGGAACTGGACACGCGCAGGGTCCTAGCCAATCACAAGTGGGTGCCAGTACCCTCCCCGGAAAAGTCAGCATCCCTCGCTTAAAGTAAGGGCTTACCCTACGTCCCTATATTCCTATGTCACATTTCTGCAACAACTATTACCTATGTATGTGGCTAAATCAAATAGGTACACCAATAAATTAATAAGTAAGTATATTGGGCTACCAGGATTGGTACCCCGGACCCTTGATACCGTGTGCCGACACGATACCACGGAGTTAGGGCTTTTAGGTAGTAAATCTGTTTTTACGAGTTTCTGTCCAGAAATGAGACAAAAAATGGTAATAAAAAAGTTTAAACCTATCACTATAGATAAGTTCTAAAGGACAATGATAATAAAATACGATATAATTGTATAATATTTCATATGTCAATTCTATGCTGATTTAGGAGGTTTTACAGTCAATCAATAAGAGTTTAGGTAGGATTTATGTACTAAATTTTTGTAGTTGGTTGCGAGTCTGTATATAAAACTGACATGATGAATTTCAATTAAAAACTTATACTATTTATGGGTTTCTAAGTGACAACGTTAATACATTTTAGGAAATGTTCTAACATTTTATGACAATTCTGTAACGATTTGTGTTATTTTATAACCAATTAATAATATTTTATACAAAACTTATTTACTGAGTTTTAGTTAGCTTTTATAGCTTTCTATATAAAAATGCAATAAAAAATTCTCATAAAACTTCTAAATCAAAATAAATTTTGAGGTGACAATATTAGGGAATTTTATAGTATTTTATAAGGTACCATTAAAGGATTAGCAAGTGTGTATCCATAAAATCCTCTAAACGTCAGTTTTCATGAATTTATTATAAAAACTGATCCAGCTACCAAAGCAACATAATTTTTTGTTGAAGAAATGCGGCAAATTGTGACGAAATTACCAATTTTGAAAAGTGCATTACTGATATATCACCATATAACGATTTTGATACGATCACAGGTAATATAACTGATATTCCTTTATAATTTCAGAAATATTTTCTTATTGCAAAGTAGCGCAAAAAAAGGCTTAGCTCAACTTCATTTTTTAGTGAGATACCCTGTATATTTTTCTTTCTAAAGAGACATAAAGTTTAGTGACCTTAACAATCTTTCCTAAAATACATAAAAGATCAACAATTTGCATAATCGGGTACCAATCCATTCATTGGCGGGAAATAGGCAAATTTAAACTTTTTAAATCTTATTTTGCCGAACAAGATAGAGATTCATTTAAAAGTCAAAAAATATATAGGTCTACATTTTTATATCACCTTCGTTAAAATTGATAGTTTCACGTATGTTTTAATAAAATGGGGCATTTTAGACATAACATTTAGAGTAAGTATATATCTAATTTTTTTGGCAAGTATAAACATTGCACCCATTTTTAATTTATAGTTTCTTATAAAAACTTAAGGGCATATCAAAGGCTGTGCTGAAGAAGTTACACTCTTATAATATAATTAACATGTCAGTAGCAACTCTAACTGCTAAGGATTGTGGTTAGCGCCACGTATATTTTAAACTTCTGTTGGATTAAATGCGCTATAACGCATATGTACCCTTAGATATTGTGAGTGTGTAGTGGGTACACTTGGATCAAAGACCTCTGCAAGAAGTATAGAGATACAGAGATATTAGATATTAAAGTAGTTACAGTACCAGTTGGGGCTTTACTAAGCTTATCGATGAACTAACACGGATCCCTGATCAAGATGAAGAGTTCGCCAGTCTTCTTGACCTGTTTTTAACTACCAATCCAAAGATTTACATTGCCAACGTAAACCTCTAATATTCTATGGTTTCAATAGTATGAGTATTATGGCAATTTTTCCAGGTTTTTAGTTACGATAATAAAACAATAAATTTTAAGCATTTATTATTCATTTACTATATATAACTATGCAACGGATGAAAGATGAGGAAGGGAGTTAGAAGAATGAGTTCGTATTTATTTTGTTATAAGTATTTTCAGAGTTTTTTGAGTAAAGAATTGCACCATTTTTTATTTGCAACACTAACAAGGATAGAGGGTGCAAGGGGTTAGAATCATCCAGTATGGTATAGTTTCAATATAATTATAAAAATTTTGCCTGGTTTTTGGTTGGAATATTTTTAAAAAAAATAACGAAATATTTATACATAGTACTTAGGTTCTTTTGGAAAATACAAAATAGTTTATTTGACGTTTCGCCTTATTTTTTTTTAGGCATTTTCAATTTTTTTTTAAATTTTTTATTATTCATTCTAAAATTAGAAAATACAAAGTTAAAATCTTTTAGGTCAATTTACAGGTTTAAAAACATATAACCTTTTATGCACACTCGGACATAAAATATTTACACTATAACAACAATATAAAATAAATTAAACAAGAGTATATACCTTGAAAGTCAACTATTTGTGTGTTTGTGAATTCCAAATTCTATATTTCTTATTAACATATCGTGTCTAGTATTTTTTTTGATTGATTTTTTTAAATTTTATTATCTATAATGGGTGTCTTAACCAAAAAACTGTTATTGATGTTAAGTATATATACCATTTTGTATTATTAAGAGGATATGCATGCTACCATGTTTACTTTTTTAATTAGATTTGTGTAGATATGACTGATTCCTCTTATGTCAGTCCTATCATTCACAGTGTTTTCATCTTTTTTTATTTCAAACATTTCTTTGATTTGTAGTTTGGCATAATTCCGGTCTTTGCAGAGGACCTTGGTTTCATTAAATTTAAAGTCATGTTTTTTTTTTGCCTCGTGTTTACTAAGGGTAGTGGAAGCATTCCTAGTATATTTGTGTCCAGTCAGTCTGTTTTTTTAGTAACTGAGAAGTCATTCCAATATATTTCTTTCGGACAATCCGCACACGGTATTGCATACACAACATTAGATTTATTCATTGTTGGGATATGGCTTTTTAAGTTTGTAAATAATGAACTTAGTTTATTTCGAGTTTTATGACAAACTATAATGTTATATTTTTTCAAGACCCATTTCAGCTTCTCAGAAAGCTCCTTTGTATAAGGAAGTGGTAAAACATTTATCACGGTTTTGTTTACTATTTTTGGTGTTGTTTTTTGAGTTATAAAACTTGTATATTCTATTTTTTATTGTTCGATTGATGTCATTCTCTTTCAAATTGTTTTGTATTAAGACCGTTTTTACTTTTTTTACCGCGTCTGGTCTTAGTTCAGGGGAAATCAATTTTATTGCTCGTCTGTTAGGCCCACTATAATGCTGATTTTCTGGAACATTGCATGATTAGAGTGAAAATTCAAATATCTCCCTGACCAAGTAGGTTTTGTGTACCACTCTGTAAGGATTTTATCTTGCTTTCTGATAAGAGTCAGGTCCAGAAAATTTATTTTACCATCCTTTTCAATTTCTGATGGAAATTGTAATTTTTTGTGGAAGCTGTTAAATTTGTATAGGTTTTCGGTAATTTTCTCATTTTGGGCTGCTAATAAACAATCATCTACGAACCTCTTGAAAAATAAAATGTTACCTTTTAGTTTTTTAATAACCTGTTCTTCCAAGTATTCCATTACTAGCTGGGCAATGACTATTTTCGAATTGAAAATACATAGTTGGTGTTTAATGTGAGATCTATGGCGTCCAGAAAATTTCCTTTTGAAATTGTTGTGTGTTCTTGTAGTAGATCCCATTTTTCATTAATAATGGTTTTAACTAGTTCATTTGGAATATTCATGTACAGGGATGTTACATCAAACGATAAAAGTCTATAATTCGATGGATTTCTCACTGTGTCAATGAAAGTTTTAAAGTCGAAAGAATCTTTAATAAAATCTTCATTTTTACCAGATATGTTAGATAGACAGTTGGCTAAGTATTTAGATAGATTGTATAATGAAACAATGTGTCTTAACGGGGTATCTTGTTTGTGTAATTTGGGTAAGGCATAAATTTTAGGTGTCACAGCATTGTTTATCATTAGATTTTTAGCTTTTCTTTCGTCTAGTTCTTTTTCATTCAGTAATTTCTTTATTAAAGTGTTATTTTTCTTCTGATATACATTTGTTGGGTCACTATTTATTTTTTTATAAGTATCTCTATCGTTTAATATATTTTCCATTTTTTCATCGTATTCTATTTTATTCATTATGATGGTTTTATTTGTCTTATCAGGTTTAAGAACTATAATTTGAGGATTATCCTTGTTAAATTGTTTGGTACGACGTAAGTTTTTTAATATTTTGTTGTAATTGGTTGACTTTTACATTTTTGTGTCTTATTTTGGTTTTATGATTTGTAATTAAGTTAGTTATTTTGGCTCTAATGGCATCTTTTTCGTCCGTTGGTTTGTCATGTATTGCAGACTCAATGGACGCAATATACTCGGTTTCAGGTACACTTTTTTCATTTGTGATGTCAACAGCAAAATTTGGACCAAATGACAAAACCTTCGATCATTTTTTTTATATTAAATTTTCAAGTTTTTTATTTGTTTTAATTTTATTTTGTTATATATAATTAAAAGTGACTGATATTTTTTATGTTCTAAGTTGCAAAATTTAGTTTTCACTATACTAGGTAAATAGTTGCTCACATATTCCTCCTTCTGATTTACTAATTTATTTAACGCAACAATGCTCTTTGTTATATATATATATATATATATATATATATATATATATATATATATATATGTATATATATATATATATATATATATATATGTATACATATATATATATATATATATATATATATATATATATATATATATATATATATGTATGTATGTATGTATATATATATATATATATATATATATATATATATATATATATGTATGTATATATATATATATATATATATATATATATATATATATATATATATGTATGTATATATATATATGTACATATATATATATATATATATATATATATATATATATATATATATATATATATATATGTACATATATATATATATATATATATATATATATATATATATATATATATATATATATATATATATATATATATATATATATATATATATATATATATATATATATATATATATATATACATATATACATATATATATATATATATATATATATATATATATATATATATATATATATATATATATATAGTATGAAAAAGGGATTGAGACCCGGTAATATGGATCAGAGTAACCTAAAAAATGTTGATTATAGAGAAAGTTTTAGGAACATGAACAGATAAATTGACTGAAATTTACTTACCTCTGGCACAGTAGGCAAATTAATGGTTTTATTTCCCTTGCTAAAGGGAAAGGGATGGGTGTCAATATGTTTTATGATTTTATTCGTATTATGGAAGTTAATTTTCGTCTTACTTGAGAAAATGAAATTCAGTACTTATTATAAAATTATATGTTTGCAAAGAAAGTACGGAGTAAATAATCTAACCGATTTTTCAATGAGTTGTTGAGAACTCAAAAAAGATAAAACCCGAAAATATGATCTGTTTTGGAGTAATATATTATAGTACGTCCAAACAACTTTTGCTATTTTTACAGTAGGATGCCATGCCACCAACTTCGATTCCATAAATGACGAAAAATCAGATTGCAGATTGATAAACAAAGCTTTAACAATAGAAGAGAGGGAACTTTCATAAATGATCTAGGTCTCGTTGTAATGAGAACTCAAAAAAGATAAAACCCAAAAATATGATGTGTTCTGGAGTAACATATTATAGTACTTCCAAACAACTTTTGCTATTTTTACAGTAGGGCGCCAAGCCACCAACTGTGATTCTATAAATGGCGAAAAATCAGATTGCAGATTCATAAACAAAGCTTTAACAATAGAACAGAGGGAACTTTCATAAGTGATGTAGGTCTCGTTGTGACTAATTGTTTTATTTTAATCAACACAGGGGCAGATTGGTAATGGATTTATTGACTAGTAACATAAAAAAATCTTTGACAATAGAAGAGCCAAAAATTGTGTACATAGCCTTAATAACGTTTTTAAATTCAAATAAATATTTGAAAAGCTAATTAAAAAAGCTACAATTACATAATAAATAATAAACCAGAGAGTTCTTATTCAAATTGCAAAACATCTCCCCGTTTGTTTTAAGTGCCGTTATTCATTAAATAAGCATAACAGCTTTTATCTGCTAGCTGGTTGAAATAAAAGAATATTATATTATTTATTTGAAGCTAAAGAAATTACAAAATAAATAATGAAATATGTTACAATTTAAAGTTAACACCAGTATATTTGATTTTTTTCTGTAACATCATTATGAATGTATGACGTTCATGTAAACTCCGTAAAAACTATTACTTTTCAGTGTTCCGTATGGAACACTTATAAGATCTCTTCGGTGTATGTTCATTTGTCCGTCTGTCATACCCGATTTTTTCCGAAACTATTTGACATAGAAAGTTGAATTTTGGTACTAATATAGGAATTGATGGCCTCATCAGAACCATGTAGTTTTGAAAGTGAAATTTTGACTTTAGTTTTGGGGGGTGAAATCGGAAGTGAAAAATATTTTTTTTGTACTAGGTCATCGAGTGGGATGTCAAATGAAAGCTTGTAAAAACACACGAGTTCAAAAATATATATATATATATATATATATATATATATATATATATATATATATATATATATATATATATATAAAATGTAATACTATAAAAAATTTTGAAAAAACACTGGGATATTCTCCACGGAGTGTAGATTGAACGAAAATTATCACGAGTGCATTACCTTTAATAATTTATCTGGTATATAAAAAAAAACAATAATTTTTAGGTCATCAGTTTTCATTAAAGATCGGAAACAAACTTTGTTGAAAACTCATTTGGGGTATGTTTTCTGAAATCACTGCTCATTTTATACCTCCGTTACAATTTTTTTTTTATTTTAGAAGCAATCAACGTACGGAACACTAATTGCGCAAGTTCAACTTGACCGGTTATTTCTATTTGTTTCTCTCAATTGATATTCAGTAATATTTGGTTATACGCTGAAACTTGTAGGTGTTTTAGGCCTATTAGAAGAAAATAGAGTCGGACGAAGGATGACCAGAGTTCTCTCTAATAGCTCAATTACTAATTTTTTATTATCCAAAAAATATTTACCGAAAGGGCTTAAAATAATCTTTTTATCTTGATGATTTTGAAACTGGTTTTTAAAAGGATTTAACCGTATTAATAAAAATTACAATGTTACGGTCTCCTCTTTCGGGAAGGCAATGGAAAAACGCTTGTAGTATCATACCAGTAAAGCCCATTAGGAACCAGTAATAAACTGCAAGTCTCCTTTGTCTGTGGAATACGGAAAAGAAAATGCACCAGCCACAGGCAAATGCGTGTGGGTCACCTACGTCCATATCGGATATGGCATTTCAAGAAGAAGAATAAAAATTTCTTCCGAAAATATTTTGTTAATTAGATAGATCTTGTATATCGCTTTTGGCTTGAAAACTAAGAGAAATAAATAGTGTTAACTTGAAAAATAATTCAATAGCAATAAAGAGAGATTATTACTTCTTCTTCTTGAACTGCCATATCCGTTGCGGACGTAAGCGACCCTCTCGCCTTTACCTATGGTTAATGCCTTTTTAAGTACTTCCACAAATAAAGGAGACCTACAGTTTAATGCCAGTTCCGAACGGCCAAAGTGAGAGGGCTTTACTAGGCATGATACTACGGGTGGTTTGTCATTGCCTTCTCGAGAGATTATTACTAACATAAGATATTTCTGGTTGCGTATTAACGGTCTCTAGCAATATATTAAATTAAAGTGTAATTATATGTTTAACTATAAATAAAGGGTGACCCAAAATTCACGCAAGATTTGAATTTGGCGCCATTTTTATGGTAAAGTGTTGCTAACAAAACAAAAAACAGCGTGAGAGCTGAGAGTTCAGGGTTATTAAAAATGGAGCGCTACACGAAAGAACGTGTTTTCATTGTTGAGCAATATTTTAAAAATAACGAAAGTTTAGCAGCTGCAGTTCGGAATTTTTGTACAAAATATGGTCGAAATAGTAATTTAACCTCAACAACTGTGAAGAGATTAAATGAAAAATTCAGGAAGCTGGATCTATTAGTGATCTTAAACGCTCTGGCCGTCCTTCAACAAGTCGTTCGACACAAAACATTGAAGTAGTTCGTGAGAGTGTTGCTGAGACTCCAGGAACATCAATTCGGCACCGTGGTCAAGAATTGGACAATTCGAGAAGCTCTCTACAGCGTATTCTCACGAAAGATTTGCATCTTCATGCTTACAAAGTTCAATTGACTCAAGAACTGAAGCCTACTGACCACACACAACGAAAAGAGTTCGTTGAATGGATTATGGAACAACAACAAGTGGATACTGATTTTTCTAAGAAAATCATCTTTAGCGATGAGGCTCATTTCCATCTTGATGGCTTCGTTAATCGACAAAATTGTCGCATTTGGGGTGCAGACAATCCACAAGTGACTGTTGCGAAACAAATGCATCCACAACGTGTCACTGTATGATGCGGATTTTGGGCTGGATGCATCATCGGACCATTCTTCTTCGAAAATGCGGTTGGCCAGGCAATAACAGTTAATGGTGATCGTTATCGCGATATGATAATCCTATTTTTTGTGCCTAAATTGCAAGATATGGATGTGGATGACATGTGGTTTCAACAAGACGGTACCACATGCCATACAGCTCGAGAAACAATTCAATTACTGCATGAGTCATTTCCTGGTCGTGTAATATCCCGTTTTGGTGATCAGAATTGGCCGCCCAGATCATGCGATTTAACGCCGTTGAACTTTTTTCTTTGGGGGTTTTTTAAAGTCTAAGGTTTATGCTAATAAGCCCACGGTCACCCACGACTTGAAGGAGAAAATTAAGCGCCGTATCAACGAAATTCAGCCACATTTATGAAAAACGGTCATGGAAAATTTCGATAAAAGAGTGCATATGTACCAGCCAAGCCGTGGAGGCCATTTACCCGATATGTTATTCCATACATAACCCTATACTGTATACTTTATGAATCAATAAAAAAATTACAATTTTTAATTAAAAACGTGTTTTCTATCAAAATTACTTCTTGCGTGAATTTTGGGACACCCTTTACAATACTGATCGATTCAGGATTAAGCTTAGTAGCATGGAAATCTCTAGAACGTCCAATCTCTCTGAATTATAATAGTCAGAAACTGTTCAGACTATATTTTGAAAGTTGTATTTACTATTTAAAGACTGGTGATCGGTATAAAAATATAAAGCAACTGCCTCACCGCGTTATTACGACTTCAGTGGTATGTCACTGCTAATATGTAATCAGAAGAAAGAGCACAAACGCAGTGTTAAGTTAACTGTTGCCTGTTTGCCAACTGAGGCTATTATGTTATCGTTTGTTTACAGTTAACTTCAGGTTAGTTCTGTGTATACAGCTAAAAAGCTACTGTTTGTGAGAAATTACTAAAAGTGTAATAAATATTTATGTTGATACGTCTGCGAATTGATCGTTGTGAATGTCTTTAATACTTCAGTTTATATGGCTCGTCTCTTTTAAAAGATATTACTTTTAATTTTGCTGGTTTATTCTAGTGCAAAGAAATAATCAAATACCGGCCAATTGAATGCTTAAACCGGTAAGTTACTTTAAATATATCACGCCTTGTGACGGCAGTAGTTTTGCTTCAAAAGTTTGGGTGTTCTATTAGTTAAGTTTTTCGACTTATTTTTGGAACCGCTATTTATCACAATTTCCTTTGATACTAGATTTATTGGTCTGTAATATATATAATAATTACCATTTTCTTAACACACTTTATTTAAGGGTCATAAAAGATATACGTTTTATATCAAAGTGCTATTCTTCACGGGAAATTGATTTTACTACGCAAAACCATTAGGAAAACTCTGAAAATATGTTATTTTATTACATTTCCTTTAGGCGTCACAAGTTTTATTCATCAAGATAAATTTTTAATAAGTGTTAAAACGTTCCAAATTAATTCCACTCTTTAAACGTCCATTAAAAAACTTGCTCTGTTTTAACCCGGGAGAGCTTTATTTCAGAATAAAAGAATTCCCGAGACTATTTAGCTTTCAGTAAAGAATTAACTAAAGCTTTCTTTTCGACGTGTTTCTATTGAAATTTAAGTGGCTCTCGATTGTATTATTCAGAGTCTAATAGAAAATAAATGCTGCTGCCGAGGGCCGAAACGTGAACCCAGCTGCCCTAAGTGACACTCGAAGATCACTTGGGGCTTCAATAATTTTTCAATTCGAAAGAACACAAAGAAAAGAAACTAAATAACGTTTAAGTATGCGATGTAATGTGTTTCGATTCCTAACAAAGACTCTAAAATAAAATCAAAATTGAACTGTGCCTTCCAACTTCATAGACTGGTTGCTTTATTTTCATTTCAATATTAGGTTCTAGTATACTATAAGCTTTTAATTTTACTTTTTCCTTAAATTTGTAATATTACATTTTTAGTACTGAAAAGATTTATATTATTATTTCATATGTATGCACTGAGGATAGACTCCGAATTATATATACTGTGTTGCCTAGCGGATATTTTAGCAATTGTGACAGCCTATGCATATTTGCGAAATGATTCCTCTGTAGGTCTTGGTTTGTAATTTCTTTATGGCTGAAAATAATCCGCATCTTAAAGAACACATAGGATTTGCCAAACTTTCCATTAAGTGAATATTATCAGAAGTAAAATATATTATTTTGTTTCTTTCCAAGTGTATTTATATGTGACTAGCCGTGCCCACGGCTACGCTCGCGTGGGCTTGATTCACTATTATCGTCACTGCTTATTTCTTATATTACCTAACGTAATAAAATATATCCTATAACCTGGCCAGAGAACATATATATAAATAAAAATAAATAACGGACAGACAGACAGACACTTAGACATTGCATTTTATATATATTATAGATTATAGATTATTATTATTATTACATAACCTGGAAAGAGAATATATGTATGAATAAAAAAAAACACGTAAATCGGATAAGTGGTTTTCGAGTGATAAGCGCACTAACTACCAGACATACATACAGACAAAGAGACGTTGCATTTTATATATATTATATTCTTTGGTGCATGTTATTGTTCCATATTTAATTGTTTAGGCAGTGTATTGCAACAGAACGCGCTAGCGGCAACTTTTTTTCCGACTTGATTCACTATTATCGACTCTGCTTATTATGTTACCTAACGTAATAAAATATATCCTATAACCCAGCCAGGGAACATGTATGTTTTAAAAAAAAGCATTGCATTATATATATATATATATATATATATATATATATATATATATATATATATATATATATATATATATATATTTATATTATATTCTTTGGTACATGATATTGTTCCATATTTAATGGTTTGGGCTGTGGATTTCAAGAGAACGTGCTAGCGGCAAACTTTTTTTCCGACTTCTTTCACTATTATCGTCACTGCTTATTCCTTATGTTACCTAACGTAAGAAAATATAGCCTATAATCTGGCCAGAGAACATATGTATGTTTAAAAAAAAAGCACGTAAATCGGATAAGTGGTTCTCGAGTGATAAGCGCACTAACGGACAGACAAGACAGACAGACAGCGAGACGTTGAATTTTATATATATTATAGATAAAGTAAATAAAGGACATATCAGGTAGAAGAATATATTAAAACAGTAAACTAGGTATGGACAATAACATACATACATATCTTTTCGAGCGAAGTAGGTAGTTGAGAAATTACGGTTCTTGGAATTAGTCCTAGTCACACTGAAGTTTAGCTTCAGCTGACTGTATAATTGTTCAATTTTTTTACCAGTGTTGAAATGCATTCGTGGTCGGAACTGTAAACTCTTCACCAAGATCAAAAATCCGTATTGGTTCTTAGGTAAGCTAAGTAGGGCAACAAATAATTTCACAGGATTCAGCTGCATGGCCCCGTTCGTCGGTAGTATTTGAATGCATAAGCTAGTTACTGTTATGGAGATTATAGTAGCTTAGGATGGAAATTTCAGGACTTTGATGACTAATATGAAAATACTCGTAGTTTAGTTAGTGCCAATTGCTGATCGATAGGTGTGGTTAGCTGAGTTGTTTTTTTAACCACATATGATTAAAGTATCCAGGCTTTAAAGCTTCCTATCGTTGGCATAAGAGATCATTGCTGACAAAAAGAGAGGTTCTAATGTGACATCTAAACTGGGGAAAAATGCGTAATAATGACAAACAAGTTGAGTGTGCTAGTCGATGAAATGACTTTAGTCTCGCAGAGAGTGAGTATATATGGTAATGTTTATTTGATTGTAGGTGTTTGAGACCTGAATTAATGTTCATGTTTAAGTTTAGTATATTGCACGAATCTATTTTAAAATTTTGATTTCCCCCGATGACATTATTAAAACGCAAATTCAGTTGGCGAGTTCATGACGATTAAATTAAAGAAAATAGGTTTTCATTTGAAACAAATAATAATAAATTGAAAAATCATGCTTTTGGAAATAGAGGTGGTAAACAAGATAGCCCTGATACACACGTTACTGAAAAACCCTGATGTTATCTTTATACCTAATTAACGATATTACTATAAAGGTTAGATATCTTGTTTTAACGAATTAATGGCCGTCTTAGGTAATATATATATATATATATATATATATATATATATATATATATATATATATATATATATATATATAAATTGAGGTAGGCCAATATTTTTAAAGGAAAAAATAATTATTACTATATTATTGAATTTACAATTTTCTGTAGAATTCAAGTACTTAATACAAATAGTGCAAGCACATCAGGCTATAGGAAAGCACAACAAACCAATTTCAATATGATAATCGAGCCTATGCCCAACATCAACTATATGTTACCCCATTTTTTAGTATTACACCACTAAATTATAATACATTATACTTCATTAAGGACATGGTGACGGCTGTGAATTGGATAGTTGGACTACCGGCAGAGTTCATCATGCACGCAACTGTAAAAATGAGCCACAGATATCCCAATAATATTGGGTCTACAACCTTTTTAGTTTTTGAGACGATTTTTTTTTCAAATCTGTTGAACGTTTAAAACGGTTAGAAGTTGGGATATTTTTGAAAAGTTGCGTCTATTAACTCATTATTTTGACCTAACTACTAATTCTGACGGAGGAGCCATCAGAAATTTCTTTCTCGAAAAAGTTGTGCACTAATTTAGAGGTTGCGTACCAATAGATTTTTGTTTCTCAGATGGATATTATTTCACACTGTCACAAAAAAGCTAAGTTTAACTAGATTTTAATGCCGAGAGTTATTAAAGGGGTAAATTGGGGTATATTTTATGTCGTAGTTGTCTTGAATGACGTTTTTAAAAAAAAAAACGAAGCCTTTAAAAGTACAATTCAAAATATCCATAATGTAATGGTTATTAAAAGCATAACAAGAAAAGACCAAGGATATATTTTAATCTGGGTTTAATATTTTCTCCATCCAGTTTTAATCAAGAAAGATTATTTTAAAACCAAAAATAACAAATGCCAACAAAATGTTATTTTTGTTGAAATTTCGTAAGGTTTTATAATTTTATTGGTCGTTTATTTTTTGTATGAGATAAAGGGGAAAATACTGTAGGCTTTTTTTGTAAACAAACACAAAAAAGTACTCTCAAGTTAAAATTGTCAGGTCTTGGATACAGGTATTTATAGCAAAATGTGTATTTGGAGACTACGAATAAAAATGTAATGTTATGTGATTATATTTTTATTCAGGAAACGTCTAGATAGTTATTTTTTTTTTTTTTATGGGTCTAGCAAACGTGCCACGATTGAATCGCTGTAAATTGTACTCGGTCGGAAACCCAGTTCTTGGCAAATTTTTCCAAAGAGATGAGGTTTTTCCATATAAAAGACTACTTGCAAATGGTTGTACGAGAAATGACAAGCTGAACCTCATACGGATCTGATAAATTAGCTCGACATCTATTCCTAACATTCACCGCTCTAGGAGAAAGTAAACGGGCTACATCAATAGAAGACTTTTTACGAAAGTACTTGTAGAATAGAGTCAAGTCACCAACCGTTCTTCGATGTTCCAGTGAACCAAAGTTGCTGGCTAATTTCGGGTCTCCAATCAGGCGAACAGCTCTCTTCTGAATAGAATCCAACAAATGTAGTGTATGTTGGGAAGGAACCCCAAACATGGGAGCAGTATTCCATAGTTGGTCGAATTTGAGCTTTGTACAGAATTAGCAGTTGTTGTGGAGTGTAAAGTTTTCTAGTTTGAAATAATATTCCCAGTTTTTGAGAAGTTCTCTTTGTTATGCCTGCAACATGTTTATGCCAAGACATATTTTCTCCCAAATTAACGACCAGCAAATTAAGTGACGATGCTAGAGGAACGGAGTGCCTCGACATAACTAAGTCAGGTTCAGCAACGTTAACTTTTTTAGAAAAAACTGCAGCCTGGGCTTTTGTTGCCTTAAAACTGAAGCATGGATTTTTGTAGCGTTAAATTCTACTTGGTGACTGTCATCCCAAGCTAGAATTTCTTCCAGGTCCTTGTTAGGTTGAACGACTGACTGCTGGATATTTGCCTGAGTAGTCGACGTTCGAGCGTTCAAATTGAATGAAGATATTAGCGTTTTTTTCCAACAGATCGTTAATTTAAATGAGAAAGAGAGTAAGAGACAGTATGGCGCTCTGGGGTATACCGGCGTTGATAGTAAAGGTGTTAGAAAGATATTCGTCGGCTGCCACTCGTAAAGAACGCTCTTTGAGGAAACATGAGAGCCAGAAACGGAACTTTTCAGACATACCAGAAGAGCGTAGGTTAACCAACAATCCATCGTGCCAGACATGATCGAATGCTTTGGATATATCAAGAGCAACCGCTCGAGATTCTCCAAAGTGTTCAATTGCTTTGTTCTAAACCTGTGTTACATAAGTTAAAAGATCTCCTGTTGATTTATGTTTACGAAAGCTATATTGATGGTCGTTAATAATATTGAAGCCTTCAAGATATTTTAAAAGATGCTATTTGATGGCCTTTTCCATGACTTTCGATATTAATTGAAAGCAGTGTGACTGGTCGGTAGTTGTTTGACAAGGTTTTCTTGACTTTTTTGAGTATCGGCTCAACTGTGGTGCATTTCCAGCAGGAAGGAAACTTTCTCTTTCTGTAGGATAGATTGAAAAGTCTACAGAAAACTGGTGTTAGTTCTCTTTTGAGTACTATGGCAGGTATTCTGCCAGCGCCATAAGCTTTTTTGGTGTCTAACTTCATTAAAATACGTTTTATGATACGCGTCTGAAGACAACGTCGGTCATCCTTGACTGCACTATAGGAATAGTAGATGATTTTTTTCCCTTAGAAACCGACAGTAGAATGTGAAGCAAACGGTTCAGCCAACAAATTCGCTTTCTCAACAGGTGTGCAATAGAATTATCTGGCCGTGTAAGTGGTTGTATAGTGGAGTTGGTGAAATTTTAACTAACTGCGTTAGCGACTGACCAAAAGGACCTGGAATTGTTGGAGCAATCAAGATGTTTGTTTCTAATTCCTTGATTGTGTGTCTCCTTGGTTTCGTCGATAATTTCTTTGCATCTGTTCCAGGCACGAATAAAGATGTTCCGATTTATGGCTTTAGAATGTCCACGCCATTATCGGTAGGCAAGATGTTTAGAAGCGATAGCTTCTTTGCATTTTCGGTCAAACTAAGACTTGCCGTTGGAAGGGTATTTGTTCGAAAAAGAGATGTAAGTGCCCATACCAGCCAAAATAACAACGGAAACCACCTTAGCGCAGCCAGATGGGTCGTCGTATCGAAAACAAACGTCTAACCAAGGAAAAGTTCGAAAATATTCCATGAGGTCTTCTTATTTAGCAGATTTGTAGTGCCAAGTTTTGCGAGGTTTAGGCGCTTCTCTGTCACTAATTGGTCGGATACTTAATGTCTAAAGCAGCTTATGGTTGAAATAATCTAATCGTGGATTTACCGTGACACTGTAAGTCTCTGGATTAGTGGGTAAAAACAGATCAAGAAGACTGGAGAACTCTCCATCTTGATCAGGGATCCCTGTTGGTTCATCAGTAAGCTGAGTTAAGCCACAACTGATTGAGAATGATTTAGCTTGATGACCTTGTCCATCGGTAGTACTCGTTATATAGTTTTATGTATTGACAACTGTGTTAACTAGAGCTGACAATTCGTATAATCTATAAAAGATTTCGTTTTTTCCAATTTTTGGTTATCTCTTTTGTTAAATTTATAGGTATGTTTTTAAAGAAGGAAATTACATTTAATGATATTAGTATATGGTCCTGTGGGATGAGTATTTGTTTATTTTATTTTTAAAATGTGTTGAGTCCTTAATATAGTAATTATACTGGTAAATATATTATGTAATATACTTTTTAAGAATTTTGAGAGATTTTTAGAAGGAGATGCACGATATTAGTGTCAATAGGATACCTTTTATATATGTAAGTAATTTCAGAACTTGTAATATCCACTGACAAATCTAATCGTCATTGGCTGACAGTATCATGGCGAAGAGGGAGTTGGATTCTGTCAAATAACTTTCTTGTTTGTCCCACAAATCAATTGTAGTAGAACAATATTTTGAAAAATGTTGCTACCAATTGCATCTTCTTCTTGCATTTTTCGCTTAAATTGTGCTTATTGCGATCCGTCACATCCCCTCGTCAATGATTGACGCTCTTTTAGGTTTAGCTCTTTTAGTACATCCTTCAAATGTGTGGTCAAACGTTTAACCGCGTGATCCAATAAATGTTAAGTTATTTTAGCACATATTTCAGTTACCCGATAAGCTTCTTTTGCCGGATAACAAGTCGTTTTTGCTTACACGGTGTAACTCGGACATTATTTATTATTCCTTATTATTTCATACTGAGAGGTTAGCTTCTACGAACATTGAGAGGGCTGCTATTGGATTTAGTCGTGACTGTTTTTCGTGCTACTTTGACATTTTATATACTTTCTGATATGCTTGGGCTGTCTGAGGAGAGTTAGTTATGTCTTTTAGAATACTGGTTGCAATTCTCTCTCGAGAACTTTGAAGGGAGTTTGAGCAGCACGCATTATTAGTTCTTTATCTACAGCACTGCGTACTTCCTCTGTTTTTTTTTTACGTTTGCGCCTCTCACTTTATTCTTCAAATGACTTTGTTGGTCGACCGGAAGAAGGGCATTTTACCCCAGGTGTTTCAAATGTTCCTTGTAACCATTCGTCATTCTTTTTAAGAAAAACTTCTGCTTTTTTATATGCTTCTGTCCACTTTTTCTTGAATTGTGACTTCAAATAGGGGAAGTTATGCTTCTTTCCTCATCATAATATTCATCTTACGATAAAATATAACTCTCAATTTTTCTTTAAAATTTTGTCCTGCATTTTGTCAAAAAGTAGTCTGCGCGTTACTACTCGAACCCCTGACGTATCTTTGAATCCTAGAACAAAATAAAAACTGTTTAAATTAAAAAATAAATAAATACAAGTGGTTTTTACCGTCTGAGTTAAAGACCATGAAAACTTCGATCTAACGGAAAATCAAGGCTAATATTGATATATTTGATTAGCGCAAATATTCTTTTTTCTGTTAAAACCAATGAAATCACTGGGACGCACCCTGAAGTATAACAAATACCATTTTAAATACCGAAAAACGGGTTTTCGTTCAACTATCTCAAGTAACATTTTCAACCTTTAAAACATTACTAGTTATTTAAAAAAAAATACATAGCAATAATCAATATGTATGCGCTCTTACCTGTAATATTCATATTCATCACAATTTTTTTCAAGATAAACTCCAAAAAAGAAAAATCACTTTTTTAAATAACTCTTTTGTAACTAAGGCCGAAAAGAGAAACGAACACTCAGAGCGACGATCGAATTCCGACTGAGACTCTGGCTCGCGCGCTGTCAAATAGGTAACGGGTGGGGTCGCTTATTGTTCTATGCCTACCCTGGGACAAATTTTAGGCTGTCTAAAACGCTGAAATACGCCTATGTGGCTTCTATCCCCTAGGACCATATACTAATATCATTAGAGGTAATTTCCCTATATAAAAATATACCTATAAATTTCACAAAAGATATAATAACCACAAATTGGAATAAAAAAAAATCCTTAGACAAATTGTAGAATGCAGTTAAATTAACTCTAAATTCCACTTACTCTTAATATAATGAAATATTCTATAAACAAATAGATGGATTTACAATGGGTGCCTCAATTTATAGTGTTATTGTTAGCTAAAAAATCAGTAATACAAAATTCAGATTTTAATTTGCCATTTTTTTAGATATATAAACAACTGCATAACAACAGTGCCAAGAGCTAAATATGCCCTAATCTCAAAGACATTTAATAGTTCTGCAAAACATAAGGAAATAAATTTT
The DNA here is from genome assembly GCA_019049505.1 of Pachyrhynchus sulphureomaculatus. Taxonomy (NCBI): domain Eukaryota; kingdom Metazoa; phylum Arthropoda; class Insecta; order Coleoptera; family Curculionidae; genus Pachyrhynchus; species Pachyrhynchus sulphureomaculatus. The sequence goes on from CM032455.1 coordinate 70,840,504, forward strand.
CCTGGACGTAACGCTACACCACACGAAAAATACAATTAGAACCGAATAGTGAAAAAAAGATGTAGTCATCTATACATTTACACTTAAATTCCCAACATCCATTGTCTCAAAGATATGAAGAATTATCGCAAATCGCACAGCATAAAACTTTCTGACTAAGAATGTTGTAAACGGGCAATTAACAAAGCAAAAACAAGCTTAAAATAAAATAAATATCCCGACAATCTCATAAATAACTTTTTTAAAAAATAAGTCCACAAATATTTTAAGAGCAACCAAACACGATAATCATAAGAACCAAACAATAAATAGAAATTATATGTTACTAACTTACCTCCCAATGCTCTCCAAAAAACTTAAAAATCTGTTTAAAAAAGATAACATAGTTGTTAGTCATAAAGGGCACAACTTCCTTAGGTACAATTTTAACAACTTGAAATTAAATATACCAAAAAAATACGTTATCTATGAGATTCGATGTAAAGTCTGGAATAGAGGATATGTCGGACGGAATAGTTAACTTTTAAAGAGTAGAATAAAGGGTCATAAATACGATAGTAAAACTGAAACGTCTCTGAAAGTCCGCAGCAGAGAAAAACAACACAATTTTGATTTTGCAAATGTCAAAATTCAAGAAACAAAACAAAAGAATGATAAATTTTGGAACGAAGCCGGAATTTTTTCTAAAGGCTTATGCGATTTTCTTGGGATAATGTCAATAAGTTTTAATCTTTACTTAAAGTGTGTGGAACATTTTGCTCAAATCTTCATTTTGCTTTCAAAAAAGTTTCATATTGTTTCTCTGCTGATGCTTAATGACTCTTTTATTATTTGCAATGATGCATTCTGATCATTTGTCACAAATTTACGAATCACCTGATGTACCAATTAGTATTAGACTTCCGGTATGTTTGTCTTCTTCAAGCATTCCTTCAAAAACTTGTGTTCTTGCTTAAAAATTTTTCATTATTTTGAATCTTTCTGTAACATTTGAGCTACTTTTGGCGTGAAATTTAATTACTGGTTTTTATTCCAATAATTCGGCACATAACATAGCTTTAGAATGACATATTAACATTGTAGATGATATCACAAGTTTGCGATAAACTGCACCAGACCGAAATATATATACTATACTCGTATATATATATATATATATATATATATATATATATATATATATATATATATATATATATATATATATAGGCCATGGAGCTTAATCATTCTCACCAATAGCTTATTCCATCCATAGTGGGATATAAGCCTCCCCAAGTTGTCTCCAATGAGCTCTTTTTGCATCCAATAGCTAACCTTCTTATGTCGTCAGTCTAGCTTGTCTGTGATCTACCTCTGCATCTTTTATGTTCTCTAGGCCTTCATTCAGCCATACGACGTGTCCATCTGTTATCATTCATCCTTGCGATATGCCCCGCTCAATTATACCCTAATATCCAAATCGGACACTTTTAAAGGTAAACCCCTTTATCTAAAGGAGATAGACGAAAACTGATGTCGGTATCTGAGGCTCACTTTTTATGATAAACTCAATGGTGAAAACTGCATATCGATATGTAATACCGTTTGAGATATACAGAATGTTTTTCAAAAATCTGCATTTTGGAAAAATGTTTGTAATTCTTTTGCTATTGAAAATTTTTGATTTCCGTAAAAACATTCTCGAAGCACTTTTTCACATGGATTTCAACAGTGTAAGTTACTTTTTTTAACTAATATTTTAATAGTTATTAACGCAAACATATATTTTTAAATGTAATACTCTGTATATTTTTCCTTATCCGAACAGAGCTTTAAATTACCATTCTAAAAATATAGCACACTTTATATTTTGCTTAAATCTACTTCAAAATATAAAGGTTTTCAGTTTTTACGCGAGTTTTAAATGCACATTTTGTGAAGCAGGCTTTGGACGGAGCGGTCATATGGTTTAATTCAATTGTTTACGCGTAGTTGTCAAATTTTTACTTCAGGATCAGTTATTGAATTGTTAAATAAATCGAAATGACGTTTTTTTGATATTCCGATTTTTTGTCTTAAATATATGAATATATATGAATGTACCTCTACCACATTAACGATTCTCCAAGCATTATGTGTAAAGTTTGTGTATCTTTCATCGACTCTGCTGTTACTTAAGGCGTTCAGGACTACCCATATCTCTACCGAAACAAATGCTTTTTCGTAGTCAAGCCTTTGGTATCCACAAGGTGACCTTATATTCATTTACCTTTTCCACTAGTAATATAATTGTATTATCGATACCCTTCCATACCTTATCATTTCTATAATTATTTCATCGTCCCCTGATCCTTTGTTGTACATATGTTGTATGGCCTTTAATATATATATATATATATATATATATATATATATATATATATATATATATATATATATATATATATATATTTTATATATACATATATATATATATATATATATATATATATATATATATATATATATATTTGTAACATTCATTTTTTCCTAGATTTTAAGACCATATAATGTTACTTATTTATCTCTTAATAATGTACTTCTTTTCATTTTTGTATCGAGCGGTATATTAATCAGAAATGCTTAGCCGCTCGGTATATAGTGTGCTGTGCGGGTTTGCGACCGAATTTATCGATACGCCGGGATTGGTCAAATGTTTGTATCCGGAGTTTTGGTTCCGGCGTCGCCATATTACAGACAGAGTGCCCACGGCTTATTTAAGGGTCCGGAGGACAGGAATCTTGGCTAATTTCCACCAAGCCGCCGAGAGGTTAGTACCATCAAGCCGCAGCCAGGCTGAGAACACCGAGCCGCCGCCAGGCAGTAACATCAAGCCGCAGCAGGCTAATTTCCACCGAGCCGCAGTAGAGGCATACGACAATATCTACGAGAGCCAAGTTAAGCACGAGTTTTTTTATCATAAAGCCGTAGTGGGCGTTGTGTGTTTTCTAAATGGAGTAGCTAAAGTAGGCTCTCCTCAAAAGTGTGAAATCGGTTTTGTGTAGCATTGAAGGCCTAGAAGCCCATAGGAAGACCGTAAGTTACCAGAACATACATCAATAAATATATTCCCCCAAATAAGTGTTTTAACAGCAATTTGAACTGAAAAATCGCGAAGTGAAAATCACGACTCTTCGATTTCGGGTGTAGTCAAGATTTAGAAGTAAAATCTCTGATTTAGGGACTCTAATTTATAAAAACTACATTTAGGCTAGAACTTTTATAATTTTTATAACAGCAAAGGTTGGAACTTTTATTTTAAATCATGAATAAATTTTCTTTTTTTGTTGATTAAAGCTAGTGTCTCACTGAATACCTATTTTCCTTTCAGGATAAGAAAAGTTGTACTAGTATAATTCTTTTTAGTAATATCCATAAAACACTTCAGTATTTTTTTCATTTTTTTTAACTGAAGTTAGATCCTTTCTATTTTAAAATGAATGGTGCCCAAAATTTGTACGACTGAAGTTTTTTTAAAAAATAGAAAATAATTCCAAAAAGACGTATAACAATTATCTCTTACCCATATATCTCTACCAAGGAAAACTGAGCTAGTGTTTGTTTAATTTCTTTAGTTCTTTTAAAATCATTATTCACTCAATTCATTCTCAGAAATTAAAAAGAGGTCGCAAGAAAATTGTGCCCAAGCGTGGGAAAAAACAATTTTCACAGGGTACAAAATGACGCCGCAAAAAGCGACCAATTAATATACACGGTACAAAATAACGCCTCAAAAAGCGGGCAAGTTCACAGGTTACAATATATACCATCTCGCCATCTATGACCTCTTCGCATCAATGGGGCACGGGCTTGCAGAGCAGCACTTCAGCAATTTCGAGGAAATTGGAAAAATGGTTCGACGAATGGGTTGCCGCAAAAGACAAGCAGTTTTTCTGGCATGGTATTCATAATTTACCTGAAAGATGGGCGAAGTGTGTAGAAGCCAATGGCCAATATTTTGAATAAATAAAAAAATGAATTTCCCTTGAAAATTACGTGTTTTCTTTACCACAAAAACCGGCAAAAACTTATACATACACCTGGTATACATATATATATATATATATATATATATATATATATATATATATATATATATATATATATATATATATATATATAATTTCGATAATGGTTTTTGGCTCTCAGGCTGCTTGTTTGATTTTGACCATTCTCGTGTGGGGGTAGATGTGGATTTCCTCACATTTTTTCTAATCCTGACTGATTGTTTCTAAAGGTAGGCAGTCTGTATATTGGATAGTATATGAAGTTAGTGTCGACTTAATGGTATCTGATATTATTCTCATGGTATGGTTTAACTGGGTGTCCACCATTTTGATGTGGGCGCTATTTAAACAAACAGAACTGCAATATTCTGCCATTGAGGGACCAGCGAGTACCAAATCGGTCGTTCCCCAATTACCCTCGGAAAGTTTCTGTAAGATGTGGCAGATTCCTTCTTTAAGTGCATCTTGTACGCCACTAGCCGGTTAAGGGTCACCTTTAGGTACTTCGGGTGACCATTATGCTTCCTGAATTTGATCACCGGTGCATAGTCGCATTGCTTGTTCTTTAGATGCAACCATGTGGCTTTGGTTTGATTTATTTTATGTTTTAGCCTAAATGTTTTGAACAATTCGTGCATATGCTTCAAATCTTTTCCATGGGCTCTTTCAGAGGTGCTATCTTTTGACTAGTGGAGCGCATATGCATTTATTTGCAGCAGTTTTTGGCAGGTCTGATATGTAAATATTGAAAAGTAGTGGGGCAAGTATGGATTTCGGGGATAGGTCGTCGTTAGCCTTATTTACGATTGATCTGGCCATTTAGGTGCACTTTAATAACATGTTTAGTAGAATAGCTATTCTCTTGCAAGGCATGATGCAAAAGAGTTTCAAAATTATATCCAGTCTCTCTAGACAGGGTTATAAGCAGAAAGAAGGTCGGCAAATACAGCGACAGAATTTTCGTTTTCTTGAAACCCCTTTTCTATGTGCGTGAGTAGTAAGCTCCCCTGGGGGAGCGGAATAGAATATCTCCCACGGTACGGTCTGCCTATCGTAGAAGGCGACTTAAAGAACAACCTAGATGGTAGATCCAGACCCAGATCCCACGAGCATTACCCGGTGTGATACCATCGCATCGGCTTAGGCTACGTGAAGTTGTTTAACGTTTCGTGGCTGTGCCGATGTCTCGAACTGTGGGACCCAATAGCATGATGAAACACTTGGATACAAAAAACGCCGGAGGTAAAATAGCCCCCCGTTCGGATTCCCGGGTGGGGGCTGGTCCAGGGGCGTCGACATGCAGAGATCATAATTTTAAAATAGATTTTTGCAACATACGAGATTTAAACTCGAACATTAATTCAGTGCACCAACACCTACAATCAAATAAACCTCATGTACTCGCTCTCTGTGAAACCAAGGTCAGTTCATCGACCAGCACAGTCAACTATCTTTATCCTGGGCATGACTTCTATTCCCGATTTAGGCGTAACTTTGGAATTTGTCTTTTTGTCAGAAGTGACCTCTCTTGCCAACGAGAAGAGGTCCTGTAGCGCGCAAACTTTGATGTTATGTGGTTAAAAATAACGACTCAATAAATCATAAGGTTCATCTGTATCCTCTATCGACCACCAAGTGATACTAATTTTAGAACATTTTTCGCTTCTCTTGCAGACACCATCGAACATTTACAAATTAACTATCCAAATGCCGAAATTGTCATCCTGGGCGACTTTAATGTCCATAACATCAACTGGCTTAAATATTCAAATACTACTGACGAATAAGGTCGTGAAGCTGAATCATTCTCAATCAGTTGTGGTTTAACTCAGCTTATTGACGAACGAACACGAATCCTTGATCGAAACGGGGAGTTCGCCAGTCTTTTTGATCGGTTTTTACCACTAATCCGGAAATTTATACGGTCACCGTAAATGCGCCGTTAGATTCTTCCAAACATAAACTGCTTTCGACATCGAGTACCCTACCAATCAGTGACAGAGAGACGCCTAAACCGCGCAAGATTTGGCACTACCAATCTGCTAAATGGGAATTGAATATTTTTGAACTCTCCCTTGATTAGACGTTTGTTTTCGATCCGATGGGTCGTATCTGACTGTGCCAGGGAGGTTTCCGATGTTATTTTGGCTGGTATGGAAGCTTATATCCCTTTTTCGAAGAAATGTCCTTCCAACGACAAGCCTTGGTTTAACCGAAAATGCAAAGAAGCTGTTGCTTCTAAACATCTTGCCTACCGACAATGGCATGAAAATCCTAACACCATAGATCGTAGCACCTTTGTTCGTGCTTGGAACAGATGCAAAGAAATTATCGACGAAACCGAGAAGGCACACAATCAACGAATTAGAAACAAATTTCTCGCTTGTCCCAACAATTCCAGGTCTTTTGGTCAGTCGGTAAGGCAGTTAGTCAAAATTTCACCAAATCCACCATACCACCACTCACACGGCCAGATAATTCTATTGCAACGGCACCTGTGGAGAAAGTGAACTTGTTGGCTGAACTCTTTGCTTCACATTCTACTGTCGATTTCCAAGGAATAACACCACCTACTATTCCCATAGTGCAGTCAAGGATGCCCGACGTATTTTAATGAACAACAAAAAGGCTTCTGGCGCTGACGGAATATTAGCCATAGTTCTCAAAAAACTGTGTGAAGGAACTACAGAAAGGGAATATTTCCTTCCTGCTGGAAATGTGCCAAAGTTCAGTCGATACCTAGAAAAGGCAAAAAGACCTTGCCAACCTGAACTACCGATCAGTCGCACTGCTGTCCATAATATCGAAAGTCATGGAAAAGGCTATCAATCAGCATCTTCTAAAATATCTTGAAGGATTCAACATTATTAGCGATCACCAATATGGCTTTCGTAAACATAGATCAACAGGAGATCTTCTGACTTATGTAACACATGTTTGGAACAACGCAACTGAACACTTTGGAGAATCTCGAGCGGTTGCTCTTAACATATCCAAGGCATTCGACCGTGTTTGGCACGATGGACTGTTGGCTAAGCTACGCTCTAATGGTATGTCTGAAAAGTTCTGTTTGTGGCTCTCGGGTTTCCTCAGAGAGCTTTCTTTACGAGTGGCGGTCGACGGATTTCTTTCTAACACCTTCACTATCAACGCCGGTGTGCCCCAAGGCTCCATACTGTCTCCTACTCTCTTTCTCATTTACATTAACGATCTGCTGGAAAAGACCGGGAATCCAATCTACAGCTTTGCTTATTTTTTCATTCACTTTGAATGCTCGGCTACTCAGGCGAATATCCGCAGACAGCAGGAAGTCATTCAACTTAACAAAGACCTGGAAGAAATTCTATCTTGGGCCGACAGTAACCAAGTGGAATTTAACGTTACAAAAACCCAGGCGGCAGTTTTTTCTAAAAAAGTTAACGCTGCTGAACCCGACATAGTTATGTCGGGGCACTCCACTCAATTTGTTGGGTGTTAATTTGTGAGCAATGTCATGAACATGTTGCAGGTATAGCAAGGAGAGCTTCTCAAAAGTAGGGAATATTTCGAACCAGAAAGCTTTAGACTCCTTTACACTCCTCAACAATCGTTAATTCGTTACAAAGTTCAAATTCGACCAACTATAGAATACTGCTTTTATGTTTGAGGCTCCGCTCCCAAACATACACTGCATTTGTTGGATACTGTTCAGAGAAGAGCTGTTCGTCTGATTGGAGACCCGGAACTGATCGGCGGCTTTGCTTCGCTGGAACATCGAAGACCGGTTGGCGACTTGAGTCTATTCTAAAAGTATTTTCATAGAAAGTGTTCGAAGGATGTAGCCCGCTTAATCCCTCCCAGAGCGGTGCATGTTAGAAATACACATCGCGCTAATACTTCACATCTGTATGAGGTTCAGCTTGTTACTCCTCGTACAACGCTTTTCAAGCAGTCTTTTATATGAAGAACATCATACCTTTGGAATAATTTGCCCAGGACTGTGTTTCCCACCGAGTACAATTTACTGGGATTCAAGAACAACGTGAATCGCTTTTTCGGCACACGTATCGCTCCTGTAGCGCTTTAGGGACTTCCCTGCAGCACGAGACCAAAAAATAAAAATCTGAAAGGATGTAGAGAAAAGCACGACTTTGCATGCGATGTCGTCCTCATCCTTGCTTTGTCGTGTAAAGTAGCACTTCCTGAATTTGACAGATACGTAAATAATTATTTTTCTGCATTCATTCTGTACGGAATGAAAGTTATTTTTCCTTGGGTTGTTTAGTATTCTATGAACTAGTGTGAAAAATATAAGTTGTCGTATCATGAAGACCGGGACGCATTTGTTATTATAGTATTTTTCAAGATCTAAGAAAGTGATTTGGCAAATTGATGCAAAAAAAACATTAAACGATCTTCGCACGTACCTGACCCTAACAGGGTCGTAATTGATATATATATATATATATATATATATATATATATATATATATATATATACATATATATATATATATATATATATATATATATATATATATATATATATATATATATATATATATATATTATATATGTACCTCCCTTTTATTCTAATATTTTATTGGTTACTTCGTGTTTATAAATATAAAGAATATTCTTCATTTTATCTACAGTATTATACTGAAATAGTGTGTATTATAAATTTCAATAGTATCTTAAAATGTTCGAAGCCCTTTCCACCGCAAATGTTTGCCAGTTGAAGCAAAAGTGCTAGTTAAAAGTTAGTGGAGCGAGGCCACGAAGAGTACTTTTCATTGATGGAAACATCAGCTTTAACAAGCATTCTTGAAAGTACAGCTTGGAAAATTGTAAATTATTCGATAGCGCCTAAAAAACACAAAAAGACAAAGGTGGGTCGAAATGTATTGATTTCTGTCAAGAAGACTGAATCCGCCGCAAAATTTATAAAATGTATGCAGAACAAAAAGTTCCTACGTTATTGTCACTTTCACGGAGGCTGTCCGAGGATAGTTGTGACATAAAATGTTCCATTACAACTTCATGGCGTATTCTACGTCGTTTGGGGTTTTTGTTCAAAACAATAGATAAAAGGCAAGTTATAACGGAATCACGGCGCTTACAATAACTCAGAATAGAATATCTTGAAAAAATAAATACAGCTAGATCGGAAGATCGAACGATAAGCTACCTAGATGAGAGTTGGTATGACACCCACGACACACCCAGTAAAGAATGGATCGATAAATCTAAAAATGCCAGACCAAAGCTCCATCAAATGAAGGTAAAAGAATAACTATTTTACATGCGGGGTCAGAAGAAGGCTGGATACCAGAATGTCTATTTCTAGCAGCCAAGAATATTTCAGATTCCAGCTTGGATTATCATTGTGATACAACCGCTGTAGTTTTTGAAGATGGGCTTCAAAACAAATTAATGCCGAATATACCACCGAATAGCTGTATTGTGATGGATAATGCATCCTATAATAGTCGTCAAATAAATAAGGTACCAAGTTCCACCAGTAGCAAAAGGGAAATGCAAGCCTTCTTGTGCGAACGTGACATATATTTCCATGAAAGTTATACAGTTAAACAATTGTTAGAAGTTTTAAAAAGTTACAATTTTTCAAAGGAATATGTTTGTGATAAAATTTGCAAAGGAAGCAGGACACGAAATAATTCGGCTTCCACCATGTTACTGTATCTTTAATGCGATCGAGTTGATATGGCAAAAAATAAAGTCTAATATATGTGCTCACAATAATTACACCCACTTTAGACTGTAGTGTGATTGAGTTGATAAAGACAGAAGTCAAAAATGTAACCATTGAAAACTGGAGAAACTGTATTCAACACGTCAAAAAACTTGAAAACTCATATAGACGTATGTACATAAATATAAATAGTTTAGAACCTGTAAAAAAACTTATTATTGGTTTGCAAGAGAGTAGAGATAGCGAAATTGAACTAGATATTAATTAGTAACTAAAATTATAACAAATGCACGCGAGGACATTGTACACTATTTTAAGATATTTGTGTAATTACTTATTCAGTACATAAAACATTAAAATTCAGCTGTCTTATCACAATAAAACTTTAAACTCAACAATTATACAATCAGGTATAGTGCGGCCCTGTACGATGCCTTGTCATTAAACAACCATAAATTAATCACTTTCGAATCTAGTTGAATTTTGAATGGGTATAGGTATCTAAGTCACTTTCTTAGATCCTGAAAAATACTATACACACTTCTTCTTTATTATTTGTCATACAAAATTAGTTTTATCTTAAAATATTTATTTATTTATTTTTAAATATGTACTTCTCCGGTTCCTTACCAAAAAATCGTGGAAAATGTACTTTCCTCACAAATAAAAACTGAATTTGATTTTCTCGATAAAAAAGTTAATCCAAGCATTAGAACTTTACTTCTTTAATCCTTTAGAGTAAAATAATAAATTTCACTTTATTTTTCCACTGTAGACATGATCGACATATTTTTGAAAAGGTTTTAAATTTTCTTCGTTCAAGTTTAACTTAAACAACCTCTTTTTCTATCACACACTGTCATTTTTCGATGGTAACAATACTAATGTTTGTAAATTTAGTTGAATACGTAATTTAACTCTTAAATGCTGAAGCATTTTATTTTGAAAGTATTCGGTTCATCTACATTATATGCGACCGAACCATTGTTCATTCACTTAATTTGAGAGACTTTTGGAATTCGTGAGTCGGTTCAAATATACGTTTCGACATTGATACAAAATGGTAAATATTCAAAAAAATATATTGCTAGTTCAACACATCGATAAATATAAAACATCTGCATATTACGTTTAAAAGCAAGACAGTTTGTTGGCTTGTTGTGAAAATGCAACGTTATTTTCCCGTTCAGTTATTGTTCATTGTGCAGTCTTGTATTATTCTATTAGATCTGGTGTATTTTTAAATGTAATGCAATTTTTGTCACTTCTTATTTTAACACAATGTATACAATGTATACATTCTTATTTTAACACAATGTATACCATACAATTGGTGAATTGCATCGACTGATAGAGCCTCAAAATTCAGTAGGTTCCTTAGTTCACTGCGTTTCACAGTACCATTAAAATAGTAACTTGAATAAAGAAAGTAAATAATATATTTTTTTAATTAATAGTTTAATATATTCCAATTTGTATTTTAATAGGTTATATATAACCATGTATAACTACTAAAGTAACAACACGACTACGGTATACCAAGCGGTTTGTACTACAAAACTGCAGGAGGTCATTTAGATTTCAAGTTTTATTTACTGCGTTGCATGGACGTAGCATAAGGTAAATTTTTGCATATCAACATGACGCATTGAAGGTCGGATAGAGTCTACTATTTTCTACTTATCTTTACCGCATTCCTTGAAATTTTAAGTGTTGGCAAGAAAGTATTCTAGGAAGCTACAGCTGCTGCCTCTGCGATTAAGCAAAATGCAAATAATCCTAAATACAGTTGTGTTTTGAGAATTGCATTTTGCTTTTTATTTTCATATTTTAATTCATTGGAAAAAAGTCTTTTCTTAATTGTTTGAATAAAAAAGCATTATTGAAGTCTAAAAAATGTATTTAATTTCATTTGATGATTTGTAATATCGTATTTGAGTTATTTTAATAACCTGGTTTTACTTATATTAGTATACATCCACGTGCCCTAAAAGCAACTTTTTTAACTCAAAAAATGTATAAAGATTTTTACCTGGTACTCCCCTTGCAAATATACGTTCTGAAGTAAATACCAAATTTGACTTTCTCGCACTAACGAATAATCTGAGCATTACTATTCGATCTTTTAAAGAAGGAAATGATCCCTTATGCTGAGACATTAACTACAAAACATCGGTACCAATCTCCACGTTCCGAATCCGTAATATCGCTATTATGTGACAGCGTAAATATTACATAATTTTTTTTAACCAGAAACAAAAAGAGAAGTAGGGCCTTTAATTTTTTAAGTCACTCATAATTAGATTCCAGTGTGCTCTATGTTCTAATTCAGATAGGTTTGAATCAATATATCGATTGCTACCCCTTTCACTTCCGAAATATTACTAAAAAACTGAAGATTTCTTTCCTACTGCAAGTGTTACAAATGTACCAAAGGACTACGCACACTTTAAATGGAAACTGGGTTTCGGTGAAGTGACTCCAAATTTTGTACCTTGGTAGATCTTGTGCTCCTGACCAAAAGTCTTAATGGGTACAACTCGCAAAAATGCTTCCTACCACCGCTATTCGCCGAATCAACACCAATCGAGCCTAATCGAATCCAATCGATCATTTACTGACAATCGAAAAAAAACTATGTTCCGATGCTTAAAACAGGATAATAATCTTATTTAATAGGTAAAATTGGATGCTCTTTCAGATTACGCTATCAGTTTTTTGCTACAACCCCTATAAACCTCGAAAAATGAAAATGGAGTCGTAAGGAGATGAAATATTAAAATTCATGTATAAAATCTTATACAATCATGTGTAAGGCTCTTTTTACCCAAACAGGGGACCATGGAGTTTTCAGGTGAGCCGAGTTCAACTCTTTAGACATTAAGGGTATTATTTAGGCCTTGCCGGCCCCCCAAAAGGTTGGAATAAGGGTTGTGAAAATTATAAAATTCATATATAAGCATTTTTTAATCAGACATGTATCCATGGGGTTTTCGGGTACGCCGAATTTGATTTTTCAGTTATTAGAACCTTTTTATCCCTCCGAAGATGGTGAAAACGGGGGTCGTAAGGGGATGAAATATTAGGAGTTTTAAAGAAATCGGATCCGCTTGTGATATGTTTAATTCTTGAGTAATGGATATATTATAGTTATTGCAAATTTTTGTATTTTGTACACCATCTTCAGGTCCGTTACCAATCAAACTTCGCCGAAAAATAGCTATTTCCCGCTTAATATCATTATTATAAATTCTGACCATTTGAACAGGTTGTCATGTTAAATTGCATATATAACAAGAAATTCTAGGAATTTTTAGTACAGATCTTATTTCTTAATATTTAAAAATATTTTAAAAATTGAAAACAGAATGAACGTGTTCACTTATTACACCACTACTCAAGATTCAGAGGTTGCACGGATATGCCGGTTGGCCTATTAGTGGCGTGAGGATCAAGGTCAAAGATGGAGTGTCTATGAAGGCTGCAGCGTTGCCACGTTTCCCACAAAAAAAATCAATCTCATTACTTTATGGTCTCACCTCGTATATAATATAATATAATATAATATAATATAAATATAATAATAATATAATATAATATAATATATAATATAATATAATATAATATAATATAATATAATATAATATAATATAATATAATATAATATAATATAATATAATATAAATAATAATAATATATAATATAATATAATATAATATAATATAATATAATATAATATAATAATAATATAATATAATATAATATAATATAATATAATATAATATAATATAATAATAATATAATATAATATAATATACAATATAATATATGGTATGATATGGTAGGATATATGACATATAATATGGTATGATTCCGGAGTGATAACAATACCATTGTCAAACCCCATTTTCCTTCATTGTAACCCCTTTTACGCCCCCTTCGGAGGAATACCTGAAAAATTAAATTCGGCGAACCCGAAAACCCCATGGTTACATGGCTGATTAAAAAATGCTTATATATGAATTTTATAATTTAACCCCTTCACACCCCTTATTACAACCCTTTGGAGGGCCGGTATGGCGTAATTAATACCCTTAATGTCTAAAAACTTGAACTTGGCTCACCCGAAAACTCCATGGTCCCCTGTTTGGGCAAAAAGAGCCTTACACATGAATGTATAAGATCTTATACATGAATTTTAATATTTCATCCCCTTGTGACTCCCATTTTTCAAGATTTATATGGGTTGTAGCGAAAAACTAATAGCGTAATCTGAAAGAGCAGCCAATTTTACTTACTAGGTATGATTATTATATCCTATTTTGATCATCGGAACATAGTTTTTTTGTCAATTGTCCGTAAATGATCGATTGGATTCGCTTGGGGTTGATTCGGTGAATAGCGGGGGTAGGAAGCATTTTCGCGAGTTGTGCCCATTGATACTTCTATTCAGGAGCACAAGACCTACCTCTGTGCAAAGAGCCAAGAACCCTAAAAAGGACATATAACATGATATATACAAATATATATCTCCTGTATCCCCCTTCTGTAGCTCATTATCTTATATCTGGTCATAAATAATTAAAAATAATGAAAAAGATTACACAATTTTCAGATTTCTCGTTTCCCATAACCCTAAAAATAACATATAACATGATATATATGAAGTGACCCCTCTAACACCTTCGTCCAACCAATTAACTGTGTTTGACTATTAATAATTATTCTTATATGCTTATAATTTGTTCATTATCTCAGTCAAAAACCAAGAAATATTCTCATAATGTTATTGAATATTTCTAAAAAATGTACCAACCTAAAAACTATAGGTGCCATTTCTATCTAAATGTGTACCATTTTTATAATTGACATCTTGTTTCGTTCGAGCGTTATCCTATCAATAGACAGACAGACGGAGAGACAGGCCAACGGAACTGGGGGACTACGTTTTTCGCAATTTAGGGACTCTGAAGCGTGAAGAAAGGCAAAAGTCTCGGAGTGCGAAAACGCGAGAAAAGTAAATATGTAGTGATTAGTGTTTGACATTGAGATATATGATTCCAAATGTTGTTTGTTGCAACAACATAGTCTTTGATGGTTTATTCAAACAAGGTTTTTTTTTATCAGAAAGCATTTTTTTTTTAAAATATTTACAACATCTATCTAAAAAGAAATGTTGGCATATTAGTGTTATTTAGCAACCGTTCTTGATGCTTTTTACTTGAAAATGCGATTGTTTTAGGAAAATATTTTAATGCTAGAAATCATGTTACTTAAAAAAAAACATAGTAAAATTTTCGAGATTAAAGAACGAGCGTCCGAATAAACTGGTAAACAAAAAGGTACAAAATTTTAAAAACATCTGAATTATGAAAAAAAAAGTTATTAATGTTTCTTTACTTGACCCAAGGTATCACCCATGTCAATATAATAGGCGATCTCTATAACACCCTGTACATATTAATTTTAGATATCTATTTCACAGAGCTCCCATTTAGCCATGGTTACGTCATTTATATATTCTTTCATGGCCATTTTAAAGGAGAAAGCATCCTTTAACCATTCACTGAAAGACATTCAGCTTTCCTTTATCACCACTAGGCTAAGAATGTTGAGAGTGTATACTGTAGTCAATAGAGACGGTGCATATATATCTAGACAGGCGCCAAGGGCTGTTTACACAATATTTAAGTATGTGATACCTTTTTTATTGATAAAAACAAGTAGTATTTTAATATAAATGTAGAATAATATTGCCGGGATCTTGGCTAATGTATCTATATAATGTGCTACCTGATGCATATTATTCTTTTTTGTGATGATATATATATATATATATATATATATATATATATATATATATATATATATATATATATATATATATATATATATATATATATATATATATATATATATATATATATATATATATATATATATATATATATATATATATATATAATATATATATATATATATATATATATATATATATATATATATATATATATATATATATATATATATATATATATATATATATATATATATATATATATATATATATATATATATATATAGTAGTTTTATATTGTTTTTTTCTAAGAAGGTTATATAGAAAAACGCCATTGTCAAATGAAAAAATCATTAATAGAGTGAATAAAGGTTTGAATGGAATAGTGTTCGTTCATGGCATATTGCGGACGTTTACTATTTTAAGGAAAACTAGCGACTCCTTATCAATTAGCAGGTTGTCAACTACACTTCTTTGATGTTCTGTCCTGTTAAATTATGTTTAGCTAAAATTTCTTCCAGAATTTTATTTAGGTGTAGACCTCTATGTGTCTAAGAAAATATACACCGGTACTCCAGTTCAAGAAATTAACTTAAAAAATGGGAGAAATCACTTTTATTAAAACATTATTTTTTTATGAGTAGCATAAGAAAAATTAGCTGCTGAGTTCCAAGATAATGGATTTCAGTAGAGAATCCCTTACTAATCTTATAAAAATTGGATCCCGGTCAAATCGGCTGAAAATGTAGTAAGTTTACGCTTCAAGGTATTCTGATCAAAAATCTCCATAGACAAAAAATTCAAAAGTGGATAGATTAGGAATTATCGGGCATGGAATTGGTAAAAAAACCGCTGAGAAAATGCTAATTTTGCGTTTTTTAAGGACTTATGTTAATTAGACATGATTTTACGAAAAATTCCAAAGGGATTATATGTTTTTTGGGTTGCTATTTATGAATATAATAGTTATTTGGACCCGTTTCGCTCCTACTTTGGCCATTTTTGGCATCTGGAGTCCAGAAAAGGGCCAAAAGCTGGTTAAAAATAAACGCTATTGGATTGGAATAAATTGGTTCAAAAAAAATCGAAATTATTAACTCAAAAACATAAAATTATGTTGGAATTTTTCGCAAAAAATATGTTTTAGACGAATTAAATCAAAAAAAGACTCTAGAAATGGCCAAAACGGCCAATATTCGAAAGTAGGAGCGAAATAGGTCAAAATAATTATTATATTCATATTTAGCAACCCAAAGAAACATATAATCTCGTTGGAATTTTTCTTAAAATCAAGTTCTAGTCAAAATAAATCTTTTTTTGACTTTTGGTCAAAATAATATACTACATTTTCAGCCGTTTTGACTGGTATCCAATTTCCATAAGATTAGTGCGGGGTTCTTTCGTCATTTCTTCTTAACAAAGTAGTTTGGCTTGGATTAGTTCTAATAATAAAAATGTAAAAACATGTTGTAATTGTGAATGCAAAAACTTATTTTTCTTTCGATATTCTGATAAAGTACCAGGTGAAAGAATAACAACATGGAACGCTCATGTATTTGGGCTAAATAGAACAATTTATACGCCGAATAGCAATAAAATATTTAGCGAGACTACTAACTATTACTTTCTAATAACTCATAGTAAAATTATAAATATTATTGTAGGGTATAGTAAAATTTCAATTACGAAAATATGTCTATCGGCAACTGGTATACAAATTGTACAAAAACCTCATATTTATTATACTCAAAAAATCATTAAGTTCATATAGAGAATTATTATGTTAAGTAAAGCATGCACCCCTTTTCCCTCTACTCGTAAGCATGTCCGTCCATATACTACAAAGTGAGGCAGTCGGGCATGTTAATGACATTTTGACAGGCAGAAAAAACTATAATATAAATATCTAAAGTTAATATCTTATAATCTAAGTACAGCTAGCTCAGATTATATGAAAGTTTTTCAAAATTTCCTCACTGCACTTTTTCTTAAGCATAATAACACACAAGAAAGCAGTTCTTTGTAGACTTTAAAATATATTCTACCAAAGGGAATGTTTACTACTTGCTGGAAATGCGCTTTAATTCAGCTGATACTCAAAAAAGGCAAGAAGACCTTGCCAAACAACTACCGACCAGTCGCACTGCTTTCAGTAATATCGAAAGTTATCGAAAAGGCTATCAATCAGAATCTTCTAAAATATCTAGAAGGATTTAATGCGACTTTCGTAAGCAAAGATCAACAGGAGATCTTCTAACTTATGTAACACGTGCTTGTAACCACGCAATTGAAGATTATGGAGAATCTCGAGCAGTTGCACTTGATATATCCAAGGCAGTTTCCATGTTTGGCATGCCAGATTGTTGGCTAAGCTAGACTTCCGAGGTTGGTGATCTGCTCCCAAACATACACTGCATTTGTTGGATTTTATTCAGAAGGGAGCTATTCGCCTGATAAGAGACTCAGAACTCCCCTTGATTTCTTATAGCATCAAAGAATGATTGGTGACTTGAGTCTATTCTAAAAGTACTTTCATGTAAAGTCTTCTATCGATGTAACTTGCTTACTTCTTCCTAGAGCGTTGTATACTATGAATACATGTCGCGCTAATTCATTAGATCCGTATAGGGTTCAGCTTGTCATTCCTCGTACAACTCTTTTCAGCTATGTTGGGAATGTGGAATCTTTGGCACAATGACACTACTCAGTATATATCACCACTACACCAACCACTTTATTTTTGCTTTCGACGCGTGTTTCATTAACCATGTTCGCTTCATCAGGAGCGATGGTTGCTAAAGCTAAACTGCAAATCTATCCTATTTATACTTAGCCTGACACCTGAATTACTCAGGCGGAACTAATGACATAGGCGAAGCCATCAGTTCCGGTCAAGTAACCAGTAGAGAGGACTATAAGGAATAGGCCATCTGTCTTTATTTAAACTACTTTTACATTTTATAATTTCCATACTTTCGTATGCGTTCAACAATCTTCTATCAGATACATTTTTAATTAATCTTATATTATCTAATGTCACAGTATGATCAGCTTCAAGGGCATGTTCGGCAATGCTAGACTTTTCTGTTCTACTGTGTAGTAAATATGCTAAATATTATTTAAATCGTGTTTTAATTGACCTTCTAGTTTGCCCAACATAATTTTTGTCGCAATCATTACAACTAATTTCACAAATTCCACTTTTCTCACAATTAGGAATCTTGTCTTTGGGATTTCCTAAGATATCCCTTAAATTGTCTGATGACTTATAGACTAAGGTGAGGCCTATCTTATTAAATACCTTGTTAAGTCCCTTGCTATATTTCGGATTATATGGTATGGGGATTTGGTCTTATTTGCTTCGCGTGTAAAAAAAGGTGGAATTCTGAATATTTAACCTGAACTTATCTCCATCTACTAACTTGCTTATTAAGTCATCGTCATAACCACTAATTCTAGTTATAATCCTAATATTGAAGTTTACTCTATTCAGAGGAAAAGTGACCAAACGATGAACTGAAAAATGTTGTGCTGCTAATGTATATTGTTTGCAATGAAATGAATCATTAGGAATACATCTATTTGTTACCGTGTCTTTTTTATCGATATCAAATTCTAATCTGTTGTTATTTTTAATAATTACAATATCCAGAAATGGCAGTTGGCCATTGTTCTCAATTTCGTAAGTAAATTTAATAGACTTATATCGGCCATTTAATTTGGAAACAAAAACATCTATATTTGCTTACTTTCTATCAAAAATCGCGAAAATATCATCCACATAACATACCTATACCTTGGGAAATGATCAAATTTTTGACTGGCTTCGGTTTCAAACTTGCTGATGAGTAAATTGGCTAAGAAAGTTGATAAGCAGTTACCTATAGCTATTCCTTCTTTTTGAACATAAAATTGACTGTTATATTGAAAGTTTTAATATTAAGTATTCATAAATAATTTCGTCCTCAAAGTTATTCATTCTAAGTAATTCTTGGAGATATTGTAAAGTGTGCCAATACCATAAACACCCAGTACAATTTACAGCAATTCAAGACCAACAGGAATCGCTTTTTCGCGACGTGTTGCTACTGTTGCGCCTTAGGGATTTCCCTGCAGCACGTAAGTAAGCAAATCATTTGCTGTGTACTCTATAAGTATGTTATTTAAACCTATATACACTTTTAAATGATACACAGGATTTTAGGAAAAAAAAAAAAAAAATTCTCAATAGCTCTTTAAATCTATTAATATACAGGGTGAGCTACGAACATAGGAAATGAAGACAAAGTGACTATACTCAATCCTTTGTTGAACCTCACCTACTCAAAGTGCTAGCCGCTTGAAGCTACTAAGAATGTGAGTTAATCTATCGAAACACTATTCTTTATGAAAATATATTAATATGAGGTATATATGTATATTTATTGAAACTACCTGACGCAGGACCATTCTTGGAGAAAATTTGGGCAAAAACGAAACAGTTGGTTCAGAATAGAATGAAATGGAGCGCTTTTATAGGGCCCTATGTTCCGACTGACGGGAACCGATGATGATGATACATTACATACATTTATTAAGGGTAGTTCAGGAACTACCTCACCTTCACGCAGTGATAAAGATTTAGAAATATGTAGGAGTAAAAAAGAGAGATTCATCCAAAAATTAACTCCAGTGTGTGATATTTTTGGATGATGAACTTTTCGAAAAGTTTGAAATCAAAAATCCTTTTTTTTTGTTGTGAGTGTTTACAAACAAAAGGCTACATTATTTTCTTCTATATTTCATACAAAAACACAAAACAAATGTAATTAAAACAATCCTGCTAATTATTAAGCTGAAGTTTGTTATTTTTATTTCTTAAGTAATGTTTCTTAATTAAATTGATATTTTTTAAAGTCACCACAGGTTAGGTTCGTGATATAAATAGATAACTAAATTTATTAAAGCAAACAAATAATTAAGCGTGTAATAATAACGTTTCCCGTCTTTTTCCTCCAAATAAGAATGATGTTTCCTTATTGTAATTAATAAAATGTCGTCTTTTCTTTATTAAAGCTCGGAATAATTAATTGAGTCAATCGCTTGTTAAACAGCCAATTATCAGGTCTATAGCAATGCCCGTGAGTTAAATTTGCCTCTAAATTTATTATATTGCAAGAAAGCTTGCTAATTTGCTCTCAATTGGCTCTTTTTATCGTTTTTTTTTTTTTCGTCAATTACCATTTGAGTACAAATCAATTAACAAGGAATTTAAACAAACAGATTTTTCTTTCTAAGGAGTTGAAAATAGTGTCTCAGCAAGCATTCTGGAAATTAGACATGACTTAGATAAGAAAATAACAGTCAGACATATTTCCTCATATATTTGGAGCTTAAGGAGTATATTTACATCCATCATTATCTCTCAAATTATAGTATATATACTTTATATATTTATTTGTCTTATTTTTCTTGCTAAAGCGAAGTTTTATAATCGTGGAAAAAAATGCCCTTCGAGATTTTTGTATTTTTTTACGTTTTGGGATGTCTACATTATGAAAACCTAGTTTCTCATTTTTGTCGGTCTATCTGTGTGTGTCTGCTTTATTAGCACGATAAACATCCAATGAAATTAGACATCGATTTGAGGTTTGGTAAATATTGGTAATACAAAATATTGATTTTGATTTTTATCAATAAATTTAATTGTTAAACTTAAAATTTGTTTAATTTTTCCTTTCTCTTATCCTTATTTTCAATCCGTGTTCTTCCTGTTTCTCCTTTCAATATTTTAATCAGCATAAAGCCTGAGGCATGCTATGGAATTTGATATCATTAAAAAGAGAAGAAAGAGAATAGAATGGACTTTCAAATGATACTAAAATTCGTAAAAATATATGAACTCTAAATTCTAGGATCCTTGTGAAATGAAGCCAAATAGTAAGAGTCGATTTTTTCGCTTCTTTACAGATGGCTTGAATAAAGGTAGGATCATCCCAATTTTCAAACAGGCGAAAATTATAGGCATCATAAAACTCGGAAAAAATATTATAAGACCTGAAAGTTATCGGCTTATCTCGCTGCTAAGTACAGTTTATAAAGTATTAGAGAGACTTCTGTATAACCGCATAGGACCCAGAATCCTGGAGTGAATACCAATAAAGCAGGCTAGTTCTTGACCAAATAGAAGCTGCACTGACCAGGTCTTATTCCTAACCCTCTTGGTGGAAGTGGATTTCCAAAGACAGCTAAAAACTTCAGCCGTGTACAGGGTGAGTCAACGATAGAGTAAAGTTCATTATCTTATTTGTTTCGGGAATGACGAAAAAATGTTAGAGAATGTTAATGTGCACAGTTCAAAATATTTTTGAGTATACAGGGTACTTCAAAAAAGTGTGGCTGATATAACGTGTTTTTTTAAATGGAACAATCTACTTTCTAATTTATTTTTAAATTCTGCGTAAAAAATTATAACTTTTTTATTAATAATGTTATATACCTAAACCTAGTAGTTTTTCTCATATTTCAATTTTTTCAATAAGAATACTAGTTTTCAGTTTTATGAAAAATTGCCAGTAGCGCCATTGTTTCTGGAGGTGAAATATTCATAATTGGTACGTGAAAAAAAAATATATGCAAAGAAATTTGAGCTAGATGCTACAGGGTGTTCAAAATAAATTTATGCATTTCGACTATTTTAAATTGAAAAATCTCACCCTGTATATTATTATTTTTTCTGATAGATTTTATAAAACCCTCCCATTAAGTATGTCATATACCTATTTCTAATACTTTTCGATTTATTTTGAATTTTTCAATTTTTACCCTCTACACTTACGCTACTGTGAAAACATAAACAAATAGTTAATAATAATTTTAATATAGTTTAACTTATCTAATGATTAATTATTATGACGTAATAAATGTTCAAAAATATGTCCGTCTACTTGAATACACAAGTTTAGTCGTTTTACTATATTTTCCTTCACTTTCCTTAGCAAAAAGGGCGTTATTGTCCTGCACGCATCCCGTATCCTATTTTCCATATCTACTGGTGGTCTACCGATCCATTTTTGTAATAACGATCGTTTAAAAATTCCCGAACTTCCCAGTGGTAATGAGCAGGAGCTCCGTCTTGTTGAATCCAAATCAAAGTTATTAACTTCTTCAAGAAACTGGGGTAATTCATTTTGCAAAAAATTTAGATATCTAGGCCCGTTAAGCAATTCGCGGAAAAAATATGGACTAATAATTCGAAAATTTATAATATTTCACACCATACATTAAGCGACCAATGGTTTTGGTTTTGAACTTCCCGGACCCAAAATGGATTAATTGTTGAATAATAATGCATGTTATGGCTGTTAACTGCTCCATTACTGCGAAAAGTAGCTTCATCAGAAAACATTATTTTGGATAAAAAATTTGGATCGGCCTCTATTGCTTCATTCATGGTGGTACAAAAGTTTACTCGGTCTTGAAGTTCTTGGTGTAGTTCCATATGAAAGGGATGATACTTGTATTTTCTTGTGGTGCGATTAGCCGTAGATTGGGATGTGTCAGATAAGTCAGCTAGTTGACGGCTGCTGACCTGGGGATTATCTTCAACATGAAGTAAAATCTCCATTTCTTTTTCCTCATTGGAAGCATTTCGGTTTACTACTTTCCGTTTCGTATACTCAACGCTACCACTACCATCAAACCGTTCCGTTAACCACTGAAAAGATTTTCTAGATGGTATACGTCTATTAGGCTACTTCACTCCGTAAAGCTTTACTGCCAAAAGACAATTTTTTCCCGCCTCGCCCAGTATATAAACCATATCAATTAATTCATTTTTAGGAAAATCCATAACTATTACCTTTATACATCACTTACTACAATAAATTATACTATTTTTACTTGCTTAATAGACATAGCAAAATTTGACAATGTCTACATTTTTGTTTTGTCTTGGCAACTATGATGTTATAGCGTATACTTATTAAAAACAAGGGTAAAAATTGAAAAATTCAAAAATAATATAACTATAAAAATAAGTATATGACATACTAAATGAAAGTTAGAGGGTTTTGTAAAACGTATCAGAAAAAATAATAATATTTGAGATTTTTCAATTTAAAATAGTCGAAATGCATAAATTTATTGTGAACACCCTGTAGCATCTGACTTAAATTTCTTTACATATATCTTTTTTTTTCATCCCTATAGAACGCTCGTACCAATTATGAATATTCCACCTTCAGAATCAATGGCGCTACTGGCAATTATTTTCAAAACTGACAACTAGTATTTTAACAAAAAAATGAAAAATTAGAAAAACTAAGGTTTAGGTATATAACATTATTAATAAAAAAGTTATAAAATTTTACGCAGAATTTAAAAATAAATTAGAAAATAGAATGTTCCATTTAAAAAAACATATGTTATATCGGCCACACTTTTTTAGGTACCCTGTATACTCAAAAATAATTTTAAACTGTTCACCTTAACATTCCCTAAAACTATTGTATTTAACATTTTTTCGTCATTCCCGAAACAAATGAAATAATGAACTTTACTCTGTCGTTGACTCACCCTGTACATCGATCTTATGGCAGCCTATGATACTGTCTAGAGACACGGTTTAATCTAGAAGCTTATATGAGAGATACCTTGTATAAAAACACTGCAGTAACAGTTAAGTATCTCTAGGCAAATCAAAAAGTAAATTGATGAAGCTCAACAATTTTGTTTTTTAAGTCTGTATGAGGCGTAACGTTTTTTATATTTAGTGTCAAAATTTCGTCCTGTTTGTCCTATATATAGGCTATTGCATTCATTACATTTTAATCTATAAACTCCTGATTTCTTAAATTTATCTTTTTTACTTTTAAGATTGAAAATCATCTTTAGAAGTTTATGTGCGGACTTAAAAGCGATACTATTGTTTTCATTTTTTTTTAAACATTTTAGATTTTATTGGATATTTGCCCGAAGTATGTAAGAGTTGTGTATTTTTGGGGGGGAGTTTTGATCTTGGAGTATATTAGACTAATAGTTAATGATGTGCGTTTTTTTGGAGATCAATTTGTTAATTTCAAAGACACTGTATCCGTTATTAGCAGCAGTAGATCTAATAATATTGAGTTCCCTCTCCAGATCCGTTTTTTCTAACGGAATAGAGAAGGCTCTAGTATCATTGATCTATAAACCGCTAGTTTATGGGACATTGGGTGGAGGGAGTCTTTAGATATTGTTGTATCTGTGTATGTGGATTTTCTGTAGATATTGAACAGTAGATTTTTTAAAGTGATGTCTTGGAAATTGATGCTATTGTCTTGTTCTTCTTCTAAAGTGAATGTGATTTTGGGGTGAATAGAGTTCAGTAAGAGTAAGACTATTTTTAATTCTCCATTATTTCCTTTGAAACAAACCAAAATGTCGTCCACATATCTGTACCAGAAACATATATTTTTGGCTTCTTTTGTATTTAAACATTTTTCTTCAAAATTAGACATAAAGATTTCGGTAAAAGTGGGCTTAGTGGAGATCCCATTGCTAGGCCGTCTGTTTGTTTAAAGTACTCTCCGTTAAATTCTAAATAATTCTCATTTATACATAAGTTTAATAATTGAAGCTCTTGGCATGTTACTGGGTTAATTCGGCTCTTTGTAAATATATCATTTATAATGTTAATATGTTCGGAGTTTTGGAATGTTTGAACACATGTTTGTAACGTCGAAAGATACTAAAATACTATTATTCGGTAGTGTTATGTTTTTAAGTTTGTTAGTGAGTACAATGGAGTTTTTTAACGGTAAATTTTGGGATCCCTATATAAATCTATTAAATTTACAGACCGATATTAAAAATTCCACATTTTTAAGCCTGTTTGACCGGAATTAAAATAAAGGAAAAACCCGTAATCTTTAACAGTCAACCTCACTTGATTATAATTTACTCATTGCGTTTGAGAATGTAGTAGTGCTATGAAACTGCAGTCACGCCTAGTGCAATTTTTTATAAGTGTCAGTTAACAAAATAAAAGTATACTCTGTAACCTGTATTTTTGTTAATATGTACTGTCATAAAGCAACGGACAACTCCATAAATTCAATAAAATACAATTACGAATAGAAACAGATAATAAAGTAATAAAGTGGTTTATATAAGTTATTCCTCCCCTTTTCTGAGCCACGAAGACTTTGCTCGGGTTTCTCGTTGGGAAACGGTACTAGAACATAATACTGTATAAAATGATGCTCTGGACACTTGCAAAATAGAATAATCTTATAGTAGCTAAAATAACTTTATCTGTCAAATACCTAATGATCCAAGTAGCAGAGGTTATGTCAAACTAAACAAAATCCACCTGATTACTGACTGACTTTTGTCCATTAGAAGTCCTAAATTTAAATTCGAGCTTTAATTTTCCTATCTAAAAAGAAATTTCTTCTTTTTAACTTGAAAGTAACGTAGTGCAGTGTCATATGGACAGCAAATTGTGTTCTTATATTTCCTAGCAAGTTTAACATTTTGGTATCTCTGGTATAGAGTTTTGTAAAAAAACATTTCTGCAAATGTAATAAAATATTAAAAAGAGTGGATTTCTATTGCAGTAAAACATATCTGTATGTGTACAAATAAACAATAGTTACTAGTATGTTTTATTTCAATTCACTTTCACCTGCAGTGTTTGTTATTTAATTCGATGAGTTACTGTCCAGTTATTTTAAAAGGGCAATTATTTTCTTAGACAAACTTCCTTTTACCTTTTTTTAAACAATTTTTGTATCATCTTTTTATTAAAAGATAACAATGACAATCAAAAAATGTTTAGTTTGCAAAACTATTGCGAACAATTATCGCTTGACCAATTGGTAATGTTAACATTGTGAATTATTTTTTAATTTTCAAATATAATATTTTTTAAAATTAACTTTTAATTAGTTATTAGAAATGAATAAATATTTTTGCAAAACTGCGATACATAAGACGATATTGTATACTCCAAAGTTAGTTTTTTTTATGAGAATATTAATTAACCCACCGCGAGTAAATTATCTGTAAGATATCTATTGAAAATAACCCTCCTTTACGTAGGTAGGAAAAAGACTATTGTTAAAATGCAGCCAATTCAAAATTCCAGCTGCCTTTCAGTTTTTGAGATATTGCATTAATTTCTTAAAATACTCGTCAGACATAGCGCTTCAACTTGTACCGGCAACCTTTTTGTTAATTTTTTTTTTTTGTAAATTTGGCTGAAAGATAAAGAAAATCCCTTTTAAAATTATATAAAAAACAACACTATGTTTTAATTTCCAATATATTTAAAGTCACTTGACAATTGTTTCACCATACAATGGCTTCTTCAGAAGTAAATGAGAGAGAAAAATATTTGGAAGTAAGTATATAGTGCTTAAAACTATCCTTAATTACCTAAGATTATGCTAATCGTTTTATTATATTATTTACCGACCGAATTATTTTAAGAATGCAAATCTGTGGCACTATTTCCGAGAACTAATAAAGATTAAGTAAGGGTGAATGGTTTAAGTCTACCTGTTCGTTTAATAATTGATTAGAGTTTTTCCGTTTGTTAATTTCAAGACATTCAAGCAAATTTAATTTTTTAGATTTATTTTCTACATGTAGGATTTTTTTAACGTATCATCAAAATTATGGGATTCATTTATTATATGGGTTGCGTAATGTTAAATGTTCTTATTTTTTAAATAACTATGTTTATGTTCTTTAACGCGAGTTTCAAAAGATCTACCAGTTTGTCCTACGTAGGTTTTAGTACAAGATCCACAATTTAATAAGTAAACTCTTGATTTTAAGGATTTCTTAGATTTGGTTTTGTTAATCAAAATTATACTCCCTAAGGAATTACTGGTTTTGAATGCTATTTTATTGTTCTTTTTTATTAAATGTTTGGAAATTGTTCTAGTTATTTTCCCTGTGTGAGTGTACTAAATTTTCCTTTTTTGTCATTAAGTGTGGGATAAATTAGAGAAATTGCTTGTTCAAAGGATTTTTTATTCAAGATATTATCTATAATGTTGGGGTCATATCCATTATTAATTGCTATTTGTTTGATTATGTTGAATTCTTTGTTAAAATTAGTTTTAGTCACAGGGATATGTAACAATCTATGTTAGAAAAAGCTGCCATTTTGTGAGGATAAGAATGGGATGAACTATTGTGTATGACTGTGTCAATATGTGAAGGTTTGTGAAAAAATCGAGAAATCGTTTATTGTTCACTTTTGATATAGATATGTCTAAGAAATTTATAGAGTTATTGGTTTCTAATTCTATGGTAAATTTAATATTAGGATGCAAATTATTTAGGAAGTTAAGGAGGATTGTTAGTTGTCTATCTGTTCCCGTGAAACAGGAAATGATATCGTCAACATATCTTTACCAGTAAACAATATTTTTGCTTACCGCGTTTTGATGAATTTTTAGTCTAAATGATCCATGAACATTTCCGCCAGCAAAGGGCTTAAAGGATTACCCATTATTAGACTTAGATGTATAAAAGTTATCGTTGAATTCAAAATAGTTTTGATCCAAGCACGTCGTAAGTAAATCTAAAATATCCCGTTTAATAATTTCCCTTTTTTTAAATAATACTCTTTACTGTGTACATTGATATCTCGATAATTTGCTTATGGTAATAAATGTTTCTGAGGTCGCTGATTCCTGTAAAAATAGGCATTTTAGCAAAAATTTTGAGAATTTTAAGTGATTGGCCAATTTTGGTTATTTTCCGCTGTTTTTTATAGTATTTTCAGCCGATAAAGGAAGAACGGGGAATTCCTGGTTCCACAATATTCTTTTAAGGTACTTAATAATAGATACTATAATAATTTTGGCAACATTTAATCTAGTTTTCAATAAATGGCCAATTTCAATTTATTTAAAATTTTATTTCTTTGTTTTCAATTGAAATTTTTCAAGTAGGACTTATTTGAGATCTCCTTGTATGATGTATATAAAAATAAATAATATTAAACTATAAAAAAGCTAAAAATAACTGAAATTGGCCAATAGTGTAAAATCTTCAAAATTTTCGCTAAAATGACTATTTTTACAGTAATCAGGGACGTCAAAAACATATATTACCATGAGAAAATTATCTAGATTTCAATGTATACAGTAAAAAGTTCAACGCCCAAAAGAGTATTTTTTAAAAAGTAGAGACCTTCTTCATCTTTCAGTCAAAATTATAAAAAAAAATTAATAAAAAGTTACAGGTGTCTATATCTAAAGAGTATTTAAAAAAAAATAATGCAATATCTTAAAAATTGAAAGGCAGGTGGAATTTTGAGTTGCGTGGTGGGACGAAGTTCCATCTTGCAACTCAATTCAATTGAAATATGTTTGTAGAAATAGTTATTTTAGCGAAAATTTTAAGGATTTTAAGCTATTGGCCAATTTCAGTTATTTTTAGCTTTTTTTTTTTAGAGTTTTTATGGCTTAACAGGTTGACTGCCGATCTATATTTTTGAGTTTGTGGTTGACGCCGGTAAGATTTTTCCAAATATTTTTATTTTATTGTGGTAAATATGAATTAAAATGAGTCTTGGATGTGTTTTTTTTATGTGCCATTCAAAATATTAGAAAAAAAAAATTTCACTCCGATCGGAGTAATCGGCATTACAAGTGAAAATTTTTACTAGATGCCGAACACTCCGATCGGAGTGTCCAATTAAATAAGTAAAGAAATAATAAATCGAACTCATGAACTCAAAACATTTATTTCTAAATCATTTTTGTACATTTTTATGGTAATCCTCAAAGCAATTAAGGCAAAAAACCTGGTTGTCCAGGGCACATTTTGCATTCATACACTGTTTGCTTTCTTATTTTATTTTTCCTGCATTCTTTGCATTCCTTTCTGCTTACCCGTTTTGTTTCTTTAGTTCCTTTTTTTCACTAACAATTTTTTCTACTTTGCTAATGCTGTGGACATTTATTTGGCCTGGAGGAATTTGCAGTAAATTAGTAATTGGTCGTCTGGCTAGTAAATTTCTTATGACATCCAATCGGAAGTCATATAATCGTAACTGGTCAGACCGCGAATATTTATTGTACAAAAAATAGGCGTTTATCATGCTCATTTGCAGCACATGCATGAATAACTTTTTGTACCACCGAATGGATTTAAGGCTGCAAGGATAATATGCCAGCATTTGATCCTGTCTATCTATACCGGACATAAAAGCATTATATCCAATGATTGCGGAAGGTTTTTTCAGATTCTTGATTTCTTTTGTTTTTAAAAATGCCCATTTCGCTTCCAAATTCTGTTGAAATGTATTGAACATTGCGTTTATCGCGCCATTTTCCGACATGCACTCCATTGCAAAACATAGATTTATTCTCACCACGTTTTAAGTTTGCACTCATTACCTCTTTCGGATTATCTTTCCTCTCAGCTCTCAGCGTACCAGTGCAGTATGTATTTTGTTGAAGTAATTTCGTAGCTAAATTAACACTATTGTAAAAATTGTCTAGATAAACAGCATGTCCCACACCCAATTTTTCCTCCAATAAATGTAAAACAATCTTTTCAGTATGTCCGCTTCCACCATAAACATCTGTCGCACCTTCGTAGACACGAAATTTCAAAATAAGTCCATTAGGCTCTGTCAGCATGTATAACTTCATACCATACTTATGACGCTTATTCTTGATATACTGTTTAAACTGGAGACGACCCCGATAAAGTACCATAGCTTCATCCAAAGACAACTCTCTTCCAGGATAGTAAATTTCTCCCATCTTGTTGTTAAAAAAATCTGCCACAAATCTAATCTTTCCTAGCCGATCTGCCGGATCCATATCTGGAGATGTAAAAATGCAAACACCTCAAGATAAGCAAAAATCTATTCCTTGACATATATTTTCTAAAAACAGGTAGATTAAATAGCGGATCAGTTTTCCAATAATCGTTAAGACGGCTCAAGGATATTGTGCCAGTGTGAAGTAACAGGGCCAAAAAAATTTTTAGTTCGTCAAGAGTAAGATCATTAAAATTAGTAATACGTGATTTTGTACTTGTTTCTGGGCGCAGCAAAACCTCGACTGCGTAAGAGTTCGTTCGTTCTACAATAGTTTGTAAAAAATCATCATCAATGATCATTCGAAAAAATCGATAGGTGCACCCTGTCCTGGAATTTGCACCAATAATTCCTGGGTTTTCTGGAACAAAATTTGTTTTAACGCACCTCTATCGTTCCATTTTATCTCATCAAGGCTAGGAAGTGTTTGATGTGGCCGAATAGGGTCTATAAAATTCTCTTCTTCGGACTCGGAGCTTGAATTTACATCACTATCGTCTGTGTCTGGTACGTAATGTTCGTCACTACTACCTCCGCTTTCTTCCAATAGCTGCAATAATTCAGTGTCAGTTAGCTTCTTTTTCTTATCATATACCTTTTTTTCATCACTACAATGTCTTTTTTTAATACCAGAAGGCCCAGGTTGATTGTCCATATTGTACGGCAGATTACAACCAAACCAAAAGCAAATCCGCGGAACCACTTAAGCACCTGTTAGAACTTGCGTTTTTAAGCAACGCCACCACTAGAAACACGTTTCATATACAACGCCGATGGAATACTAAAACGTTTCGTAAGAACGCATGTCGAACTCCGATCGGAGTAGACGGCGTTGGCGAAGAGACCCGACGCACTCCGATCGGAGTGGTCGGCAGTCAACCTGTTAATATTATTCATTTTGTATACAGCAAACAAGTAGATCTCAAATAATTCCCATTTGATAAATTTCAATTGAAAACAAAGATATAAAATTTTTAAATAAATTGAAAATTGGCCGTTTATTGAAAACTAGAATAATTTTTGCCAGAATTATTATAGTATCTATTATTAAGTACTTTAAAAGAATATTGTTGAACCAGAAATTTTCCGTTCTTTCTTTATCGGCTGAAAAGACTCGGAAAATAACCAAAATTGGCCAAAAACTTAAAATTCTCAAAATTTTTGCTAAAATGACTATTTTTACAGTATTTTAAGAAATTAATGTAATATCTTAAAAATTAAAAGGCGGCTGGAATTTTCAGTTGGCTGCACTTTGACAATGGTATTTTTCCTAACTATATAAAGGAGGGCTATTTTCAATAGATATCATGCAGAAAGTTTACTCGCGGTGGATTAATTAATATTCTCATAAAAAAACTAACACTTTGAAGTTATAATATCGCCTTATGGATGAAAGTTTTGTGAAAACATTTGTTCATTTTTAATAACTAATTGAAAGTTAATTTTTTAAAAGCTATTATCGAAATTTGTTGGCTTTCATAAATAAAAAAAATATATTTGAAAATTAAAAAATAATTTACAATGTTAACATTGCCAATTGGCCAAGTGATGATAGTTTGCAATAGTTTTGCAAATTACACTTTTTTTAATATCGTTGTTATCTTTTGATAAAGAGATGATACAAAATATTAGTTAAAAAAGGTAAAAGGATGTTTCTCTAAGAAAATAATTGCCCTTTTAAAAGGACTGGACAGTAACTCATCAAATTAAATAACAAACACTGCAGGTGAAAGTGAAATGAAACAAAATATGCTAGTAACTATTGCTTATTTGTACACATACAGATATATTTTGCTGCAAGATAAATCCACTCTTTCTAATATTTTATTGAATTTGCACAAATATTTATTAACAAAACTCTATACCAGAGATACCAAGATTGCTAGGAAATTTAAGAACACAATTTGCTGCCCATATAAAATTTTATGATTTTCGGACTTTTAATGACAATGCGTTGCTTTCAACTTAAAAAGAAGAATCACTTATTCTTTATGCTAAATTAACTTAGAGTTAATTTAAATTTGTTTTTAGATAGGAAAATTAAAGATCGAATTTAGATTTAGGATTTCTAGTGGACAACAGTTTACAATTCAGTGATCAGATAGATTTTGTTTCATTTGAAATAACCTCTGCTGCTTAGGTCATCAGGTATTTGACAGATCAAGTTAGTTTAGCTACTATAAGATTATTCTCTGTTGTAAGTGTCCAGAGCATCATTTTATACAGTATTATGTTCTAGTACCATTTCCCAACGATAAACGCTAACAATGGCTTCGTGTTGTTTTACATATGAACTACAATGAGCCTTGACGCAGATTATTGAATATTATGACGTTACCTTCCTTTTTCCTACATGTCTGCTATGTTTTCATGTAAATAAACAACAGCGTTTTCTTTAGAAACAGAAACATCTCCGATAACATTGACACGAAGGGTAGAGAACTTATCTAAACCACTTTATTATTTTATTTTTTATTTATCTGTTTCTATTCGTAATTGTATTTTATTGTTATTATTCTTAGTTATTATATTATAATTCTACTTGAGGATATGGTCAATATTCCATGACTGTATATTCCAAGAAAGTATTATTATTAATATTATTATTACTATCCATTTTTCTTTCTCACATTTGGTTATTGTGGTTCCATTTTTGGCTACCGGGCTAATACCAAGTCAGCATAAACGCTATTACCATTGTGCATTAAGAAATGGTCCGACAATGTTACATGTTTTTAAAATAACTGACTTCTGAATGTTTTTGTGCATGTTTGTGTTGAGTCCCAATTGCACTAAGTGTGGTGTGAATGTTCTGTGTGTCAGGTCTGTGAATAATATGACAAGGGGGCGATGATGATTTTTTTTTTGTTTCCATAGATTTTTATTTCTGTTGCAAGATCTGTGTATTTGAAGATTTTTTCTAAGTATTTCGTTTGAATGTTTGTGTCATTGGGGACAGCTATGTCCATTAGATAGGAGACTTTTCGTTTGTTCTATTGAAAGGTAATATCGCATATGTTGGCGTAAACCGTTTTAATACTATTTTATATTTTTTTTATGAATTTTATATTATAAATTATTATTGTCTTCTTTTACCTTAGCTTGAAGCTGGTTTATTCCTGGATTCATGGATTTTAAGCCAAACCGACCAGGATTTATGTCTATTCGGTTTATTTCTAAAAATTTTCTAGCAATGCTACAGGTGCTAAAGGTGAATTTTGGATTGTTATACTCGTATAAATATTCGTTCGTAGTGTCAGTTGAATTAATTCATTGTGTTATGTTCGTGGGACTATCCCTGTTGCAAACACAATGATCGGAACAACATATATACATTCCACTAGCCATTGTTTTTTTACTTGGACTATGAAATCTCCGTACTTTCGAATATTTTTGTTATGGACTGTTTGTAAATCAACAGATTCAGAGATTGAAATATCTAGGAGAAACGCTATAATTCAGCTTTTATCTATTAGCGTCATATCTGGTCTATTGTGCAAAATGGTTTTGTCAGTAATTATTGTTCTATCCCAGTACATTTTGGCCTCTCCGTTTTCTAGTATCTTTTATTTTATGTTTATAATGGAGAGTTCTTTCTGGTCTTAGACAATACTTGAATGCTAGAGCTTCGTGTATGATTTTAGCAGCAGTATTAGCAGCGACATTTTTAAACCTAAAAATATGGATAAGCGTGTACAAAATAGGGACCAGCCCTAGGAAATTTGCAAGCAGGACTGCCGGGTTTACAGATCTAGTCATAGATTACCGAGTTCTTTCATAAGCACCTATAAATTGAAAACAACATATTTTTTAAGTTATTTTCCATCGTAAAGAATCTCCAAAAATATCGATTGTGTTCATATTGTTATAAAATATAAAACAAAATAGTTCTTACTACTATTAAGATGAGATTGATCGAAATCTTTTCTTTAAGTTGAGATTTAATGGACTATAGAACTCATTAAAATATGTTCTATATTAAATTGAAATTACGAAGACACAGATAGTTATTCTGACTGTCTTGTTACCGTTACGACTTTTTCTCTTTATAGGGGATACCTAATGAAGTGATTTATTTTAGTGAGTACGATAATCGGTTAAAAGAAAAAAAAATTGCATAATTAAGTAGAGAAAAGAATTTCAATATGTATGTATAGGGTGGTCCAAATTGGACAATTTTAAAGGTCCCCCTTTATCTAAAGGAGATAGACGAAAACTGATTCCGGGGTCTGAGGCTCGATTTTTATGATAAACTCAATGGTGAAAACGGTATATCGATATCTAGTACCGTTTCAGATATACAGGATGTTTTTCAAAAATCTGTATTTTGGAAAAATGTTTGTACTTCTTTTCTTATTGAAAATTTTTGATTTCTGTTAAAACATTCTCAAAGCAATTTTTCACGTGGATTATGTCGCAATCGAGCGAATATATCCTTGAAGGGTTGACGCCTCTCTGGATACAGTTCGTGGTACAAATTACTTGCCGCTTCCGAATTTTCTCCGGTCTGTATGAAACACACTACTCATATCCCATTTTTCGTAATTTTCAAACTTCATTGCGATTTATTTGACAATTCAATAACTGATCCTGAAGTAAAATTTGACAACTACGAGTAAACAATTGAATTAAACCATATGGCCTACTTCACCAAATGTGCATTTACAACTCGCGTAAAAACTGAAAACGTTTATATTTTGGAGTAGATTTGAGCAAAATATTAAGTGTGCTATATTTTTAGAATGGTAATTTAAAGCTCTATTCGGATAAGGAAAAATATACAGGGTATCCCATTTAAAAAATACATTTTTGCGTTAATAACTATTAAAATATTAGTTATAAAAAATGTAACTTACACTGTTGAAATCCACGTGAAAAAGTGCTTTGAGAATGTTTTTACAGATATCAAAAATTTATATAGGAAAAGAATTATAAACATTTTTCCAAAATGCAGATTTTTGAAAAAGACCCTGTATATCTGAAACGATACTAGATATCGATATGTGGTTTTCACTATTGAGTTTATCATAAAAATTGAGCCTCAGACATCTCCTTTAGATGAAGGGGTTTACCTTTAAAAGTGTCCAATTTGGATCACCCTGTATATAAGTAGTTTGATTAATAGATGTCTATATATTTATTTACCATTTTATGATAAAAAATATGCATTCTAATTCTACAACTATGCAAAAAAGAGACTTTATAAAATGATTTTTAATTTTAAAGTAAGAAAGTAGAAAACTAAGAAAATCCTAAGGTTTATTTATTTTAAGGTAAGTCTAAGAAAAATACATTATTTTCTATTTTTTGTCTATTTTCGAATAAAAATTATCTATTTTGAATTTACCTTTTAAATAATTTTTAGTTGTGACTGTGTGTTGATGACTTGATTTATAAACGTTTTCAAAAAGTAATGTTTTGCAAGGTAAAGTATAAGTGCTTTAGTTATTTTTATATCGTGATTTTTTTGTGTGTTTTGTATTGTTTTTAATTTAAAGCCTGGATGAGATATTATCCAAAAATGGGTAAAGTATTAACATTTTGTATTATTTACTGTATGTAAATTCGGCAACCTTACTTACTCTCAAACAGCGTACATGCCAAAAATTAAAAAAAAAAAACATTAAAGATCAATGTTATTATTGTTGTCTACCTTTAAGATAATTTTTCTGCAACTGATATTGATTGAAGGATATGCCACTTTGAATATATTAAACAATTCTCATAACACTCTGTGTATGTGTAATTACTAGAATTATTTTAATTCTAATATAAGTATTTAAGGCTAACTCAAATAATATCATTGTCGTAGATAATGAACTAGCAATAGAAAAACTCAATTACGGAAAATTTCTCTCAGAATATTTAATCGCTACAACTGAATTGTCGTTTTTTACCCCCTGGACAATTAAGTAAACTAATCGATGGCTAAACAGCCAATTATCGTTGATAAACAATGCTTATGGAGGAATTTTCCTCTAAATTTATTGTTCGAAAGCTTGCTAATTTAAAAGGCTTGTTTAAGGTTATATTTAACTTGTTGATTGTGTACAGTAAAATATGTCTGCGTCATCAATAAATGTTTTATTGTAATTTAAAAAAAAAACATCGCTATTAAGAAATCTAGCTTCGAGAAAAAAATTCTGAACAAATGTAAATATTTGAAAATTTGGACTTGCGCAATTAGTATTTAGTACTGCGATTGCCTTTAAAATAAAAATAGCTAGTAGGCCTGATTTAATTCATAACTTTCGACGAAATAAACCTTCACCATTTTGTCGATCAAAGAGTTTTTTTTATACCAGATAAATTATTAAACGTAATGCACTCGTGATAATTTTCGCTCAATTTACACTTTATGGAGACTATTCTAGAATTTTTCAAAAATGTTTTGATTATTATTTTTCGAGATAGAGATGAACAGGGGTTTTTGGTCATTTTTTAAAAATAACCCATAGAAAAGTGCGCAAGTATAACATTATATATATTTTTGAAGACGTGTGACAAGCTTTCATTTCACATCCCACCCGATGACCTGGTAATTTTTTTTTCATTTGCAACTTTACCCCCCAAAACTAACCCCTTAAGTCAAAGCTTAACTTTCAAAACTATACGAATCTGATTGGGCCATCAATTCCTATATGTGTAACAAATTTCAACTTTCTATGTCAAATAATTTTATGAATGTCATAGATAATGAATATTCAAAAAATGATAAGGATCATAATGATGATAATAATGGTAATGATGATGATGATAACAATTGCTGACAACGATATAATGCAACAACAAAAAGACATAAAAAACATTCACATCCTTATACGTTCTCAATTCACCAAATACAGGAAATTAAACCCCAACACATGCAAAGAAAGACTTACGATCGAGAGGAAGGCAGGAGGAAGAGGAATCATAGACATCAGATCATTACACACAAACCAAATACGAGCACTTAGGAAATTCTTTCACAGCAAGCAAATCGGCCTCCACACAGCAACAGAGAAAGCAGACAAAAACTACACACCTCTCGACTTATCCCGCGCAGACCATTTAGCAGACACACACAGTCACATCCAGTTACAACAGGAAAAGATGAAAACGTGGCCAGGAAAAACACTCCACGGAAAACACAGATACCACATAGAACAAGACCACGTAAATAAAAAACAATCATACACCTGTTTACAGGATGGGTAACTATTCCCTGAAACAGAAGACTTCTTACTTGCCATCCAGGATAACGTCCTATTAACCAGAAACTACCAAAAGCATATCATCAAAGACCCAACTATTACAGAAGATGCAGGAGATACCACTAGCAGAAAGAAACGATCGAACACAAAACAAGCGGATGTAAAATATTAGCCGGAACGGAATACGCAGCCAGACATGACTCAGCTACAAAAGTAGTTCACCAACATACAGATTCATAGAAAACACAGAACCCTACTACAAATACACACCAACATTCATACTTGAAAATAAGGATTACAAGCTTTATTGGGACATTAGTATCCATACAGATAAAACAGTCTCCTATAATAGACCCGATATTACTTTTCAGTGCAAAAAAGGAAAAGTCATCTATCTAATTGACATAGCTGTCCCCAACGGCACAGAGATCCAAACTAAATACACAGAAAAAATTTCCAAATACCCAGACTTTGCAACTGAAATAAAAAGGCTATGGAAACAAGAAAAATCATCATTGTCTCCCTCATCATATCAGCCATAGGCCTTACACCAATAACATTCACACCACACTTAGTATTATTAGGACTAAACACCAACATACACAGAAACATTCAGAAGTCAGTGATTTTGAAAACATGAGACATTGTCAGGTCATTCCTTAATACATAATGGTAATAGCGTTTGAGCTGACTTGGTTTGGGTCCGTCAGCCAGACATGGACCAGGTGTGAGAAAGAAGAACTTTTTTGTGATAATGATAAAAATAATAAACAGAAGAGCTGTACATCAGACGGGGTATATTTCAGGAAGACTCGCTCAGCGTTCTATGGTTTTGCCTCTGTCTTAATCCACTCTCAAATACACTGAACACAACAGACCATGGCTTCAATATCAGACACCAAAAAGTGAATCAACATAAAATAAACCACCTCCTATATATGGATGACATAAAACTCTACGCTGCCACAAAAACACAGCTGAAAGAACTCCTCAAAATCACAAAAACATTTACCTCAGATATCAATATGGAATTTGGTATAACTGAATGTAAAGTGCTCCACATCAACCAAGGCTAATCCAACGATATTACTTTTCAGTGCAAAAAAGGAAAGGTGACCTATCTAATTGACACAGCTGTCCCCAACGACACAAACATCGAAACGAAATACAAAAAAAAAAAATTCAAATACACAGACCTTGCAACAGAAATAAAAAGGCTATGGAAACAAGGCCTTACACCAATAACATTCACACCACACTTAGTGCAATGGGGACTCAATACAAACATACACAGAGACATTCAGAAGTCAGTGATTTTGAAAAGATGTAACATTGTCAGGTTATTCCTAAATACACAATGGTAATACTGTTTGTGCTGACTTGGCTTGGGCCCGTCAGCTAAACATGGAACCACATTGACCAAATGTGAGAAAGAAGAACTTTTTTCTATGATAATGCAATAATAATGATGACTTTTGATGATGATTATAATGATCTGATGTGTCAGTTGACACTGATGTTTCGCCGCTGATCTTACCGGTTTCTTTAAAGCTTGTTCCGAGAGCTGACTTCTTCGGAATCTAGAACGAAACTGATTTAATTCCGCTTGCACACGCATAGGTGTACCGGGGTGGGGATACGGGGCTTTAGAGACGATTTGTTCCCAGATTGATGAAATGTAATAATAAATAAAGTGTTGGGATATTTAATTATTTCGATAGACCCCCGAATTTTGGATGGAAAAGGAATTTATTGCCAGGATCTTTGATTGGTCATAGAAAATTTGGTGTCCTGTTTCATGCTATTGTTCTACAGGTGCTGAAGTGGAAATAATACGAAAATGTATACACACATTTTCCTGCTCATTTCGCAGATACAGATTTTACTACGGCTACATAGAATAATGTAGACTCATGGATTTTCAAGGAAAATCTTATCTTTGACAGATCTGATGTATGATTTATAATATTCTTAATGTATGGAAGGACTACAAACCGAAGAGACTCATCTGCTTGAAGTTTGTGCGCTTGTAAATCCTGTTGACCGAAGAAGTGTTGATGTGATGAGAGATTTTCAGAATAATGGCAATGATATTGCTGTCTCAACATCGTGGATGAAAGTTGAGTGTGTAAAGCACGATCTGTTCGTAGCTTAATGAGAGGTCAAGACCAGAGTCACGATTAAAGTTGTTGAGATGTTTAGATGGACTTACGAGTTAGATTAGATCCTGTTGTCTGAAGAAGTGTTGATATGGCGGGAGATTTTCAAAATAATGGGGTTGATATTGTTGTCTCTACATCGTGGAAAAAAGAGTGTGTCAAGCATGAATGATTTGTTCCCAGATTAGTGAGAGGTAAAGACCAGGGTCACGATTGAGGTTGCTGGGATGTTTAGATATTTCAATGGACTCATGGATAAGAACTAAAACTTCCTTACTTCCGTTCCTCAATCAAACAATTTCCAGTACTGAGATATAAAACGCTCCATTCAAAAATATACATCTCCCTAGGTGTCTGCTAGACTAGAAGTCTTTTGGGATTGTATCTTTCCATATATTA
This sequence comes from Pachyrhynchus sulphureomaculatus, assembly GCA_019049505.1. NCBI lineage: Eukaryota > Metazoa > Arthropoda > Insecta > Coleoptera > Curculionidae > Pachyrhynchus > Pachyrhynchus sulphureomaculatus. The sequence goes on from CM032455.1 coordinate 70,880,587, forward strand.
AGCATATCCCATAACGCATTTCGAAAATTCTTCAGACACATAAAATAACAATACGAGTATCAACATGCCTTGAACTCTCACAAATTCTCAGATCTGTTAAAGATAAGTTTCTCCTTGAAAACTGAACAGACTACTGTACCTTATGTAGCTGCGGTAAAATTTATATCGGCAAAACGAGCAGGAAAATATGTGCTAGAGTTGAAGAACATCAAAGAGCAGTATGTCTTCGTAACAACCACAAATACACAAAAAGTCTTGCAACAAATTCCTTTTTTTGTCCGAGGAGAATTTGAAAGCAAATCGAAATGCATGCCAATAATCTTAAACATGAAACTGGCCTTTACTTCTTAAAAATTTTGAAACAGATCATCCCAGAGGCGGTCCCCTTCAACCCGGATTATAATCAGGTTCATTCTACATTCCGAAGAAGTGAGCTCTGAAGGAGCTGACAGAATGACCGGCGAAACGTCAGCATCGCTTTCAATCGATACAGGAGTAATTCAGAATATCAGTAGAACAAGTAACTACATTCTAAAAGAACATTTATTAAATTATCAGACCAATAATTGGGGATATTCACGCCATAGATTGCATGGTAACCTAAGGAAGGAAAAACGCCTTAAATACAAAGATTTACAATACAAACTTGGTACTCTATTCTCGCGATATATAGTAACAGTCTTGGTCCTTGTTATCGGAGTTTTAGGAGGAATTAAGAACAGATTCTTAGAGAACACGAAAAAGACACCAGGTTGCTGAATTTCTGCTGATTCACTTATAATGAACAGGTGGTAATCGGTTATCTTGGGTTCTCTTTTAGATTACTCAGGCAAATGAGTATGGTCGAAGAACAATCATCACTATCTGACCATATCGAATGGCCGTTTGTCGGAGCTACAGGATTTGTCGTGCCGCGACGTCATTGGACATTAAACTGGAGAGATTAACATCCTAGATTTAGAATTGCCTAGACAGTTATTAAAACAGCAGAACAACAAGAATCTTATAGGAAGAATACAGAAAAGCTTGATGGAATCTTGCCTACCGGATCTTCTTAGGGATATAGATTCAGTTGTAGAGAATGAGAGATGCCGTTTTTAGTAGTATTTTGCTTTTTCGACCACAAGGCCTTTGCAAGCCAATAAACTTGATATAGAGCTTCTCGATTAAACCACAAAGAAGATTTTTTTTGTAATTGAGTTATTGGTACCTGCAGAAAGAAATATAACAATCGAAGAGGAGGAAAAACGTTCTAAGTGCTAAAACCGAAACTATGAACTTGGCGTTCTCTTCCCACTACAAGATGGTCCTAGTCCTAGAAGCTTTGGAAGAAATTAAGAGCACATTCCTGGTAAATCTGAAGACGATGCTACCTTGCAGTGTCTCGGCTGATTCACTAGCAATGAAGATGCAGAGAGCAGTTATCCTTATTTCGCTTAGCTTGCTCAGGCAGATGAGTTTAGTCGATTTTTTTATGGACATAGCACCCGTGGTGCAAGGAAATCCCTAAAGCGCTAGAGGTGCAGAACGTGTGAGGAAAAAGCGATTCACACAGTCCTGGGCAAATCATTTCAAAGGGATGACGTTCTTCATATAAAAAGATTACTTGAAAAGAGTTGTACGAGGAGTGACAAGATGAACTTCATATGGATGTGAAGTGTTAGCGAGACGTATATTTTTAGCATGTACCGCTTTGGGGGGAATTCAGCGGGCTACATCCATCGAATACTTTTCATGAAAATACCTGTAGAATAGACTCAAGCCGCACACCGATTTTCAATGCTCCAAGGAATTAAGGTTGCTGGTCAGTTCTGGGTTTTCAGTTAGGCGAACAGCTTTCCTCTGAAAAGAATCCGACAAATGCAGAGTATGTTTGGGAGCAGAGCCATAAACATGGGAGGAGTATTCCATCGTTAGTCGAATTTAATCTTTGTACATAATTAACAGTTGTTGTGGAGTGTAAATAACATTCCCAGCTTTTGAGTAGCTCTCTTTGTTGCAACCTATTTCTTGCCAAGACATATTTGCTCCCAAATTAACGCCCAGTCGATTGAGTGACGATGCTACAGGAATGGATTGCTCTGACATAGCTATGTTTGGGTTCAGTAACGTTAACTTTTTTGGAAAAACTGCCGCCTGGATTTTTGTCGCCTTAAATTCTACTCGGTTACTGTCACTCCTGACATGGTGACTAACCCAACGGCCCTGAGTGACCTTATTGCGTGGCAGCTTGTATGGATAAGAGCCACAGGTTTTGTCGCGTCGAATTTTTGTTTTCCTTCAGATAATAATAATACACTGGTCTGCGAAAAAATCGACAAACAATTTTTCTTCGTTTAACACCGATCCTTGAATTTAATTTCCAAATAGTGGTATTATTTTTAGTGTCATTAGAATGCTGATTTTTTACTCTTTTTAATAATGTCAAAAACATTTGAATTTTCAATTTTGCTAATTAAAACAGTATTACTCAATAGAACCGTTTTTGCTCGCTCAGTAACGTACTCGTTGCGCGCTATTCATCCCTATAAAATACATGCAACTCTATTTTCCTGTCATTCCTTTATCGGAACTTGAACCGTCAACATCTCTGCTATACCTACCCACTAATGACGTCACTGGAAAATGGATACAACCCCGCAAGAAACGGCACAAGTCATTGCTGTATTGCAAGAAGAGCGTAGCCAACGTTTAGTCACTGTGCAACTCACCTGAGTCAGTCAGCTGTCTCCAGAGTCTACAGACGTTACCAAGGGACTGGTGCCTTTACACCGAGACCAGGATCAGGAAGAGGAAGGTGTATCTTGGAGCAAGATGACCGCTTCATTGTCAACACAACTCTAAGAAATCTTCACTTGACCGGCGTTGAGATACAGTAGGAGCTCCGACAAGTTCGTGGTCTGACTGTGAGTCATCGGACAGTCAGAAGAAGACTTAAAGAAGCTAACTTAACTCCGAAGAGACAAGCCAACGGGCCTAAATTGACTGCAGCCCATCGACAAGTGCGACTCAGATTTGACCGAGAACATGACCTTAGAGCAATGGTGCTCCGTTTTATTCTCCGACGAGTTCCGAATGTACCTAGATTGCAATGATGGAAGAAGACGAGTCTATAGAAGTCCTAGGGAGCACTATGCGCAGTCCTGCATTACTAGAACGGTTGCCTACGGAGCAGGTTCTCTGGTGGTGTGGGGAGGCATCTCGCTGGAGGCGAAAACCGATTTGGTTTTCGTGACTGATGAGACTCCTGTCTGTACATCGAAGAGATCCGACAGAAACACGTCGTTCCTTATGCTGGATTTGTTGACGACAGCTTCGTGCTAATGCACGACAATGCAAGGCCACATGCTACTGTATCGGTGCGGTAAAACCTGGCGGAAGTGAGAAGACCCACATTAGACTGGCTTGCGTGGAGTCCTGACCTCAATCCAATCGAGCACATGTGGGATGAGCTCAAAAGAAGAGTACGAGCCAAAAATCCAGCTCCTGCATCGCTAAGGGATGCGATAGCGGAAGAGTAGGGAAGAATCCCACAGACAGTGGTGAAAAAGCTCACCTGTTCCATGAAAAACCGGTTGGAAGCAGTAATAAGAGCTACACAATATTGATTTTGATATTTGTCAATTAAATTTTAATTGCTAAACTTAAAATTTGTTTATTTTTTCTTTGCTCTTACCCCTATTTTCAATCCTTGTTCTCCTTTCAATCATTTTAATCGCTAAACAGCATGAGATATGGTATATATATCCATAAAAATATGTGAACACTAAATTCTAAGACTATCACCAGTGATAATAATGGTAGTAGTTATAATAATAAAGGAAAAAATTTTAGAAAAATCCTGTTTCAGTTCGAATATTGATTAAAATCGGGTAAAGTTTAAACTCTCAAAATTTAATTAAATACAGGGTAATTCTCTTGAAACTATGAAATTATCACATGTTACAATTCGCCTGCTATATTAATCATTACCTATAAAGACATCAACAGTTTCAGAAAATGGAATAATATTGAACGTGCTAGTATAAAGTGAAAAATTATGCTAAAATAAAAACATTTATTTATATCTCATATTTGGAAACTTATATTTTGTAGAACTAGTAAGTTTCTGAAAGCTTACGAACTTACCTTACAACACTACCAGTTTCCAGAGAGAACTAGTACAAAATTTTCATATATTCGAATAAATTAATATAAGATATAATAAACAATTACTTCTTTATCAAAATTTAAATGATTAATAAGAAATATTAAAAAGTACCTCGTATTAATTCATTTATATTCAATTATTTGGTGGCCTGCTCTTGTGTACTGAGATAGTACGAAAAATTACTTTTTCCGGCTAGTCTGGTAATAATTATGCTCCAAAAAATAGTTAGGAAAGTAATAATTTTTTCGGGTGAATGTACAAAAAGTTTATACAATATCTACAGAAAAAAACACCTGTCAAGATTACGTTGTTTCGAGTAAAATTTCATTTCATTTGGCATGGCGAGAATAGCTGGTGGCAGTAAAATGCGACTTACAAGAGTTAAAGTTTTAATATATTCTCGAGAGTTGTTTAATACGGCTAGATATTATGCCAGATAAAATTGTTTAATTTTGAATTCATATTCAGGACACCAAATATGTTCCTTAAATAAAATATTTGTTAAATGTAAAATATGTATGTATTGCGTGTAACATGTTTATATTTATTGCTTTTAAATTTCTTGACACACATTTTTATAGAAGGTGCTGTAATAGTAATGGTCTTCATAGTGCTATAATATAGCCCATTTTTTATTGTATACATACAAAATGTCTAGGATTAAAAGGATCTTACGTATAAATCAGAAAATGAAGGGATCAAAGACTGGGTATGGACGAGTGTGCATTATAATTTTGATAAGATGTATGTCAGAAATGAAGAGAGACAAAATATCAGTCTCATTGATTCAGAACACACAGAAAAAATCCAGAATAATTATAACCAAAAACTTATTCGAAACCTTTGCGTATATTTAAGTTTAGACCTTAATTTCGCTAATAAAAAACAAGTTTTGTGCTTCGGCTTCATGCAGGCATATCTTGTCGAGTTAAAGATTACAAATTTAGCAAGCGACTAAATTCTGTATAAACAAGTTCTCAAGTCAACAAACAAAATATACTGTACCATTGTTTTGGTAAAAGAAAACACTGGAGTTTGTGATGAACTCTTTATTTACTAACCCGAACTATTGCCTGTTGAACTCAGGCGTGAAGTGGTGGTACAATGTTACGACCAATGTTACGAATCAATACAAAAACTCCTTTGGATTAAACCGAAAGAGTGCGAAACAGCGTTCGAAATCTTCGACGTGTTGCTGTTTTTTGATCAATCGTAAGAGTACGCGGCACCCATCGAGACATCGCTTTTTTATATGCAAATATTCATGCAAGATATGCGTCACGCGTTCTGCTGATATCTTCACGTTGTCAGCTATCCCTCTCACTTTTACTTTACGGTCATTCAGCACAATATGGTGAATTTTTCTTTGTGCTATTTGGAGTGACTGCGTCATTTGGACGCCCGGAAGGTGGTGCATCATCGGTGCTTGTATAACCGCATTTAAGTTCCCTAAACCATTAACATATAGTTGCTTCAATAAAGCGGATGTGCCATAATACTTTTCAAGTCATCCTTGGGTTCGGGCCGTAGTTTTTCCCATCAAAAAGGAGTGTTTAATCAACACACAATTTTTTTTGTTTACTCCGTAATCCATCCTAAGAGGTATCCCCGCTTTGGTTATATATATATATATATATATATATATATATATATATATATATATATATATATATATATACACACACATATATATATATATATATATATATAAAATACATTAAATTCCGGGTTTCAATCCGTTCGTCTAACAATGAATTTGCACGACGTTTCGCCAAAATCTCATTTGGCATTTTAAAGTGCTCCGGTGATCTTGCTGCTGCTACCTCTCGAAGCTAAGCTTTTTTTAGATACCAGAATGGGACATTATTAGGCTTGACAGGTGGCCGGCAAAAACTGATTTAAACTCTTAGAGTTAGGGGGCCATGGCGGATATACTAGCAATTGTTTTTACTCGTTTTATCTCACTTTGGAAAGAAATTAGGACTATTCATTTATCGTGCCACTTTCGCAAGTCTAAATGGCTCCTACAAAATTTTATGCTTTACATTCAGTTATAGAATTTTCTTTTTAAATAATGACCAATATCACCGAAATTAAGATAGGAAAACATATTTTTTATTTAACCTAGTTACACATTACAGGTTTATTGCCAACATAGATCTAACAGAACTATCTAGCGCCAATTGGATTTAATATTATTTTCAGAAACTAAAAATTATTATACAATAATGTGATATCAACAAGCTCCATTACGGACTCAGTAGGTTGTGATAACACAGACGAAACGAAAGTCATGGTTGCTGCGTGTTACCACAATGGCCATTATTATTGTTTACTTTACGCCACCGAGTACAATTTACAGTGATTCAAGAACAACGTATCGAGTAGATACTGTGATCTTGGTGTTGTTGCCGCTTGAAGCTAACTGAGAAACCGACTTGCGGTCGCCGTCTTTTATAGGTCAGCGTCTACGCAGATTGTAGGGAAGTGTTCATCCGAGCATCGGTGTTTGCCGGCTGGGTGGTAATTATGGGTTCCAGCGCTATGCTGATTGTTGCCTTCTCGATGTTTTGGTTATTCCTTGATATATATATATATATATATATATATATATATATATATATATATATATATATATATATATAGTGACTCACAGCTTAAATGATGCAGTCGCTATAAGAAAAGACTAACTGGTCTCAGTGCCTCTTTATTTATTTGGAAACAACTTATTGAAATTAAATTAGTAAAGAGTCTTCTAAAAAAGTATGAATTACTTTTTGTCTTAAATATGCCTTACTTAATTAACAATAAATAATTAATCAAATCATATGCAATTTTAACGTCACAGCTTAAATGATGCAAAATAACAACAGGGGTCAAAACTTATCGCATTTTACGAAGGCGGCGTTGCTTTGATTTCTTAGTGCATTTGTTTTTTGTTTAGTTTGACATTTTTTCATTCAATAAAACGAAATTGTTTAAGAATGGGTCGTCGAACTACAATTTCTGAGAGAAATTTAATTATTACTCATTACAAGAATGGATACAGTCAAAGAGACATAGCCAAAATGGTAAATAAATGTTCGTCAACTGTTCAGCATATCATTGAACGTTACCGGAATGAAAATAGAGTCGAGAATAAGTCAAGGTTGGCTCCAAATAAGATTTTCAATGAACGTGAAGAAAGATGGATTTTAAGAGAGGTATCAAATAATCCAAAAAAAAAGTGCGCCAAAGTTGTGCGCCGAGGTGGAAAGACAGTTTGGAAAAAGGTGTAACCCCGAAACAGTTCGACGGATCTTGCGAAATAATAATTTACATGGTCGAACTGCTAGAAATAAGCCTTTCATTAGTCAAAGAAATAGACGCGTGAGATTGGAATTTGCCAGAGAGCATATCAATAAAGACTTGAACTTCTGGAATTCGGTAATATTTGGTGATGAGACCAAAATAAACTTATTTGGGTCCGATGGAAAAATATCAGTGTGGAGAAAGCCCAACGAAGAATTAAAATTGAAAAATATGAAAGCTACAGTAAAGCTCGGTGGAGGTGAAGTGATCAATAAATCAAATAATTCAAAAAAAAAGTGCGCCAAAGTTGTGCGCCGAGGTGGAAAGACAGTTTGGAAAAAGGTGTAACCCCGAAACAGTTCGACGGATCTTGCGAAATAATAATTTACATGGTCGAACTGCTAGAAATAAGCCTTTCATTAGTCAAAGAAATAGACGCGTGAGATTGGAATTTGCCAGAGAGCATATCAATAAAGACTTGAACTTCTGGAATTCGGTAATATTAGGTGATGAGACCAAAATAAACTTATTTGGGTCCGATGGAAAAATATCAGTGTGGAGAAAGCCCAACGAAGAATTAAAATTGAAAAATATGAAAGCTACAGTAAAGCTAGGTGGAGGTGAAGTGATGTTATGGGGCTGTATGTCATCTGCAGGAGTAGGTAACATGCATTTTGTCGAAGGGAATATGAACCAATATGTGTACTTGGCTATACTAAGGCAACATCTCGTCGCTAGTGCCCAAAAATTAGATATTGAAAACAATTATCGGTTCTATCACGACAATGATCCAAAGCACACGTCATTTCGAGTCCGCAGTTGGTTGCTTTATAACTGTCCAAATGTTATTAAAACACCAGCCCAGTCACCAGACTTAAATGTAATTGAAAATTTGTTGCTGACATTAAAAAATAAAGTAAATAGTGCCCCAATATCAAATAAAATTGAATTAAAAGTAAAAATTATTGAAGCATGGAACACTATTTCTCCGGAGTATGCTAGAAAGTTAGTTGAATCAATGTCCAGAAGATTACAAGCCGTTATTGATAATGAGGGAGGCCCGACCAAATATTAGCAGGCTTATTTCAAATTCTACAGTTTGTTTTCTCTAATAATTTTGGTATATTGAATTTTTCATCATTTAAGCTGTGACGTTAAAATCGTATATAATTTAATTAATTATTTATTGTTAATTAAGTAAGGCATATTTAAGACAAAAAGTAATTCATACTTTTTTAGAAGATTCTTTACTAATTTAATTTCAATAAGTTGTTTTTTCCAAATAAATAAAGAGGCACTGAGACCAGTTAGTCTTTTCTTATAGCGACTGCATCATTTAAGCTGTGAGTCACTGTATATATATATATATATATATATATATATATATATATATATATATATATATACATATATATATACATATATATATATATATATATATATATATATATATATATATATATATATATATATATATATATGTATATATAAATATATAGAGAGAAAGAGATGAAAAAAAAATATGTAAAGAAATTTGAGTTAGATGCTACAGGGTGTTCAAAATAAATTTATGCATTTCGACTATTTTAAATTGAAAAATCTTAAAAAATTTAAATAGCACACCCTGTATATTATTATTTTTTCTGATAGAGTTTACAAAATCCTCCAACATTTATTAAGTATGCAATATATACACATATAAAAGAAGAAGTACGGGAACTATTTTCGAAAAATGTTTGTTCACAAATAGTGAGAAATTGTTTACACAGAAATTTACATATTATTAATGGTACCATGGATCAGTATGTTTATCTGAATATTTTGAGAGAATTTAACAGAAAGTGTCCAAAAATTAGCACTCAAAAAAGATACAATTTCCAATAGGACACACCTCCGCAATCACCCGATGTTAACCCCATCGAGCATTTATGGGAGGAACTTAAACGGCGGAAGAATTAAAAAAACAGATTATTGAACGAATGGGAGAACATGCCAGCAGAAGTTACTAGAAAGCTGGTTGCAAGCATGACAAAAAGATTACAGGAGCTTATCAAGGCGAACGGCGGTTCCACTAAATATTAGTTTAAACGAAGTCGTTATTATCCGTTAAACTCTGTCAAACTATTATTGGTAATTGTTAAGTGTAAGGAGACTTTTTTGACATTAATTTTGTTTACATTTTTATAACAATGATGTAACTTCTAAATAAAATGTTCCATAGTTGTTTTTAATACTAATCCTCGTTGGTTAAGTTTCAAATATCAATTTAAACATGTTTTCTCATAGTTCCAATTAATTGGTTAAACATAACAGAAAAATAGTATAGAAAGCATATATATATATATATATATATATATATATATATATATATATATATATATATATATATATATATATATATATATATATGTATATATATATATATATATATATATATATATATATATATATATATATATATATATATATATATATTATATATGTATATTTATATATATATATATATATATATATATATATATATATATATATATATATATATATATTATATATTGTAACATTCATTTTTTCTAGATTTTAAGACCATGTAATGTTACTGATTTTTCCATTTCAAATTGTACTTATTTTCATTTTTGTATCGAACGGTATATTAAACAGCGATTCCAAGACATTCGGTATATACGGTGTTGTGCGGGTCCCTGACCGAACCTCTCGCTACGCCGCGATTGGTGGAATGTTTGATCGGCAGTTTCGATTGGAGCGTCGAGATATTACTGGCAAAAGTCGCACGATTATTTAAGGCTCCGCAGGCCGTAAATGAGAGGCTGTTTCCATCGAGCCGCAGCCGTAGGTGGTTTTCCATCTAGCCGCAGCCAGGCAGTACCGTCTAGCCGAGAGGCTATTTTCCATCTAGCCGAAGTAGGCTAATTTTCATCAGAGCCGCTAAGTAAAAGCACCAGTGTCTTAAATAAAAGCCGTAGTGGGCTTTCTAAGTGTTTGTTAAGAAAAAGTGTGAAATCGGGCGTAGTCGATCACAGCAGGAATAAAAAACAGTAAGTCAACAAAACTCCCTTCGATAGACTTATTCGAGAGTAGCGCCTTAACTGCAATGTAAAACAGACTAAAAAGTGAAGTGTAAAGCACGATTTCTCGTCTTCGGGGGTTATAATAGTCTAAAATTTTAATGTAACAACTACTAGTTAGGCTAGAATTTGTTAGGTAAAACTGTAAAGGTTAGAACTTTTCATTTTAAAAACAAGAATAAATTTTCTTTTTTTGATTAAAGCTAGTGTCTCACTGAATATTTATTTTTCTTTTCAGGATAAGTTGTACTAGACTAATTCTTTTTAGTAATACCCATAAAACCCTTCAGCATTTTTCCATTTTTTTAGCTGAAGTTAGATCCTTTCTATTTTAAAATGGATGGTGCCCAAAATTTCGTACAGCCTTTTAAAAAATAGAAATGAATTCCAAAAAAGACGTAAGACAATTATCTCTTACCCATATTTCTCTACCAAGGAAAACTGAGCTAGTGTTTGTTTAATTTCTTTAGTTCTTTTAAAAATCAGGATCCACTCAATTCATTAGCAGAAATTAAAGCGGGGCTGCAAGAAAATTGTGCTCAAGCTTGGGGCAACATATTTTCACACGCTACAAAATAGCGCTGTCAACGCGGGGCTTTTGGAATTTTATTTTTTAAAAAAGGGTTCAGTGTACTAGCTTTCGAACAAAATAAAAGCTCTAACTTTGCAGATATTTTTATTTCATAATATTTATTAAACGAAACTACACAATAGCAATAAGACGAAAGCAGGAAATTTGTAGAATTATTTATTTCAATTTATCTGATGGTGATATTTGAATTTTGTTGTTGACTCTAAGAAAAGAGATCCCTGCTTTTTTCTTAAAAGCTAGCTTTATAGTTCAGATTAGCAGATGTGTTGGTCGACTTTAATTTTGCACTGTTTATTTTGCGGTTAACCGAACAAAAAACTGTTTTTTTCTCACCGATGTTTTGCATGAATATTATAAATACTTTGCTGATACGAAACGATATTTGGAGATTTTTTTGTTGGAAATTCTTAACATATTTGGGTAAAAGAATTTTAATAGAAGGCAATACTTAGAAATTTTTTTTTGAAATTGTTGAAGATTTTTTAAATGTTTGGTAAAGAAGTTTACATATTTTAAGTGCCTTTATATATTTTTTATTTTGACTATTGGGAGCACAGGAAAAATATTTTTACGACTTTTTAAACAATTCTTTTAAATTTTATAATCTAAATATATTTATCATGGAAGCCTTCAATTTTAAAGTCAATCACTTACTGGAAAATGAATTAGACTATGAACTGAAAATCCGTCGTACTTTCTTAGAACGTCCGGTCGCGGATAAAAGAAAGATTCTAACGAGGATCTTAAGTAAAGAAATACTCCAATAAATCAGATTGGACTGAATGGTTACAAAAAGTTTCTGATTTTTTTAAGTCTAATAAAAATTCTCCTTTTCAAGTTAAAACTCCTGCTTCTCCAAATGGTCACATGTCTCCTTTATTCGTGCATAAATATTTAGATAATGGACCGCATATAAAGATAAATCTATTAGGTGCCCATTTCTCGGCTTTATTTGACTCTGGTGCAAATGCCTCCGTTGTAGGTCAGAATGGTATTAAAATTTTAAGTCGTTTAAGTATAAAAATATGCCACGTCAAAAATAGAAGTGTTACCACTGCAGATGGCAGCCGTCTAAAAGTTTTAGGTACGGTTGAGTTGCCGCTAGTCTGCAATGGTCATTGTTTAGTAATTTCTGCTTTAGTAGTACCTTCTCTATCACATACTTTGGTTTTAGGATGTGATTTTGCACAAAAATTCGGAATTCTAGTAAACTTTAAAAATAATTCGTGGTATCCACAGTCCCTAGAAGTCAAATCTCAAACAAGTTATAAAGATTGTTATTCAGAAAACTCTTTAGAAAACCTTTTCTCGCGTCTATGTACCCTAGATGATCTCTCGCGGACGGAACGCTTAAAAGCAGAAAAAGTAATAAGCTCTTTCAATGAAATAAGTAGTGAAGATAGGTTAGGCCGAACGAATAAAATCACCATGTCTATAGATACGGCTGATGCCAGTCCTGTAAAGACAAGGCCCTTCGCCATGTCTCCGTATATGTCAAAAGTATTAAATAAGGAGTTAGACGAAATGTTGAAACTCGGAGTGACATCGTCTATGCTTTGACGGAAGAAAGCTCAACGAGGTCAGCAAATTTGATAACTATCCATTACCGAACATCGACAGAATTTTGTAAGGAGTTAGACGAAATGTTGAAACTCGGAGTGATATCGTCTATGCTTTGACGGTAGAAAGCTCAACGAGGTCAGCAAATTTGATAACTATCCCTTACCGAACATCGACAGAATTTTGACATCACTCAGGAATGCTAAGTATGTATCTTCGATAGATCTTAGAAAGGCTTTCTGGCAAATTCCTTTAGACAAATCCTCTAAGGAAAAGACCGCTTTTGCAGTAGTAGGCCGAGGTCTATTTCAGTTCGTAACTATGCCGTTTGGTCTAAAGAACGCTGCTCGAACTCAGCAACGTTTAGTGGACGCCATATTTGGTCCGAAATATGAGCCACATATTTTTACCTATCTCGATGATATTTTAGTAACATCGGAAGACTTCGAATCGCATATTCGCTTACTTAAAGAAGTAAAAGATAAATTGAAAGAGGCCGGACTGAAGAGAAATTTGAGCAAATGTGATTTTTTCAAAACTTCTCTAAAGTTTTTAGGCTATATTGTAGGCTCAAATTCCCTACGTACCGATCCGGATAAAGTAGCAAGCATGGTTAATTATGCGAGACCTACTAATACTACGGAAGTTAAGCGTTTCGTAGGAATGTGTTCATGGTACAGACGTTTCATTGAGAATTTTTCTACCTTGTTGTCGCCTATTAATGATCTTTTGAAAGGACGAAAAAAAAAAGGACAATCGATAGATTGGACAAAGGCAGCCGAAGAATCTTTTATAGAGATTAAAGAGCTATTGGTTTCAGCTCCCATTTTTATCCCAACCAGATTTTTCACAACAGTTTTATATTTCTAGTGATGCTTCTAATACCGGTTTAGGGGGCGTCCTAACACAGAAAATCAATGGTGAGGAAAGAGTGATAGCGTATGCCAGTAGAACTTTGTCAAAGGCTGAACGTAACTATTCGGTTGTTGAAAAAGAATGTTTAGCCGTACTCTTTAACATCGAAAAATTTCGACCTTACATCGAAGGTGTTCCTTTCACGGTCATAACAGATCATTATAGTTTATTGTGGCTTAATTCTATTAAAAACCCTAGTGGCAAACTAGCGCGTTGGGCGATTAGGCTGAGACAACACACATTTACTTTAATTCATAGAAAAGGAGTCCACAATGTTATTCCTGACGCTTTGTCAAGAATCCCAGATCATACAGTGGACGAAAACAGTCTTAATGCACAGATTGGCGTAAGAATTGATACAGTTGATATAGATCGTATAGATGGCCAAAAAATGCGTTTTGATATCTTAAAGTTTGTGAGGACTTGTGAAGTATGTGGAGCGCAGAAATCTCCAAATACACTACCTATGGGACTGATGGAAAAGAGAAAAACGGTTAATTACCCTTTTCAAGTCATAGCAACTGATCTAGTAGGCCCATTCCCACGTTCAAAAAAGGGAAATAAATGGCTTCTCGTGGTTTCTTGCTGGTTTACAAAGTATACCATGCTATTTCCTTTGAAAAGCTCTAAAGCCGAATGCTTTTTGAAAATTTTAGAAAACGATATTTTTCTAATCCACGGAGTTTCATCGCTTTCGATATGCGATAACGGTACTCAGTTTACTTCTGAGTGTCTTAAGAGCTTAAGTGAGACATATAGTTTTAACATACGTTTCAATCCCGTGTACACCGCAAGACACGAAGTAACAGGGTTTACACCGTCTTTCTTAGTTTACGGCAGACAGATACCTCTATCTGGATCGTATTATAAAAAATTTGGATTTGGATGTCAATGTTGACAGCGAAATAATTCCGGGTAACAGGGGTGCGTACGCCGAAAATTTAAAGGGTTTAAAAGATATTTTCACCGACGTGCGTAGTAAGATACATAAGGCTTATGAACGGAACAGTAAGTCTTACAACCTTAGGAAAAGGGATTTTGCCTTTAATATAGGTGATCACGTTTGGCGAAAAAACAAAATTCTTTCCAGTGCAGCAGATAAATTCACATCAAAGTTGGTACCTAAGTATGTGCATTGCGTGATTAGAGAAAAGATTTCAGATTTAGTTTATGGTTTAGTTAATTTAGATGGGACTAAAATAGGACGATGGCATATTAAAGACTTAAAACCATTCAACGGACCTAACCCTAGTGAAAGTTTGTCAGAAGAAGAATAATTTATATTTACATTATCTTAATTGCTTTACTTTACTTTTTTGATGTTGCTCTGTAGAGGTGACGACCTCGTTTTTTTTTGACTGTTATAAAAGTTGAGCAGAGTATAGCTTACTTTTATAGTTTTTTGCTAAGGTTTTGGGTACTGATCATATCCAAACTTAGGTTGATTGTAGTTGATGTTTAGCATCGACTCAGCTGTTGCGAGCTTGCGAAAGAGTCACACTCAGGATATATCATAAGACTGGTATGTCGGTGGTCGCGGGATTTGATTTGCTTATGACCCCAAATAATATCCAGTTCTTGACACTTGGAAGCGAAATTTTGATTAGAGGCAATCCAAGGTGATCTTGAGTTAGGACAAGCGCAAGATGTAGCTCGTGTAGTGTGATGTAGAGTCAAAATTTTTAAGAGCAATTTCAAAGTTCGTTACCCGAGTGGGTGTATTTTTTATTACCTTAATGGTGTATGTTGGGTGCAATTAAGCGTAAATTGATTTTGGTTATCCAGTAAGTCTAAGACTTGGATTATTTTGATTTAGATCTTCTTCTGAATTGACAAACTGAGGGTATTTTCCATTTTTTTTCAGAGCCGTTTAAACGTTACCTTTGAGTCACTAATTTTTTTTAAACATTTTTTTGCATGGACTCATAGGCGTATGTTGAGTTTTTCAGTCTACTATCAGATGGATAGAAAATTGAAGTTCTGCAGGAGAACTAAAGGCTGATCATTTACAGGAGATGAGAGCAGAGTAAGACAGTCGTTTCACAAAGAAATGATCAAAATCTGATACCGAGATGAGAACCTTGTCAAAGAGAGGCTAAGCGCAGTGAAGGAAGATTCCTAACCGAATTTTTAGATTTCCAAGAGGTAATCTAGAAGTTTGGGCTGACAGAAAACGGTTATGCCTGATACCTGTAGCAGTTTCTTCTAGAGGCTATTGTCTAGGGAGACGATTAACACCATGATCGAATATTTTAGCTGTCAATGATGTTTTCTTCTTGTTTCTGATTAAGCTGGAAAAGCTCTTGTCGTCTTCAAAAGTTTTGTTGCGTTGCCACCGAAAATTTGAGAAATTTTTGCTTCATGTAGCTTTTTAAGCTCATTTTCGTTTTTTTAAAATTTCGTTAGAAGCTTGGTTAAGTCAACCTTGTAAACCTTTTAGGTTGTATCCCGTAAGTTATTTGTTTTTACAGGCTGTGATGCACCGGGTGCTAACAGATGCCGTTACGACGTTTGGCAGGGAGTTAGTCTTCCTGAGGAACAGACTGATTGGAAGGGTAGTCTATGGGGGGTGAACGTTTGACCTTTGGGGACCTTTAGGGGTTTTGTTACCCAATGGTTATTTCTATTTGAACCAAAGGAGAGCCTAACTACTGTAGTCGACCTCAGCTCCAATTAGCCTATTAGTGGTGACAGGCTGTTGGCAGTAGTGTGTTTCGGAACACCCTATTGATTAAATTTTTTTTTGACTTATGGGGGTGTGGTAGACACCGTTTCAGTTTAGTGGATGCTATAATCTACTTCCTTTTGTTGGTGGACACCAGGGTCACCAATTCTGTATTTTATTGTCTCCACCATTCAGTATATCGTGGTGAGGTGTTTGTCTCCTGTTATGTGGGATGGATTGAATGTTTTTCGTTGTTGTTCTAGGGCGAGACCAGTACACGAGGGTTCTTCATGCAACTTGAAGAGGCGCAATGCTGGTTAAGTTTTATATTTCTGTATAGCCACCCTGAAGAATGACGGAGGGCGTTTGTTCTGGCTCTTGTTTCTAGGCAGATTTGTCACTTTGGTGCGATGTGCCGAAGATTTGATTAGCTTTTGCTAAGAGCTTTCACCAAGCTCAGTATGGAGTTATCATAACCAAGAGTTTGGGATTTGAACTCCTGTATATATGTCTGTATATATTTCTGTATATATTTCTGTATATATTTCAGTGTATGTTGGTTGCCTGAGGGCATGTGCTCAAAGTGCGAGATTTTGAGTCGTTTAGCTTATGGACTCCCATATATAGGATTATGACTTTAGGGAGGTCCTATTTCGAGACTTGCTGTCTCATATAGTTATGTTAGGAATGTTTCCTTGAATGTTAGTTGCGCGCGGACTAATCATTCTGTTCTTAGTGAACATTGCTTTTTGAAGCAGGATCATTCAGTTTAGTGAATTTTAGCTCTTATAGCTATTCACTGTGTTTAGAGTGAATTTTAGCTTTTATAGCTATTCACTGCGCCTATAGTGGTATTGTTAGCTTTTATAGCTGCTCACTATGTTAAAGGCGAGATTGTT
>CM032455.1:70902741-70962741 GCA_019049505.1 Pachyrhynchus sulphureomaculatus
AGGCTTGGAAGGAAGTTAAAATGAGTTGTATGAATGGGGTGTGGCGTAATCTTTGGCCAGATGTAGTGGAAGCACCTAGAAGAATTGTCCAGATGCAGAGACAAGTGCTTGAAGACATTGCTGCAATGATTGAGGGGTCTGAACTTGAAGATGTCACGGTAGAAGATCTCGTAGAACTTGTAGCAACGCACGACGATCCTATTAGCAATGAAGATCTGATCGAGTTACAGAATAATCCTATCTACGATGAGGAAGAACAAGTAGAAGAGAAAGTTTTATCTTCAGGGGAAATACAAAATGCACTTTCAAAAATTTATTCAGGTTTGGACATATTGCAGAGTATAGACAATAATGATGACCGTGTCTTGACCGTGTGTCAAACAATTAAAAACAGTGTTGGGTGTTATGAACGTATTTTACAAGAACGTAAACAAAACGTTACCCAAAAGACAATAGATGTATTTTTCCGTAAAAAATAAGAGTATGTATTGCATAAAGTGTTCTTAGAATTAAAGTGATTGATTAAAATGATTTGTATTTTTTTGTATTAAATTTTGACTATGTTTAATCATAAACCTCGATATACGCGAATTTCAGTTAACGCGATTTTTTTCGGAACGTATCCCTCGCGTAAAGCGGGGTATTACTGTATATATATATATATATATATATATATATATATATATATATATATATATATATATATATATATATATATATATACATATATGTATATATATATATATATATATATATATATATATATATATATATATCTGTATATATATATATATATATATATCCATATATATCCATATATATATATATATATATATATATATATATATATATATATATATCCATATATATATATATATATATATATATATATATATATATATATATATATTAGAGGAAGTATAAACTTTATTATTGAAGCATTTTTCAGATATACAGTATATTTATTAGATATTTTTGCCCCTCTAATGAATTATATTATTATTTAGACTAAAAGTTTATCTCACAAGATTAACTAAAGAATTTTTATAATTTTTTAGGAATATTAACTTTAAGTAATATATATATATATATATATATATATACATATATATATATATATATATATATATATATATATATATATATATATATATATATATATATATATATATACGAAGTAATCTCTTTAACACCTCTCGGGTATTTGATGAAAAATAATTTTAATCCCTTTGCTATTTGGAGACAAATAAATAAATATTGAAAACTATACATTCCAACGTAATTTTTTAGTGCAATATTATTTTGCCATTTGTGTATATGTAATACAGGTACATATATCTTTTTTGAGAATAATCTTTACTGTCTGCGATTTGGCTAGTTATAAGCAATTGTTACCAGTTCGTAAGCATGCTAGATTTTCTCGTCGTTCTGTTGAGAAGTGAGAAAAATGAAGACAGTTCCTGAGGTAACAGGATTTTGTAGTAGTAAGTAGTAAGTAGAAACTTGTAGGTTTTCTTAAAGTAGTATCCCATTACTATTTTTTATTAAACTTGCACCTCTTAAATGCTTTAATTTATTTTATTTTATATTTAAGACACAACTCTAACTTATAGGCAGCATAAATTTTGGGTATTGACACTGTTTATGCGTAACAAACAAAAACATTGAATTACCAGTGCAATAAATTTCTTTTTCGGGTTTATTTAATTCCAAAACTTTTACGATGGACAAGCAAATTAAGGTTAAATTTGTTTTCATATATTTTCCTATTCTTTGTCGACAATGCCGGAGTTCTGAAAGATAATTTTATTTGTAAAGAAAAACGAGGTGTGAAATTGACTTTCTTCTTAAACATCTTCCTTCGATTAACTGGCAACCAAGTAAATTAGTGACAGATATTATAGATCAGAACAATAAATTATCAAAAGAAAAACGTTATGTTTACTATCCCATACAAAGGACAGTGCTAATGACTGGCTAATGCTTAACTATTTATTTGAATTTATTAAAGTTACCTTGTGCACGTTATATTAGGTCTATGGTCTTGTACTCTTGCTTATTTATTTTTAGGAAACTACTAGCGACAGAATTTGTACTCCAACTCACTTGCGAAAGTGTATGACTTTTGTTTTATGTTTTCCGATGTCCTAGTACGTAATTGTAGCATTATTTCTGTAACCGTTGCTCACATCGTTTTAAAAAGCTCTTTCGATTCCTGGAAAATGTTTTCCATTCTACATATCTATTAAAACAAAAAAAAGAGGCGCACTTTTATGTATTCAAATGTATCTTATGTAGGATACTGTTTAAAGTAACTTTAAATGGTTTGAGATAGAGTTGTCTCACCCCTCGCAGCCGAAATCGGGACTTCTTAAATATATATTAATGAATATTAACAATAAATCAATATGGGCTAAGAATAGATTTGGTAAAGTTAAGCTAAAATTAAGATTAATAAACGCAAGAATATTTGAAATAAATTATTACTATTTCATAGTACATATTTTCTAGACCAGTCTATTGTGTGTATAGGTTCTATATGTAGGTATAAAGAAGCGCTTAGTTTTTAAAGAAAGTTTGGATTTAAACGTTAAGATTTGTGGACATTAACGCATAAGTTACGTGTTATGTATTAAGTTTTTATCTGTTTACGAAACACCAAAGGTAGATTTGTTGCTACGGTAATACTGTATATAGACACGTAGTACTATTCTCAAAAAAAAATTACAGCAACTAGTTGTCGCTACTAATTAAGTGGAGTTACATTAACATGCGAAGACCTTAATGACATTTTTCCACGCGATTTGTTGCTTCCCTTGAGACGGATATAGCATTATTCTTGGATTGAATTTTGCAACGATAAATTGTTGCTATACGCCTAGACCTACGTACACTTACGAGAAGTTAATATTTTTAAATATTCTTTACTTAATCTTGTGAGATAAACTTTTGATCTAAATAATAATATAATTCGTTAGAGAGGCAACAATGCCTAATAAATATGCTGTATATCTGCAAAATGCTTGAATGATAGAGTTTATTGCTCGTTTGATATTTATGAGCTATTTTTGTGCAGTGAATAAAACCAGAAATTATTTTAACAAAGCATGTAACAATTGGCGAGATGTAACCCTTTAATCTTTATAATAATTAAGATAATTATGATAAATTTTAATTTATAGATTAACTTTAATATGCGGCAATCTCGTCATATAGATAGTAATACATATACATACAATACTCTAGCGCGTAGTCAAGAGAGGTAGGCAGAGGGAGCGTATGAAATATATGAGCGCAGAAAACCGAACTTTTTTACTGGGGTTTTTCTTTGGAGAAATGAGTTTTTAGAGTTTCATGGTAGGAGGTTCTTTTATAGGAAAAATCTTCTCACCCTTGGGTCATCGATTTGATCGATTTTTTTATAGTTCCATTGTGGGTACGGGCCCTTTCTTGTAAAAAATCTTTTTCACCTACACGGTTATTGATTATTAGGTTACGTGTTGTGAGGCGACTAGGCTTTTGGAGTTACAGTGCAAGAAGATCATTTTCTTTTCATCAAAGGGTTTGATGCGCCCCTGTTTGTCGAAGGCCCCCTCTTCCTATAAGTAGCACTACCTTTAATGCTACCTTTTAAACAAACGCCCTATATCTTCATATGCTCCCCTCGCTCCCTTGAAGGTGGTTACGTCACTGATACATAAGTAATCTTTTCTGGTTAATTTTTTTTTTCTTAAATTTTAAATACATAATTATATTATATATATATATATATATATATATATATATATATATATATATATATATATATATATATATATATATATATATATATATAGATAATATATAATATAGAACTGAAAAACAAAAAATGGACAGTGTTGGGCTTAGCGGAAGTAAGAACAGGAGAGCCTAGTATCACCCTGAAACTTGTATCACCCTAAAAAGTGGCCATACATTTTTCTATAGAGGCAATAAAACTTAGAAAATTAGAGGAGTCGGTCTACCTATACATAAAAAAAATAGCAGAAAATGTTGTTCAGTTCAAAGTCATATCGGAAAGAGTGATTTCAGTAGACATACAGATGAACAGAAGATGCAAATGTAAGATCGTTCAGGTATATGCACCGATATCAGACAGCGAGGAAGAAGAAATTGACCAATTCTACAAAGATATAAACAAAGCATTGCTTCACCACAAAACAAGATATATCATGATAATTGGCGACTTCAATGCCAAGATAGGGAAACCAACGAATACAAATGAGAAGAGTGTCGGGAAGTTTGGTTTGGGTAGGAGGAACTGCAGAGGAGAAATGTTATTAAATTTTGTAAACGAAAATAACTTGTACGGTAAGAACACGTTTTTCCAAAAGCCAGAACATAGACGATAGACATGGCAAAGCCCAGATGGTATAACAAGAAACGAAATTGATTATGTTCTATCAAATGACAAGAATATTGTAATTGACACGACAGTCCTGAATACGATAAACATTGGCAGTGACCATCGGATAAGAATAAATCTGAAGTAGGAGAGACGTAGGTTAATAACGTATACAAATATAAAGACACCAACAGAAATAATAAAGCAAAACACAGGCGAATATCGAGAAGCACTGGAAAATCATATAAAACACATAAACTACCAAACAGAATTAGATGAACTAAACGCACAGATAACCAACAGCCTACTCATGACTACAAAATAAATAGCAAAATCGAAAAAGACAAAATACAAAAAATAAGTAAAGAGGCACAAAATCTCATGAAACAGAGAAGACTGTTAAGAAATGATTCTACAAGTGACAGATTAGAATTGGCCGAAATAGAAAAAAAAAAATAAAGAAAAAGATCAGAGAAGACGTCAGACAACACAGGAACTCAAAAATAAAAGAAACTCTGAAAGAGGGAAAGAATTTGAAATACTTAAACAAACAAATGAATGAAAGGAGACATCAAATAATAAAACTTGTAAATAACGATAACCAAGATATCGTACAAATCCAAGAGATGAAGGAAGCTACAAAGAAATATTATTAAATACTATATGACACGAAAATCTTACCATCGAAGAAGGAAATAGAGGGATAGTAAGAAATGTGGGGTCTGAAGAAATTCCCGAATTAACAACGGATGAAATAATGAACGCCTTACAACATATGCACAATAACAAAGAACCAGGGGACGATGAAATAATTATAGAAATGATAAGGAGCATCGATAATACAATCTCTAAAAGCTTTATTTAACAGGAGCGTTATAGAAAGTAAAATACCAACACCTTGGGTAAACGCCTTGATTATGTTTATTTTTAAAAAGGGGAACAAATTTAAATGGGAGAATTACAGACCCATCAGCCTGTTATCGGTATTATACAAAATGTTCACTAGAATTATAACATATAGAATATTGAACAAATTAGACAGTTATCAACAACGTAAACAAGCGGAATTTGGACAGGGATACAGCACTTTGGACCATCTTCAAACAATTAGAGTTCTAGTGGAAAAAGTAAATAAATACAAGGTCACCTTGTGGATAGCAATGGTTGACTACGAAAAAGCATTTGGTTCGGTAGAGATATGAACAGTCCTTAACGCTTTAAGTAACAGCAGATTCGATGAAAGATACACAACACTTCTTGAGTACAAATACAAAAATGCCACTTCACAAATAATGCTTAAAGAAAAAACAAATAAAATCAAAATTAAAAGAGGAATTAGACAAGGCGACTCGATATCTCCAAAGTTATTCACGCTGACTTTAGAAGACATGTTTAAATCCTTAAAGTGGGAAAATAAAGGAATATTAATGGGCAGTGAACGACTAAATCACAAAAGAAGAATTACAAGAAATGCTGATGGAATTAAATAACTCTCTTCTCGAGAAATAGGTCTAAAAATAAACTTCACCAAAACCAAATATTTGGACAACGCAAGTGAAGATAACAACCAAGAAAGGTACAAACATTCATATATTTAGGACAAAAAATCGAAATATCAAAAAGTAATTCAAAGGCTGACTTGGATAAAAGAGTCTCGTTAGCTTGGTCTGCGTTCGGAAGGTGACAATCTACATTTAAATTGGATATCCCAAATACAATAAAAGCCAGAGTAGAGCAATGGACAGGAGAACGATAAATATTAGACTTCAAGATTGTATTCCTAACATCGAGATCCAAAGAAGATCAAAAGTGACAGATGTAATACATCGAATATGTATAATAAGGTGGAATTGGGCAGGGTATATCGCAAGGATGAATGATAACAGATGGACACGCCGTATAGTTGAATGGAGCCCTAAAGAACACAAAAAATGCAGAGCTACACCACAGACAAGATGGACAGACAATATAAAAAATTAGCAGGACACTATTGGATGCAAAAAGCAAACAACACAGCTCATTGGAGACAACTTGAGGAGGCTTAAATCCAACTATGCATGGAATAAGCTAGTGATGATGATGATGAGACTAGGAAATTCTGTTCTCTTGTTTGTCAATCCTAGTCCGACCCCTACATAATATATCCTATTTTTATAACTCTTCTTTAATAGTGTTTTGCAAAACAAAGGAAAAATATCGTTATTTACATTTTTTATGCCTGCCATATTTGGAGATACCATTCTTTACTGAATCAGTCAGATACAACAATTTGCATCTTGAGCTGTTGTAAACCTAGTTTTTAGGGGAGGAAATAACTGCTGCAGTATAGACAGTGGTCAGTTTTAGTAATTAATATTGATTTTTACTTTTTACTTGTTTACTAAGATGACAACTGAGACTGCATAGTCATCATTATGTAAGGTAGAGTGCTGATATAACACTAAAATATTACAACTTTGAATCGTAAATCATATATAATAGGTAAGAAAAGAGTGTTATCAAGTTCATCATCATCAAATATATTTGTAACCCAATACACTTATGAATATCTCTCATATATAAATTAATGGAAAGTCTTGAAAATATCTGTACACGCTACTCTATTTTCGAAGACAACTTGTGCATATTGCAAGACCCAATCTGTTCCTATGCTACTGATTAATGCATAGGGCAGTTAAAATGTCACCCGATGCTGCTGTTCAAATAAAATTCAGTGAATCGGTTTTAGTATTTTTTTTTTTTATAAAAAAATACTCATGAAAATCAAATGTTAATGGTAGATAATATTAAATAATCAAATACATGACTGAATATATAATGATATTAATCATGGTAATTATAATAATTAATTCTGAAGGGACCACTCACATCTACATATGACGGAACAGAGGAAAGAAAAAGCTTAAGGTTATAGACAATAATACAACACACGACACTGAACCTGAGCCGCGACAAGAACCTAAAAGATCTAAGAAGCGGATGTTGGTCGCCATATAATATCATAAATTATCCACCGAGTTTGGGAGAGCAATGCTGGAATATGATAGAACTCATCCTTTGTGCAGATCACCGCTGTCCAGGATCAAGTTATCCAAAAAAAAAACAATACTAAACAATATAGGTAAAAGAATTCTAACAGGATGTGTATCTAAGGCTACTAAAACATTTACATATCTTGATCTATTTTGCCGCATCTGCAATATCTAAGTTAATGAAAGTTAAAGGCATTACGAGACAAAGGATCCAATATCCAAACACAGAGCTAAGAATACAATCATGGAGGAAAAGACTAAATGAGAAGATCGAATCTTCCAGAAAGATACTGCACAATTAACGAAACAGGTTAAAGTAGTGAAAATAGAAAATAAGAGATAGGTGGGAGGCAGAAATTCACTGGGTTAGCAATAAAAATTGAAACAATGCGCTTTTTAAGTGATCAGAGAAGATTTTCTATCTAAAGTTGAATTCTTTACATGATACGGTCGCTACAAGCCACCATACCAGTATGTACAAGGTGGCCCAAATTGGATACTTTTAATTCAGTTGTTTACTCGTAGTTGTCAAATTTTACTTTAGGACCAGTTATTGATTTGTCAAATAAATCGCAATGAAGTTTGAAAATTACGTAAAATGGGATATGATAGTGTGTTTCATATAAACCGGAGAATATTCGGAAGCGGTAAGTAATTTGTATCAGGAACGGTATCCAGAGAGGTGTCAACCCTTCAAGGATATATTTGCTCGATAACTAGTTAATAGTGGCCAGTTTGAAAAGAACTAACGTCAGTCGTACTTTGAAGAAGCACAAATTCAGGAAATATAGGACAAGAAAAGTTCATCACCTTAGAGACGGAGATTTTCAACGGCGTATGGATTTTTGCCAATGGTTTCTGTAGAATTGTAACTAAGTTTTAAATTTTTCATTAAATTGCATTTGGACCAGACGAAGCTTATGTAAGCAATGGGCACAAGAAAATCCTCATTTAGTTGTTGAGCAAAGAAATCAAGGCAGATTTGAATTTAATGTGTGGCAGGAATTTTTAGAGGGAGTGTTATAGGTCCATTTATTTACAAAGGAACACTCACCTCTCAGAGATATTTAGAAATTTTAAGGCAGCAAATAGAACCTCTCGTTGATGAACTGCCGTTAATGGACCTTAGAAATTTATTTTTTCAACACGACGGGGCAGCCTCTCATAACGCTGCAGTTAGTAATTTTTTATCGGCTAATTTCGATAATAACTGGATAGCCAACCAAGATCTGAACCGTTGGCCAGCAAGGTCACCTGATTTAACACCCATGGACTTCTATCTCTGGGGATGACTGAAAGACCTAATTTTTAAATTGCCGACAAATACCAGGCAAGAGTTAGAAGTCGCAGTGATACAAAGTTTTGCAGCTCTCACTCCTCTTGAACTAATCAACTCGGTAAGAAGCGTCCAGGAAAGGTGCCGCCTATGTGTAAATGAAACTGTTCGACATTTGGAACATCTCTTATAGAAAATTGTTTTATTTTAGCTCTACTCGGAAAAAATTATTTTATTTTTGTTTTGTTTTATTTTCTACATAGTTTAAAGTACTATAGCATTTAGTAAATTTCATTATAGTTATGACTCTTAGAGTTACTTCTGGGGATTTTTTTTATGATTTGACTGCTATCAGTAAACAATTGATATTGCCGATCCGTCCAAAGCCTACTTCACAAAATGTGCATTTAAAACTCGCGTAAAAACTGAAAACCTTTATGTATTGAAGTAGATTTAAGCAAAATAAAAAGTGTGCTATATTTTTAGAATGGTAATTTAAAGTTCTATTCGGATAAATATACAGGGTATCCCATTTAAAAAATATTTTTTGCGTTAATAACTATTAAAATATTAGTTGTAAAAAAATGTGACTTACACTGGTGAAATCCACGTGAAAAAGTGCTTTCAGAATGTTTTTACAGAAATTAAAAATTTTCAACAGGAAAAGAATTACAAACATTTTTCCAAAATGCAGATTTTTGGAAAACACCCTGTATATCTGAAACGGTACTAGATATCGATATGCGGTTTTCGCCATTGAATTTATCATTAAAATTGAGCCTCAGACACTGACATCAGTTTTCATCTATCTCCTTTAGACAAAGGGGTTTACCTTTAAAACTGTCCAGTTTGGACCACCCTGTACATATACTGTGAACAAAACAATGCCACTGCAATTCAGCAAGGAAGCAGTGGATTTTAAAGAATAAATATTATCGGCTCGGTTATCTGCAAATAGGCCTATTCCAGTAAGAGTAATCTTTATGAAGCTTATATATATATATATATATATATATATATATATATATATATATATATATATATATATATATAGGTAGGGCGCATCGACATCTAAGATCATTTAGCGCCGCAATGATTGATGATGAATTTCATTATGTTTTTTAAGATTGAAGTGTTAGGTTTCAGAAGAAAGTTGATTTTTGTATTAGAAAAGTTAGTGCAATTAAAAATATGAACTATGGTGAGGGGAACTTGGCAGAAATGACATGTTGGGGGGGTTCTCTTTTAAAAAGATAAGAGTGCGTCAGATGAGTATGACCCACTGATGGCAGTTCTCTCTTCTAGATAAGGAATTTAGATGCAATGGTGGGAATACTAGAGGTTTTGTGTGCCATAATTTATTATCTGTTATGAGAGTATCCCATTCAAGATGAAAGAGATTGTTTATAATACCGTCGAAGAAATTTCTTAGATCATTTGAGGAGGTTGGAGTTATTATCTGTTCTCCCGCAGTGCTTGCCAGATTAACGAGTTTGTCTGCAGCCTCATTTCCTTTAATACCCTTAGGACTGGGAAACCAAAGAAAAGTCACATTGACTGATCTATGGCGGCAGATGTTTAACAAATTTTTGATGTCTCTGATGTATGGAGAAGGTTTAATATTAGAGTTGATTGCTTGGGTTGAGGTTAGAGAGTCCGAAATGATAAAGTAATTATTATTGAGGTTGGATTCAATAATTATCTTGAGGGCCTCTCTGATTGCAAACCGTTCGGCTGAAATGATTGAAGTAAGGGGTGCAAATTTAAATTTTTTTGAGAGTGATGCGGAAAGAAAACTACCGTTCCCATTCCCCTTGGGGATTTGGATCTATCTGTGTACATCTGGGAGTGACTGGGGTATTTCTCTTTAATATGGGATTTAAAAGTAGCAATAATTTGGGATTTGTGAGAGGAATATTTGTCTAGAGAAACAAGAAGTAAATCCATATTCAGAGACGGGTAATCCCAGAGAGGACATTTTAATAAAAGTGATTAGGAGGATTAATAATTAAGTTATGTGTATTTAGAAATGTTTTTATTTTATGTTTTAATGTAAAGGGAATGTATCGGGTGGAGGTGTGAATGTTGTTTAAATTAAGGTTTGATTTAATGTCAGGTTTAAAAAGGGAGGAAGAGAAATAATGAAGGGGGGATTGGGATCTGGACAAGGATAAGGAAGGGATAGATGAGATGCACTGAATGAATAGGAGAAGTTCTGTAAGCTTCCGTTGCAATTCTTAGGGCTTGATTCTGAATTGGATCTATTTGTTTTTTTATAGGAATGACAGTCCTGATCGTACAGGAGGTCACCATATTTTAGTTTCGAGAGAATGAGAGATTTATAAATTTTTATTAGAATTAGGAAATCAGAGCCCCATCTGAAATTAAAGTAGTCTCATTAGGTCAAGTTTATTTGCAGTTCTTGCTTTTAGAGATTTGATGTGGGTATTACAGTTCAAACTGGAGTCTATTATCATCCCTAGAGTGTTAATATTATTGCTTTGGATAATTTGCGAATTAAAGATGGTGATAGGATTTGTTTTGGAGTAGGTTCTTTTTTGGCATATATGAATGGTTGAGGATTTATTTGGGGATAAAGAGAAGCTCATGGTAATTAACCATTCTCGAATGCTTAAGATTGTGGATTGTAGTATTTGAGTATTCTGTTGATTGTTTGGACTAGAATAATAGATGATTATGGCATTTGCATATAGTTTGAATTTAACATTGGGATGGATGTAGTCCGCTATAGTTTGAATGGCCCTTAGAAAGAGAGTGGGGCTGAGTATGGAACCTTGTGGGGACTCCTGCTTTCAGATATGAGGGGGAAGAGTGATGGTTATTTGCCTTTACCGTGAATTTTCTTGGTTCTAGGAAGTTGATAATGAAAATTACAAGATGTCCAGTGAGATTTAGTTTCATTAATTGGTGGATTATTAGGTTTTTGTCGGTAGTATCGAAGGCGTTTTGAAGGTCTAAGGAAATGGTTGTGGTGTGATATTTTTTGTAGATGACTAATTGAATGTCATTTGTAAGGGTAATTAGATGGTCCATGAGGTTCTCGCGAAAACCGAATTGTTGTGGAATAAGTAAATTTTGTTTTTTCAGAAACCAATTTAAGCGATATTAACCATTCTTTCTATGATCTTACAGAAATGGTTGGTTAAGGAGATCAGATGGTAGTTGTTTGATTGGTTTCTAGGTTTTCCTTGTTTGTGTATGGGGATAATGGTGACATTTAGCCATGAAGATGGGCATGAGTGGGATTTCCATAAGTGATTGTAGTGCTCTAGTAGGAGAAAAAGGCTAGAAAGGGGGAGGTGTTTGATCATTGAGATATGAAAGCCATCTGGGCCAGGGGAGTTTTTAGAGGGGTTAATGGAATTCATTAGTTCTGAAGAAGAGAAAGGGAAATTGTATTTGTCGTATTAAAATTGTTTGGGTGAATGAGAGAAAGGTTAGTTTCAGGGACATTTGCGGTAGCCGATTTATTGTAAAAATGAGATGCTAGAATGTTAGAAATTTCAGGGTTTTGAGTGATCCAGGCATTGTCCTTCAGGAGGCCTGGAATGAAACTCGGTGGGGATTCTCTCATTTTCTTGATATTCGTCCACAGAAGTTTATAAAGCTCTGGCTTGTTTGAAGTTTATAAAGTTAGATTGGGAAGGGACACGTTTAAAAACGGGAAAGGAATGGGAAGGAAATGAGTAGAATCTGATTTTGGAGATTTAATTTGGTTGGAGAAACCGTTCTAGTCCGCTCTATTCAAATTCCATTTTTAAAGAAGGGTAGAGGAGGTAGATGAAGATAAGATGCTGGATCTGATAATAACTAGGATAATGGTCGCTACCATACAGGTCGTCAAGGATATCCCATTTAAGGGAAGCGGAAAGGATAGGACTGCAAAGGGAAATATCTACTGCCGAAGAATTTCCTGTGGATGAGGAGATGTAGGTTTCGGAGTGTTGATTGAAGATTGTAACATTAAGATTTCTGGCGATATTTTCGATCATTTTGCCTCGTTGGGAGAGGTGGGATGATCCCCAGATTGGATTATGTGCATTTCTGTCTCCTACTAGGATAAATGGCGGAGGAATGGACGAGAGATTTTCTAAATCTGTCTGCAAGATGAGTTTGGAGGGAGGGAGGTAAATATTAATAATTGAGATATGAATATTTAGGTAGGTTTTAATTATACAGACTTCCATGTTGGAGTCTGTATTTTGTAAAGGCAAAATCTAGAGACTTATGGATATAGGTACCTACTCCTCCTGCAGCTTTGACAGAATTATCACGGTTGTGATAATGGAGGTTATAATTTTTTAAGGAAGGAGGATGTCTAGTATTAAAGTTTGTTTCCTGCAAATAGCTGATTGATGGATTGTATTGGCGTATAAGAAGCTGCAAATCTTCTTTCCTAGGATGGAATCTATTTACGTTCCAATGTATTATAGGGTTGAATCTGTTCATTACCGAACTTAAATATACAATAAAGTGAAAATCACGAATCACGTAATTAATAAAAATAATAAAGTTTAAAAAAGGAAAACAAATTATATATATGTATATGTATATATATATATATATATATATATATATATATATATATATATATATATATATATATATATATATATATATGTGTGTGTTATGGAAATCACTGCATATATTGAAACGGTGACTCATGGAGTCATGTAGATGCACATTCACTACTTTATTTTTTCAAATTCGAAAGATTTTGAAAAATTAAAAAAAGGGCAACCTGAAAGGCCGCCATTGCACGAACTAGCTCAAACGCAGGCGCATTGTTGGTATTTGTACAATGTGAATGTCACCTTCTTGTTAACAATCAGTTATATTGTTTAGCTGTTTTGTTTATCAGTGGTGTACTGAAAACATTTCATTCACTTCCTCATTTTTTTAGTTGATTATTGAGATCCGTTATTTAAGGTGAATTTTCTGCAATCGATCTTACTACAAAAGATGCCAGTACCAATATATGCAATGATTTCTGTAATGCATATATATATATATATATATATATATATATATATATATATATATATATATATATATATATATATACTATATATACTCTATATAATATATATATATATATATATATATATATATATATACTATATATACTATATATTATATATATATATATATATATATATATATATATATATATATATATATATATATATATATATATATATATATATATATATATATATGTGTGTAATTTAGTTTTGTAATTTCAACAAGAAAATATTTGAATCACCCGGATAGTTTTGTTACATATGTGGAGAATTAACTAAAATTATTACCGGCGAAATTTTACACCTTTAATTAACAAGTGTTATCTTAACTATTTCGTATTTCCTGTTCATTATCAGAACAAATCTTGGGTCCCAGGTGTCTGCTATATAACATGTGTTAGATTTCTTGGAGGATAAACTAAGGGATCTTGACATATATTCTTTATTGCGTCACTTCGTGGAAGACATTATTAAATATACAGACTTGCAAAAAAGCTAATTCCTCATAGTACTGAATTACTTGTGCCACGTCTCCTAAATCTATGGAATGGTTTGGTGTCTATAGTCAACACGATGAAATGCAATGCAATCCAACTTAAGAACCAAGCATCTTTGAACCTTATTTATTAACGCAAGTAAACTTTAATGAATTGATACGAGATTTACCTTTATTCAAAAAACAGCCCAAGATTTTCGGATCCCGGTTGAAGGGCTGGAATTTACTTTTGCGTGAACGAAAATTTTAATGAATTAATTTCGTTTTCTTAGGCAAGCCATTTAGGTTAATGTAAGGACATTTATATAGTCACGAGCTTCGAGAATACGATTCAAGTAACTGACGTTTGTTCATTGACTCATCTAAAGCTAGTTTAAAAGCAATGCTTTTGCACAACGGAAATCGTTTTCTTCTGTATCAGTATCTCATATTACCAACATGAAATAATCCTACAAAAATATTAAAGTACTGCTAAAGAAATCGAGTATGTTAAATAATAGATACTTTGGAAAATATGTGGAGATTTAAAAGTTGTTACCCTTTTGCCTCATTTACAGTTTAGTTATAAATACTGCTAAAGAAATTGAGTATGTCGACTAATAAATATTTTGGAAAATATGTGGAGATTTACAGTTTGGTTATACAAAGTAATGCTGCTTTATTTGCGAGTGGGATAGTAGAGAGCGAAAAAATCATTATATAAGAAGGAACGTCTTTCACTTATCCCAGGACAAACAAAAGTTTTAAATACACCTGCAATACATATATATATATATATATATATATATATATATATATATATATATATATATATATATATATATATATAAACTGGTAAAATCGATGAAGAGGCAACAGATTTTGATAGTGAAGCAAAAATTAAAGATGTGATATTTATAGGTCCCACATATAAGAACTTTTGAAGGATAACATTTCTTTGGTAAAATCTAAATTATCTCGAGAAAACTGCCTGCAACTGTTTCGGAAATGTTAAAACTCCATGAGTAACCATAAGGCAGACAATTATCAATATTTTACATAAGTGTCGTTAAAAACATACTTCATGCATTCACTCCTGGAATTCTTTCGCTAAAATCTGGTTGCTGTTAGCGACAAATACGGCTAAAGATTTCACTAAGACATTTCCAGCATAGAGAAGCGATACAAATGGAAATGGAGCCCCAGTTTATTGGAGGACTATTGTCGGGCCTTTAAAAGAGACCTATCTGCAGCTAAGAACCCATAAAAATAGTAAAATATTAAGAATTTATAATTTTATACACTAATTGTTCAGATTAAATTTGATTCTTTATATTCATAATGGAACAAATAAAATTTTATCACAAAAAATATGCATGTTGCAATCATTTTGAAGTTATTTGTTATTGTTTAGAACTAACACTAAGACTATCAAAATATGGCACAAATTTCCATATTATAAAACAAGGTAGATTAGTATTATTTAGAGATCACAGCCGCATAAAAATATAATTTTAATTAGACTTATTTTAAATTATTAAGTGTTAATGTTAACTAAGCCACAACTTAATTTAAAATAGAGACGGTATCAAAATAATACTACATGTCACAGACAGAATAATTGCTAGGAACAGTTTTCACCACTTATTCAGGGGCAGACCTCACCACATACTTATTTAAAATTAAATAATGCCGTCCAAAGAAACAATACATTTTATGTATTTATTCAATTCAAGTATAAACCTAAAGTATATACAAGGAAATTTATTTGCATGCGAAATTAAGTATAAAAAAATAAGGAATAATCGGGACAAACATTTCTTATACGCGTTTCATTAAAAGTTCACCGCAATCTTGAACGTTAAATCTGCAAAATTGTGCTTTGT
The DNA here is from genome assembly GCA_019049505.1 of Pachyrhynchus sulphureomaculatus. Taxonomy (NCBI): domain Eukaryota; kingdom Metazoa; phylum Arthropoda; class Insecta; order Coleoptera; family Curculionidae; genus Pachyrhynchus; species Pachyrhynchus sulphureomaculatus. The sequence continues at coordinate 70,918,840 of CM032455.1, forward strand.
GTACCCAATACGAAAACGTGATTAAACCCATTTTTTGCGAGATGGCAATTACGGTGGGGAACGTCTAAAATTACAAGATATTAAATTTCCGGGGAGCAATGCTGGGCGGATTTTAGCTGTTGTCATTTAAACAAGTGTCATGTTTCCACCCTTAATTAAAACAAAATGCCTTGACGCTTTTTCCGGTGACGTGATTCAAAGACGCAAATTAAGGTAATGTCTTTGGCATTCGATCATCTTAATCTGCCGACTTTTATCGCTCGAGTCGGAGATAATAAGTTAGCAGATTCGTTTTAACAAAATAATATATATAATAAAAAATCTCGGTAATTTAAAAGGAAAAGAAACCTTCTATTGTGTTTAAGGCATTTATCAGTTTGAATTCTACCCTTATTCTAGATTTTATTTACTGTTATGTTTTTACTTTGGTTCTTCTTTTTCACATTTGGTAAATATGGTTCCATGTTTGGCTGACGGGCCCAAGCCAAGTCAGCACAAACGATATTACCATTGTGTATTAAGAAATGACCTCATAATGTTACATGTTTTCAAAATCACTAACTTCTGAATGTTCCTAGGTTGTGTGAATGTTGTTGGTGTAAGGCCTGTGGTTGATATAACGAGGGGGACAATGATGACTTTTTCTTGTGTGCATAGCCTTTTTTTTGTTGTTGGAAGGTCTGTGTATTTGGAGATTTTTTCTGCGTATTTCGTTTGGATGTATGTGCCGTTGGGGATAGCTATGTCAATTAGATAGGTAACTTTTCCTTTTTTGCACTGAAAAGTAATATCGGGTCTATTGACGGAGACTGTTTTATCTGTATGGATACTGATGTCCCCGTAGAGCTTGTAATCTTTATTTTCAAGTATGGATATTGGTGTGTATTTATAGTAGGGATCTGTGTTTTCTATGAGTTTATATGTTGTGGCTAGCGCTTGTCGAACTACTTTTGCCTCTAAGTCATGTCTGGCTGTGTATTTCGTTGCAGCTAATCGTTTACATCCGCTTGTTATGTGTTCGATCGTTTCTTTATGCTAGTGGCATTTCCTGCATCTATCTTCTGTAATAGTTGGATCTTCGATGATATGCTTTTGGTAGTTTCTGGTTAATATGACTTTATCCTGGATGGCAAGTAAGAAGCCTTCTGTTTCAGGGAATCATCCCATCCTGTAACCAGGTGTATGATTGTTTTTTATTTACGTGGTCTTGTTCTATGTGGTATCTGTGTTTTCCGTGGAGTGTTTTTTCTGAACACGTTTCCATCTTTTTCTGTTGTACTTGGGTGTGACTGTGTGTGTCTGCTGGGTGGTCTGCCCGGGATAAGTCGAGAGGTGTGTAGTTTTTGTCTGTTTTCACTGTTGCCGTGTGGAGGCTGGTCTGCTTGGTGTGAAAGATTTTCCTAAGTGCTTGTATTTGTTTTGTGTGTAGTGATCTTATATCTATCATTCCTTTTCCTCCTGCCTTCCTCTCAATGGTAAGCCTTTCTTTGCATGCATTGGGGTCTAATTTCCTGTATTTGGTGAATTGAGAACGTATAAGGAAGTGAATGTTTTCTATGTCCATGTGTGACCATTTGAAAATACCAAATGAATATGTGAGTATAGGTATAGCGAACGTGTTGATGGCTTTAGTGAAATTTTTGGAGTTGAGTTTTGTTTGTATAAGTATCGTGAGTCTGTTTTTGAATTCGGTTCTGAGCTCTGTTTTGATGTGAGTGTGGTTGAGTTTGATGCTTTGATGGACGCCTACATATTTGTATGTTTCTTTGTCGAGTATGTTATGGAGTGTTTCATGGTTGATGGTTTCTATCTCGTGATGACCTTCCCATTGGCCTTTGTTGATGTGGAGCACTTTACATTCATTTATACCAAATTCCGTATTGATATCTAAGGTGAATGTTTCTGTGGTTTTGAGGAATCCCTTTAGCTGTGTTTCTATGGCAGCGTAGAGTTTTATGTCATCCATATATAGGAGGTAGTTTATGTTACGTTGGTTCACTTTCTGGTGTTTGATGCAGAAGCCATGGTCTGTTCTGTTTAGGGTATTTGAGAGTGGATTGAGATATGGGCAAAATCGTAGAGCACTGAGCGAGTCTCACTGAAATATACCCTGACTAATATACAGCTGTTCTGTTTGGATGCGTTTGGTTTGTGTTTTTAGGTGAATTTTGGTTCTCCATGTTTTCATAATTTGCGCGAGAAATTTCCTGAGGTTTTGGTTGATTTTGTAGATTTCTAGGGCTCTGATTAACCAGTTGTGGGGTATGGAGTCGAAGGCTTTTTTATAGTCTATGCAAATGATGTGAAGGTTTCTGTGTTCTTTTCTGGTTTGTCCCATGATCACGCTATATACGATCAGCTGTTCTTTGCATCGTCGGCTATTTTTCCTGCACCCCTTCTGCTCTTCTGTGAAAATATTGTTGTCTATTAAATGTTGTTCTATTTTCTTGGAAATTGTGGCTGTGATGATCTTGTATAGGGTTGGAAGACAGGGGATAGGTCGGTAGTTTGACGGGTTTGTGGTGTTTGAGCTCTTGGGTTCTTCCTTGTATAAGGAAAGAGAGAAATGTGTGTGGCTGTATGTGGATAATATTATTATTAATAAAATAAAAGCCTTAAACAATCCGGAGAACCATCTTTAGGTAATATTACCTTGATTAGATATTCAATGGATTATTCGTTAGGTTCATCCTCCGAGATTTTTGCATTAAGCCATCAAAATCTACACTTTTTGGCCTATTTGGCTTCAAAAGAAAAGAACGATGAATCTAATAGAGCGCCGATTGTATTACAGCAATTTTTCGTTGTTCGTTTGTCATCATTTATTTGTCATTTATGTATCTTTTTCAGGGTTTCTTAAATCGAAGAATCTAAAAATATTAGTTGTTAATTATTTCCAATTTCATTGGAAATAATTAACAACATTTTTAGATACTAAGACTAGACTAAAATACCACGTGGAAAGGACTGAGATTCAATTCATAAATTTACCTCTACAACATTATTTAATTTTTTCCTAGTTTTTGTTCAAAGAAAAAGCTAATTACTTGTCTAATTATTTCTAATTAAATATATGATAAAGAAGGAGAAGCTCCAAATTTATTATAGCATACCTCACTTTTGGGTTCGGTCAAGAAAATTAAAAATCGTATTAAGAAAATTGAGATTAATTTGTGTGGAGGGGCATAATATTGTCAGAGTAAATTAAATCATACCTAACGATCAACCACAATTTTTTTTTTTCAAATTTAAGTGTTCTTACCTTGTATTCGCTCTGGAAATAGTAGGTAAATGACAAGAAATTGTTTAAAATGCCAAGTAGTAATACTCCGACTAAATTTTTTTTGTGTGTGTAAGAATGGGCAATACAAAATTTCTTTTAGAATTTATATTTGTGAGGCGAGTACCAGATATATAACTTTTTAAAATAACAAAAAATAGACGATTTGAGAAGAAAGCGAATAATCTAAGCAACTGTATTTTGTACAATGTAGTTATTATTCGAAAATGTTATAATTAATTATCTATTTCTGATTGTCAGGGGTATTCCTAGTTAATTTATCTATATTAGGTTAATATAAAATAAGCGCAACATGTTATTGAATAATGTGGACAAATATTCCATTAAATAAAACCACAAAAGTTGTATTGTTTAAATATTTAACCATATTTTCCTACGGGATGATAAAAAATAGGTGATTTTTATGTACATTGATTTAATTGTTATTTATTATTATTATCTGAAAAAAAAGAAAAATTCGACGCGACAAATACTGAGACTCCAACCCATGCGGCTGTCATGCGGTATCGTCAGATAAGGGTAATAAAGCCCGCTGGAACAATCTGACCAAACCAAGAGTGCACGCAATTCTGCATTTTCATACCAAGTGAATCACCCTAGATACAGCAAGCCGGTACTCCGTTCAGGTTTTCTAGGAATGTGTTATTTATTCCTCCTAAAACTTCGATGACTATGGCCACCAATGTTACTGAATGTCGTAGGAGCAGATGGCCAAGTTCGTAGTTTAAATCTTTATACTTAGAACGTTTTTCCTTTTCTTTGATTGCTATATGCCTAATCCAGCCATTTTGTCATTTAATTACCTCGCTAAAGTTTACTGCCAAAATAAGTTGTTCTGTTGTGCCTTTCGCAGCTGTACACGGAAAGGCATCCGCTCCTGTCTGTGTCGAACCCTTTCCGATAGTCTGTCCATCCAAGCACAGACCTCTTTTGTATCGTACTTCTTGAGGGAAACATCTATCAATCGAAAGATTCTCCTTGCTGTTGGAACTGTATGCAGTTCCGACGCGGTCTAGGACAGAAGTACATTTTTGTCTCATAAATATTCTTCTAGAATATTGTTACGTGTTTTATAAATGGAGGTGTTTCAAACTTTCGGTGTTTCTTCTCCCTCAAATAAGCGAGATTGTTGTGTGAGGAAAATCTTATTATGAACAACACATTTTATTTGTTCTCCCTCAAATAAGCGAGATTGTTGTGTGAGGAAAATCTTATTATGAACAACACATTTTATTTGTTTGGTGAGAGAATGCCTACCGGCCATATATCTGCAAGAGGATATATGGCCGGTCATTACCATCCATCCCTGAGTCTATTAGAAGCGTCTTTCTTCATTTGCAGGATTGTCATTTAAGGGCTTCCGTCTTGCAGCGCTTTCACCTTGCCCATCACCTCTATCCGATCAAGATAGTTGGTCAGGAGCATCTACCTCATCGTGCCCCTAACAACGGGTTTTCTCAGTTAAACGATGGTGTGTTGACCCATCATCTCCCGACTTTGCTGTTATTACATGGGGTGTTGGAACGATTTGGACCTATAACGACTACAGATGTGTCAGGACTTGAAGTTCCCTGGCAGTATAGTATTACTTTGAAGACAACAAAAAATTGGTCAATAAACACAAAATGTCGACAATATTTTTATTTTTTAGTATGCGTTTCGCTAACAATGTAGCTTTGTCAATAATAAATAATATACAGAATTTTTAGGTATATATAAACTAAAGTAGGTACAAAATGATGAACAAATTTTTATGATAGTTAATTATACAGAGCTATTAAGTAAATACTTTGGAAAAATTATTTGTCTTAATGATAGGAATTTCCAACAGGCCAATTATGTAAATAAAGTTAAAAGGGGCCTATTTGTTTCTATTTGTTCCTTTAATAAAATATTTGTATTTTTTCATAGGGTTTATTTTTAAAAAAAAAAAAAAAAAAAAAAAAAAAAAAAAAAAAAAAAAAAAAAAAAAAAAAAAAAAAAAAAAAAAAATAAAAAAAAAAAAACCCTCCTTCAGGTCTAGTTTACAACCTTTATTTTCTTGGTGTAGTATTTGAAATTTGGATCAAAAGAGTGATTTTCAGATAATGGATGATTCGCATATGTTGAGTTATTTTTTCCATTTATAAAACTCCTATAGTGTTCATCAATCCGTGTAATAAAAGTTCTACCTGTTTGACCGATTTTAGGATAAGTGCCGCAGGTTAATTCATAAACAAAACAACATAACTTTATCAGTTTGTTTTTTATAATTTTCTAAAAAACTGCCTATCGAGTGTTCTGTTTTGATTGCTATGTTGATATTTTGATGATTACGTATTTTTCCTATTTTTACTGACGGGTTACCATAAAATGTATGAAAGTATGTTTATTGGATATCCTGGTAATCTTTAAGCCTCAGAAATTGAGTGATCCTAGAATCTCGTCTTCCACGGTAAATTTAATATTGTTATGTATAGAGTTTATGTAATCTAAAAAAGTTTTTAACTGTCTTTGGGTCCCGGTGAAACATGCAATAACATCATCTGCATATCTGAACCAGTAAGTGAATTGTTTACTTCGTGTATCTTGAATTTTTAGCTCTAGTGAATTCATAAAAATTTCAGATAAGAGAGGACCTAATGGGCAACCCATTATTAGTTCTTTCTTGCTAATATAGAATTTATGATTGAATGAAAAGTAATTTTGTTTTAATTCTTCAAACGTATCTGTTCTAATTACTGGATTGGTATTATTTTTATTTAGTAACTTGTCTACTAATTTTATAGTATCCTCTGGCGGTATACTAGGGAACAAGTTTTGGACGTTGTATGATACTAATTTTGCATTGGATGGTAAATTTAAGTTTTTGATTTTATCGATTAATTCATAAGAATTTTTGATTCTGTGTTGTGAGACAAAATTGTAATTTTTATTGATGATTACTTTGCTCTGATTTACTGTAGCTTCTTAGTCCAAGCAAGACAAAAAAGCCAGACAATATTGTTGTTATTATTATTATTTTTATTCTTATTAATCTACTTATTGTTAGGTCTTTGGCCCATGCATACACTACTTATGAGTTATGTACATATATTGTCACGACGCGGTCAGCATTAAATTATTGACTTTGACGCTTGTCAAGGTCCTTAGATGTAAAGGGTTCTTCTTTATAAACGGGTCACCCTGTTACGTCTTTTGCTATTAATTTTAAAGAAAAAATTGTAGCTAATGAAGTAATTTTTGTAAATAATATTTTGTTTATATAGAAAAATATATTACAGAGCAAAGTCTTATTTTTTTAATAAAACACATATGTTTCGTTAAAATGAATTAATTTCGGTACAAACTTAACAAAACAGTTTATTTATTATTTTTTTATGTTTTTTTTTATAACAAATAAAAATGGTGACATTAAAATAATAATATGGGTAGAAAATAATGTATTAATTGATTTTCGGCTTGCGTTTGGAGAATTTTATGAATTATGAGAACACCTTAAGGTATATGAAACTTATATTATCGAATTTGTACCAAAAACCTATATTGAAAGTGTCCCATTCAAAAATTCAGCTTTGTTTCGCACATAATTTTTGAGAGACAATAAGTAAATAACAAATCCTACCAAAAAAATTGGGGTCTGTGTTTCGTATTTTAATAAATTAAAGGAAAAACCCTATACTATATACTAAGGTACATCTGAGATTTTATTTTAAACGACTTGTATAATTTCAATAGTTCTTAAAACACTAATTTTAATACGTAATCTCTGGAAAGTGCAAAAAAAATTTCTGCGTTAATTCATAGCATTTCTAGGTCACCTTCTCAATAAAAATTCTTTATTCACGTTCTAAGTTTTCTGTCATTCTAAAAATGTAACCTTGAAGCAATATTTGAGAGATTACGGTATTTTTGTACTTGTATAGGTAGAATAGATAAATAAAAAAAAAATTAAGAAGTACTTTAAGACACTAATACTCTACAGTAATAATATTCATAGCGCTTTAGGCAAAATTAGTCTAAAATATTATGGAATAATATATAATATACTTCATTTAAATAAAAAGCTTGATAAGCTAAAAATAATTATCTTTAAAACTGGTTGAAATAGTACAGTAAAAAAACTAGGAAAATAATTATTACATATCATAAAATGGTGAAAACTTAAAAAGTTGGACCGTTCATAAAATAAATTTATCTTCTTGTCGGGTGTGTCGCCGATGATTGTTTGAACGGCAATACCTTTACCCACCATAAAAAATAACTTTCCAGAAAGTCGAGAAATTTGCACATGCAAAATGACCAACAAAGATCCCTTGAATGCTACATTCCATACGACTTCGAAAAACTGCTCAACTAAATAAAACCTAACATTGTTAGGAAGGATAAACTAAATCGATATTCCGAAATAAAATTTCGGAATATGGTTTGTTACTTTACTTGATTGGTCACTACAGCAGAAAGTCGAGAAATTTGCACATGCAAAATGACCGACAAAGATCCCATGAATGCTATATTCCATGCCTTTCCTCCTACGACTATAGTTTCTGAGCCTATACTCTTCATCAGGTAGGCTTAAGGCAACGATATCGATCGTGAAGATCCGGCATGGAATATAGCATTCATGGGATTTTTGTTGGTCATTTTGCATGTGCAAATTTCTCGACTTTCTGTTGTAGTGACCAATCAAGTAAAATAACAAACCATATTCCGATATTTTATTTCGGAATATCGATTTAGCTTATCCTTCCTAACAATGTTAGGTTTTATAGTTGAGCAGTTTTTCGAAGTTCGAAAATCTCAGCAGATGGCGCAAGGGTCTGAAGCTTGCCCAACGAGTAGTATCTCGTTTATTTAAGGTACCATGATTGCTATAAGCCAGCGAGAGTCATTCCAACTAGACTTTCCACGGTACTCGGATCTACACGATCGATACCGTTGCCTTAAGCCTACCTGATGAAGAGTATAGGCTCAGAAACTATAGTCGTAGGAGGAAAGGCATGGAATATAGCATTCATGGGATCTTTGTTGGTCATTTTGCAAGTGCAAATTTCTCGACCCTCTGTTGTAGTGACCAATCAAGTAAAGTAACAACCATATTCCGAAATTTTATTTCGGAATATCGATTTAATAATTTTCCATCTGAAATTTCAGAACTTTTGACCTTGTTGTAACCCTGGTTTTTTCAAAATTTCAAAAAGTTTAAACGTCCATACTATCAGAGATTATCTAAATTTTGGAACAATAAAAATATGTTAACTTACCCACAATCTAGTTTCCGCTCCGAAATAATCCTAAGTAGACTTTATATCTTTATATATAAAATATCTAATTTGGAAAAGGATTCTCGATCTTATTAACCATAATTTGTGGATGTAAAACTATAAAATTATAGTGTCTCCGCTCGCTAATTCTTTAAACTGGATTGAAGATTTCCTTACAAGCAAAAGACAGCAACTAAGAATTAGCAAAACGAGAGAAATGTTCACTGATGCGAAGTAGCACAAAGTAGCTTTCTGAAGCCCTATTTATTGATAACTTGTATTAATTACCTTGTTAGAAGTTTTATGCACTTATATGCATCTCTTTGTTGTTTTACAATGTTAAATATATTCAACATACCAAATACTTCTTGTGAAAATACTAGTTGTAAAGTCAATATCTTTTTTTAAAATCACAGCCCTTTTCGTGCTGTTTTTGTTAAAATTGAAAATATTGAAAAAATAGCCTAATTTTCAGATTTCAAGAAAAGATGCATAACATGATATATTCGAAGCGACCCCTTACCTTCCTTCCCCGCACCTATAACACTTTATATGTTTAACTATAAGTAACATTGCTTAGGGTTTGTTCGGTAAGTTTGGTGAAGTAAAAACTAAAAAAAATCTCAAATTTCAATACTATTGAAACTATAAAAAAGTTATCGACTACCCCGACTACCCACTTCTTCCACCACATTTTTCTGAAAAAATTATCGCTGAAAAATTTTAAGTGTTATTCCTACTTCAGGCATTATATATGTACCATATTTGAAATCGATATCTCGTATCGCTCGGCAGTTATTGTGGCAACAGACAGAGAGGTCGATAGAAATTCGACTACCTTTTTCCGATCTAGGGACCATGAAACATAAAGAAATGTACCGAAGTCGGCAAATATTTTTTTCACAGCAAGCAAGGGAGGTAAAAAAAAACTGGCAAACTAAAATTTTAAATTCCCTGGCAACTTAATGGAGTGCACGTGCACGTCTTAAAAATAATTAAATAAAGTTTAACAGCTTCTAATAATACTTATAAATACAAGACTATTAATATGCCCCTTCGGAAGTTCTCACGAATTCTGTTAAATATAAATGCGTCTTTCGTAATCTTTTTCACCCCAATTTAGTTTCCCAGCAAAATCAATTAAAGTTTGTTAATCCCTATAAGGTGTTAACTGCTTAAGAACTCAAGAAGCCGTCATATAAACTTTGTAGAAAGCCGATATTCCCATTATATCGGCTTGGAAGTGTCCTGTGGGAACAATATACGAAACGTATACCTATCTCGAATATCTAAATCATATTTCATTTTCTAACGTCGATAAAGGTGTCGGTTCTTACACAGTCACGTATGAAAACTTATATCAAAATTCACTATCATTCAAATGCGTATTTTGGAATGTGACCGAACAAATATTAAAATGGTTGGACACTTTCTGTGGAAATAAAATAAAAAAAAAATTGTGTGTGTATACAATGACAATATATAAAAGTAATCAATATAATATAAAGACACTTTTAACAATTTTAAATTATCATATGATAGGCACAAAATGTTGCTGTTGTAATTATTTAAGACATGTATAATGAAAATACATAAGGCAAGCAATTAAATAAAAAGATAAAGTTTTTTCTTAGAAGAATAATGAGGTCGTTCATGTCTTTTTAGTTCTTTTGCTACAGTGAAGATATTAACATTTTGAGAAGATAATAAGATAAGAAGACAATAATAATAAGAAAAATCAGGCAAGAAATAACAGTCACAACAATACAGCTATGGCTACAGAAAGACAAACACGTGAAACAAAACGTCGTCGCAAGACGAAGCTGTCTGGCTACTGCCGGATCGTTAAAATGTGTCTCATGGAGTTTCTTAGAGATGCTAAGCATAGTTTTCGCTCTTCTTGTTACATATACAACTACTTCTACTTGTGCGGCATCTCTGAGAATCTCGATGAGGCATATTTTAACGAACCGGTGGTAGCCAGCCGGTTTCGTTTTGCGGCGACGTTGTGTTACACTTGTTATCTTTTTGTAGTGATAGCTATATTTTCTGTGTAACAATGTGTATACCATAAATACTAAAAATAATTTTATTAAACAATTTGCTGAACGCAAGTGTAGTTAATTACAATTAAAATTGCAGGCATTGCAGTTTTTTTTGTGTATTTATTTTTTCAATTGCACAAATGGAAGATTAATTTTAAAATACATGCCAAATTACGTAAAAACAAAATGGTCAGATCCTTTGGAATTTCAAATTTACTCCAATTTTTTTTTTTTAGCATTTGTATATTAGGTCTATACTTGGTTTGTAAAAAATTATGATTGTTATCAAAATCAATTCTTACATGAAGCAAAATTGACGAACAAGTCTAGACAAACATGCAACTCGATGCGATTAGTTACAGCAACTAGTTAGTGCAACTTTTTCCCCTCGGCACACCACAAAACAATTAAAATACCACCCTATGTACAACTTTATAACAGCAAAGAATATCTATAGTGTCTTGTAGGTGCACACAGGTGAAAAATCGCAGATAGTAACAATGAACACCCTCAAAATACAATACAAAACAATGTATTAATAGATGCGATTAAACGCGTTAATTAAACGGGTTCAATTTATCGCATGGAAAAGTTACAATAATGTCCGGAGATTATTTAAGGTTCCATTTTTTTTGTAATTTTTGTTACGGATTACTAAAAAAGTAAAATTTCTGCTCTGTTTTATAATTGTTACAGAAAGAAATAATTCCGTCAGCTCAATGTTAGTAAAACCGAGTTATCTTTACACTACTAGCATGATATCAGGAATTTTATTATTTATAATAATTGATAAGTAAAATTACTATATATCATAATATAATGTAAGTAATCGGAACAATTGCCTAGTTACAATTTTGAAATGACCCCATCAGCTGTAAATCACTAACCGAACTAAAGATTATAACCTGTGATGTAGCCAAAAGGTTATTTGCCCCCCTCGCCTTTACGAATGTAGAAAAATGGAGCTTTTTCATTGGGGGTACTTTCTTGTAAAAAATATTCATCTCTGGTTATCCATTTTTAAATTTGATGTTTTTATGATGGTACTGTAAGAAGGGATTCTTTTTATGAACAATTATTTTTTCATCAAAAGGTTTCGCTACCCCTATTTGTTGATTAACGTCCCCCCTCTTTAAGTAGCAGGCTTTTGCGTTCTGTTCTTTTCTTATAAGGAACGTCCTTTGTATCTACATGCCCTCCCTCAACTCTTGGCTCTGACTACTCTGTTGCTTATAACATCAATATAATTTACAGAAAACTCTTTACATTTACTAAATCTTTTAAATTCTTGTTGTTACTTTCGAAAAAATTTAATCAATACTTGCTTTATGATAGTAATTGAATTAGTGGTAAGAATTTTTAATAAAAAAGTAAAAATCTAAAATAGGAAACGTGAATTACTTTTAGACGTTATGGACTCACAGAATGTTACTTTTAAAAATAACTCGGAAACTACTTATAGAGGTACAATATATTACAGAAAATAAATTTCAAATGGTCAGTATATTCCAAATTTCTAAAACTATACAGGAAGTTACATTTGAAAAGAAATTTACGGTGTCTTCTTTCTTATTATACACCATCGATAATTGATTCTTTTTAGGATTGCTGTTGTTTCATCTACGTTTAATACTTTAACTGTATTAACATTAAATTTCTCTTACTATTTTCTTTCTCCTTCTAAATTTAAATGCATATTTCAGCGTACATATTTAAAAATAAATTTAATTTTCCGAAGAGTGAAATTATATTTTTAGGTGTTATAAAACCGTTTTTAAAAATAAAAACAAAACTCGTATTACGAGCTTAGTTCTATACAACTGAAAATTATTTTTAGGCTTAATCTATTTATATGAGTCGTGCCTTAATCTAAGAAAGTAAACAAATTAAAGGTCCATTAACATCAAGGGTGACGAAAGTCTGGTGATTATCTCTAATGTGGCCTGTCATGGTCACATAATTCATCCCTCCTTAAGCTTGGAGTTCCGTCTTTAAGCATGGATAGAGTCGTACCTCGGAAATCGGTTTTAGGGGTATGGCTCAATCCAAGGAGTATACGATCATATTCCCAATGACTGTCTTTTACAGTGAAGGCAGTTTTTTCAATAGACGTCTATAGGAATTTGGTGAAAGCCTTGTGCTAGGTATAATGTACTAAAATATTGGCATTTTCTAGAATTTCATCTGTACGTGGCAACGGATATTTGTCCTCTATAATTCTGTCATTTAGTTTGCCAAAATTTCTTTTTTTTGGGACTATCCATACGGGACTTAAATAAGGGGATATGGAGAGTCTTATTATGTTGTTTCAAATGGTATGGATATCTAAACTTTTTTATATAGATTGGTTCGTCATCTTTAGATCTAATAGGATGGGTAGTTGTGTTACATGAGGTTAGTTTTTCATTAGGATTATAAAATACATCCTTAAGTTTATAGCAGAATTTTAAATTTTGAATTTTTTATGCTTAGTTCTAATAATTTCGCTAATTTTTTAGGATTAATTTCAAGTTCTTTAATTTGTTGTACGTCTAGATACTCATCTAATTAAGTAACTGGCAAGATATCATTTATCTCAATATTATTTACTTGGATTATACTTTATAATTTTTTGATTTACAAATACTTTCGGGTAGCATGCAATCTTATTTTTAATTGAGGTACTACTACATTTCCTTCTTTTACGTTTACGTTTATTGAAAAAGCGTGAATATCTTTGATATAATTTATGTTTTATTTTGGAGTTTTTAGTATTTTGTTCCTCAAACCAATTGTGTATTGTAAAGAGGTAAAGTGTTTAAGATTAAGTAAAGAATCATACTTTTTGTGCCATGATAAAATTAAGAATTCAACTAGACTGTTTGACCCGAATTCTTTAAAAATGGGAAGCTTTAATTGTTTTATTACAAGTGAAAATTTTAAATTCCAGGTGATATAGGTATAGAATTGCAAAAATTTTTGGGTTCATTAAACTGGAAGTTGCATCTGTGTCAATTAAGATTTTTAAATTGATTTTTTTTTACTAATAATGACAGGTAAATGGGTCTATGAATTATAATTGTTAAAGTCCAGTTCGTACTCTGGGGAGTAACTGAAAATTTTCTTGTGCTTGTTTATCATGGATTGTAGGCAAATTCTCTTCTGGCAGTTTTTCATTACTATCATTTCTGCGTATTTCTACGATTATTATATTAGGGTTAGCTCTACCTCGATTAGTAAAATGATTTTAGTGATTGTAACTACGATTATTATCACTATTGAAGTTTTGCTGGGATCTTTGTGTCAAAGTATTTCGAGACGTTATAGACATGGGCCTGGGATTGGGTAAATTCTGAGTATCTTGTAATTCATAGGTTTAGACTTCCGTCTTAAAAAGTTTACATAATTATTTTGCTATTGCAAATCATCACAGACTCTACGATGATTTAAACATTTGTCTAAGATAGAAGGATTGAGATGTAAAATATAATAACTGATAAGATTCGCGTAATTCTACAATAAGTGTACAACGAGCTTGCTCGTTAAACATGGAAGTTTTGACTTGTGCTACGGTTTAATTAATTTCATTTAATTGAATATTTCCTTTCAATCTTTGACGTCTTATTTTGAGTTCGTTAGCGTAATGTTCAAAGTCTTGGTTTGGTAATCGGTAACATGTTGTTAATGATTTTAAAAATAATTGCTCACTTCGTGGGTCTTGGGATTGTTTAAAATTACTAAATCTCTAGCTTCACCTTTGACTAGTGAAAATACGTATTCAAGAAAATAATTATTTAATGTTGTATCCGTAAAAGTAAAGCATTGAATGAAATGTTCTAATTTCTTTAGGAAATAACGTAATGCTTTCGAACCTCCGTAATATTCGGGAACCATCCATCTCGTGAAATTAAAACGCGTTTAGATTCCGTTATAATGGTAAAGTGGTCGTGGTAGTCATTTCGGGTTCCGATTCGTCAGAGAATGATAGTGATTCTTTTATACGTGATCCATCTCTATACATAAATTCTCAGAAAGGGTAAAATATAAAATATTGTGCACACTTTTAAATATTAATAATATTTAAGAAAATTCACAATAGTCTTCGTAATAAAAGAAAATATGACTTATATAACTAAAGACCTAGTTCTTCAGAGTTGGGGACGTCTTGGTTTACCAATTCCAATCATCAGATAACAAATGTTGTTGGGGCTTTCTTTAGCTGCCAAGATTTTCACAGTGGATTTTCTAGGATTTACAGGAAGGTCGTTGAATGCTTCTAAAAGACTGAAGTCTGCCTGGGCACAATAATCTTCGGTAGATTGAGAGAGTGAACAAGAGCCACTGAAGCGGAACTTGTTCACTTCTTAAGAATTAAAACTCACTTGACCACAACAATAACAATAAACGGCCAATGAAGTGATCCTGTTCGCAGCGTCAATTATGTTTTACGAGTTGCAAAACCGTTTTTAAAAACAAAAACAAAACTCGAATACAAAAATGTGTTTAAGACTGACCATTATTTTCTAGTCTTAACCTCTTTATATGAGTGGTGTCTTAATCTAAGAAAGTAAACATATTAAGGGTCCATTAGCATCAAGGGTGACGAAAGTCTGGTGATCATCTCTAATGTGGCCTGTCATGGTTACATAATTATTGTGCCAATTTTGTTTTGACTCAACGTGTTAAATAGCACAGCTTATCAAATAAGGATTTTAAAATATCTGTTTGGTTCTATTCCTGAATCTCGTAAAATAAAGAAAATTTAAAAAAATGTAATTTGTTTGAGCATAAGACTCATTCCGAAGACTACTAAAACAAAAGCGCCTAATTTGACAATTTGTTTTATGTTTGATAGTTTATTTTAACAAAACATTTGATACAGAACATCCATTATGCACGTTCAAGACCCGCAGGCATGTAGTGAGTTCATATAAACCAATCTAACAAAATTCGGAAAAAAATATTGCATCACAATTGAAGATTTTTAAGATGCTAAACTGTTTTTTAAAAGTAAATTTAAAACAAAGAATTTTTTAACTGATAATTAATAATTAAAAATTATTAATAATTTTATTTAAAATGACATTTTTTTACATCCCAAATTCGTACAGCTATTTTACCTTACTAAGCATATATCTACATGTATACGTTAATACTTCGAGTATAAATTCAACTCAGCGAAATTTGTCTGACTAAAAATCGCCTGTTAAAATCAAATCAATATTTTTGTACGGTAAGCAGGATTAAAGTTCCATGTCAACCCGGCTAACCTTTTTGCTTAATAGGAAATTATTAATCGGACTGAAATGGAATTATACTGCCGTTTTAGATGTATCTAGCTCGTCCTGTTTTATGCTCGGATGACAAGTTAATCTGGAGATTGACACCAGCAAAGATCAATTTCAAATCGGCTTTACGTTCATTTTTCTATGAATTTACGTAATATGGGCGCTGAAATATGCATTGAACTTACAAAGAAAAAAAAACAGTAATAAATATTTAATATAAAAGAAACATAAAAACACACAAAATATTTTGGATGGTTGTAGCTTCTACTTGATGGAAATTCATTATAAATATATAATAAAAGACTGTTTTTAGTCAAAATTCAAAATTTCAAAAAATCAAAATTTCAAACAGCCGAAATTATTAAAAAAGAATTCATATCTAATAATAACAACATCAACCAAGACTGTACCTAAGAACATAAATCTTAAAACTCACAACACCAGCAAAGCAGCCAAAGAAGCAGTTATACTCGCCAAAAGAAAATGGATATATACAGAGAGAAAAATCATTAACATTTCCAACACACCTTTTTCGGACAAGGAAAAAATCTTCTAACAAAAGGTTTCAAACATAATATTCAAACTAACTTCAATATCAAAGAATCGGAGACATTAGGTATTGATACTGAGATAGCCTTGAAAAATAGTCCTAACAACATATTATCAAAATTTCAAACAGCCGAAATTATTAAAAAAGAATTTATATCTAATAATAACAACATCAACCAAGACTTAACCAGTGGAAATTGACTAAAAACAGTCTTTTATTATGTATTCAAAATAGTCGAACCAATAGAAACCTAAATAAAAATTATTTATCAATGGAGCATATCTAAAAAGTACCCTTACATACATTAAATATAATAGTTGTAGATCTCTATCACAAAAAAAAAAACTGGTTCGTTAGGACTTTTTTCCAGAGAATATTCTATACTAAAGTCTACTAAAACACCTCCAACTACCGAAAAAATCCGAAAATTAGATACAACAGATGTTGTCTACAGGTTCTAAATATAAAAAGAGTCAATTACTGGAGTTTTCAAGAAATGTTTTTGTTGGATGGTGGTATGATCGTAGTAATACTAAAAACGTTTTTTATTCCCAGTGCTTTTAGAATATCAAGTTCTTTACCTCTAATTTCAAGACTTGGCCTTCTAGAACAGCTGGAAATAAAAAAAAAAATGAAATATAACCCCGAATATCCACCAACGAACAAAAAAAATTCTTGAAAATTTTAATAAAAATATTGAAACATTAAAAAGCATAACAAATAATATTTTAATAATGTTTTACAAAAAAAACAACTGCTGAACCTGTTTATATTTTAACTACATTTTTAGCGATATCTACAGTAAATTAAAGAAAGGTGATTGACAACCTGTACTATAGTACAGTGTATTTTGCAACAAAACCACCTGCGCATTGCTACTTCAACAAAAAAAAAGGTGAACGCCTGATTTAACTGAACATTCAATTCGTATGGAAAAAAATAATACTTTTAGTCGAACCTCTGTTTGATATTTCTCGCCAGAGAATGAAACATTAAAATTGGAAAATGCAGGCTGTTTTGTATAAAAAAGTAACGGTAAAACGTCGCAGATTGTGAAAGTATCAGAAATTATTTTTATATTTGAGATCGACCTGAGAAATTCAGTATTCAAAAATATACATAGGGATAATGCTAAACTTTTGTAGTACAATTGTTCAATACACTTTTTAGATGTGTACTAATGAAAATCTGTAATTTAGCTGTATTCCTGTATGAAAAATAAAAGTATTGCTTAAGGGGGGAGGCCTGTGTAAAAAAAATTGACGATTTTTTTTTTTCATAAAAAGCTTAACATCTGAAGACTGTCCTTGCCAGGTTTTAAATCGAAATTCGAACTCTAAATACATCCATCGTGTCATGAAAGAGACCGTCTCTGATCGTTACCGAGAGCAGATATATAAGCGCGAGCGTGAATGCTTTACCTGTAGGTTTTATGACTAAATAAACTACCTATTTCACTATTTTGGTAATAGATAGTACCATTTTCTCATTTGGATAGGGTCTTCAAGGTAGCGTTAACAGGTGAACAGCTGAAAAACAGCGTGCTTCAGTATTCAGCTTTTTTCCTCAAAACGTAAAATTTCGCACGCCGTGCAATGTAGCTCAAAAAGTAATTTACGTAGTTACTTGAAATTTTGTAGAGATATTCATTAACTTATTGATCATTGAATGAATGTACAAAAATTATAAAAAGTTAATATAAACATTATTTGTTTACAATTGTTTATAAAAAAAATGGGGTAATTTTTTAAAAATTGTCCCACATTCGCAATTTCTGATTTTTTTAGTAAATTAAAATTCATGCAAAGCGTATAGCCATACTCTAATGAATTTTTTTTGTGCACTGTAGCGACTTGAGAGTCAACTTTGAGCAGCTGCTGCTCCGCCATTTTGATTTTTTTTTTAAAGTTGAAGCTCTATCTTTGAAGCCCAAAAGTTGTTTTTTTACGTATTTTTCTTTTCTGTATAAATATTATAGTTTCTCAAGAAATGATTCACAAAAAAACGACCGTTTACACAGGCCTCCCCCCTTAAGGGTCACTAGGTACATACAATTCCGGAAAATAATATACCATAACATAAATAAAAAAATAAAAATTTATAAATTTTGTACATTTTTTAGATATTCTATTAACTACCTGAATTTCGCATTAAATAAAGTATTATAGAATGAAGGTACAGTTATGTTTTCATGTTTTAAGAAACCCCATAAAATAGACGAGTCTAAAGAAATAGGAAAAATTTACTGGTAAATTGAATTTTGTCTGATTGACACTCCAATTCGGTAAATATAAATATTCAACTATTCGTGATAGAATGATTGCTAATGTTGGGGTTGTTTGTGGTTATTTTCGTAATTTACTTTATTGTATAAAAAACAACCAAGAAAATGATTTATTTCCGTTCAAATATTTTTTCCTCCTCAGTTTTTTGCTAATCTTGATAATAAGTAAAATATTAAAATAATTAATTTACAGACGCTAAAAACTTTCTAATTTATTATAGAACTGATTTTATAACGTGACTGGTGAGATCGCAAATACGACTCTTTTTGAACTTGTAAAACCCCAAAGGTAGGGATTTATTCCCCTACTTTCGTGGATTTACTACTATGATTGTGCTTTCTACTGTGGATGTCGACAGCCCCGTTACATTGCGTCTGAAAAAATTTTGATATTATTCTTTACTACGCTAATTGTCTAATGCTTAATGGTGCGTGAGAGTTCGTTGCTGGTACTAGTAGCATATATGTTATGTCTTACTTTTGCTGTCGTCTTACAACGACTATATTTTAAAAACGTTCATGCTAACAAATCATAAATGCTGAACATTTGATAATAGGATAAAACGCATTTAAAATTGGTACTTGGGTGGTGAGTGCCCCTAAGCAATGTTCATTGGCTTGGAGCTTCAATTTTTAATTCAGTAGAAAAGATTAGTGATATTCCTCATCTGCTAAGCCTCTCAAATCTATGCGCCATAATAAGAGTACTATAAAGTTAGAGAAGAAATTAGAAGAAACCTAGCTTAAATAACTTGCCCTGAACCTGAATAGATTCTTTGTTTTTGTAGAGTTCATAATGGGTGCACTACTCAGTATATATCACCACTATACCAAACACTTTATTTTTGCACTCGACGAGCGTTTCGCTAACTATGTTAGCTTCATCAGGAGCGATGATAGACTCACTAGTCAAAACGCGCGTCGATGGCAAAAATAAAGTATTTGGTGTAGTGGTGATATACTGAGTAGTATCATTGTGCCAAAGATTCCACATTTCCAACATAGTTCATAATGGGGATAATTAAAACATACATTTTTTATGACCACTTTACACGCCCTATAGGGAAATTGTTACTGCTCTGGAAGAAATCAAGAAGGCCATATTAGATGAACACTTCTCATGAAAGTGATATAGAAGAGGCAGAAGTCACCAATATTTTTTTGACGCTCCAAAAAAAATCAAGTTTTCTAGTGAGCTTAAGGTTTCCAATAAAGCAGAGAGCTTTTCTTTGGACTGGATTTGAATTTACCATATGCAGAGTATATTTGGGGTAATACTATTCTATCAGGGACCGAATTTGAGCATTCAAAATTATTCAAATATGTTGCAGGGTATACAGATTTCTAGCGATAAATAATATTCTAAGCTTGGTTGCAACATAATCATGTCAGATGTATTTGCTCCCAAGTTATAGTAATAAATTTTACTTGATCACTATTACCTGAAAACAGAATATACGTCTTTGTTAAGCGGATATATGCATTGGCAGCTGGTATTTAAGTAGATAAGGTAAATGACCCATCCGGTCCATCATTCATGGATCAATAAAAACTGCTATAAGCTTCTTCTTCTTCTTAAAGTGGCTATTATTGCTTTATTCACTATAGCTCTGAAAAGACCGGTAGTATTTATTGAGAACCAATTTCGCAGATTGTTTAGCTAGGAGATTCGTTTGCGTCCTGGTTCCCTTTTTCCAAATACCTTTCCTTGCAGTATTTGCTGCAGTAATCCATATCTGTGGAAATTTCTTATTATGTATCCTAAATATTCCAATTTTCCTATTTTAACAGTTTCCATAATTTGCAGTATTTTGTTCATGCGACGTAAGACATTCTCGTTGGTAATATGGTCAGAATAAGAAATTTTCAAAATTCTGCGATATAGCCATAATTTAAATCCTTCATTCAAGTTTTTTAGAATTGGTTTCAGTCAGCGTCCAAAATTCCACACCATAAAGAAGGACACTGAAGACATAACATCCCAGGACCCTTATTTTTGTGCTTAATTTTATTGCTGAGCTTTTGAAAAGTGATGTCATTTTGAGGAACGCTGCTCTAGCTTTTTCGATACGGCAACGAATTTCCTGCGCCTGTTCGTTTATCATGGTACCGAGATATGAATATTGTGGAGTTTATTGTATATGTCGATTATTAACCATCAACAAGGTAGCAGGAACCGGAGACTTGCTGATTACCATGTACTTTGTTTTGCTGATTTTAAGTTCGAGGCCGTACCGATTACTGACTTTGTTTATTTCTGTCATAAGATGTTGTAGACCCTTTAAGTTATCAACCCTAATGGCCGTATCGTCAGCATAACGAATATTATTTATTCGCTCCTCATTAAGCAGTATTCCTCCATCAGCCTCTTCCAATGCCTTTCTGAAGATTTGCTCAGAGTATATATTAAACAATAGTGGAGACAAGACACAACCCTGTCTTAATCCACGCTCAATCGATATTGCTTCTGAACGCTTTCCTTCTGTCTTAATAAATGCCATCTGGTTCCAGTAGAGCTTGTCAAAAATCCGCAGATCTTTTCCATGTAGCTCAAGGTTTTTCAGAATTCCGACCATTTTGTGATGTTGGACTCTATCAAAGGCCTTTTGGTAGTCGATATATACGTCACAATTGACGTCTCCACATCGCTGAATCAAAACCTTCATAGAAAATAAGGCTCTAAACTTAGCATTTAATTTTAGGTATCTGCCACTCTCTTCCCAGTTTCACTTCTGATGTAATTCTTTGCTTAATGTTTTTTTTTATCCTTCTTTTTCATATCCTAAGGATTTAGGCGAGAATGTTGTAATATCCATCAATGTTATCCATGTGTCGAAACACACATTTTTGCATTTCACGGCACCTTTTAGACAACGCATTAGTGCTATCATGGACGTTATTGCATTTCTGCAACAACCAACATCCTATGTATGTGGTCAAGTCAAATATAATGTAAGCGAACCATAGAGGACAAGGCTGTTAAACTTAACATCAATAACTTCGTTTTAAAAACTCCATCTATTATGAAAAAATATATAGAATATTCTATTAAAAAATACAACTTTATATGCTAAACAAGGAAAACCATTTTTTATTTTGTAGATTTCTTAAAAATTGTACGAGATTTTCATTTAATATTTCATATTATTATTATATATTCGTTTATAGACTATAAAATGGTTATTTTATGTAATAATATGTTAATACCCCTATGTACGAATGAAGTTTTCTTACAAATAAGGTGTATTTGTAATTAAAAAACTGACTTATTTATTGACAATATTATTTTTTGGTATATCTGAGCATGATGTACCAACATGTCTTATAATCGAATTAAAAAGACTCATATGAATATCAAGAGTCTCATGTAAAATTGTTTCATAATCTTTCCAGGAATGATATACCAAAGTTCGTAATAGCAACATTTTTAATAAGTTGACATTATATTACAAGGTATGATACCAGAATTCTCACGGTCATTACTTTCAGCATATTGACATAAATTTACAAGGGATAATACCAAGATTATTATTGACATCATTTTTCTTATCATAATGTTACAATGGACATTGGAAGATTCTCTTTAATCGAGGCTTTTTTTGGGTGACCTGGCTTGGAGACTGAACGGAATGGATTACGTGAACTCCCTGAGTGTACATTAGATAGACACGTGTAGGCCGTATTTTTCTTCGGTGTTCAGTTCGGGTATCTTCGCTCTGGCAAAAACCGTTTATATGCGACAGATTGCAGAATTAGGCCAGTGTTATGGTTAATGCCTTTATAGTTAAAGAAGAAGAAGAAATAAGATATGTACCTACTGGAGGCCTCCAAGGGAAATCAGGAAATCATTGGAGATCACAAGCTTAATTAATCAGTTTCTTATAACTAATAGGCTTCTCTCAACGCCGGTCAGACGTAAAGCGGGTCCGGACGGTACGGAGAAGCTATATGGGCAAATGCATCGCAACAGCGAGCATACAATATAAATTAAACTAAACTAGGAAATATTATTTTTAGTATACTGCCATATTGCCAGTGTGCTGAAGAACATTAATCGAGAAATGTGACATAAACGAGTGGAATTTATCGAAAAGTGCCTGGTGGGTGACAACGTTAGAACTGAAGAAGAAACAAAAGAAGACAATTCGCCTAAATGTAAATTTTATATGTTTACTATGGACTAATTAAATTTTTGTAATTATTAAGATGTAGCAACAAATACAATTTTGCTTTAAGGTTTTTTTTTTAAGTAAAAGTAAAAAATTGTACAAAAGTTTAAATTTATTTAACTTAGTAGACGTAATAGTGATTTTGGAAAAACAAATGCCATCTTGTATAAACGAGTTAAAGATTTTAAGTAAAATAATTTGTTGCCATAAAAACGCAAGATGCGACTAAAGATTCTCAAGGTAAAATATTTTAACGTGTGCGTGTTAAAGTATATTTTGTCCTATGAAACTATCCTGTAGTAAAAAAATAATAAGACACCTTCTAGATATTTCTTTCAATAAATAGTTTTCAACATAAAATCATTTTTGACAGAATTTGATAGGTCAATAACATTTACAACAATTTTACGGTTAGGAATAAATCTAATAATTGCATATAACTGTGCTTTTCTAATACGTTTATCTTATGGTACAGTTTTTACTTCCTAGGCATTTAACTATTAAAGCTAGACTGATCAAACTTCATAATACTGCTGAATTTGTACTTATCAGCTGAATCATTACATTTATTTATAATATTTTGGGCTAACGAGTGCATTTACTTAACGGAATATAGGCATATATAAATAATATATATATATATATATATATATATATATATATATATATATATATATATAATATTTAGGATAGTTTTTTTGTTCTTGGTCTTGCGGTCAATTTTTAATGAAACAAGTTTACTTTTGGTTAACGTTCCGGTTTATTTTATTTAAACCATCTTCAGAACTACAAGAAAGAGAAAAAAAAAATGTTTACGATGTAAAATTGATGATTATTGTTGTTTTATATAGAAATATATATAAAGAATAAATATTAATGTTTAATTATAGTTTTCCTACCTTATATCTAGTTGGATCTTTTGGTTTACATGTTTACAGTTTCACAGTTTTCATAATACTAAATTTAAAAGGTTCACATATTTTATTTCACTATTTGTGCAGGTAAAGTGGGTAAATCCAACATTTTTTTTATTGCTTTTATATTGTTGTTACTTTAAATGTTGTTAGTTTAGTAATTAGGCTTTATTAGGTTATTAAATCATTGTATACAATACTCAGGCTTTCCGTGTCATTTCGATAATTTAAGGTGTTATTTGTTCTTCGTATATGTATCATTTCTTTTATGTTTCGTTTTTTATGATTGTTTTCGAAGTCTAGAATTTGGATATTATTAAAATTGAAATTATGCAATTCATCTAGGGCATGTTTTGATAGGGCAGTATGGTTTTGGTTTGTGTTTCTTATGCTATTTTTATGTTCTGTTATTCGTCTCTTTAAATATTGTTTTGATTGTCCAATGTATGTTTTTGGACAGTTCATGCGGTCTATTTTGTAGATTAAGTTTGTTTGTTCTGCTGTTGGTATTGTTGGTTTAAGTTTGGTGAAGATATTTTTTGAGTTTTTAGCCGGTTTTTCTGCTATGTTGATGTTATGTGGTTTAAGGACTTTTTTGATCTTATTACTTAATTCAGGAATGTATGGTATGGAAATGTAATTTTTCTTAATTTCATCGTTACTTTGTTTAGATTTTTTTATGATTATTGTATACTTTATTTATTTGGTTTTTTATAATTGGTTCTGTAAATTTTTTTGGATGATTATTGCTTAGTAGAACGTTTCTTACTTTATCCAAGTGTTGGGGTCTGTCTTTCGGATCGGTTAGTAATACTGTCCTATCAACTAGCGAATTGACAACACTTTTTTTATATTTTTTCTGGGGTGAATGAATTATAATTTAAATATCTACCTGACCATACAGGTTTAGTATACCAATTTGTTTTTATGTTGCCTTTATCATCATATCTAATATTTATGCCTAAAAAGTTTATTGATTTGTTTATTTCTTTTTCGTATGTAAACTTAAGTCTTTCGTGGAATGAGTTGAATTTGTTTAGCGTGTATTGAAGTTTCGTTTCTGGGATACAAAGAATACAATCATCTACAAACCTTTTGAAAAAATAAGGTTTGTAGTCGAGAGTTTTTATAATATTTTCCTCTACATGTTCCATTATAAGATTTGCTATAGTAGCTGAAATTGGTGATCCCATAGCTACACCATAAATTTGTGAGTAGAATTGGTTATTATACTGGAAAAATTTAGAGTTTAAACAAAGTTTTGTTGTCTCGGTAAATTCCTTTTCAGGGAGGGATAAAGTAAAAAACGTTCTACTAAGCAATAATTATCCAAAAAAAATTACAGAACCAATTATAAAAAACCGAATAAATAAAGTATACAATAATCATAAAAAATCTAAACAAAGTAACCATGAAATTAAGAAAAATTACATTTCCATACCATACATTCCTGAATTAAGTAATAAGATCAAAAAAGTCCTTAAACCACATAACATCAACATAGCAGAAAAACCGGCTAACAACTCAAAAAATATCTTCACCAAACTTAAACCAACAATACCAACAGCAGAACAAACAAACTTAATCTACAAAATAGACTGCATGAACTGTCCAAAAACATACATTGGACAATCAAAACAATATTTAAAGAGACGAATAACAGAACATAAAAATAGCATAAGAAACATAAACCAAAACCATACTGCCCTATCAAAACATGCCCTAGCTGAATTGCATAATTTCAATTTTAATAATGTCCAAATCCTAGACTACGAAAACAATCATAAAAAACGAAACATAAAAGAAATGGTACATATACGAAGAACAAATAACACCTTAAATTATCGAAATGACACAGAAAGTCTGAGTATTGTATACAATGATTTAGTAACCTAATAAAGCCTAATTACTAAACTAACAACAATTAAAGTAACAACAATATAAAAGCAATAAATAAATTTTAGATTTACCCACTTTACCTGTACAAATAGTGAAATAAAATATGTGAACCTTTTAAATTTATTATTATGAAAACTGTGAAACTGTAAACATGTAAACCAAAAGATCCAACTAGATATAAGGTAGGAAAGCTATAATTAAACATTAATATTTATTTTTTATATATATTTCTATATAAAACAACAATAATCATCAATTTTACATCTTAAACATTTTTTTTTTTTCTCTTTCTTGTAGTTCTGAAGATGGTTTAAATAAAATAAACCGAAACGTTAATCAAAAGTAAACTTGTTTCATTAAAAATTGACCGCAAGACCAAGAACAAAAAACTATCCTAAATTTATTCATTAACGGTCGGGAAAAAAAAAAACATATATATATATATATATGTATATATATATATATATATATATATATATATATATATATATATATATATATATATATATATATATATAGACCAAAAGGGCGACCCGAAATTTGAACCTGTCGATTAACGGTGTGGCAATAAATTGATTGATGATGTTAGAGGAATGGAGTGTCCTGACATAACTATGTCGGGTTCAGCAACATTAACTTTTTTAGAAAAAACTGCCGCCTGGGTTTTTGTAGCGTTAAATTCCACTTGGTTTCTGTCACCCCAAGATAGAATTTCTTCCAGGTCTTTGTTAAGTTGAATGACTTCCTGCTGTCTGCGGATAGTCGTCTGAATAGCCGATGTCCGAGCGTTCAAAGTGAATGAAGAGATAAGTGTACTGTCATCTGCAAAGCTATAGATTGGTCTTTTCCAGCAGATCGTTAATATAAATGAGAAAGAGAGTAGGAGACAGTATGGAGCCTTGGGGTACACCGGTGTTGATAGTGAAGGTGTTAGGAAGAAATCCGTCGACTGCCACTCGTAAAGAACGCTCTCTGAGGAAACATGAGAGCCACAAACAAAACTTTTCAGACATATCATAAGAACGTAGCTTAGCCAACAGCCCATCGTGCCAAACACGGTCGAATGCCATGGATATGTCAAGAGCAACCGCTCGAGATTCTCCAAAGTATTCAATCGCGTTGATCCAAATATTTGTTACATTAGTTAGAAGATCTCCTGTTGACCTATTTTTACGAAAGCCATATTGGTGATCGCTAATAATGTTTAATTCTTCAAGATATTTTAAAAGATGCTGATTGATAGCCTTCCATGACTTTCGATATTATTGAAAACAGTGCGATTGGTCGGTAGTTATTTGGCAAGGTCTTCTTGCCAGCAGGAAGAAAATATTCCCTTTCTGTAGAATAGGTTGAAAAGTCTACAGAAAACTGGTATTAGTTCCCTAGCACAGTTTTTGAGAACTATGGCAGGTATTCCGTCAGCGCCAGAAGCCTTTTTTGGTGTCTAGCTTCATCAAAATACATTTTATGATACGCTGTCTGAAGACAATATCGGGCATCCGTGACTGCACTATGGGAATAGTAGGTGGTGTTTTTTTCTTGGAAATCGACAGTAGAATGTGAAGCAAAGTGTTCAGCCAACAAATTCGCTTTCTCAACAGGTGTCGTTGCAATAAAATTATCTGGCCGTGTGAGTGGTGGTATGGTAGATTTGGTGAAATTTTGACTAACTGCCTTAGCGACTGACCAAAAGGACCTGGAATTATTGGGACAAGCGAGAAGTTTGTTTGTAATTCGTCGATTGTGTGCTTCTTTGGTTTCGTCGATAATTTCTTTGCATGTGTTCCTGGCACGAATAAAGGTGTTACGATTCAATTCTACATAAAATTTGTACCAGATGACTGAAATTGTTATTTTTTTTATGTTTTTCGACCCGCAGAATCCAAATTTGCCATTCTCGAGGCCCCATAGTGTTCGGGCCTTTCGCCATGGGTCCGAAAAAGCCTCTTTTTATGCAATTTCTAGGACAGCCTATCTACTTGGAGGGTAAATTGACAATTTTCATATGTGATAGAATTCATGGAATTCGGAACAACTAGGCCCAGTTTATCTTGTATTAAGCGACAATATAACACTGAATAACGTAAAGATAGAGCAAGTGCACCAATATAAATACTTGGGACATGAAATCAGTATAAGACGAGATAACCAAACACATGAAATTCAGCGGCGAATAGGTCTCTCCTGGGCTGCATATGGCAAAAAAACTGGCCTACGTATTTAAATCTAACCTTCCTATGTGTTTAAAAAGAAAATTAGTTGACAGATGCATACTCCCCGTTCTTACGTACGGAGCCGATACTCTCACAATGACGAAGAAAAACATCAATAAAATATGTGTCATGCAAAGAAAGATGGAGAGGTCAATATTACGCGTTACTCTTGATATCACATCTCAAATCACATTATCAGGAAGAGAATGGGGGTACAAGACGCAGTCAAATCTATTCTACATCTTAAATGGACCTGAGCTCGGCATCTTACTAAGTTTAAGGATGGGTTAGGACAAAGAGAATCATAGAGTGAGAATCGGAGTAAAGGTAGACAACCAGGTCGGTGGACTGATGATTTGAAAAGAGTGGCTGGAAATTGGGTACAAGCGGCCCAGAACAGAAAAAAGTGCCAAGACTTGAGGGAGGTTTTCGTCCAGCAGTGGACAGTATAAGCTGATGATGATGAAGATGAGTCCGAATTTTTCATTTGGGTCTATTGCTCTGGGCCTAATTAGGTCCAAATCGGCATTTGTTTGTAATTCCAGCTTTTGGCAACAAAATGGCAATTTCCTGAATCTTCAGGTATAACTACGTTAAATTCATACTTAATTTTTCAAGTATTAATTTACTTGATTTTTTAAAATTTATATTAGAATTTAAAAGCATTTTATTTGAAATTTCTAGTAAACGCTTTAAAAATCTAGCAAATACTTAATTTTAAATAAATACTTTAAAATTCATCTAAAGTTTTTCACAGTGTACTAACAAAAGAAAAGGCTTTGGCGAAAGGATTCTATGGGTCGAAAAACATAAAAAAAATAACAATTTTTCAGTCATCCGGTACGAATTTTATGTAGAACCTATAATAGCGTCTATACTATCAGAATTTCAATTTTTTTGTGAACCTTTAAAATGCTTTGGCTTGTTCAGGTACAAGCGAGGAGTCTGCTCTCATGATAGTTTATTAATTAATGCCTAAATTTTCCGAAAATAACTTGAGCAGACCCGTAGGACTCAAAACTTACGGTCTTACTATTTCTATTTTCAAAAATTTGAAAAACGATCGTTTTCGGCTGGAAAAAGCTGGTCCAGTTTCGTTCTCCGGTATTTTTGGCGTCTGCCTTTTGCAGATTCCCTCTTATTTTATAAAGAACAAACTAAATTTATTGATTTTATATGGTTAAATGACGACGTGTTTTGGGGCCTAAACTTGGGTCCGGTCTCTGCGGCGTCTGCCCTTTGGGGCGGGCGCTCGACTTTTAGTGTTAGCAAATGTTATGGTACTTGATTCAACAGTCCAATTTTCGTTATAGCATGTTGGGCATTATCTAGGCATTCTAGGGTACGGAGGCAGCAAAATTAACGTTAAGGTTTTTTATTTGACTCGCCCGATAGAATGAATAACTAAGCAGACGGTTAGTCGACAGTCGACAAAATTTCGGGTGGCCCTCTTGGTATATAAACTCCTGGATTATTAACGCAACAACCTGAAAATTAATTTATCTTTTTCTTATGTAAGTTTTAAAGTTTATCGAGTATTTGAATAGTAGGCTATGCATATTTTGTTTCGTTGTTCATGACAGAAATCAAAACAATTCGTTTAGATTTACAGTTTTAAAGAATTTTTTACAAGATAAACAATTTTCTGTAATAATGCGATAGATTTTCTTTAAAAGTAAGCTTATAAATTGTTCCCTTTTTCAGAGTAATACGTTTTTGTGATAGACTGTTTTATTTTTGACCCTGAAGAATTAGAAAAAATGAATCGAACAAGGAATTTAACTGAACACGAGGTAGTGCGAGCCTCAGTTTTATTGGACGAGGGATATTGTCAGAGTTATGTTGCCAATTTGTTAGGCAAACATCGTTCCACAATAAGTCGTATGGTAAGACGCTTGAATGAAGTAGGAACTTATTCTAGAAGGCTAGGGCAAGGGCGAAAACGATGCACTAGCGAACTAGATGAACGTTTTATAAGACAATATGCTTTAAGAAACAGGACTGTCACTAGTTCTATAATAAGAAACGAACTCGAAGCTGTTCGCAATGTCACAATTTCTTCTAAAACAGTTAGAAGACGGTTAAATGAAGCTGGATTAAACAGTAGGAGACCAGCCACTGCGCCCTTGCTTACTAGAGAGAACAGAGTTGCCAGGTTACGTTTTGCTCGAAATCACGAAAACTGGTCTGTGGATGATTGGAAACAAGTTTTCTTCACAAATGAAACTAAGGTTAGTCTAAAACATCCAGATGGTCGTGAGCGAGTATGGCGAAGACCAGGAGAGAGGTTTGCTCCTTGCAATATCTCTGCAAGAATTCCATTCGGCGGTGGCTCTGTTATGTTCTGGGGTGGCATTTGCTTTGATGCTCGCACAGAGTTAGTTCCTGTCCGTACGAGATCCATGAATGCTGAGTACTATCTTGAGAATATTGTAATAGAACATGTGATGCCTTTGGGTTATTTTGTGGGGCCCAATTTCCTGTTTATGCACGACAACGCTCGACCTCACGTGGCTAGGGAGGTACTCGATTATCTTAATTAAGTTGATATACCGATTATGCAATGGCCTCCAAAAAGCCTGGATCTGAATCCGATAGAACATGTATGGGACCTTACCACCTTAAGAAAAATGTGAAACGTCATATACCTGCACCTAGAAACCTGAGGGAACTTGAAAATGCAGTTAACACAGAATGGGAGCAAATTCCTCAAGATTTTATCCAAAATTTAATTAGAAGCATATCTAGGCGCATAAACGCTGTCATCCGAAGTAGAGAAGGCAACACACGCTACTAGTGTCCCAGTTACACCATTAATTTTGCTACTAGTGTCCCAGTTTATTTTTTTCATTATTACATAATTTCAACGATTTTGTTATTAGGTCTTAAGAATAATTTTAATTCGAATCTTATAGAGAAATTTGGTAGCTAATTCACTTTTAAAGTATCCGAATAAGTTTTTTCTAACTTTTAGTGTAAACAATGTTCATAAAAAATTATTAACATTAATTCATTATAGAGATTTGTATGATTTAATATATTGTTGCGTTAATTTTGTCCAGGAGTGTATATTTACAGATTTAGTATATTTAGTGTGTTTTTCTAATATTCGTATTAAGATATCTTACACTACAATATCCCGAAATTAGCGTGCAATATTTCTAGGACGACTTCTACTTCTGAAAATAACGCAAGAAGTTTCAATAAACATACCCATAGTAAGGTATTCGGAGCTAGTATGATGGATATTTAGTGGGCCTTATAAAACTGCATTACTACGAAATACTCTGCCGTTAAAATCGGGTTATTTCAAGGGCGACCGACGGTGATTAAGGGAAATATTGACAAAATTTATTATTTGAGCATTCTTGCCATAGAAAATAAGTAATTAAATTGAATTACACATATTGCTCATATTTTTAGGCTAGAGATTTATTAAATTTTCTTCATAAGTATAAAATTTCATCTCTGAAATGTAGGTATATTATTACATCAGCGTGCACCTAATGTAACAGCAAAATTTTCCCAGTAATATCGTTTCACTAAAATTAAGCTACACTGCGACAGGCAGGTTAGGTATTATGCATTAGTCTTATTAAATTTTATTTGATATTAAATTTTCATGGCAAAGCCTGACAATGTTATGAGAAAATTTGGTGGTTCTATTAAATTTAAATTTGAAAACTGTTACCAAGGTAGATAAGCTGCCAATTTTCCCTTAAAGTACGGAGTGTAGAGTAATGGAAATGTATTTCAACATCATCATATTTAAAACCTCGCTCAAAAGTTCTAATATAATGTGTAACTGGAAAATATGTTTTTTTATTCCGTAGTCAAAAAATAATTTATTTACGTTAGTCACAAAATAAAAAAAAATATATAAGATTTTCAAAGTTCTTATAATTGAAAACAGAAAATATCGGGAAAACATGTCAAGGTTATTATTAGTCATTTTTGAATAAAGGACCACGCACACTTCTTATGGAAATCCGGTTTTCGTTAAATTGACTCAAGTTTTGATATGATAGTGTGTGGCTTATTTTAATGATTTTAGTGTCCAAATTTATGTTTTTGAGGTCGCTGAATTTAAATCTGATGTCAAATCAATGTTTTTGACACTTGGCAACTGTCAACTAGCTGTCAAATCACCATCAAATGTTAAAAAACTTGAATTAATCTTATAAAAAAAAGACTATGTATTCAAGGTCGCTGTATTCAAATCTGATGCCGAATGGACGTTTTTGATAATTGGTAGCTGTTAACTAGTTGTCAAACGACCACTAAGTTTTAAATTATTTGAAATAATTTTATACTTTTATATTTTTGAGGCCGCTGAATTTAAATATGATGTCGAATTGACGATTTTTTTTTACAATTGGTACGGGTTCTCATTTTAGTATGAAAAAAACATTTTAACACTTGCCAGCCATTAAAATATTGGCTAAATCCAAAAATTATTCATTTTTATTGAGAAAGCTGTCCATTAATGAAACAGTATAATTTTTTTGAAAAGCTTTAAGTTAACACGTAGACTGAAAAGTTTTTGGTCTGACACATAGAGGTCGCCCTTTTCAAAAAATCCATATGATTTTTAGGAAGTAGTCATCTTCAAACGATACATGTCAAAATTTCATGACATTTCGACGATTAGTTTACAAGTAACAGTGGTTTTAGTGACGCTATTTTTGATATTTTCAAAACAACGGAAAAAATCGAATTTCGTGTGTTGATTAAACACTGTTTTTTGATAGGAAAAAATATTGTTCAAGCAAAGCAATGGCTTGATAAGTATTATGGGGACTCTGCACCTGAAAAATCACTCATCATTTACTGGCATGCTGAATTTAAACGCGGCCGTTCAGATACAAATAATGCTGAACCCTCTGGATGCCCAAATGAGGTGGTTACACCGGAAAACATAAAAAAATCCACAAAATTATTTTGGATGACCGTAAAGTGAAATTACGTGAGATAGCTGACACCCTAAAGAAATCAAAAGAACGTGTTTGTAATATTTTGCATGACATTTGGGCATGAGAAAGCTCTGTTCGAAATGGGTACCGTGTTTGCTCACAGTGGACTAAAATCAACGTGTTGATGATTGGACCTGTTTAAGCGCAAACAAAAGGATTTTTTCATGCAACATGTGACAATGGATGAAATATAGATCCACCACTACATACCGGAATCAAATCGGCAGTCAGCTGAGTGGACAGTAGCCGGTGAAAGCTACCCGAAGCGACCAAAGACACAACAGTCGGTTGGGAAGGTTTTGGCCTCTGTATTTTGGGATGCGCATTTTTTTTTATGGGTCTAGCACACGTGCTGCAGGAAAGTCCCCAAAAGCGCTACAGGAGCGACACGTGTGCCGAAAAAGCGATTCACGTTGTTCTCGAATCGCTGTAAATTGTACTCGGTGGGAAACATAGTCCTGGGTAAGCCATTCCAAAGGGATGATGTTCTCCATATAAAAGACTGCTTGAAAAGCGTTGTACGAGGAGTACCAAGCTGAACCTCATACGGATGTGAAGTATCAGCGCGACGTGTACTTCTAACATGCACCGCTCTGGGAGGAATTAAGCGGGCTACATCCTTCGAACACTCTCCATGAAAATACTTGTAGAATAGACTCAAGTCCCCAACCGGTCTTCGATGTCCCAGCGAATCAAGGCCGCCGGTCAGGTCTGGGTCTCCAATCAGACGAATAGCCCTTCTCTGGACAGAATCCGACAAATGCAGTGTATGTTTGGGAGCGGAGCCCCAAACATAGGAGCAGTATTCCATAGTTGGTCGAATTTGAGCTTTGTGAAGAATTCGCAGTTGTTGTGGAGTGTAAAGCTTTCTGGTTCGAAATAATATTCCCAACTTTTGAGACGCTCTCCTTGCTATGCCTGCAACATGTTCATGCCAGGACATATTTGCTCCCAAATTAACGCCCAACAAATTGAGTGACGATGCTAGGGGAATGGAGTGCCCCGATATAACTATGTCGGGTTCAGCAACGTTAACTTTTCTAGAAAAAACTGCCACCTGAGTTTTTGTAGCTTTAAATTCCACTTGGTTACGGTCACCCCAAGATAGAATTTCATCCAGGTCTTTGTTAAGTTGAATGACTTCCTGCTGTCTGCGGATATTCGCCTGAGCGTTCAAAGTGAATGAAGAGATAAGCGTAATGTCATCTGCAAAGCTGTAGATTGGATTCCCGGTCTTTTCCAGCAGATCATTAATGTAAATAAGAAAGAGAGTAGGAGACAGTATGGAGCCTTGGGGCACACCGGCGTTAACAGTAAAGGTGTTAGAAAGAAATCCGTCGACTGCGACTCGTAAAGAACGCTGTCTGAGGAAACATGAGAGCCACAAACAGAACTTTCCAGACATACCATAAGAGCGTAACTTAGCCAACAGTCCGTCGTGCCAAACACGGTCGAATGCCTTGGATATGTCAAGAGCAACCGCTCGAGATTCTCCGAAGTGTTCAATTGCGTTGTTCCAAACATGTGTTACATATGTCAGAAGATCTCCTATTGATCTATGTTTACGACAGCCATATTAATGATCGCTAATATAATATGGAATAATTTCATCGACTATGCTGAGAACGTCCATTCGGCATCAGATTTGAATACAGCGACTTCGAAAATATAATTTTATAAGATGAATTCAAGTGTTTTAACATTTAGTGGTGATTTGACAGCTAGTTGACAGTTGCCAAATGTCATAATCATCGATTTGACATCATATTTGAATGCAGCCATCTCAAAAACATAAACTTGGATACTAAAATTATTAAAATATGCTTTAGAAAAAGTGTACCTTAAAGGGTTAACATAGTTTTAAAAAAAAAGCGTTCGCTATGACAACTTAATCACCAAGATACACATCATATCAAAACTTGAGTCAATTCAACGGAAACCGGATTTGCATAAGAAGTATGCGTAGTCCTTTGTACCAGACATATTTTATATAACATATTTCATTATCTACATTCTATCTATTAGTCACACTAGCAAACTATGCACCCATCTGAGTAACAGGAGTCTGGTTTATTTATCTGTACGATATGTAAGATTTACATAGTTTTATAAAATTTAAGAAGTGATAAATATGATATAAAGTGTACATTCCTATCTCAGTCAAGAAGATACCAGAGATGCGCACAAACTATTCAGTAGTCGTTTAATATAATAATAAACTAGTTATATTATTAGTACTTACTTAAGTAAAGTTTCTAACGTTGATTCCCTAATCATACAGCACTGTAAAAGTGGAGCTAAAATGGAAATTTCATCGTGAAATGGTTTACCAAAACCTCGTCCATGATCCAGATGTAGCGTAAAAGTATTGTTGCCAAATAACCTGAAAAGGATGAAAACGTTAAGGTTTTTATTTCTTTACAGTTTCTTAGCTAAAAGTAATTGTTCTAAAGTAACTCGACAATAATATGTTTCATAAAGAGGCAAAATACATTAAAAAATTCTCATACCAACATATTTGAGCGTGTTTGTATTGAAGTTTTTGCATTCTGTAAAAAACTATCTTATTTCACTTTTATTTCAACAAATAAAGCTTCAATCATTTGTATTTTACTACAATGAGATAAAAATTTTGCCACAAACACAATGATAGAAAAAATTCTAAAAATTTACGCATGTGTGCGTTTCTAAAATGTTTACCTTATGGTAAACGTTTTACTTCCACAGAGTGGATCTGCTCAAGTTAGACCCATCAAATTAAATAATATTGCTAAATGTATATCAATTAAAATATAAATGCAGTTTCCATAATGAATCTAAGAGAGCAGAACTTTGGTACAAGAAAATGAAACCAATCAGCAATAAGGATACGTGTATTGCAAAATTTGTCGCCATTTGAGAATATATTTAGGAGATGTATTTTTCGTTTCTCGTAAGAAAACAATTAGATGCTGGTATATTTAGCGTAACGTTTCGTAAACAAGAGTGCAAAAGTGGGGTAACTGCAAAGATTATATACTTTATGGAAACAATTTTACTTAACCAGTATAGTAAATCATCAAATCATAGGTATTTCTTCAAAAATTAAACTACCGTTTTGTGGATATAAGTAAACCAGCAATTTCTTGGAGTTTGGTTATAGATGAAATGACAGTGTCCTTTAAATGGCATACGACAACTAGAATTCCAATTTCATATGGGATATATTAAGAAAGTGTACATCTTTATATTATTCGATGTCTCTAGTCTGAAATTAACAAATATTTTACGCCATTAACTTGGGTTACTAGTTGTAAGTTTTGTTTCGCAAGGATTCGGCAGAAAAAATATGCAGATTTGCAAAAATTAAAAAGAAATCGACTTCTGCGTTGTTCTTATTTCGGGTAGATTCTTCCCATCAGAACAATCTCTGGACAACCCACGGTTTAAAGATTTTCGTCTTTAAGATAATTACAGTTAATTCATGTTACGGTTTATAGCTTAAGTAGAACAGCACTGTCGTTTTAATGCGATTATAGATTATTGAAATGAGAACTAGACTTTGGACTGCGAATCTAACTATTTCTTTCTTTCTTTCTTAAAGTTATTTCAAAATTTGTAAAAACTTCGTATGTTTCGGCCAGCAATTATGAATTATTTCATATGACAGATTCCTTCTAGTATCCATTGTCTTTTATATCTTTTATTAGTGCCTTGTATTCCGTTGCTTTATAGGGTTTTTATTTTTGCACACAATAAATTCTCAAATATCACTACTAGCCTGTAAAAACTTTGGCAAAAGTTCAGACTCCACGTCGTGTATTGTTTTCCAACATAATAGACGTGGTAATTTAAAAGCTGATATGAGTAAATTTGATCACTGTAAACGAAAAAATATAAATATATTCTTGAATTATGAAAGATACCCTTACAACGATCTCCGACTTTATTTTAAAACAAATAAATTTCGTACATTATATGAAATTTTTTCGGAATTCCGTCAAGTATATTATAATTTGTAAATAGAACCCACATTTAAGCCGTTAGAATTTAAGATTAATGCCCCTTCTGTCTATATTAACTCCTCAAATGAACAGGATATTGGCTCATAAAACGTGTTAAAATATTTAGCTACAATCGTTTTAAGAAAATAGTAAAATTACTTTGAATTTATCCCCCACTCTTGGATTTTAACATATTTATTAAACACATATTTAAAAAATAAACAGTTCTTTGACATTAAAAGATAATTATATTTTTTAATCTTAAAAGGATGGTAAACACGTTACAGTTTCGTAAAAGGTTAAAGTGTTTTATTAAGAAATTAGAACTTAAGAAAATAATAGAAGTCAATCAAATTGCTAGAAAAAAATTTGTATGCAAGTAATTTTCTAATTTACAAATTAATAATATTCATATAATCATAAATCTAAGGCTTGTTATAAATAGATTTGTAAATGAAAAAATCATTTATTCCTAAAAAATTGGCTGTACTTATTTACTAACGTATGTTGCAGTACAGGGAAAAAAGAATAATATAAACATACAGAATAAAAACGAATAAACAGTATATAGATCTATCCATAAATATAACAACAATATAAGTAAGAAATATATCTATTAATATAAAACACCCAAAACCTACCACTAAAGATCCACTCTTAGTTGTAGTCGCCATTCAAGGGCAGCGGATGTCACCTCATACAGCTAAGTAAAATATCCTTCAAAAGCAAGTTCGTTGCATTCACTTACAATATTCTCTGCGTTAATTGCTCAGCCGCATCACATATATACTGCAGAGAATTTTTAAAACCCCATCGATGCATAAGATAAGCGTACCTACTCTAGCCGGTTCAGATTCAACTTAGAGAAGACCACTTTCTTTGTAGAAGTTGAAAACCAGGAACTCGATCAGAGGGGTCACCGATTAAATGTTCCATTCTGTTCTTCACTCAGTCGAAGTTCTCATTCACAAGTCTTCGGGCTGTGTCGCCAGGAGGTTTACGTTTTCACACCTGCACAGCACCGCCCCGACACGACACCGACAAAATGATATCAAACCGAGGAGTTTTTTTTTTTTTTTTTTTTTTTAGAGGTAGGAAAATACTTTTACGTATCCCCAAGACTAGTTGTTCAGCCTGGGTATGTCGGACTCAGAGTTGTTCAATACCGACTAAAAACCTCCTCTTTCACCGGCCTCTGATTTCCCGCGGAAACCGCCGTTAAGCATTACTTCGCAGATCAAACCGAGGAGTTATATTGCGTTATTTGTTATACATCATCATAGATGTAATAGGCTAAAATGTAGTCAAAGCCTGTAAACTTTTTTCTCGTACAATTTTATTTTTAATATTTTCGTTGGTTTTATCCCAAAGACAGTGTTTAGTTTCCACAAGTCCAATTAACGTGACGATATCAAACTTGCAGGTCATGGTGCCAGTGTGGTGAGCACTCAGTACTTTTATTAAATTTATAAAAATCAGAACGACACGAGTGGAGGGACTGCTCCTTGACGACATCCGCCGACTGTAACGACACGGCATCGACATGTTGTTGAGTGTGAAACCATTCTCACTTATTTAAAGGTTATTTCTAGTTCATCGGCATGGTTGTCTCTATCTGCCGTGTCGGTGTTGTGTCAGCAGATGTGAAAAAGCCCATCGGAGTCTTCTTGGGACTGGATTCGCAATATCTGCTGGACAGGTAAGAACTCCCGAGGGGAATATTTTTCCCACTCTCTTTACAAGACCTCCTCGCGTCTTGGGTATGCGGAATTGCAAAAGACTGGTAGTCAGCTGGCAGATGTCGATTGAGGAGTTCTGGAGATGGTCCGCATTGCTCGGACATCGATTATCCTAGAATGTCGTTTGTTTAATCATACGGGTGCACAATATTCAGCTGGAGCATAAACTAAAGCTAGAATCGCAGTCCTTAAAGTTTGAGGATTAGCACCCCAAGAAATGCACGAAAGTTTGAAACGTGTTAAACTTCTCTACTTTTAATAAATATTTTATTTATTAAATAGAAATCGTTATTTGCGCCTTATGTATATCTTAATTTTGAAAATGGATTGAGTGGATATTAATACTCATAGAGGCCAGAATTAAGCTAATTTTTTTTTCTGGTAGAGAATATGGATAAGATATAATTTTTGTACATCTTTTGAAAATAGTCTCTATAGTTGTTCAAAATTTGGTTGTACTATTTTTTTTGGGGCACCATACATTTTAGAATAGAAGGAATCTAATTTTAGCTCAAAAAAATGAAAAAATACTGAAGAGTTATTTAGTTGTTAAAATAAGAATAATTTACGTACAACCGTTGCGTCCTGAAAGAAAGAGCAGGAGTTTAGTGAGACACTACACATTTAAATAAAAAAAGGTATATTTATTAACAAAATAAAAATTCCTAACTTTATTACACTCCTAAACATTACTTCTACTAAATAACAACCCCTTAAGCTAGAAGAGTGTGCACTATGGCATAGAGTCTTTAATTAGGGTTATTAAGTTCTTAATTAAAGGCTTGATAAAACTAGATTTTAACAGTTTTTGAGATTAACTCCGCGAATTACACGTGTAGAGTAGTCGATGGAAACGCACTTGTAGAGATTTTTAGACTGGTGTGCTTATGACTTACGATTGGTTTCTCCTCGTGGGTTTTCTATAAGTTACCCTGCCTTTCCTGAAGAGATCCTCAAAAAAATATTGTCTCAGCCATTGCCATCCTAGTTTCATTTGGACTGCTAAACACTTTTTGACCCGAGATGCCTGAGGACGAGCAGGATATTTCCAGAAAGGAAAAGGCCTTAAACTTGAGAGCTAGAAACCGTTACTGCACTACTACATTACTGAGAAAAAAAAACACTCTCTGGCGTGCTGGAGAAAAAAGCCACAACGGCTTCATGGTCGAAAAAGCCACTACTGGTTCATGGTGGAAAAAGCCCCTAAAAATTCAATCTGGCTGTTTAAATATCTTCGTCTGACGTCTTTAAAATGGCTCACTTCCGGACGAAAAATTAATTCAAACTAAATAAAATAAGTCGGTAACACGCGTTACACACTCTGCCGGTTTAAATTAAACTGTTCAAAAATTTAAAACATTGTTTTAAGCTACACTGCTCGAAAATTGAAATTACTGCAATATAAAATGTAACAAAATATAAATTATAGGGAGAAAAACAGTGTCGTAACATGATCTTAAAATCCAGAAAAAAATAAATGTTACAAGTTTCCAGATCAAGTTGTTTCTTGTTTTTACTTTCCGTGCCAGATTAGAGAGATGTTTATTAAACGTAAGAGTCCTGTCCAAAGTCACTCCTAAATATCTCGGATGGTTGTTGCGATTTACCGCAGAAAACAACCTCCATAGTAGTATTTGCTGCCCTGTTGTTAAGGTGAAAATAGCAACTCTCTGTTTGCAACCGATTAGGTTATAGTGTCCACTTTTTAAAACAGGCTTCCAATAATGACAAATCATGGTTAAGACCAATTTCACAATGATGAATGTTCAGGCTCTGAACTGCCAGTTCAGTATTGTCAGCATATTGGAATTGTCTCGCTTGAGTTTGTGGCATATCGTACGTATAAAGATTAAAAAGGAGTGGCGACAACAGAGAATCTTAAGGTACACCATTATTAAGTGTGAGCCACCTGCTAACCGCATCTTTCATATGCACCCGAAAACGACGATTGCTTAATATGCTAGCCAACAATGTATATATTTTCCCATAATATGTTTAATGATATTCCTTAACATAGGAAATTCTCCAATGTTTAGAATATCATTAAACATACCCGCTTTTGTTTTCGCTATTTACGATAAAGAAGAGATAATATATTATGTACGTAAACAACCTTTTGCTTAATTTTTTTTTATATATACTTGTGCCGCTCTTCGACATAATAAAATGTGGCCTGTTAATTTAAAATTTAATGATCAATCTTGAGCTTCAGTTACTTCATCAGCTAATGAATAGAATCGGAAACATGCCTCTGATATAATATACTCTTCATGTATTTCCGTCACTAGTTTCTCTGATGACCTAGCCTATACCATTAGTTGCGCCTGAATAATTCAAGTGTTAGGTTAAGTATAAATAGGGTAGATTTGTAGTTTAGGTTTAGTCAATCATCGCTCTTGATGCTAACATGGTTAGTGAAACGCACGTCTAGTGCAAAAATAAAGTATTTGGTTTTAGTGGTGATATATACTGAGTACCGTTTACACTAATACACTTAATCCAGCATTCCTCCATTTGTCTCATTCCAACGAAAAAAATCTTTTGTTTGCGCCTTTATCCCATCTTCATTCGGCTTTCTTCAGATATTTAAAGAAGTCGCAGGAAGCTAAATCAAGTTTTTAGGGTTGATCTAACATGGTAGGTCCAAAGCTTTCGATAATAGTGCAACAATGACAACAGTTTTAATTCTTCATAAATTCGGGCTTTTTTTTCTAACGGTCTGCTTCACGTATTGGGTGCTCTAATAATTATGGACGCCTTTTTTACATATTTAATAAGTAAAATTACTCCTCAGCCCCAAAAATAGTCGCCATCAATATTTAGGGAGACGACTGAGTTTTCGCATTTTTTAGAGATGGAAAGCTCTTTGATTCCATTGTATCGATTCCTGCTTTGTAGAAGAATCTTAATAGAATACTCAAGTCCATTATCTAAGACAATTGGCGAAAAATTATTCTCATCGTTCCCTATATAGCCGTCAAATATTCTTGGGAATTTTGTTATGGTGTAAGAAGTTTGGAGATCCATAGTGCAGAAAGGTTTTTCACTCCTAAATCTTTAAAACTAGTTTTAGATACTCTATCTTCGTTATCATCAAAACTCAAAATTTTAGCTGACAATTTCGACAGTTAATACAAGTTACATTCAGTAAAAAGTTTGGAAAAAATTCTATTTATTTAGCATATTCGAGTAGAAAAACTACGTTAAAAAGTAAAATTTTTATGTTACTTCTATAAATGAAAATGCTAAAAAATTAAAAGTTTTCTTTAATTGCTAATTTGTCAGCTTTTTCATTACCTTTTATCCTCGAATGTCCTGGAACGCACAGTAGTTTAAACCTGTCGTTCCTGGAGGATAGTTCTAGCAGGTCATATTTACATCCCATCATAATCTTGGAGATTATGGTTAAAACAGGTTCTCTAATAATGTAATTATAGTATTTTGGTACATCATAGTCTATTGCCTTCTATAAAGTGGATGTCATCAATAAATTGGTTGGATTCGGAGTATTCAGCCTTTCTTGCTCCATTTGCTATCTTCGTAATTTTTTTTGTCTTAAGGTTCCTAGAGAGAGTGACACCGGTGCGGAATACCAGGTATGCTTATCAAAAATAAACACAGACTCTATACAGCCCACTTATTGTTCCGTAATAGCGAATAAAAACAACCAATAACTTCTCTCCACTAAGTCTAATAACAAATACAACCAAGTTAAAGATTAAAAAGTCACTTCTAACTCTTTCTCACCGCAGATACGAGCAGATATCTATTCAAAATTTCTTACTCCTGTAGTATTTTAAATTTCTTAAAAGTGTCGCCTTCTTAACAGAACACAGAACAAGAAATTCTAACTAAATTACACACATATTTCCTTAGATGAACCATACACAGCATAAATAAGATAACAAATTAACGCAAGATATTCGATTTAAGAAAACAATTCTCATAAAATTTCGGTCTTCTAAATATGGAATTAGTTTAATTTTATACCATTGTTCTCTTAGTTGTATATACCGAATATGACTATATATATATATATATATATATATATATATATAATATATATATATATATATATATATATATATATATATATATATATACTTTACGGCTGTATATCATTCATTATAAGACAGTGTGATTTAAATAGTAACATTTTAAACTTTAATCTAATGGTATTTTATTAGCATATTTTTCTTCACAAATACATATTTATCTTGATAATTAAATTAAGTTTGTTACTGAATAAGTAATAGTGGTTTTGACACGTTTCATACCCGTAAATTTGCAATACAACTAACTTTGAGATAAGCTTATCAAGTTGTCTCAAGTTTCCTGCTGAAATTAAAATCAGATATGACAGATGATGGAAACAGGAGATACCTGATTAAAGAGCGTATCAAATTGTCAAAACATGGATTTAACTACGGTAAATTGCATTAAAGGAAGCTGGTAAGAGGTATACAATTCTGGTATAATTACAGTATTTTCGCGTACAAACAAAAAAAATGGTTAATGGTTCTGCCAAACTGTTATGATTTTCTTTAACGAAAAATCATTTTTCACCTTAAGAACAATTACTTTACATCTAGAAAGAAGTTAGAAAGTGACTTACTAAAATATGAACTATATATATATATATATATATATATATATATATATATATATATATATATATATATATATATATATATATATATATATATATATATATATATATATATATATATATATATGTTTAGATGGATTGATATAAGATTTAAGGGTGCATAAAATCACATCTCTTGCTTCCACAGAAAAACTATTTTGATTATGTAACTTAGTCTGAAAATTGTTAGATAAAATTTGTTCATCTGGTACTGAGTCGGTTATTGGCCAGACTTAGATTAATGATGTAAAGGATCATACAGCGCGCAGCATCAAATAAAAGTTTTTCTTACTGCAAATGAGTCAGATGTAAGATTACAGCCCATGTGGTGAGATGGGTTTTATTTCTAGGGATGGATAAATAACACCTTAACACTGTACCGTTCTGTTTCCTATAGAATTTTAGCTGCAACTGTACTTGAAAACGCCAGAAAAATTCAATACTTGGACCAATAAAATGCCATATTGACAAAAAAATGCAATCTTTTCTTTAACTTTGGATATTTTTAATTATGGTACAAATAAGTACAGTATTAGTCTGAGATTACCTAGATATAGTTTATTATGATATTATACAAGCAAAACTGCAAAAGGTGAATACAATTCACAATAAAAAAGCGAAGTTTTGAAATCTAAAACACACACAGTGGTCTTTTATTATAATTCAAGTCAAGG
>CM032455.1:70967741-71085241 GCA_019049505.1 Pachyrhynchus sulphureomaculatus
CTAGTTCAAAGCAGTTTAATGACCTCAATGTCAAAAATATCGTCGACACAGATGCATTACAGTTTGGCCTGTGTATATTACACGTTAGAATCCGATTATTCAAAAGTATTCTGCATTTGTGATACAAGCTTCCTGTGCAAAAGTGGTAATTAAGATCGAACAGAGACAAACAAATTATTAAGCAAAAAAAGGCCGAAATACAGGCGAAATTCAGAAAGCAAACGGGTTTAATCATAGATGTGCCAAAAGCTAGATTTGATAAGAGCTATGATGGAAATCCAGAGGTGGCCGCTGAAATTACCGATGTCGACTTCAACCTCATAAATCTCTTGAAAGTGATTTTGGAAATAACATTGGTCATAAAGTCGACTTGAAAAAAATCAGAGACTGGATATGAGGCCGCCAAAATTTATGTGGAATTGTATCCCTGGCATCCCATAACTCCTACGATGCATGAAATATTAACTTACGATGCAGCAATAATGGAAAAAGCACTTTTGCTCGTTGGATTCGCAGCAGAGGCGTAAAACAAGCACTTTCCTTTGCCTGCACTGGCAACATTTTGTTAAAAAATTCTCAAGAGTAGAAAGCAATTTAGATGTCCAGATTATTGCTCCGCTCAGATCCCTTAATATCTAGGATAAGGACAAAACCCCAAAAAAGATCTATGCAGTTTAGTAAAGAAATAATACAAATGCTTGTTTCTGCTAAAC
The DNA here is from genome assembly GCA_019049505.1 of Pachyrhynchus sulphureomaculatus. Lineage (NCBI taxonomy): Eukaryota > Metazoa > Arthropoda > Insecta > Coleoptera > Curculionidae > Pachyrhynchus > Pachyrhynchus sulphureomaculatus. The sequence continues at coordinate 70,968,455 of CM032455.1, forward strand.
CTAATATTAGTGACGAAAGTTCCGAAGAAGAAGAGAAATCCGCGGAGGAATCTCCAGAGGAAGCCGAGGAATGGAGCTCGGGTGCGGGTGAAGAGACGTGGGATTCTTCAGCGTGTATTATTATTTTTGTAATTTTTGTTTAAATCAACATATTTTTTTCCCAATATACTGTTTTTTTATATATTAAAATGTATTTCTTTTCAAAATATGTACTCAAAAAAGCTTTTACTGCTATATTTAGAAATAAAACCCGATTTAAAAAACATCTAAAAACAAAGAAAATAATTTTTGGCGCATAAAACGCTGAAATATTCCTATGTGCGCCGAAAAAATCTAAATTCCGCGCTGGAATTAACAATATTTTAGCCAATAAAATGCGACGTGAGACAAGTCTTGTCTATTGCTATTATATTTTAATATTATAGGTTATTGATAATTGGCTTTTACCGCAGAACTATAAGAAATTTAAGTAAGAGTAGCATTTTACCAATTATATTTTATAGGAGTGTTTTTTTCTTTTCTGTGTTGGTTAATATACGTCAGTATAATAATACATACAATAATAAAAATGAAAATTTGGTCTTGCTTGAAAAACATGCACGAACCGTCAATTTTTGACTGACTATCTAATTTAAATAGAAAGGGAAATATTAGGGCTTAGAATTAGTAGTAGTAGTTGCTTATACAATTCATATTTTATTTCCGAGAAACAAAAATTTCTATTTGAAGAAAACCTAGAAACTGTTCGAATATAGTTTTTGTGCCTTAAATAAAAGAACGAAGTTTTGAGATTTTAACTGTCCTTGCTAAAGAAAACTGTTGTTTCGGGAAAAAATCAGCCTCGGAGATTTTTTGCGTTTCCTCACGTTTTGAGGTCCCTAGATTAAGTCTGTCGGCGCTTTTGAATGAAAGGAGATACTAAACTTTATATTTAAAATCAGGTATCTATCCAGACATCTAAAAAAACTATAATTATAACAGGGAATATGTCAGATAAAGCAAATTACAGGACAATTCAGTTACTACTTTGACTAACAATCTGTTAGAAAAATTTTAAAACGTAAGATTGGACAGTCTTAAATGAGGATAGCATTTTATCTAATATGGATTCCGTTTCCATTCTCGAATGAGCAATGAGCAAGCTTTAATGTATGTCATTGATTACATAGTTTAAATTTTTAATGAAGGCTTTAAAATAATAAGGATTTTTGTTGACCTATCTCGGGCATTTGATACTGTGGCGCGTCGAATTCTTCTTCAAGAAATTTACTCTATTAGAATATGATGAATGGCATACAATTTATTCAAATCATACCTAACAAATGGACCTAAGGGCAACAAAATTAATGGCACATTCAGCAAAGCGTTCTTTTCTCTTTAGGTCGTCTGTTGATTATTGTAACTGAGTATGTTATGATGTAAATCATGTCTCAAAAGTATTGAAAGACCAGAAGACTGTACATTAAAGATTAAATTCTAAATAAATCAGGATTTTTGAACCACGAATATGAATAAACCTTACTTGGCCTTGTGGATGAATAAAAAAGGCAGTCTTGTGTGTCCGAAGCTAAGAATACATTTTTATGTTTAACTTTCTCTGTTAACTGTACTGGTGAATAGAGCATATCGTCAAAGTGTAATATAAAGTGCTGGTGGTCTTCACTGAGAAATACCCTAAATATGATACTCATATTACACAACTTCTAAAATTCGACAAAAAACTTATAATTTCTTTCTAGAAGCCTTTTAAAGATGATTTACTAACCAGTGGTTGGTGGTTTGAGTTCCGAAGTGAGTGTGTGTTGTAATGTCCTTCGATCTTTGTTTATTACTCAATAGTATATTGTTCTACAGAAAATCTATTTTAGGAAATTAATCTATTAACTTTAAGTCATGTTAAGAACGTCTTATAAAATATGTAAACTAATTTTAAATATAGGAGTTCAGTTGCACTAAGTATCTTAAAAGATTAGCTGCAAATATATATATATATATATATATATATATATATATATATATATATATATATATATATATATATATATATATATATGTATATATATGTTAGCTGTCGACATTTACTGTATGGAAAAACTCCCGTTTCAGGCATGGTTGAAAATAATTTTAGAATTAGAATAGGCCGAACAATGTAACATAAGAAGGAGAATATGAATTATTAAAAATTGTTTTCAGACAGACTGGCTGGCTTTCATTAGGTAAATTAAATGATACTTAGGTTATTGTGATTGACATGTTGAAATCACCAAACAATTAACTTTATTTTATGTGACATATATGACCATATATCACTAAAATGTGTTTATGTAATCGTAATGAGGTTTATGTAACAAAGATATTTCGGTACGCACTACTAAATATAGTTTAGAGAGCCGAAGTAGACGGCCAGCTTTGCTGGATGTCTGATTGCATATTGTTAATAAAAATAATTGTTATCGAAACTGCCCAAAAGAGTTTAATTTTAAAATGAAAACTAACATCAGAAGTGGGATTTGAAGTTCGTGCGCAGTATATTAAAAATGGTCAAATTCACCGTCGTTAGTGAGAACGAAGACTTTGACAATCTAGTGTGTGAAATAGAAGAATCTCCAAAAGTCAGCATCAAAACGTAGGTTATTACTTTTACTTAACGAATTTGATGCTCGTCGCATGAGATCATCAATAATATTTACGCCAGAACGAAAGGTTGAACGCCGACCTAGGAAACAAAGTACAAAAGTTGCCCAATTTGGACACAAACTTCTGTTTGTTTTAAATGTCGTCGTCAAGGATATCATCAAATAAGTGCCGCTTCTTGCAAAAAGATGAAGCCAGTAAGGCAGCCCTGAATAATAACTTCAACCCTACGAATGTTCCTACTTGTGAGTTTTGCAAAAAGATGGGCCATACTGAAAAAAATTGTTGTTATAAAAAGGACGTTAACTTTAAAAATTAAATTAACCCTGTAACATGTCAAAAGTACTTGTATGTTGTACATTTCACAGAGTATACAGATTGTAACTCAGTGCGAGCGACTGAATTGAAGAAAAACTTTCACCCTCGTGTCGCGCGCTGGTGTATTAGGTTACAAGGTTACAACTTTTGTATCGAATACCGCCCTGGTAATAAAATGCCACATGTAGACTATTTAAGCTGGAATCCCGTGGATGAAATGATCGATTTAAAAGTGTGTGCTTTAAAAACGATAAATATAAACAAAGTTGTTGAAAAAGGCACGTTTCGAGAATTTCAATATAATGATGTGTTTTGTCGTGAAGTATTAGTTACGAGTAATATAAACAATATCGTTGTATCGAAAACCAAACCGCCGAAATGTTTTATGTCCGCGTTTTCTTACAGTGAAATTGTATTATAAAGAATCCTCACACATAGGGTGGGACAAATACATAAAAAAATACATGAAGAATTATTTTGGCCGAAAATGGGTAGATGTCTAAAAAACACATCAAGAATTGTAAAGCGTGCATCTTAGGAAAACCGCATCGGAGGAAAACTGCAGTCAAAATGCAAAGGACCTTATATTGTCCAGGAGATCCTGCCAAGCGGGAGAGTCTGACTACATGAGACGGGACAGCGAATCGCAGTATCTACACATGATCAGATGAGGTCATAGTCTTCAAAATAATTAGACAAAGGGGTGAGTTATAGTGGCGATCCCACTACCTATACCCAAAATAAAAATTTAATGTGTATTTATCTGACTAAGGTTGTTAGTACCATTAATTTAAAAGAGATTTCAACAATGCCTATCGAGATAGTGGCAACTCCACTATGCATGATAGTTATAACAAAGATACTGTTTGTAAATTTCTTTTAAGTGAAAATCCAAACGAGAGATACCGACTACATGAAAGGGACAGCGAATCGCAGTGGATGCATACGACCAGTTGAGGTCATGATTTTTAAAATAATTATATGAAAAGGTGAATATCAAAACGAGAGATCCCGACTACATAAGAAAGCATAGCGTATCACGGTAGCTGCACACGATCAGATGAGGTCATTTTCTTTAAGATAATTCTGCAAAAGACTTAGAGTGGCGATCCCACTACCTTTACCTAAAATAAACATTTACTGTATATTTGTCTGACTAAAGTTGTCAGTAACATCAAGTTAAAAGAGGATTAGTGACGATCTCTCTCATGCCTATTGAGATAGTGGCGATCCCACTACAGAGTTGAGAGAGGATTCTGGTTAAGAGAGGATTAGACACGATCTCACTAATGCCTATTGAGAGAGTGGCGATCCCACTATAGAGTTGAGAGAGGATTCTGGTTAAGAGAGGATCAATGACAATTTCTCTAGTGCCTATTGAGATAGTAGCGATCCCACTATTGAGTTGAGAGAGGATTGGTGACGATCTCACTAATGCCTGTGGAGATAGTGGCATTCCCACTATAAGTTTAAAAATACTAATAGCCTTCCCATTAGGATAGTAGTAATTCCACTATAAGGGTAAAAAAAAAACTGACTGGAATCCTATTAGATCTGCGAAAGATAGTCTACGACGTTAAAAAAGGATTAGTGACGATCTCACTAATGCCTACTAAGATAGTGGCAATCCCACTATAGAGTTGAGAGAGGATTGGTGACGATCTCACCAGTGCCTACCGAGATAGTGGCGATCCCACTATAAGAATAAAAATACTAACAGTTTTCCATCAGGATAGTGGCAATCCCACTATAAGGAAAAAATACTTCTCAATATAAGAAAAACGAAAAAAAAAACTAATGGCAATCCTATTAGATCTGAAAAAGATAGAGGCATTTCCACTATGAGGTTAAAAATACTAATGGCAATCTCATTAGATCTAAAAAAATATTAGTGGCAATTCCACTAAGCATAGCAAAGATACTGTTCGTTAATTTCTTTTAGACGGAAATAAAATGAAGATGTCGCGAGGACGCGGAATGGCCTTGTTAGCTGTCTGCATTTACTGTATGGGAAAACCCCCGTTCCGGGCCTGGTTGAAAAGAATTTTAGAATTAGGATAGACTGAACGATGCAATATGAGAAGGAGAATATTAATTATTAATAATTGCTTTCAGGTAGACTGACTTGTTTACCTTAGGCAGATTAAACTATACTTCAGTTACTGTGATTGTCATGTTTGAAATCATCAAACCATTAACTTTATTTTATATGACATATATGACCATATATCACTAAATGTATTTATGTAATCGTGATGAGATTTATGTAACAAAGATATTTTGGCACATACTATTAAATATAGTTTAGGGAGCCGAAGTATGCAGCCAGCTTTGTTAGATGTCTAACTGCAAATTGTTAATAAAAATAATTGTTGTCGAAATTGCAAAAAAGAGTTCAATTTTAAAATAAAAGCTAACATATATAAGAATTTTCTTAAAATTGCAGAGTAAATAAACTAGTGTCGTACCCAATAATATATTTTTTATCGAACAAAATTGTGGAACAATTAGAGTCAATACATTATTTTTACAACTTTAATATTTTTGTAACAATTATTATTTACTTACCTAAATGTTTCATAATGGTGCCTGTCCATGTTTCCAATTAAAAAATCAAACACAGACATATCCATCAAATCAAAGAGTCTACGGCCTTTATCGTAAGGTGGAATATCTCGGACCAACTGGCAGTAGTTCGGATCAGTCTCCCACTGGGCTTTCCGACGTTTGTGGTAGGACCGCCGCCAGGGATGTCTCCAAACCTGATGGAAAATCGAAAAAATAGTACGGTATATAGTGTTGTAGCTTTGAAAACTGTAAATTTTTATAGTGTAGGCTCACGTATCACTCATTTGGCGCTTCTGAAAGGAACAGAAATGTACTCTAAACCATACCTCATAATACAGAAAAATAAGACATTATTTACCAGAAAATTTAAATTTGAACAAAGAAGAGATTTAAGGTTCATTGTAATTAAAAATATTTTTTAGTCTTAATAAACTGTAGTGTTTAAGTGGCCATTTTGACGTAAAAAGATATTATATTTTATATTTAAAAATATTATTTATTTCGTCGTCTTGGGATATTTGTGCACTAGTACAACCACACCTAAAAAAATAAAACCTTGCTATATAAAGAGCCAACTTAATGTTGTTGCACACCAGCAGCATTCAAATTCATTTTTCTTTATTAACCAAATAAATTGCATATAGGTAACCATGGTTTTATCAAGATGTGTATAAATATAAACATAAATATAAATACAACTACAAACGCAAATATATGTAAATAAAAATAAGTAAATAGACACATAAACTAATAAGTACAAAAAATATATGATCAAAATATTGATAGTCAGACAAGCATAAACATTCCATATAAAGACTTACACACCCAGTGTCACATGCACCTATACACTACTTCAGTCACACTGGCAGACTAACTTGCACACAAAACAATACACAAAACACAGTAGCGAAGCTCAAAAAAAATTTTAGGTCCTGTTTTTTATCACACATGCGTCCCTTATCATACCAACAGCATGGCTGCAAGCGCGGTCGTGGGTTGTTTTTACATCTGGATTTCAAGGAAAATCTTTTTATAATGTGCTCCGAAATTCATTATTAATAATTTTCCAATAAGTAAATGACTCGATTGACATTATAATTGAAAAGAATTATAAAAAAGATGTCAAGTAGAACTTTTTGTTGTGCGCTTAGTGCTTGTAAAAATTTAAAGACTTTTTTTAGATTTCTCCAAGATCCTAAAAGGTAATTTATTCATAACTCTTTATTTCTATTATGCAATATATTATATAAAAATTATGATAATTGCGTTTTCATATTAAAAATACATTTTATTTGTAAAACAGTTGATGTTTTATTATTGTTAAGTATTGATTTATGCGAAATGCCTGCGAAATGGTCAGAGGCAATACTAATCCCAGTTCTTAAAAAAGGAGATACAACAAATTGTAATAACTACAGAAAAATTGCTCTATTGGATGTGGTGTATAAAATTCTGGCTAGCCTGATAAAGAAACGTCTGGATAAATACGACAAAGTAATAGGCGACTACCAAGCAGGTTTTCAGAAAGGACGATGTTAACGAGCAGATTCTTACAATAAAACAGGTACTATCGAAGAGACACAAGAATAACTTATCCGTGCATGCTCTATTCATAGACTTCAAATAAGCTTACAATAGAATACATAAAGCAGAAATCTACGGAGATATGGAAAATTCGGAAATACCACAACAGCTGATCAGACTGACAAGAATGACCCTCGAAAACAGAGCAAATAAAGTAAGTGTGAATGGACAAAAATCCCAGTCATTCAAGAATAATAGAGGAGTGAGACAAGGCGACCCATTATCAACCTTTCTATTTAACATAGTACTGGAGAATGTAATGTAGGAAAGCAATATCCATAGACACGGAACGCTACTCAATACAACATTTAACAAATAATTTTAATATACTAGTCCTAGGACCTAGTGTGAACCCTGTGCTTGAAGTTCTTTAGAGAGTTTTCTTATATCCGGTTCATGTCTGGTTATTTTTAGTGTCACACATGCTTCCGAGTTGTCTGTTGTCAGCCTGCTTCGGTACAGGTTTAAAATCACTCTCATATGGGAAAAAAGTTGTTCACAGATATAGGATGATCCGAAAGCTGTAAGCATGGTAAACGCTACTTTCTTAAGACAAATAAATTTCTCTGGTAAACGCATCCAACAACTGAGTATCTCGTTTGAATGGTTCTGGCAGTCACCTTCTAATACCCTTTATAATTCTACAAATTTCGTGTTCTATAACTCGGAGCTTTTAAATTTAATGTATTGAAGATCAAAATCATTAATGTCCATCCATGAGAAAAGAGATATGTCAAAGCAACTGCTGGAAAAATCCATTAAATCTGGTTTGATTAAAAAAGCGAACATAGGACCATGTTTATCAAAATCCTGACCCTCTCGATAAACTCCTCTTTTAAATTAGTCATATATTTATGAATTTCGTCTATTAGTGCACCATCGTCGACACTGGATATATAAGTTTTTAAATTTGGAAAATATTTATATGTGTTTGTAGTAATATAGCTGATAAATAAATCTATTTTTAATTTGAATGATTTCCAGGATTCGTATAAATCCAGAACGGTTTTGCCTGAACCTTGTAACTTTAAGTTGAGTTCACTGAAATGGTTTGTAATATCAGTAAGAAACATTAACATACAGATCCATTTCTTATCTTCTAGTTCAGGATAAGCATCCACTTGATTTTTTTCCAACAAGAACGATTTAATTTCGCCCAGACATTGCACAAATCTAGAGAGCACTTTACCACGGCTGAGCCAGCGCACATTATTGTGCAATGGTATATCTGAATATGCACTTTCTAATTCCTGCAAAAACGCCTTAAATTGTCTATGGATCAGTGAAGAACGACCGACAATGTAGTTAACTATTTTAACCACCCTATCCATCACGGATTTTAAACTTCCAGCGGAGATTTTAGCGCACAAATTCTCTTGGTGAATTATGCAATGAAAATTCAAAACTGATCGACCCATGCGTTCAATAAGAAGGGAAACAAATCCTTTATGTCTCCCAATCATAGCAGGAGCGCCATCTGTCGTAACGCAAAAAATTTTATTTAAATCAATGTTCCGCTTTTCAAAATGTTTAACAAATTCTGAAAATATATCCTCTCCTCTTGTAGTTTCCTGCAATGGGAGCAGACAAATCAGCTCTTCATACACACTACCATCATCGAAGTATTGCGCAACGATTGCCAGACGGGCAATGTCATTAATATCGACACTTTCATCCAATGCTACACTAAATACAAAACTCCGTTTGATAGCGTCTCTCTGCTGTTTTTGGACATTTTGTGTCATTTCGGTAATTCGTCTCTCGATGGTCCGCGCTGATGCCGGTATATCTTTAATCCTGGCCAATATTGTATCCTTATTGGGCAAGTCGTCGAATAAAATCTCGTCAGTACTCAAAAACGTTTGCTTCATAAATTCTCCGTCAGTGAACGGCTTACCCTTTTGTGCCAACGATTGTACAATTTTGAAACTGCATTCAGTTACCTGATTTTTTCCTTGGAAAACTTTGCTAAAGAATGTTGACTGTTTCTCGTATTGTTTACTTGCTCTTTGTATTGCCTCCCTTTTACCAGCGTTATCTTTAAATGACGATTCATGTTTTATCTGGAAATGTCGTTGAACACTAGATGTCCGGAAAACTACGCTTTCCCGACATAGGACAGAAATGGCCCGATCGTTTTGCTGTACAAAATCGTAATCTGTTGTCCATGAAGTTTGAAATGATCGAACGTCTACCTTCTGTTTCTTCGCGGCTATAACGCAACGTAATTTTAATTTTTAAACTTTTCGACAACTATTGACTGGAACGGATGTTACTTCTATACTAAATGATCCAAACGTGTAGCCGCTTGCGATATATAGAAAAATAATGTTTCCAGAAAATTCCAATAATTACGTTTATTAAATTTCTTAGAACAAAAATTGTTATCTACAATGCGCCCATTGCAAAAGGCCGCCTAGAAGTTAAATCTAACAAAAACTAAAGTTCGGCAATATAAAAAGAGTTGCGAAGTCAAGCCAAACAAAAACCGCCTTATAGCGGCTCTTTTGATCTGAATTGAGGACGTTTATTTGTGTTTTTGCCTAGGCTTATATTTTGAGGCTTGCTGTCTTTAATACTTGCCGAAATTAAAGCCAAACCAATGCATTCGGTAAAATTATAAATTACAAAATATATATTTTGTAGTTTTTGGTAATAATACCTAGTGACCTATATAATATATCGTTTTTGTTTGTATCGTTAAAGTAATACTGTCTTCGATTATTTACTTAATTTCGAAACATGTCACAGATTACAGAATTAATGTGTAAACTTTGAATAGGTACGCGTGCCATTCAAAATTGCATGGCGTGCTAGAGATGGCACGCGTGCCATAGGTTGCCGACCCCTGCTCTAGCGTATGCCGACGCCCTGGTATTACTAACTAGATCGAAGAAGGAACTGATTGACGTAACCAGAAGGCTAGAAACCGCTGTAACTAGAAGGCTAGAAACCGCTGTAAGATATATGGGGGAAAAAAAGTGGACGGAATCTGGATGAGGCGAACAAATAGTGAACTATATGAACTTTACAACAGCCATTCAATAATAGCACAAGGATAGAGGATCAGATGGCTAGGTCACGTAGAAAGATTGCCGGAAAACAGAGCAGAAAAAAAATGTTGAAAGAGAAGGAGAGGACGCCCAAGAAAAAAATGGTTAGACGCAGGAGGAAGATTTAGAAAAGTTAAGGATAAGTAACTGGAAAAGAAAAGCCACAGAAAAGAATGGAGAAGAATTGCCGATCAAGCCTTAGGCCTACAGGGTCTGTAAAGCTACCTTATATATATATATATATATATATATATATATATATATATATATATATATATATATATATATATATATATATATATATATATATATATATATATATATATATATATATATATATATATATATATATATATATATATATATATATATATATATATATATATATATATATATATATATATATATATATATATATATATATATATATATATATATATATATATATATATATATATATATATATATATATATATATATATATATATATATATATATATATATATATATATATATGTATATATATATATATGTATATATATATATATATATATATATATATATATATATATATATATATATATATATATATATATAAGGTAGCTCTACAGACCCTGTAGGCCTAAGGCTTGATCGGCAATTCTTCTCCATTCTTTTCTGTGGCTTTTCTTTTCCAGTTACTTATCCTTAACTTTTCTAAATCTTCCTCCTGCCTCTAACCATTTTTTTCTTGGGCGTCCTCTCCTTCTCTTTCAACATTTTTTTGCTGCTCTGTTTTCCGGCAATCTTTCTACGTGACCTAGCCATCTGATCCTCTATCCTTGTGCTATTATTGAATGGCTGTTGTAAAGTTCATATAGTTCACTATTTGTTCGCCTCATCCAGATTCCGTCCACTTTTTTTCCCCCATATATCTTACAGCGGTTTCTAGCCTTCTAGTTACAGCGGTTTCTAGCCTTCTGGTTACGTCAATCAGTTCCTTCTTCGATCTAGTTAGTAATACCAGGGCGTCGGCATACGCTAGACCAGGGGTCGGCAACCTATGGCACGCGTGCCATCTCTAGCACGCCATGCAATTTTGAATGGCACGCGTACCTATTCAAAGTTTACACATTAATTCTGTAATCTGTGACATGTTTCGAAATTAAGTAAATAATCGAAGACAGTATTACTTTAACGATACAAACAAAAACGATATATTATATAGGTCACTAGGTATTATTACCAAAAACTACAAAATATATATTTTGTAATTTATAATTTTACCGAATGCATTGGTTTGGCTATTAATTTATATATATATATATATATATATATATATATATATATATATATATATATATATATATATAATTATTTATGTTATTCCACTTGTACTTTTTGGTTTGCTAGAATTAAGTTATATTATCTGCTAAAATTCCCTAACCAAACTTACAAAACTCAATCTGGGCATGTAAAACTAGTAATTCTCCAGCACAAATGAGTTTGAATAAATCAGTACATGAATTTAATTTTTTTATATAAGTAGTATATAGGCACAAAAAGTCATTGGTTGTATGAAAATTATTATATTAGATTTAACTAATGATAAAATGGAGCAAAAAGTGCGTTCACTTCATTTTTAAGTTCAGAAAAAGACGATCTCATCTTAAAATGATAAGTATAAATATTTTCAATCTCTCTAGATTATTGGGATTCGCTGAAATATAAGGAGCATGATTGCTGACATTATATGTGCGAAGCTGAAGGTATACAGAGGTATATTCTCAAAATGAACATTTTTTCCCCCGGACAATATCTCTAATAGTTGACAAATATAAATTCAACAATGAGATTTTTTTGTATATCTGTTCTAATAAGAACTTGATAAAAAGATGTTTCTAAAAAAATCTTCTCGGTTTTTTCTTCCTTTCAATCAGCAAAATTCATTTTTATTCTACAGAATAGGATTATTTTTGAAAGAAGGGATATGAATATTTAAAAAACATACGGACATCATATATGGCTACAGGTCATGTGATCATTACAAACTCGAAAGCGTTGAGATCAAAGGTGCCGAGTCGAACTGTCGCTAGTGTGTTTTATGTTGACTGTGACACAACTATCAAAATATTATATTTCTGGAAGATGTATTATAGGGTAAATCAAAAATATTAGACGAACTATTCCGAATACCGCCTGAATGTCTACAGTTTGTTTTCAAATTATTATATTATAGGACAGTGCTGAGAGTATAATAAATATTAACTAAACTTTTATATTCTTTAGGGATTTTTTTAAGGAATTAATAACGTGAAAAGCCTTATTGGGCCTAGAGCAGACCTTATCAGTTTGTTCACTCCAGTTAACAGACAAATCGATGTTCCGACTCAATTGATAGTCTTTTGAGGGTAAACCAAATTTCCCTCAAACCGGAACACAAATTCGGAAGGGGAACCTTTAATTATTGTAACCCTCAAGTAACCTCTAAGTATTTGAATAGTTAATCATAAGTTTATGGAAATTACCCTGAGTGGAAAATTTTTAAAGCATATACGTTAGAAAATATTTTTTCGTCCCGCCGGTTACTTACAACTATCATATCATACTCATACATGAATACTTTCCCCTGAGATATATGGTATGAAAGGTTATTAATAAAAAGACAAGGGATAAGGAGGCTTAAAGGTCGAGTAACCAAATTTAGATCAAAGTTTTTAGAAAAATTTTTATTAACACTAACACATATCTTTCGTTCCGATAAAAAGGATTCTATTCAATTATTTATGCTCACTCGTATACCAATACTTGTAAGTTTTTCGGCAACAAAACCATTATCAACTCCATCTAATGAACAAGAAAGATAAAAAGAAATAATTGTCAACTTTAAAGGCCATAAACTGCAACAAACTTATAGCCGCCGATTTGGTTGGTAAACTATTTTCAAAACTGTGTTGACTATTAGTGAAAAATTTGTATTTATTTACTATTAACTTATTTAGCGGGAAAACGCAGTTTAAGATGTTGATCGGTGACTTCAATGCCAAAATTGGAAGCAAAGAGGATAAAGAGGAAACTGCAATCGGTCATCATGGGAAAGGAGATCGAAACGAAAGAGGGAGGACACTAATATATTATCTTTATCAAAATAGTTTATATGTAATAAACACCTTCTTTAAAAAGAACAAAAACAGAAAATGGACATGGTCTAGCCCAGATGATAAGACAAAAAATACAGTAGATTTCATAATCAGCAACAGGAAAGACATTATCCAAGACGTAAATGTCCTAAATAGATGTTCAGTTGGGAGTGATCATCGCATTGTAAGAGCAAAAGTGTATCTAAACATTAAACAGGAAAGACACAATATGATTCTTAAAAGAAGCCATAAGAACTCCGGAGGATGTGGATTCTTAGAGAGAGAGATCGCAAGCTCCTTGGAACATAATGAAAATGCAGCAGTTGATGACATATTTGAAAACATCAAAAATAGTATGGAAAATGCCATTGACAAGACTTGCCCAAAGCAACAAAAAGAACAGAAATTAAACCAAAGAGTAAAACAGTTAATGAAGTAAAGGAGAGAAATGATAGATGGGATTACAGACGAATACAGAACTATAAATAGAGAGATATAGTGGGAAATTAGAAAAAACAAAAGATAAAAAAATGCAGGGGAAATTAAAAACGTCGTAGTAAAGAATAAAAGCTTAAAAGTTTTGAGTAAAAAAGAACACAATGGGAAGGGAGGACATATGCAAGATTAAGGACATGCATGGTAATGTAATAACAAACAAAAGAGATATTTTACAGATCATCAAATTCTTTTATCAACCTTACAAGATAAAAGAACAGAAATCAACATACCAAAATTCCTAAATCAGAGGTCGGAGGATATCCTAGACATCACAGAAGAAGAAATTATATCAACCTTGAAGGACATGGAAAATAACAAAGCTCTGGGTGAAGACAATATGGTAGTAGAGGCAATTAAATAAGGAGGGCAATAAATTATCAAATCTCTAAAAATGTTATTCAATAAATGCTTCCTGGAAGGAATAACTCCATCGCAATGGAATAATGCAACTATCGTCATCATGCATAAAAAAGGAGATACTTCAGACCTTACAAACTATCGACCCTTTACCCTCCTGAGCCATGTGTAAGTTATTCACGAAAATACTTACCAAACGTCTAGCAAATAAAGTTTTTCCTTTAAAAAGAACAGGCATGTTTCCGCTCGGGGTACACAAACAAACGACCAACTGCTTATAGTTAAAATCCTCATTGAAAAATGTATAGGATATAATAGGCCCCTTGTGCGCATATTTGTGGACTTCAAAAAGGCTTTTGATTCTGTAAATCAGCAGAGACTTTTGGAAGCGCTTGCTGAGTGTCGAATTGATCATCGATATTCCTATGTAATTAAATACGTATAGAAAATGCCACCGCTCATGTTAAAATACAAATTAACCAATCCACCAGCAAATTTCGAATCGGAAGAGGAGTGCGGCAGGGTGAGACGCTCTCTCCCAAGCTTTTCGTAACACTTTTAGCAAGTACTATACAATATAAACTGGGAAAGAATGGGCCTTAACATTAACCGTGAAAAGTTAAATTACCTATGTTTCGCCGACGACATTGTCTTAATAAGAGAAAAAATACAAGAGGCTCAAAATATGCTGCACATGCTTTAGGAAGCTTCAAGAAAGGTTGGTTTAGAAATCAATCTATCCAAAACCCAGTTTATGACAAATCTTGTACTAAACGACACTATAAAACTGAATAACGTAGAGATAGAGCAAGTCCACCAATATAAATACCTGGGACATGAAATTAGCATAGAACCAGATAACCAAACACATGAAATTCAGCGGAGAAAAGGTCTCTCCTGGGCTGCATATGGTAAACTGACCTATGTGTTTAAAAAGAAAAGTTCTTACGTACGGAGCCGATACTCTCACAATGACGAAGAAAAACATCAATAAAATATGTGTCATGCAACGAAAGATGGAGAGGTCAATGTTAGCTATTACTCTTAGAGATCACATCCCAAATCACATTATCGGGAAAAGAATGGGGGTACAAGACGCAGTCAAATTCATTCTACATCTTAAATGGACCTTGGTTGGGCATGTTGCTAGGTTTACAGATGGACGATGGATAAAGAGAATTATAGAGTGACGACCAAGATCCGAAGCCTATCGGAGTACAGGTAGACCACCAAGTCGGTGGACTGATTATTTGAAAAGAGTGGCCCAGAATAAAAAAAGGTGGCAAGATTCGAGGGAGGCTTTCGACCAGCAGTGGACAGTATAAGATGATGATGATGAACCTACTTTAAATAATTTTATCGAGTATTTTGGCTCTAATTGCCTACGTTTTTAGAATGCCTTTTTTAAAAATAGGCATAGCCTTTTTTAAAAATAGGCATAGCCTTTTTCAAGCAACTAGGAAACTTGACCTCTACGAGTGACAATTTGGAAGTGACAATTTTATCTAGTCTTGTGATTTTTTTTGTTAGGAAGTTTCGGAATAGCTGCTCTTATATTTGCCTGGTACATTTCACTAATATAAATTAAGGTATAAGTTGCTTGATTAGTTACAGTGCAGGATGTTGATAAATTGAACACCGTAATGGCCAAACACATTTGCTATGTCGCAAGAATTATCTATTATTTTATTAACGTGGATTATATAACCAATTTGTTTTTTGAACATGGTTTATTTTGAACTTCGTTGAAAATATCCGAGGTTGCTTTTGTTTTGCTTCTGCACTGTAAAATTTTGTTACAATATAATTTTTTTTTCTTCTTCCGTTTTAAGTTGTAATGATTTTTTCATCCTGGGTTCTATGTAACCAATATAGGATTTTGAAATTCTTCATATAAACCTTTAAGTTTTTTCTTTGTTGTAGGTTTATGGTATGAACATGCAGCAAAACACCATAAAAACATTCACCCCAAACTATCAAACACCCCTCCTGAGACATTAAACACATTCTTAAAATTTCGATCTGCAAAGATGTTCTTGAATTCAATTCAAACTAAACCATTTATAGATCTGGTTCGGTTAGCCAAAAAAGTTGTAAATACCTAGATCAAAATTACTAACGTTTAAATGATCAAGATAATTAGTATGTTAAGTGCGTAATTTAGAACCGATTAAAAATTTTTTACTCCCCGAAAATCAATTCTGGTAGACGTATTCACTAAAGAGAATAATCGAAATTATTCTAAAACATCTTATAGCATTTGGTGATTTTTATCACGGCCCAGCCAGTCAGCATTGAAAACACCACATAGTATGATAAAATTAAATCTTGAACATGCTTTAATAAAAATTTTTGTTAAAATTGAAGCAAACAGATTAACGTAACACCCGGTAGCCTATAAATGTTAGCAATATAAAGAGTCTCTGCATAGACAAATAAAAATTTAAGAACAAATTCAACCCAAAAAGCATTTAAGTAAAGAATTTGAAAAAAGTAGGAAGAAATTTTATTGTTAACGTAAATTGCTAAACCACCATGACTATGATTTTTTCATGCAAATAAGTTTTTTAGTTTAAAGTTTTGAATTGTCTCATATAGGGTTATTTCAGCGTTTTAGGCGACCATAAATCGATTTCCTAAAACTTGTCTCAGGTAGAAAATATTTGCTACCTAACAATGTTGAATAGGCATAGAACAATAGGCGACTGCTCCCGTTACCTATCAGACAGAGTGCGCGCCGAAGTCTCAGTCGTCGCTCTGAGTGTTCGTTTGTCTTCTCGGCATTCGTTAAAAACGATTATTTGAAAAAGTGGTGTTCCTTTTTTGGAGTTTATCTTGAAGAAAATTATGACGGATTTGAATATTACAGGTAAGAGCGCATACATATTGATCTTTCTTACGTATTTTTTAAAAAATAATTAGTAATGTTTTGAAGGTGGAAAATGTTACTCGAAACTCGTTTTTCGGTATTGAAAAGGTTATTTGTTATACTTCAAGTTGCGCCCCGGTGATTTTATTGGTTTTAGTAGAAAAAATAGTATTTGTACTAATAGAATATCTCAATATTAGCCGTGATTTCCCGTGAAATCGGGGTTTTCATGGTCTTTTAATCAGACGGTCAAAACCACGTGGTATTTTGTATTTATTTATTTTTTTAATTTAAACAGTTTTTATTTTGTTCAAGGATCTGAGGGTATTTCAGGTGCTGGCTTAGTAACACGTAGACTTCTTTTTGACAAAATGCAGGAACCAAATTTTGAAAAAAAATTGTTATATTTTGAGAGTTATATTTTATCACAAGATGAATGTTGGAAAAGGAAGGAAGTGAAGCATAAGTTCTCTTATTTGAAGTCACAATTCAAGAAAAAGTGGACAGAAGCGCATAAAAAAGTAGAAGTCTTTCTTAAAAAGAATGACGAATATTTATAAGGAACACTTAAAATACCTAAGGTAAAGCACTGTTTTTCTAGTAGACCAACAAAGTCATTTGCAGAATCAAGTGAGAGGAGCAAACGTAGCAAAATAAACGAAGTACGTAGTGTTGTAGATAAAGAAGTAATAATGCGTGCTACTCAAACATCACTTCAAAGCTCTCGAGGGAGAATTGCATCCAGTATTTTAAAAGACATAACTATCTCTCCCCGGACAGCCTAAGTACACCAGAAAACATACAAAAGGTCAAAGCCGCATGAAAAATAATCACAACTAAATCCAATAGCCGCCCTCTTAATGCTTGTAGAAGCTGACCTCTCAAGGAGATAGTACGAAATAATAAGGAATAGTAACAAGAAGTATTATCCGAGTTACACCGTATTGCAGCAAGCAAAAAAGGCTTGTTACCCGGCGAAAGAGGCTTATCGAGTAACTGAAACATGTGCTGAAATTAACTTACAACATTTATTGGATCACACGGCTAAACGTTTGGCCACATATTTGGAGGATGTAGTAAAAGAATTAAATCTAGAAGAGCACTCAGTTCGAAGTGGGGATGTGACCGATCGCAACAAGCACAATTTAAGCAAAAAATGCAAGAAGAAGATGTATGGACATTGACGGCAACATTTTTCAAAGTTGCTTTCTACTACTACAATTGATTTGTGGGACCAACAAGAAAGTTGTTTGGCAGAATCCAACTTCGAAACGATACTATCGGCCAATAAGGATTAGATTTGTTAAAGAAACAGTGGATATTACAAATTCTGAAATTACTTATATAGAAAATGCAATAAAGGCTGTGGTAAACAGTGAATTTGTACAAGGAGACATCTCTTTTTCCATGAAACATATAATGACTCTAACTATGGTCGATGCAAAAGTGTGCAATGTTGTTCGTTCAATTACTTCAACAATAAGATGCTACATTTGTAATGCTAGTTCAAAGCAGTTTAATGACCTCAATGTCACCAATAACGTCGACACAGATGCATTACAGTTTGGCCTGTCTGTATTGCACGTTAGAATCCGATTATTCGAAAGTATTCTTTATTTGTCATACAAGCTTCCTGTGCAAAAATGGTAGTTAAGATCGGACAGTGACAAACAAATTGTCAAGCAAAATAAGGCGGAAATACAGGCAAAACTCAGAGAGCAAACGGGCTTAATCACAGAAGTGCGAAAAACTGGATTTGATAACAACTATGATGGCAATACAAGCAGGAGATTTCTTGTCAAGCCAGAGGTGGCCGCTGAAATTACCGGTGTTGACTTCAACTTCATAAATCGCTTGAAAGTGATTTCGAAGTAACAACTTGAAAAAATTTAGAGACTATGAATATGAGATCGCGAAAATTTATGTGGAATTGTATCCCTGGCATCCCATGACCCCTACGATGCACAAAATATTAATTCACGATGCAGCAGTAAGGAAAAAGCACTTTTACCCATTGGATTGGCTGCAGAGGCGCGAAATAAGCACTTTCGCCTGCACTGGCAAAATTTTGCTAGAAAATTCTCAAGAGAAGAAAGCACTTGTCCAGATTATTGCTCTGCTCAGATCCCTTAATATCTAGTATAAGGACAAAACCCAAAAAAAGATCTATGTAGTTTAGTAAAGAGGCAATATAAATGCTTGTTTCTGCTGAACCCAATACTAGTGACGAGAGTTCCGAAGAAGAAGAGAAATCTGTGAAGGAATCTCCAGAGGAAGCCGAGGAATGGAGGTCGGTCGCAGGCGAAGAGACGTGGAATTCTGCATCCTGAATAATTATTTTTGTAATAACTTTGTTTAAGTCAACATATTTTTTTTCCCAATATACTGTTTCTTTTATATATTAAAATGTATTTTTCTTCAAAATATGCACTCCAAAAAGCTTCGACTGTTATTGTATGATGAAAGTTATTTGGCAGAATCCAACTCCCTCTTCGTCACAATACTGTCGGCCAATGAGGATTAGATTTTTTAAATAAACAGTGAATATTACAGTCATTCAAAAACTACTTACATAAAAAATGTAATAAACGCTTTGATAAACAAAGAATTCGCACAAGGAGACATCTCTGTTTCCATGAAACATATAATGACGCTAACTATGGTCGATGCATAAGTGTGCAATGCTGCTACTTCAGTAATAGATGAAAATAATATCGATACATATGCAATACAATTTGGTCTGTCTGTATTGCATGCTAGGATCCGATTATACGAAAGTATTCTACATTTGTCATACAAGCTTCCTGTGCAAAAGTGGCAGCTAAGATCGGACAGTGACAAAGAAATTGTGAAGCAAAAAAGGCAGAAATACAGGCAAAATTTAGAAAGCAAATGGGCATAGATGTGCCCAAAGCTGGATTTGGTAACACCAATGATGGCAATACAAGTAGGAGATTTTTTGTCAATCCAGAGGTTGCAGATGAAATTACCTGTGTTGACTTCAACCTCATAAATCGCTTGAAAGTGATTTTAGGAGTAATATTGAGTGGTCATAAAGTTGACTTCAAAAAATTTGCAGACTATGGATATGAGACCGCCAAAATTTATATGGAGTTGTATTTCTAGCATCTCATTCCTTTGACGATTAATAAAATATTAATTTATGGTGCAACAGTAATGCCAAAGGCACTTTTGCCATTGGATTACTGTCTGCGAAACAAGAATTTGCGCCTGTACCGGAAAAATTTTGGTAAAAAATTCTTAAGAGAAAAATGCAATTTATATTATTGCTCAGCTCAGATCCCTTAATATCTAGTATAAGGCCAAAATGCAAAAAAAGATCTATGTCGTTTAGTAAAGAATTAATACAAATGCTTGTTTCTGCTGAACTCATTATTAACGACGAAAGTTCCGAAGAATAAGAGAAGTCCGCGGAGAAATCTACAGAGAAAGCCGAGGAATGGAGCTCGGGCGCGGACGAAGAGACGTGGGTTTCTTCATCGTAAATCTTTACAATTTATTGTGAGAGTTTCTGCACTCTCAGTTATGTGTTGAAGAGAAGCGCCAGGATTGATAAAACAAGTGACTTATCAGGATTTAGCCTTGCTGTCAACACCTGGTTTATGTTTTTGGCACAATCATTGTTCAACAAAAGAATCCTGCTTAGCTGAACACCTTTACGTACAATTGTAAGAGTGTTAGTTCGTACATGTTTAGTTTATGTGTTGATATTCATAGTTTTCTGGATGAGAAGTTTGGGTTCTTCTATTCTCATGTTGGATAGGTTTGGTAGCTAATTCAGTAACAGTTTTGCTATACATTATTTGGTTCTATAAAGGAAGTTTGAGTGACATGCTTTCATATTTAATAGCCGTTATAAGGGATGCTGCCGTAGCGTTTATTTTTTACAGTTTTCCTTTTTTTACATTACACTATGGGGTTTTTACCAGGATATCACAATAATAGCATGGCCACTTCAATTTCATTAGATTTTCAGAGAAATGTTCCTCCCTGTATTTTCTTAGAGTTTCCTTACATTAATAATATTACGTAGTAGGGTGTAATATTTCCTTTTTGTAGTGCACTATAAAGTCCGTACTTCTATTTGGTTATAAATATTTTGCTTTTTCAAGTTTTCTATTTCTCCTCGATTTTTGAACTCAACCTCATGGCTGTCCTTAAAACCTATTGGTATGGTTTACGTACTCCTTAAGATATATTATAAAGATCCACGAATGGACGAAAGAGTAAAAAATGGTTTCACAAGTTTAGGCTTATTTACTGCCATTGTGCACGACGTCAAGAGAACTAAGATTGGTTCTTGATTGAGTAAATGATGAAATAGATCTCCGACTAGCAGACCAAGATATGCTGGTGCTGTAACTTAGTTGGTAATGTGTACGAGCGTATACCCTGATTTCGTGGGTTCGAATACCACCGGCATGCACCGAGAAGTTGTTTTTAATTCTCTTGGGGTTGTATTTTTACCTCCAAGTGTTTAATATTGTCATTGTTCATTTAGGGCACCAGAAACGTTACGTATATGAAATTTAACATTCATTATTTTATTGCGCAAAATAACTAAAATATTTATTATTATTTTCTAGGCCTATTATTAACTGTAGGTGAATCGCATTTACTGTGGGTTTCTCTCCGTTCTTAATATTTGAAAATATTTTTTAAAATATAAAATACAAAGTAGATTTTTCAATATATTTTCATACCTATACGATGAAATCTAGGCTGAAAAAATTTCAAATGGAGCTTTTTGCATTCTTGGTATCTAAGTATTTTAAATTACCTTATTTACAAGATCCATGGTAGAACACACGCGATCTACGGAAATCCTAACATGCTGGGAGTTGCTTTGCCACTTTCCTGTCATCTGGTAGAGCAGCTTGTCACGAAACTTAAAAGGCGCTTTGTTTTTAAATAAGCGGAAGTTTGATACAATCTTAGTTTATTTAGTTGGAATTTATAATTTTACATCAATATTGTTACAAGTCTTAGGGGTAGTTTTGTTTTACTGTGAAAATAAAGCAAGATATTACTTACTTTAAAGTAACGTTATTCCATGTAGTCTTACAAAAATAAAGAAAAACTATTTCTTGTATAATCGTTCCGTGAATTATTATTTCCTGAATATATTTTATTTGGTCTTGTCTACAATATTTCATATGTGTGAAATATTGACTGAAAATATGACTGCAATGAAGAGTTTTATAAGTACAGTCTGTCAATCAAGAATATGTCCGCGATAATTCATTTTTGGTAAATGCGATTCTAGCGATTCAACAAAAAGTCGGTAGAGAGAATCTTTGTTTACGACGCATTTTAGTAAAAGTATCAGTCGATTCCGAACATTTGTCGAAATCACGTAAAATCCTTCTCCGTCTTTCTTTGTTCTCATCCAAAGGGGCCTAAATACATTTTGCGGCCGCTAAATATACGAAAAATGTCGAAGACTTGCCAAAACGTGACTCCGTAGGCATAGTCACTCCGAAAGTGTCCAAGGGACCCGAAATTGACGCTGCGTCAAGGAACGGAAAAATTATGAAAATCAAGTTTTGAACTTGTCCTATAGGACCATTCGACAACATCTACGTGCTCAGGAAGTCAAATACGGAAGCAAGTTGAATAAATCTTTGCTGGGCGAAAATCACGTCGCGATGCGGCTCACTTGAGCCCACGATAAGATACTAGAGTGGCCCTCGCCGAACGCCAACCCTATTGAAAACGTTTGGTCCCTTGTAAAGAGAAAGCTCAGGGGAAAGACTCTGAGGACTTTGACTCAGTTATCTTACAAGATTTAAAAAATTTGGAGATCATTACCCGAGTATGCGGAAAATCTTGTCGGCAGCATACGTTGATGGTAAAAATTTTCTCGAAACACATTTTTTCGAAAATACGACCGATCACGTTCTTACTTGATAGAATGTATTTCGATGTAATCCAGTGATGTACGTAATATGACAAAAACTAAACGACTTGGTAATAAAATAATCATTAACATAAGTGGTTTATTGCAAAACGTTCTCAGTGGTTCTATTATTTAACACGTAGACTGAAAAGTTTTTGGTCTAACTACTTAAAACTTTTTTTTTGCAAAATTCGACTTTATTCATCAATATAGTCTCCTTCAAGAGCGATACAATCAGTCTAATGCTTTTCTAACATTTCTATACCTTTCTTGTAGAAGGATTTGTCTTTGCCTTCAAAATAGGCCTCAGTTTAGGCGATAACTTCTTCATTGGAGCCAAATCTCTTTCTCGCGAGCATTTTTTTGGTCTGTGAATAGATAATAGTCGCTAGGGGCCAAATCTGGAGAATACCGTGGATGAGGAAGCAATTCAAACTTCAATTCATGCAATTTTGCCATCGTAACCACTAACTTGATGAAAGAGCACTTTTTTTTGTTTTTATTTGGGGACGTTTCTTTGCGATTTCTGCCTTCGAACGCACCAATAACTTTATATAATATTTGTTATTGATGGTTTTTTCCCTTCTCAGCATAGGCGATGAAAATTATCTCAAAATACAGAGGCCAAAATCTTCTCAGCCGACTGTTGTGTCATTGGTCGATTCGGGCAGCTTTCACCGGCTGCTGTCCACTCAGTTGATTACCGATTTGATTCCGGTGTGTAATGGTGGATTCATCTTTCATCCATTGTCACATACGGAATGAAAAAATCCTTTTTATTGCGCTTAAATAGGTCCAAACAGCGCTTAGAATCAACAACATGTTGTTTTTGGTCCACTGTAAGCAAACTCGGTACCCATTTCGAACAGAGCTTTTTCATGCCCAAATGTTCATGTAAAATATGACCAACATGTTCTTTTGATATCTTTAGGGTATGCTATCTCACGCAATTTCACTTTACGGTCATCCAACACATTTTTATGGATTTTTTTTTTTTTTTTCCCGGTGTAACCACCCCATTTGGGCGGCCAGAGCATTCAACAACATTTGTATCCGTACGACCGCGTTTAAATTCAGCATACCAGTAAATGATGAGTGATTTTCCAGGGACAGAGTCCTCGTAACACTTATCAAGCTTTTCTTGGATGGTATTTTTTCCCATTAAAAACAGTGTTTAATCAACACACGAAATTCGATTTTTCCCATTGTTTTCAAAAAAACTAAAGTATCGTCACTAAAACCACTATAACTACGAGTATGTGTCAGACCAAAACCTATGTGTTAGGTGTATAATGTTCACTTTGCCCTTTATTGGCAAAGGGTAAAAGAGAACTGTGTCAGGTAATTATGACCACATGTGAACTTCACATGTAGTTACATTTTTTATATTATGTAATTTAATCCGGTAAACCAAACGTTTTTTTTGGTACTTTTTGTTTTTTAAAGTTAAAAACTGGGTCGTGCTTTTAAATTTTTTGGTAAAATAAAAGTAATTCTATAATTGTATTGTCTATAACAAGAATATTTTCTTAACTTTTTTTAAATCTTAAAATAACACAAATTGGGCTGCGTATTTTAAAATTTTCAGAGTTAATTGGAATCAAATATTTAATTGGTATCCAGCAATTATATGAGAGAATTTAAAGAATTTAACTTTAGAGAGAAAAAAGATCGTGGTTTGTAGAAATAAATTTGCCTTAAGATAAAACTTGGAATCGTTTCCGATAGTTTAGGTGAATTCTCTAAATTCTTGGATTCAATTGCTTATTTTTAATTACAATTGTTCCTTGCTCTGCTAAAGAGAAACACTATATTCGTAAGAAAATCATATTTTCATATCTTAGGGCTCCTAGACTACAAACAACATAGTTTTTTATTTGCGACGATCTGTTGATCTGTTTGGTCAATAATAATTTTCAAATGAAATAAGATATCAATTTCAAATTTAGTACATACACTAGTGAGCAAAAAAATCGACTCAAACGATTTTTGCTTTATTTAACACTGATCCTTGGATTTAATTTTCAAACAGTGGTATTATTAGAATGCTGATTTCTACTTTTTCCAATAGTAATACCATTGAAATTATATAAAATTTAAGAACCCAATCTCTTTCACCCCCTCCTCCTTACCCAGTTAAAATTACAATTAATGAAAAAATAACAATTTTCGGAATTTGACTCTATGAGCCCTGGCAAAAGACTCACTTCCTCCACCATTATAAATAATTATGCAATAAATTTGTTTATTATCCAACAAAAAACAAGGAAAATTCACCCTCTTTCACCCCTTCTCCTGAAGCAATATCGCTCAACTGTAGGTTCACGTTCTTTACAGACGTTATATGTCTACCCAATTTGAAACTGACATCTCATTTTCAAAAGTTATTGTGCCAACAGACCGACAGACAAATAGTCCGACATAAATGTATGACTATGTTTTTCGGGATCTAAAACGTGAAAAAAAAGAAAAAATCTCAGCGAGTATATTTTTCACGTGTATATATTATTTCTCTTTGGCAAGAAAAAACTATTTTTGGTAAATTATGTATGTGAAGGTTATCAGGCGAGTTTCCATTTTCAAATTATTCCCATTTGTAATTAACGGCAACACCATTTTATAACACTGTAAACAAAAGGGCTGAGAGAAGATGTTTATACGAGTAGCAACTGGAATTTGACGTTGTATATTAACATAAATTTATATGGCACATTTTGAAGGTAACATATTTGCAAATCACAACAATAATTTAATTAAACAAGTATTATTTTGGTCTTGCTATGTAGAAGATGTGTTTTGTACGTGGACAGATCCTGAGAAGCAGTTAGAGTAGATTTTAGATCTTCTAAATTCGGTTAACCACAATATACAATTCATAATAGAAATAGAAACTGAAAGCACTAACTTCTGGATCTAAAAATGATCATGTCGGATTAAAATTTGGAGTTCGATAGTCTAGGAAATCTACCTACTGATATTGTAATTTGTGCTGATGCGAATCAGTCATGGAAAATAAAATGTTTACCTACTTTTTAACTGGTTATTTACTATACCGTCAAGCACTTAAAATTATAAAAATAATTAAAAACTATCAAAATCATAACCAACGACAACGAATGCAGTTATAGAGAAATTAATTAAAAATAAAAAGAAGATAGAACAATTGATACATTTTTATCTACACAAACATGAATAAATCTCTAAAAACTAGCACACTTTAAATCCAGTTGGTTTATTAAGTACAAAAATCACAAATTACTTAGCAAAATTCAATATTAATATATTTTCAGTCAATAGAAATAATTTTAGTTCAATTCTAGTAAATAAAAAAGAAAACGAGATAAATCAGGCATGTATGAAATATGACTGTAATATTTGTGATGCAAATTACATAAGAAAAACTGGTAGATCAATAAACGAAATACTAAAAGAACATGAAAATTCAATTAAGTACAATCGGAAAATTTTTTATACAAACTTTGACTTGAACAATACTGCCATCGCTGCAGACGCTAATTTACACCGAATTTTCAGTGTATCAAAAACTATTCGCAGAGATTGAGCCATAGCTACTTATTACAAAATGATAAAAAAATGGCGTTTCCTGACAGGACTATAAGCAGGTTGCTCTGAGCCGAGCTGAGAAAAGAGGTAGGCCCGAGGTAACATATAAATTTAGGATTACATGAGGATTTCTTACAATTAAGACAACAGTTATATCCAGAATTCAAAGTTTAATATTAGTTTCGTGTGAATAGAACATGATGATCCTTTGAGTTTGAAAATTATCTAAAAGTGAGAGTATACGCAAAAAGTATAACGACTCTGGTATACAATATATAACAGTAAAAAAAATATTTAACAACTCGCACAAATCGGACTCTATGACATTTTTTTTAGATGAGCAGGGTAACATGCATGGTCAAATTTAAGTTTTATAATAATAGGAAAAAATCTTCTTCTTCAATCAGAGAAAAATGGGTTTTCCCAAATATTATATAGATTTTAGCACTTTGAAGATACATATACTGTTTCATAATTGCCGAAAAAGTAAAGTTTTAAATTACATGGAAAAATTAAAAAGGCAATAAAAAGCAATAGATATGTCACAAAAACCCAATTAGATTTTGAAAATATTTTAATCCTTGATAGCGTATAAGACAGATAAATTTGACACTCTAGTTGTAGGATATTTTATTTTGTAAATTAGTTCAAACTAGGATCTCTTTGAGAGTAATCGAGTAGACCGAAATATGGCAGAAATAGAAATGTAATTTGTGAACAAAAGTGTCTATTTAATTCGTATATAGTGACTTGTCGGACGAAGATTGTCAGTAAGTTTCGCCCTCCTATTACGGCGGGTTCAAGGATAATAGTGAACCCGTCGCGTCGTGCCAGGATATTAGAATTGCTTATCACACTAGAAGTACAGTACTATATTCCCTCTAGTGAGGTTTGGATTAAAAGTTCCACATCAAATAAAGTTTAGGTTTGTTGGCTACTAATACCTTTTGAGATATGACTCTTAAACGTTGGTAAACGCCCGCCAGGTTGTCCATTATTCTTCTAAAAATGCGAATCTTTCGATTCGCCTTTAGTTGTTATACCAATGTCATCTATGTCTTCGAGCGGTAAGCTCGAGAAGGTGCGTTTCTGCAATAAATGCCAGCCGTGCTGTGCCACTCTGCTTGAAAAGACTTTGTAAGTCACCGACAGTGTGCAGTATAAGTATCTATTTGTCATAGTTTTCCGTTAGTACCCGGATAAGGGCTGAAAATGGTGTTCTCGTATTTGCTGAACCTGGCCCAACTGAGGAGCCGTAATACGGCGAAACGCGGCTTAAGATGGTTCAGCACATACAAAAAACACTTAAGAGGACTTCTTAAAATGCAAATCTTTCGATTCGTCTTTAGTTGTTATACTAATGCCATTGTTCTTGAACCTACTGTACTTTTAATAAGGGTCTGCGTCCGACAAGCCACTATATATTTTTTTTAGTAGAATAATGTTTCAATGTGTTTTGGTGTTGATATGAATTTATAAAGGAGATACAAATCTTAAAAAAAAAACTTACGAATATTCATTAGAAGAATATCTTTAACCACAAATTGGTATAATATGTTTTGAAAGGCTAGACCCTCATTTTCACTTATCAAACTAAGTTTGTACGTACATTTACCGTAATTTCAGCATGTTCCATGATACTACCTCAACCAAATGATGTGAAAAATATGTAAGATATATAGATAATTATTATTTTCAAATCTATAAATATTTTTGCGTTAATACTTGGCCAATTTTAATGGTTTATATGAACGTACCTTGTCACGGTAACAGTTTTTACAGGCGTATAAAAGACTCTTATGATATATTGAAGATGTAATATACCTTCCTTTTAACTGTTTATTGCATTACTTTTACATAAGTAACGCAATAAATAGTTAAAAAGAAGATATATTACATCTTCGATATCATAAGCCATTACTTTTTCTTACCTTAGTTGGCGCTAGTTTACTGGACGGTAAAAAGGCGGCAAAGCTTCCTTCTAACGTATCTGGTTTTCCACAGATAGCATGAGAAGTGTCACAGTAGTAGGAACACTTTCCATGGAAACATAGATTATCGGAAGGTGAAACAAAAAATGTATTTAACAGATCACCATCTGCTTTTTGATATAGTTCTGAGGTCATGTTAAGCAATCGTCCTGTTACAGGCATAGCACGTCTAAAGCCCAGCAGTCTGAAAATAATAAAAAAAATGATTTAATAATGTTTAGAACACATATTTAATGAGGCAGAATTTTTTTTAATTACATTCTACTTGTGATATCGAGAGTCACGATACACCACAAGATCCCACCGACTAGGCAACATATAGTAAAAAAGCCTTGCCTATATTGTTTTCAGAAATATATGCCAGTGTCACTGAACTAATATCAGTTTTTGTAGGGTATTCACCTAATCCTAAAGATGGTATTATTTACCTTTCTGTTGCGCTCACATTTTATCGATACCTAAAAAGAGTAAAAAGTTCATGGCAAACAACTACTAACCAGTCGTATTGCTTTCAGTAATAACAAAGGATTCCAGAACCTTCAAAGGTTATCAGTAAGCATCGTTCAAAATATCTGGAAGGATTTAATATTATTAGCGGTCACCAATATGGCTTTCATAAGCAAAGATCTTTTAGCTTATGTTACGTGTCTGTAGAACAACGCAACTTAACATCATGAAGTGTTTGGAATGACGGGTTGTTGGTTACGCTGCTGTCTTACTATACGTCTGAGAGCCTTTTTGATACCTTCATAATCAATGTACACACACTTATAGAAAGTGGGTAACCACAATGGGTCCCACGACATGTAGATTATGTGGTGAGGAGAAAGAAACCTCCATGTGCGCTTTAGCTCGGAACACACATAAACTGTTCGAAGATCTACATCGTAGCGACAAATTATTACATAAAGGGCTTCGAAGAAGCTAAAGGCTTAAAGGAACGACGCTCATGTAACCAAGAGAGGGAAGTAAAGCAAGCCAAGAGGCTGCAGTGCATAAACAGATACTATCGCCTACCCAACCTACAGCCAACTAACTAAGCAGACCCCTCTTTTTTCTTTGCATTAATGCTATACTGAAAAATAACAAAAATCCAATTTATAGCTCTGCTGCTCGTGAAAATATCCTTGGACAGAAAAACATTTATTTCAACGCTAAGGCGTGGAGATATAATTGGTTGGCTACTGCTGAAAACTGCATTTGAGTATTGACTCTTGATTTCTAACTATTTAAAAATTGTTAAATAAGTTATATAGTTTGTTATGGCTGACTTTATCTTGACTTTAATTTAACGATTTTTTGCATGTGAAGTTGTCTGGTGTGGCAAGAAAATCTTGAATGTGCAAGGGCTATTTTTGTGATTATCTAAAGCTCCTTTAAGTAGACGTAAAATCAGACCCGGAAGTCAGGTTGTAATTTTAGGGGAAGGGCAAGGAAAATTTTTGATGCGGTAGTTTTTTAAAACAGACGACCCAAAAGATATAAAAAATTGTTTGCTCTTATAAATATGCGCTGATTTTAATTGTCCAACGAATGAAAATATACATGATTACTTAATGATAAAACCTTTTGCCAGTACTCAAGGAAGCAGCCCTCCAACTTTTTTAAAGCAGTTGCTGGAATTTCAATTTCAATAATCCAATTTTACCTGACGTGAAAAGGATGTTTGCTACGTCTTTTATTATATATAGGTATAACGACGATCTACTAAGTTTAGATTCGGTTCAGCAAGGATTTTATTTATTTAAAAATATCACCGCGCTATTTTGACTCTTTTTTTAACGAATTTTTTAGCTCGCTTTTTACATGCACTATTCTTTAGTCCTATAATTGGAAGGTGGCATCCACCTATAATTAAAAGATGAAATATAAAATAGTTACTTACATCTGCAAAACATTTTGTAAGCCACTGTTCATATGAGGATATATAAATTATATTTTTTAAACTGTTTCCTAAGCTAAAGAAAAATTAAAAATTTGGATCACCTCAATTTGTGAGGCTTATGGTGTACTAAGTTTAAAATTATAAGTCATATTTTTTTGTTAAAAACTAGAAGAAAATTTATGGAAATTTTTATAGTTTTCTTTGGATCCATTTTCTATTCAAATTTTTTAGCCAAAAAATATAAGTTATAGTTTGAACTCGAGTAGATGATAAGCCCCACAATTGATGTCACTTTGGATTTTTCTTATGCTTAGAAGATATTCTAAAATAATATAATTTTTATATCCTCAGAGCTTGGAAGCGATGAATATATATTTTTAACTGGACTCTTTACTTAAAATTTATTATTATGTAAATAGGTACATCCACTTGCTTATGTCATCTCGTTCTGCTCTTTCGTTTATCGGATAACCGAACTTTTTTACCTGACTGTTCCAAGTCAAAATCAAACAGACAGCACGTCTCTCGAGCGCATCATAGGCAACATTATCAAATTACTTAGGTGTTCTCTACATAAAGAAAATTCGCAAATAATCATTTTTTAAAATTTTTATTTTAGTATAAATTGTAAACTAAAATTATATATATTCCTGAATTTACGTGTGACTAGGGTACTATTTACTTAGTTACTTTTAAATTTTGCATTTACGGAAATATTTGCCTGGTATCTTGAATTGCTTTATTTTAAGCTATAATCTGCAAATAGCAAGTACACAAGATTTTGTGCTTCATAACAGGAAAAAAAACGGATTCAAAACTCTTATTTGGCTCGAATTAAAAATAAAATTGCATTTTTTTCTTTGTCTCGCATATTGACAAATACTTGTCGCAGAAGGATTCCTGTTATGTATAACAATAGTAAACGTTTCAGTAATACAGCTTTTAAGAGCGTTAGTCAGCAGCCGCGAGTTTTGACGAATGTGCCAGGTCAAAATTTGAAAATATGGTGACGCGTAACGTATAATTGGTTAAATACTCGCGGTGGCATATAAAATGGCTTATTTAAATTAATAAATTATACTTTAATTTTAAAGTAAATGAAGATAAAACTTTTAATTTGCGTGAATAAAAGTAGCATCCACTATTTCATGTTATATAATTTAATTGAAGTTATCTTAAGAAAATATTTTTATTTTTTAATGAGATATGATGACCGTGGAAGGCTAGATCTAGCTTAGTTCTATATCAAGTGGACTGAGATCCGTAAAATAGGTCATTTAACATGATCGTTTGACAATTGTGACGTTTATGGAAATGGAAATTTCAATCTTTGAAGTAATTTGGATGTAACAAGATTAGCATGCCGGATTTAAAAAACAACAAAGACAAACGTTTTAAATAAGGTTAAAAAGGTAACGTGTTCTTCCTTGTTTCTACAGATATTTTAACCCTAACCTAAAATATGGAAAGTTAATTTGAGGGACTATTTTTTGGGTATAGAATTAAAAATAAAGTTTCAGAATTTTTGTCTAAGCGTGTATGTAGGTATATATACACTGGTGAGCAAAAAAATCGACTCAAAACTATTTAGTGTTCATATATTTTTACTGATTTTAGTATCATTGAAAGCCAGTTCTATTCTCTTTCTAATGATACTAACTAAAATGATTGAAGGGGGAAACAAGGAGAACAAGGATTGAAAATAGAGGTAAGAGAAAGGAAAAATTAAACAAATTTTAAGTTTAACAATTAAATTTATTGATAAAAACCAAAATCAAAATTTTGTATTACCACCCTAGCCCTTATTATTGCTGCCAGCATGGAGCAGGTGAGCTTTTTCAACACTTCAACACTATCGGTGGGATTTTTCCCTTTAAGTCCCTCAGCGATGCAGGAGCTGGATTTCTAGCACAAGTTCTTCTTTTGAGCTCATCCCACATGTGATTGATTGAACTGAGGTTAGGACTCCGTGTAGGCCAGTCTAATGTGGGTATTCCTACTTCTGCCAGGTATTGTTGCACCTATGCAGCAGCATGTGGCCTCGCATTGTCGTCCATTAACACAAAGCTATCGCCAACAGACCCAGCGTAAGGAATGATATGTTCCTGCAAGATCCACCGCTACGAGTTCCATCAGTCACGAAAACTAAATCGGTTTCGCATCCAGGGAGATATCTACCCACACCTTGCTAGAACTTCCTCCGTAGGCGATCATTTCAGTAATGCAGCACTGCGCATAGCGCTTCCCAGGCCTCCTATAGCCTCATCTTCGTCCATCACTGCCATGTGGGAACTCGTCGTAGAATAAAACGGAGCGCCATTGCTCTAAGGTCCAGTCGACATGTTTTGTGCAAATCTCTCGCACTTGTGAATGAACTGCTGTCAATTTAGGCCCGTTAGCTGGTCTCTTTCGAGTTAAGTTAGCCTCTTTAAATCTTCTTCTGACTATCCAATGACTGACAGCCTGAAAACGAAATTGTCGGAGCTCCTGCTGGACAACGCCAGTCAAGTGACGATTTCTTTGAGTTGTGTTGACAATGAAGCGGTCGTCTCGCTTCGAGGTACACCTTCTTCTCCCTAATCTTGGTCTCCGTGTAAAGGTGCCAGTGTCTTGGTAACGCCTGTAGGCTCTGGATACAGCTGACTGGCTCAGGTGTAGTTGCGCAGCGACTACACGTTGGCTATGTCCTTTTTGTTTTTTTCGAGGTGGTATCCATTTTCCGATGACGAAATTAGTCAGCATGTATAGTTCGGATAAACGAATGATATAGAAATGCACTTGTATGTGTTTTTATAGAGATGAATAGTGCGCAACGGGTACGTTGCTAAGTGAGCAAACACGGTTCTATTGAATAAAACCATTTTAATCAGTAAAACTTTTTGGAAGTCCAAATGTTTTTGGTATGATTTGCAAGAGTGGAAAATCAGCATTCTAATGGTACCAAAAATAATACCACTGTTTGGAAATTAAATTCAAAGATCGGTGTTAATGAAGTACAATCGTTTGAGACGATTTTTTTGCTCACCAATATATATGGTGACACGTGACGTTTAATTGATGATTCACGATGGATAGCCTATTAGACCTTTCGTAAGAACAACTGAATATATTGATTTGAAACTTTTGTTTCTTTGGTTGATATTTAAAATATTTTCAGCCATGCAACGCATCTTTGGAAAGGAGCGACAACGCTGATATTTTAAACGGAACATCCTGTATTTTATATCATTTTTGAATTTCCTATCTGCTTATAATTAACTTCTTTTGGTACTATCATATATCTCTTACAGTTATCAAGATTTTAATTATTTTCCATATTTTCATTGAGAAAACATGCCTAATTAAATATTAAAATAACTATGCTTCTAAAATTTCCAGAAACTCAACTCCAAGTTAAGATAAGTTAAGATCCACAGGTATCACATACTATAACTAAATCCTATTTAGAGCATACAGCACCCTGTATATTATTTCGTTTCAAAGAGTTGTTGGTTGCTATTTTTTCATATATAATGATCCTATACCTAACTTGAATATTTTTTGGATTATAATCATTGGTTTAAAATGGACTTTTAACAATAATAGACTTTGGAATTATCATCACGTGAGTTTGACGTTTTGTCATTATTTATTAGTTTTTGTTGGCGCTTTATATTGTTAACTGTTATGTTAGTATAAAGTGTAAAATAAAATATCTAGTAAGATGTAAGATAATAAGTATTCGAATACAGTTCTTAAGAATGACTATTAAGAAATTTAAAGAGATTGAGAAAAATTTTCGAAAGCACTCAGAAGTTTACCTAGGCATTTAACTTTTAATGAAGAAAATGACATAAATGTTTTGGCTTATTTTTATGCCTTGCCGCAGTCATCAGTAAGGGGTGTAGTAGATGAAAATGATCTAAGGTACACCTCTATTCTTAGAAAATTGCATAAGCATAATATGGAGGACTACAAATTTACCAAAGTTCAAGCTCAGAAACCTGAAGATTGTCCACAGCGGGTAGAATTTTGTGAAAATCTAGTAGTTCATATTCAAGAAAATTCAGAGTTTTTAAAGGAAATAATTTGGCCTGAGGAGTCAAAATTTTCTCGTGAGGAAAGTTTTTAAGCGAAAAAATGATAATTTTCGGGCTACCGCAAATCTGCATGTTGTGAGTGATTCTTCTTTTCAAGAAATGTTTAGTTCGGTTTAATGATGGGCAATCTAATACTTTATTTAATATATGACGAAAAGTTAACAGCCAGAAAATATTTGGAATTAATATCCACATTAGTTGAGGATTTTACAGGTAATCTTCTAAGGACAAAATATTAAATTCCTGATATCACAGCAGTAGTAAGCGCTGAGTTATCCAGAATTTTCGAGAATCTGTGGTTCAAACGCTGGAATTGGCCTCCCAGGTCACTTGCTTTCCCACCTCTAGTTTTTTATCTTTGGGGTATATTGAAAAACATTGTTTACAAAACACTGGCAAATACTAGAAAGGAGTTGAAGAATAGGCCGAATCAAGCTTTTCACTCGCTAGATTCAGCTGAGATAACAAGCCCCACCACAGTGGATACCTACATTTTGGAGTATTTGGAGGAAGATTTAAACAATTATTAAAACGATTATTATTAAAAACATCATATGGCTAACAATTCTGATAATGATAACCGCAGATTATTTTTGTCTATTTAGCTATTATAAGATTCAATTAGTTTTAATGTTATTATTATGAGTATTATTATTGTTAAGTAATAAATAACGACAAGACGTTAAACTCACGTGATGATAATTTCAGAGGATACTTAATTAAAAGTCTCAATAAAAATTTAAAACAATATCTGATACATTTATTAGATAAATTATTATAATACAAAAAAAAACCGGCCAAGTGCAAGTCGAACTTAGTGTTCTGTATGATGATTGCTTTTAAAATAAAAAAAAAAATGTTACGGAGGCACAAACGATCAATGACTTCACAAAACACACTCCAAATGAGTTTCAACAACAAGTTCTTTTTTCCGATCTGTACTGAAGACTGATCACCTTGAAATTTTTTGCTTTTTATTTATCCGATAAATTATTAAAGATAATGCACTTGTGATAATTTTATTTCAATCTACACCCTGTGGAGAATATTCCAGAATCTTCTCAAAATTTTTTGATCACTACTTTTCGAGATAAGGGGGGACAGCGATATTCGCAAAAATTTATAAAATATAAGAAGAAAATTATCGATTTAACATACTGTACAAATTTGTTCAAGACCGTATACAAAATGGATCTTCAATTTGATGTTTTAATATTTATATTTTTACTTGTAGTATATTATATGTTTTATAGTGTTACAATAATTAAAAATTTAATACAAAGTTGAGAAGCTTAAACTAGTCTTTTAAGCTAAAACTTCTTGAAAGAGTATTTTTTAAATGGGCAATAATTTACTTTAATTTGCACATTCAAAATAGCAATTTTAAGCAGAAAGAAACTACTAAGAAATATAAAACTTTTATACATAAAGACTTAAAAACGTTAGTTTTAAACTAACTGCCGTTATTTGACTAACTTTCCTACTATACGATTAAGTAAATTGTTCGTACACAACTAAACAGTAAGATAAAGAAGAAACGAGAAGTTTGTAAGAGTAAATAAGGGTACGACATTTCATCAAAAACTTGAAGTCATCTCTTACAGAAAGTTATATGTATTTGATATGAAAATAAATGTTGGATATTCTTAGTGGAACATTGCAACTATATGTAAGTCTGCATATTTTATATTTTATTTTAAAAAACATTGAAAAATGTAACTAACTTCGCTGCTAGGTATCTTTCTTGACCTTATTTTTAATGTTCCATACGGAACACTTATCAGTGTCCGTATGTCACACCCGATTTTCTCGGAAACTATTTGACATATAAAGTTGAAATTTGGCATAAATATAGGCTTTGATGGCCCAATCCGAACCGTGTAGTTTTGAAAGTTAAATTTTGACTTAAGGGGTTGTCTTGTAGGAGTAAGTAAATTTTTTTTTTTTAAGATCATCAGCTTGTGAAAATACGAGTTCGAAATATATGATGTAATACTTGGGCACACTTTTCTTTGTATTATTTTAACACCCTATCTTTAAAAGTACTGATCGAAACATTTTGAAAAAATTCTGGAATATTCTTCAAAAACCTGAGCGAGAATTATCACGAGTGTATTACGTTTGACAGTTTATCTGGTATAAAAAAATTATGTGCCTTGACAATATTGAAGAGGCTGGAGTATGGTGGAGATAAATAAATTTTCAGTACCGCGCGTCGTTCCTCTGGCGACAAAATAATTTTATTTTATTTGTTTATAATTAAACAAGTATCTAAGTCGTAAATATTTGTTTTACACTTTTGTTACTAGATTCTAGATTCAGCTAGATTGATTTATTGGTTATTAGGTAGCTAAAATGGTATAACTATTATATATTACTGACTAAGAAAAAAAACGTGAAAATATATATTGGATGTTAAGATATACGAGTATACATGTCAGGAACGTCTTGTATTTATTTTAAAGGCAATAACCGTAAGCTAATTGCGCAAGTCCGACTTGCACTTGGCCGATTTTTCAGGACTGTTCTTCTATAGTTTTATAAAAAATGTCCCCAAAAATTTATCATATGTTAATATTTGATGTCAGTAAATATGAATGTGCCAAAACTATTATCGTGGCACGACACCTTAAATTAAAAACATTTATGGAAGTTGTTGCAAAAATAAGTATATACCAAATTTAAAAACATAATGATAATCAAGAAGGCAAAACCAAACCTTCTTGTTAGTATAAACTATAATTATCAATGTGGTAGAAATGTACAGTTTGTAAGAACTTATGTTTAAAACAAAAGTAAAATATTAATACCTACTTAGGGCTTACGTAATGATTTTTTTGTTTATTTTTTGTTCCTTTTTTTCGATTTTCTTAACTGACATATTTTTTTAATTAACCTTTACAGCTAAATAGATTTTACTAAAATTAAGAATAGTTATGTAACAGCTAGTTTCACTAAAGAGATGTCTAACTTAGAACCGAATTAACTAATTACCATGGATTTTAATCCATCTAACTGTTTTGTTGACTTTTGTTTTCGACATTGTTATATTATATATATATATATATATATATATATATATATATATATATATATATATATATATATATACATATATATATATATATATATATATATATATATATATATATATATATATATATATACAAATAAAGAAAGAAAGCAAAAGTTGCCGTATATAACAAAATTCTTAAATATGAAATTATATATATACAATTCGTCATCAAAAGAACAGTTTTATGAGAACATGTAAAATCAAAATCGAGAGACAAGAGCTTCAGTTAAGAAAGGTAAGGCGTTTTAGAATTTTAAAATATTCTTTAATTTTTATCGGTTTAATCAGAATAATTATAAGCTGATTTTCTGATCTGGTATTGCACATCATCATAACCTTAATTGGTTAATTATGGCTCTTGTCAATTTAAATTAGGGCTTACGTAATGATTTTTTGTTTATTTTTTATTCCTTTTTTTCCATTTTCTTAACTGATATATTTTTTTTTAATTAACCTTTACTGCTAAGTAGATTTTACTAAAATTAAGAATAGATATGTAACAGCTAGTTTCACTAAAGAGATGTATAACTCATGATCGAATTAACTAATTACCATGGATTTTAATCCATCTAACTGTTTTGTTGACTTTTGTTTTCGACAGTCGACACTGTTTATAGTGAAACTCTATATAGTGAAAAACTCTTTATAGTGCAATTTTTTCAAGACATAGAATATTTTAATGAAATTTCATGTAAAAAGTCCTACATATAGTGAATCTGTAAAATAGTAACACTATATAATAAAATTTTTACCGGAATTTTATGTATACATTTTTATGCATTTATTGAGATCTTGACCATTTCGGGTTTCCATTTTTATGACGCATTCTTTTGAAAAGGTTCTTAGCGCGTTTATAACGCCTAAGGGTTGGCAATAAATCAGGTAGATTTCTGTGAGAAACCCGGGGAAAAACCCATTTTATAGTCGAGGCCTAGTAATTCGCAAATTCAGGTTCAGTTTCTTTTTGTTTAAGAATCAAGTAAGATGTCCAAGCGAGTGTGTTTAAGTTTAGCTGAGAAAATTAAAGTTTTGGAGAAAGTTGATAAAGGCTGTAAAAAAATTGATGTTGCTGCAAAATTTGTTGTTTCTCCAAGTTGCGTCTCTCTGATAATAAAAAGTCGCGACAGTATCATCAAGAAACCTAGTGTTCCAAGCAGTCGAAAACGAGTACGGGTGAGTACTTACGAGGATGTAAATGAAGCAGTTTTACGATGGTTTCAAGTGGCCCGTACGCATCAAAACATACCAATATCGGGAAATTTAATAAAGCAAAAGGCTCTACAATTTGCTAAAGAATTTAACTGCGTTAATTTTCAAGAGTGGTTGAGTGCCTGCAAGACTCGCAATTCAATTGTTTTCAAGACGGTGTCTGGCGAGAGTGCAAGCGTTAGTCAGGAGGACTGTGACATTCGGACTGAAACTGTTTTAAAAAGAGCATTGAAAAAGTACGAGCCAAAAAACGTTTTGAATTGTGATGAAACCGGTTTGTTTTTTAAATGTTTGCTAAATAAAACTTTTGCTTTTAAAAGTGATGAATATTTTGGTGTTAAAAGAAGTAAAGAAAGGGTGACACTTATGGTTGGAGCAAACATGGATGGCTCAGAAAAACTGAAATTACTGCTCATAGGTAAAAGCAAAAATCCTGGTTGTTTAAAAGGAGTTAAATCTCTGGAGTTAGATTATGAAAAACCAAAAGTGAAAGATTGTGATGTTTATAGACAATTGTCCTGCACATCCAGTTACTGTAAGTAAAAAATTAAGGAATATTGAACTGATCTTTTTTCCACCAAACATGACCTCCAAATCGCAACCTATGGACCAGGGTATTATAAAAAACATAAAACATCATTACCGAAACAGAATTGTTCACAAAATTGTTAATGCGATTGATAACAACCTTCCAGTCCAAAAATTGATTACCCTTAAAGAGTGTATAACCGAAGTCGCTAAAGTATGGAGTGAAAATGTTTCTCAGAAAACTATCAAAAACTGCTTTTCTAAAGCAGGTTTTACTGAAAAAATTGACGAATAGGAAGAAGAAGACGAAATGGATCTCGTTACCTTAAAAAGGCAATGGGGCATTCTACAAAAAACTGCTACCGTCGACGCAGATTTTTTACTTGAAGATTTCTTAGAAATCGACAATGATGTTGGCACGACAGATCTCCCAACTGACCAAGACATAATTGACGATATAAAAAGTATAGAAGAACATGAAGAAGAAACTGAAACCGGGGAATGTCCTGCTAAATTTAGTGAAAATTAAATAAGAAATGCATTTCACATTGTGCGAACTACTCTCGGGGGCCAGGAAAGTGTACCTAATCAAATCTTTATGCATTTGAATAAATGCGAGAATTTTGTTGAGCAACAATTATTTTTCAAAAGTAATGTTCAAAAGAAAATAACTGATTATTTTTCCTAGTACATATGTATTAACAGATTTTGTATTATTCTTTTTATTTCGTATGTAGTACATACATACATAAAGTCCGTACGTTATATCTTTACACGTGCGTCATAGTTTTCAGGCAATATCCCAGACGACTATTATATTTTTTGTCTCTTTTTACCAGTACCTACGATTTATTGCTGAAAAGAGACAAATAATATAATAGTCGTCTGTTATATGGCCTGAAAACTATGACGCACGGGTAAAGATATAACGTACGGACCTTATGTATGTATTTAGCCCTGTACATGCTATGTACTATTTAAACTTTCAAATGTTTAATAAAATCTGTTCTAATCATTCAATTTTTTTTGTTGTTTGTACCTTATAAAATACAAGTAAATGATTACCAATATAAAATACATACATAGCAATATATACGGATTTTTTCTTTATATAGTGAAAAACTTTCTATAGTGAAATTTCGGTCAACATTTTGGTCTTTCACTATATAGAGTGTCGACTGTATACATATATATATATATATATATATATATATATATATATATATATATATATATATATATATATACATATACATATATATATATATATATATATATATATATATATATATATATATATATATATATATATATATACATATATATACATATATACGAGTATATATATATATATATATATATATATATATATATATATATATATATACAAATAAAGGAAGAAAGCAAAAGTTGCCGTATCTAACAAAATTCTTAAATATGAAATTACATATATATATACAATTCGTCATCAAAGGAACAGTTTTATGGGAACACGTAAAATCAAAATTGAGAGACAAGAGCTTCAGTTAAGAAAGTTAAGGCTTTTTAGAATTTTAAAACATTCTTTAATTTTTATCGGTTTAATCAGAATAATTATAAGCTGATTTTCTGATCTGGTATTGCACATCATCATAACCTTAATTGGTTAATTATGGCTCTTGTCAATTTAAACATATAAATACCAATTTAGACCAGTTTTAAAGTTAAATCTATTTAGTAAATCAAGAAGTTAGTGTCCTTTTACTAGAATTTTTATATGAAGTATATAAAAAATATGAAATCTATATTTCAAAAATAAAAAAGATCCTTAAAATAATATTCCTAAAAACATAAGATCTTTCGCTGCCAACGATCGATAGAAAAAAGATTTCTTAAAATGTAATGGAAAGTTTAATATTTTCAGGCTTAAGCATTTTGAATAAAATGTTATTCAGGTTAATTTTTTAATGTGTTAATATTTATAGACTCTACAAAATATAATTTTTTAAACTGTGTTAGAATTTTAAAAATTGTACCAATTAGAAAATGTATATTTTTTAGTGCAAAATCTGGAAATCGACTTTATTTATCAACATAGTCTCCTTCAAGAGCGATACAATCAGTCCAATGATTTTCTAACATTTCTATATCTTTCTCGTAGAAGGATTTGTCTTTGCCTTCAAAATAAGCCTCAGTTTCGGCGATTAACTTCTTCATTGGAGCCAAATCTCTTTCCCGCGAGTATTTTTCTGAGGTCTGCGAATAGATGATAGTCGATGGGGACCAAATCTGGAGAATACGGTGGATGAGGAAGAAATTGGAACTTTAATTCATGCAATTTTGCCATCGTAACCATTGACTTGTGACACGGTGCATTGTCTTGATGAAAGAGGACTTTTTTCTTATTCATTTTGGGTCGTTTTTTTTGCGATTTCTGCCTTCAAACGCACCAATCACTTTATTCGCTATTTTTTTTTTCTCAGCACAGTCGATGAAAATTATTTCATGCGTCTCCCAAAATACAGAGGCCAAAACCTTTCCAGCCGACTGATGTGTCTCTGGTCGCTTCGGGCGGCTTTCACCGGCTGTTGTCCACTCAACTGACTACCGATTTGATTTCGGTTTGTAGTGGTGGATCCATGTTTCATCCATTGTCACATATCGCATGAAAAAATACTTTTTACTGCGCTTAAACAGGTCCAAACAGCGCTCAGAATCATCAACACGTTGTTGTTTTTGGTCCACTGTGAGCAAACGCGGTACCCATTTCGAACAGAGCTTTCTTATGCCCAAATGTTCATGCAAATTATGACCAATACGTTCTTTTGATATCTTTAGGGTGTGAGCTATCTCACGCAATTTCACTTTACGGATCAATTTTTTTTTTATGTTTTCCAGTGTAAGTACCTCATTTAGGCGTCCAGAGCGTTTAGCATCATTTGGATCGGTACAACCGCTTTTAAATTCAACATATCAGTAAATGATGAGTGATTTTCCAGTGGCAGAGTCCCCGTAACACTTATCAAGCCATTCTTTTGCTTGAACGGTATTTTTTCCCGCCAAAAAACAGTGTTGAATTAGCCTACGAGATTAGATTTTTTTCATTGTTTTGAAAATATCAAAGGTAGCGTCACTAATACCACTGTAACTTGTAAATTCATCATCGAAATGTCATGAAATTTTGACACGTATCGTTTGAAGGTTGGTACTTCCTAAAAATCATATAGATTTTTTGAAACGGGCGACATCTATGTGTCAGACCAAAAACTTTTCAGCCTACGTATTACTTATCTTTCACGCTAAATATATTTCAAATAAACAAATCTAAATGTTCATAAAGGTTAAATAATTTATGTCTTAAAAACAAGCCCAATAGCTAGGGCGAAGATTATCTATAAAAATTAACCGTAAATCCGATACCTTTTCACAGATTTTCTATGTATGAAATAATTTCTCTCTCAAGAACTGACCTTGTCACCTTGAATGAAAATAATCGTAAACCATTCCACGGATTTCTATATGTTTTGGTAAATACGTGTAATATGATATTTTCGAAAAACCCATTGCCTGAAATAACTTGCCACCCCATAATTACCCCAGCGGCTAAGGTCACTACTCTTGATAAATAAATAATTGTCAGATTTCTATGATTTTTGTAAATATGTCGAGGTGTCGGGTGTTACTATTCTTGGGAGTAGATTTGTAATTGTCTTGTAGATCATAAGTTCCATATTTTTCCCCGTTAGGTCTTTCTCCTTTATTATAGAACTCTATCTAGTCTATTTTCAACTTGATATGTTTACCTCTGAAGATATATAATAAATCAGATCATCAAGATGTCAATTTAGGTGCCTACAAATCTTTATTTATAATTACCGTCTTATTTCTGTCTGTCTATGATTTTCACAATAATTTCAGGATGTTGGCTAGGGAAAAGTTATACATCGTGAGAGTCGTCATTCAGTATTTATGTAGTGATTGTTGTTAAAATGTCTAATGACTTTCAGGTTAGTTAAAAGAAGTAAAAAGATGTATTTATTAGCCAGTATAATAGTATAAGAACAATTAATTAACCAAAAATCTTCTGTACCAATTGCAGCTTTGATTTTTATATTGAATTTATTGAATTTAATTAAATAGTGAATTAAGACGGCACAACATCCTCTGGTACGAGCTGTAAAACTATACTAGCTGTACTAACATAACTCAACGCTTCTCTAGATGTTGTTAACCCTACTAACAGGTTTAATTTTTTAACAAATTTTAAAATTTGTGTTTCATATTAATTTAATTTTGTCGATTTTTTATAGGTACTGCGAATTTGTGACAGTGTTCTGTAAAAATGTCTCTAAAAAATGTTGTTCTACATTGAAGTAAAATTATCTTTTGTTTGAAAACAAGGAAATCGTACCCCTAAATAACTTGAATTTCTTCAAAGGAAATCACATTATAATTGCTTGTATTAGTTCAATAGGACTCAATATTTCTTAAATACTGTTTTTGGCATTTAGTTTTAATCGTTTAGAGACACCTTATCGAATCTTTACTATTTAAATTTAGATCTGTTCTGTTTATTTTCAAAAGAACCTCCTTAACAATAAGCTGAGGGAAGATAATTTTTTCTTTAGTTTAGCACACGG
Organism: Pachyrhynchus sulphureomaculatus; assembly: GCA_019049505.1. NCBI lineage: Eukaryota > Metazoa > Arthropoda > Insecta > Coleoptera > Curculionidae > Pachyrhynchus > Pachyrhynchus sulphureomaculatus. Next base: position 71,012,326 of record CM032455.1, read on the forward strand.
GTTAAACACAAGGAATCCGTACCCCTAAATATCTTGAATTTCTTCGAAGAAAATCATATACGAGGATGGACTGAAAAGTTCGCGGCCTCACCAAAAAATAATTATAACATTTTTATTTTAGTACCCTCAATAAGCTCATACTTTCTTTGGTTGTCACAGTGTAAACTTTTATTGCTGTAGAATTTGTGGTTTTTTAGGTTAGAATGAGTTTAGTGACACCAAGTGCAGAGTTTTTGGAAAAAATGGAAAAAAAAATTGAACAACGTGCGGTCCTCAAGTACCTGTTTAAAAAAAGATTAACACCAAAGGAGATCCACGATGATATGAAAACAACACTAGGGAAATCTGGTCCGTCATATACCACTGTGAAAAAATGGGTTGCAAAATTTAAACGTGGAGGAGAGAGCATCGAAGATGACCTTCGCTCCTGCCGGCCCACGACGTATACGACTGAAAAAAACATCTGCAAGTGTATGATAGAGTGTGAAAATTAAAAGACCGTAGATTAACTATGAGGGAGATTACAGACTTTATAGGCATGTCGTATGAAGGAATACAAAATATCACTGCCAACGAACTCAGATTTTCTAAGGTTGCCGCTAGGTGGGTCCCCAGAGTGCTTTCAGTTGAACAAAAACGAATTCGACTAACGATTTCTCGCGACTGTTTGGAGATGTTTGAGGCTGATCCGCAAGGTGTGTGACAATGGACGAAACCTGGGTTCACCACTATACTTCAGAGTCAAAACAACAATCCAAGCAGTGGAAAAAATCTGGTGAACTGACCCCAAAGAAAGCGAAGGCAATTCTGTCGGCTGGCAAAGTGATGGCGTCAGTTTTTTGGAATGCTAAAGGTATTATTATGGTAAACTACCTTCCGAAACGCAAAACAATAAACTCGACTTACTGTTGCACCCTTTTCTGTCGTTCACGTCAAAAAATTAAAGAGAAACGCCCAGGATTACTGAGAAAGAAAGTTTTGTTCCATTAGGACAACGCTCGCGTTCATATGTCTGTTGAGTCTACGGCTCAAATTCGTGATTGTGGTTTCGAATTGCTGCCCCACCCTGCTTATTCTCCTGATTTGGCACCTTCGAACTTTCATCTGTTTCCAAACCTAAAAAAAACCCTCGGTGGCCAGAAATTTTCATCGACTGAAGAAGTCGATGCTGCAGTTAACCAGTATTTTGAAGACCTTGAGGAAGAAGGTGGAAGAAGTGCATAGAGCTAGATTACGTCGAAAAATAAAAATACTTTTGTAAGTATTTTATTTTGTTTTCTTGACTAGGCCGCAAACTTTTCAATCTACCCTCGTATAATTGTTTGTATTAGTTCAATAGGGCTCAATATTTCTTAAATAATGTTTTTGGCATTTAGCTTTAATCGTTTAGAGATATCTTATCGAATTTTTACTATTTAAAGTTCGATCTTTCTGTTTTTTTTTTCAAAAGAACCTCCTCAACAATAAGGTGAAGGAAGGTAAATTTTTTTTTAGTTTAGCACATGGTTTGAAAACAAAGGAATCATACCTCTAAATATCTTGAATTTCTTCGAAGAAAATCATATCATAATTGTTTTTATCAGGTCAATAGGGCTCAATATTTCTTAAATGTTGTTTTTGGTATTTAGCTCTAATCGTTTAGAGAGTTTATGGAATCGAATTCGATCTGTTCTGTTTATTTTTAAAGAACCTCCTCAACAATAAGCTGAAGGAAGATAATTTTTTCTTTGGTTTAGCACATGGTTTGAAAACAAGGAACACGTACCCCTAAATATCTTGAATTTCTTCAATAGGGCTCAATATTGGTATTTAGCTCCAATCGTTTAGAGAGAGCTTATGGAATCTTTACTATTTAAATCTCGATCTGTTCTCTTTATTTTCAAAAGAACCTCCTCATATGCAACATAAATTTTAAATTATCTAATTTTTAGAATTAACAACAATTTTTCCAGTTGGTTCAAAGAAAAGAATAAAAAATGTTTACTGTTGTCAAGTATTGAATAAATAACTATAGGTCAGTACGTGCACTTTTAATTCGGGTCATAATTAACTCGTAAATATTAACCACGGTAGCCGGTGCGGGCCGTCGAATCAATTTAGCTTAACTCAAAAAGTTAAATTCACGTTAAATTATTTACAATGGAAGCAAGGCTTACACGAAAGCAATTTCTCATTATGATCCGCTTTGCGACACTACATTACGTACAAAGTTAAACAAAGCAAATGATTATATTTTTATTGTTTCGAAAATTGATTCGGTGAAAAGTGGGTGTTATTTAAACACTTGTTAATTAATTGACGAGGCTGATTTTCTAAGGTTATCTACCTAGCTATGAAGGAAAAATCGCAGAGCTTAAACAAATATATTTTTGCATAACTTTACGAATACATTTAATCTAACATTTCCAGACATATCAATTCCATCTAAAAAATATATATTTTCTTTGCGCCTAAAAAAACGACGCTACAGCGGCTCTCAACTAATCTTCCACACTTGAGGTACTTATTTAGATGTTTAAAAAAAAAGAACTCACAGGGCGCAAAAACAGGACTATAAGGTTGATATCGTAATTCGGTGGATCCATAGCTTTCGGTGAGAGCCTTGTGAGCCCTAGAGTTGTACAACAGCATTTTGGTTCTCTATGAATTCGAACGATTTTTTCGGATGGCCTGTTTAAGGTTTTAGATCGTCCTCCTTAAACCTCTCTATTAATTATGACCTGTTTTTTAATATATTCAATAAGAAAGTCAAGGTAAAAAAAAGTCGACATCAATTTTTTAGAATCCATTATTTCGACTTGTGCTTCGTGGGAGGAGATAATACAACACCTAAGTCTCGTCGTTTGTGACAATTCGCGAAAAATAATTTTGGTCGCGCTGTTAAGCGGTCAAATCTTCTTCAGATATTTCTTTTCCCTCCAATTTTGGCTCTGACATTAGAAGTTTGAAGATACATCTAGTAGGAATTGTTTTCATTCCTAAATCTTTTGGCACAATCCTAAAAACTATAGTTTCTGTTACCTCAACTTCTTTAGAAATACTTGAGGTCGTGATTTGTCGCTCTAATAGTAGCAAATTTTTAACAAGTCTGGTGATTTCCTCAGTGTTTACCTTGAGGTAAGAAGGTTTTCATGATCGATGGTCATCCTGAATTGAGTCTCGACCCCACAGAAGTTATTTAGACAAAAATGGCACCTGAGAATATATTTTCTGGAAGAAAAAAAAGCGTAAAAACTGCAAAACTCAACGAAAATTTTGTCAAAGTCCTTAGAAGAGCGGCAGTAATTTGACAACCATGCAATATTTTGTATGACATCGTTTTCATGGCTAGGTCGATAACTTAAAAAAAACTGATAATTAATTTTCTATTTTAATTTATACTAGCCATGCCCAAGCCACCGCTCGCGTGGACTTGATTCACTATTATCGTCACTGCCTATTCCTTGTGTTACCTAACGTAAAATATATCCTATAACCTGGCCAGAGAACATAGAGTATAAATTTGAAAAAAAAAAAAACACGTAAATCGGATCAGTGGTTCTCGAGTAATAATCGCACTAAAGGAGGGACGGACGGACAGACAAACAGAGACGTTGCATTTTATACATATTATAAATTATTATTATATAACCTGGCCAGAGAACATATGTATGAATAAAAAAAATACGTAAATCGGATAAGTGGTTCTCGAGTGATAAGCGCACTAACGAACGTACAGACAGACAGGGAGATGTTGCATTTTATATAGATTATAGATATATAATTTCCGTGAAACAATTATTATATTTAAAATTATGAATATTTAGAGTTTACGATGGGTTTTATTTAAACAGGTATATCAGTGGTGACAACAGTGAACTGCTGTGTGCGTAACGGTTTTTTCCTCTCTCTCTCTCTCTATATATATATTTATATATATATATATATATATATATATATATATATATATATATATATATATATATATATATATATAAATATATATATATATATATATATATATATATATATATATATATATATATATATATATATATATATATATATATATATATATATATATATATATATATATATATATATATATATTGTAACATTCATTTTTTCTTAGATTTTAAGACCATGTAATGTTACTGATTTTTCACTTTAAATTGTACTTCTTTTCATTTTTGTATCGAGCAGTATATTAATCAGAAATTGCTAGCCGCTCGGTATATTAGTGTGCTGTGCGGGTTTGCGACCGAATCTCTCGATACGCCGGGATTGGTCAAAGATTTGTATCCGGAGTTTTGGTTCCGGCGTGGCCATATTACCGAGAGAGTGCCCACGGTTTATTTAAGAGTCCGGTGGACAGGAAGGGGGGCTCATTTCCACCGAGCTGCCAAGTAGGTTATTTCGACCAAGCCGCCAAGTAGGCTAATTTCCATCGAGCCGCAGCCAGGCTTACTTCGACCGAGCCGCAGTAGAGGCTCATAGCAACAATTATGAGAGCCAAGTAAAGCACGAGTTTTTTTTTCTAACGTAAAGCCGTAGTGGGCTCTAAGTGTTTCCTACAAAGTGTAAAATCGGTTTTGTGTTCCATCGAAGGCCTAGAAGCCCAAATAAAAACCGTAAGTTACCAGAACATTCATCAATAGACCTATTCCCGAAGTAAGTGTCTTAATAGCAATTTGAACTGACAAAAGGTGAAGTGAAAATCACGTATCTTCGCTTTCGGGGGTAGTCAGGTTTTAGAATTTAAATGTCTGATTTAGGGACTCTAATAATAATAACTACCTGTTAGGCTAGAATTTTTTGTAATCCTTAAAACCGCAGAGGTTAGAACTTTTATTTTAAAATCATGAATAAATTTTCTTTTTATTGATTAAAGCTAGTGTCTCACTGAATACCTATCTTACTTTTCAGGATAATGACGGCTGTACCAAACTGTTTTTTATTTAACAACTGTACACCCTTTCAGTATTTTTTCATTTTTTTTAGCTGAAGTTAGATCCTTTCTATTTTAAAATGAATGGTGCCCAAAAGTCGTACAGCTGAGGTTTTTTAAAAAGTAAGAAAAAAATAATTCCAAAAAGACGTACAAAAATTATCTCTTACCCATATCTCTCTACCAAGGAAAACTGAGCTAGTGTGTGTTTAATTTCTTTAGTTCTTTTAAAATAAGGATCCACTCAATTCATTATCAGAAATTAAAAAGAGGTTGCAAGGAAATTGCGCCCAAGCGTGGGAAAAACAACTTTTCACAGGGTACAAAAGTGCGGGCAAGTTAACACCTTACAAAATGACGCTGTCAACGCGGGGCTTTTGGAATTTTATTTTTTAAAGGGTTCAGTGTACTAGCTATCGAACAAAGTAAAAGCTCTAACTTTTCAGATATTTTTATTTCATAACATTTATTAAAGGAAACTACACTATAGCAATAAGACAAAAGCAGGAAATTTGTAGAATTATTTATTTCAATTTATCTGATGGTAGTATAGATATTTGAATTTTGTTAATCGACTCTAAGATAAGAGATTCCTACTTTTTTCTTAAAAGCTACTTTTATAGTTCAGATTAGCAGATGTGCTGGTTTACTTTAATTTTTGCAGTGTTAGATTTATTTTGCGGAACCGAAGAAAAAACTGTACTTTTTTTCTCACCGATGTTTTGCATGAATATTAAAAATACTTTGCTGATACGAAACGGTATTTGGAGATTTTTTGTAGAAAATTCTTAAGATATCTAGTAAAGGAATTTTAATACAAGGCGATACTTAGAAATTTTTTTTAAAATTGTCGAAGATGTTTTTTAATGTTTGGTAAAGAAGTTTACATATTTTAAGTGCCTTTACATATTTTCTATTTTTGACTATTGGGAGCACAGGAGAAATATTTTCACGACTTTTTAAACAATTCTTTTAAATTGTATTCATTTATCATGGAAGCCTTCAATTTGAAAGTCAATCACCTACTGGAAAATGAATTAGACTATGAACTGAAAATCCGTCGTACTTTCTCAGAACGTCCGGTCGCGGATAAAAGAAAGATTCTAACGAGGATCTTAAGTAAAGAAATATTCCAATAGATCAGATAGGACTAAATGGTTACAAAAAGTTTCAGATTTTTTTTTAAGTCTAATAAAAGTTCTCCTTCTCAAGTTAAAACTCCTGCTTCTCCAAATGGTCACATGTCTCCTTCATTCGTGCATAAATATTTAGATAATAGACCGCATATAAAGATAAATCTATTAGGTGTCCATTTCTCGGCTTTATTTGACTCTGGTGCAAATGCCTCCGTTGTAGGTCAGAATGGTATTAAAATTTTAAGTCGTTTAAGTATAAAAATATGCCATGTCAAAAATAGAAGTGTTACCACTGCAGATGGCAGCCGTCTAAAAGTTTTAGGTACGGTTGAGTTGCCGCTAGTCTGCAATGGTCATTGTTTAGTAATCTCTGCTCTAGTAGTACCTTCTCTATCACATACTTTGGTTTTAGGATGTGATTTTGCACAAAAATTCGGAATTTTTGTAAATTTTAAAGATAATTCGTGGAATCCACAGTCCCTAGAAGTCAATTCTCAAACAAGTTTTAAAGATTGTTATTCAGAAAGTTCTTTAGAAAACCTTTTCTCGCGTCTATGTACCCTAGATGATCTCTCGCGGACGGAACGCTTAAAGGCAGAAAACGTAATAAGCTCTTTCAAAGAAATAAGTAGTAAAGATAGGTTAGGCCGAACGAATAAGATTACCATGTCTATAGATACGGCTGATGCCAGTCCTGTAAAGACAAGGCCCTTCGTCATGTCTCCGTATATGTCAAAAGTATTAAATAAAGAGTTAGACGAAATGTTGAAACTCGGAGTGATTGAAGAATCAAACAGTCCTTGGTGTTCTCCAATCTTATTGGTGAAAAAGGCCGATGGACAGTATCGTCTATGCTTTGACGGAAGAAAGCTCAACGAGGTCAGCAAATTTGATAACTATCCGTTACCGAACATCGATAGAATTTTGACATCACTCAGGAATGCTAAGTATGTATCCTCGATAGATCTTAGAAAGGCATTCTGGCAAATTCCTTTGGACAAATCCTCTAAGGAAAAGACCGCTTTTGCAGTAGTAGGCCGAGGTCTATTTCAGTTCGTCACTATGCCGTTTGGTCTAAAGAACGCTGCTCAAACTCAGCAACGTTTAGTGGACGCTATATTTGGTCCGAAATATGAGCCACATATTTTTACCTATCTCGATGATATATTAGTAACATCGGAAGACTTCGAATCGCATATACGCTTACTTAAAGAAGTAAAAAATAAATTGAAAGAGGCCGAACTGACGATAAATTTGAGCAAATGTGATTTTTTCAAAACTTCTTTAAAGTTTTTAGGCTATATTGTAGGCTCAAATTCTTTGCGTACCGATCCGGATAAAGTAGCAAGCATTGTTAATTATGCGAGACCTACTAATACTACGGAAGTTAAGCGCTTCGTAGGAATGTGTTCATGGTACAGACGTTTTATCGAGAATTTTTTCTACCCTGTTGTCGCCTATTAATGATCTTTTGAAAGGACGAAAAAAAGGACAATCGATAGATTGGACAAAGGCAGCCGAAGAATCTTTTATAAAGATTAAAGAGCTATTGGTTTCAGCTCCCATTTTATCCCAACCAGATTTTTCCCAACAGTTTTATATTTCTAGTGATGCTTCTAATACCGGTTTAGGGGGCGTCCTAACACAGAAAATCAATGGTGAGGAAAGAGTGATAGCGTATGCCAGTAGAACTTTATCAAAGGCTGAACGTAACTATTCGGTTGTTGAAAAAGAATGTTTAGCAGTACTCTTTAACATCGAAAAGTTTCGACCTTACATAGAAGGTGTTCCTTTCACGGTCATAACAGATCATTATAGTTTATTGTGGCTTAATTCTATTAAAAACCCTAGTGGCAAACTAGCGCGTTGGGCGATTAGGCTGAGACAACATACATTTAATTTAATTCATAGAAAAGGAGTCCACAATGTTATTCCTGACGCTTTGTCAAGAATCCCAGATCATACAGTGGACGAAAACAGTCTTAATGCACAAATTGACGTAAGAATAGATACAGTTGATATAGATCGCATTGATCCATGGTACGATAATTTGCGGCAGCAAATTAAAGAATTTCCTCAAAATTTTCCGCAGTGGAAGGTGGAAAATGATTTCGTGTACAAATTTATCCCAAACCGGTTGCCTTTAAAAGTTAATGTACCCGAGTGGAAAATACTAGTTCCTAAACCGCAGAGAGGGGAAATTATAGACTTGTGTCACACTCCTCCTACTTCTGGTCATTTTGGTTTTTATAAAACTCTTTACAGGGTTCAGGAACAGTATTATTGGCCAAAAATGCGTTTTGATATCTTAAAGTTTGTGAGGACTTGTGAAGTATGTGGAGCGCAGAAATCTCCAAATACACTACCTATGGGACTGATGGGAAAAGAGAAAACGGTTAATTACCCTTTTCAAGTCATAGCAGCTGATCTAGTAGGCCCATTCCCACGTTCAAAAAAGGGAAATAAATGGCTTCTCGTGGTTTCTTGCTGGTTTACAAAGTATACCATGCTATTTCCTTTGAAAAGCTCTAAAGCTGAACATATAGAGAGAATTTTGGAAAATAATGTCTTTCTAATCCACGGTGTTCCATCGCTCTTAATATGTGATAACGGTACTCAGTTTACCTCTAAGAGTTTTAAGAGCTTAAGTGAAACTTATGGTTTTAACATCCGTTTTAATCCTGTGTACTCTCCACAATGTAATTTTGTTGAACGTAATAACCGAACAGTCGGGACCGCTTTAAGAAGTTACGTTGATTCACATGACACTTGGGATGGCAATATTTCCAAAATTCAACAAGCAATAAATACCGCAAGACACGAAGTAACAGGGTTCACACCGCCTTTCTTAGTTTACGGCAGACATATACCTCTATCCGGATCGTATTATAAAAATTTAGATTTGGATGTCAATGTTGACAGCGAAATAATTCCGGGTAACAGGGGTGCGTACGCCGAAAATTTAAAAGGTTTAAAAGATATTTTCACCGACGTGCGTAGTAAGATACATAAGGCTTATGAACGGAACAGTAAGTCTTACAACCTTAGAAAAAGGGATTTTTTTTCCTTTAATATAGGAGATCACATTTGGCGAAAAAATAAAATTCTTTCCAGTGCAGCTGATAAATTCACATCTAAGTTGGTACCTAAGTATGTGCATTGCGTGATAAGAGAAAAGATTTCAGACTTAGTCTATGGTTTAGTTAATTTAGACGGGACTAAAGTAGGACGATGGCATATTAAAGACTTAAAACCATTCAAAGGACCTAACCCTAATGAAAGTTTGTCAGAAGAAGAATAATTTATATTTACATTATCTTAATTGCTTTACTTTATTTTTTTGATGTTGCTCTGTGGAGGTGACGACCTCGTTTTTTTTGACTGTTATAAAAGTTGAGCAGAGAATAGCTTACTTTTATTGTTTAATGCTAAGGTTTTGGGTATTGGCCATATCCCAAACTTAGGTTGATTGTGGTTGATGTTTAGCATCGACTCAGCTGTTGCGAGCTTGCGAAGGAGTCATACTCTGGATATATCATAAGACTGGTATGTCGGTGGTCGCGGGATTTGATTTGCTTAAGACCCCAAATAATATCCAGTTCTTGACACTTGGAAGCGAAATTTTGATTAGAGGCAATCCAAGGTGATCTTGAGTTAGGACAAGCGCAAGATGTAGCTCGCGTGGTATGATGTTGAGTCAAAATTTTTATGAGCAATTTCAAAGTTTGTTACCCGAGTGGGTGTATTTCTATTACCTTAGTGGTATATGTTGGGTGCAATTAGGAGTAAATTGATTTTGGTTTATCCAGTAAGTCTAAGGCTTGGATTATTTTGATTTAGACCTTCTTCTGAATTGACAAACTGAGGGTATACTTTTTTCTTTTCAGAGCCGTTTAAACGTTACCTTTGAGTCACTAATTTTTTTAAAATTTTTTTTGCATGGACTCATAGGCGTATGTTGAGTTTTTTCGGTATACTATCAGATTGATAGGAAATTGAAGTCCTGCAGGAGAACTAAAGGCTGATCATTTACGGGAGATGAGAGCAGAGTAAGACAGTCGATTCACAAAGAAATGATCAAAATCTGATACCGAGATGAGAACCTTGTTAAGAGAGGCTAAGCGCAGTGAAGGAAGATTCCTAACCGAATTTTTAGATTTCCAAGAGGTAATCTAGAAGTTTGGGCTGACAGAAAACGGTTATGCCTGATACCTGTAGCAGTTTCTTCTAGAGGCTATTGTCTAGGGAGACGATTAACACCATGATCAAATATTTTAGCTGTCAACGATGCTTTCTTCTTGTTTCTGATTAAGCTGGAAAAGCTCTTGTCGTCTTCAAAAGTTTTGTTGCATTGCCACCGAAATATTGAGAAATTTTTGCTTCATGTAGCTTTTTAAGCTCATTTTCGTTTTTTGGAAATTTCCGTTAGAAGCTTGGTTAAGTCAACCTTGTAAACCTTTTAGGTTGTATCCCATGAGTTATCTGTTTTTACAGGCTGTCATGCACCGGGTGCTAACAGATGCCGTTACGACGTTTGGCAGGAAGTTAGTCTTCCTGAGGAACAGTCTGATTGGAAGGGTAGTCTATGGGGGGTGAACGTTTGACCTTTGGGACCTTTAAAGGTTTTGTTACTCAATGGTTATTTCTATTTGAACCAAAGGAGAGCCTAGCTACTGTAGTCGACCTCAGCTCCAATTAGCCTATTAGTGGTGACAGGCTGTTGGCAGTAGTGTGTTTCGGAACACCCTATTGATTATATTCTTTTTTTTGACTTATGGTGGTGTAGTAGACACCGTTTTAGTTTAGTGGATGCTATAATCTACTCCCTTTTGTTGGTGGACTCCAGGGTCACCATTTCCGTATTCTATTGTCTCCACCTTTCAGTATATCGTAGTGAGGTGTTTGTCTCCTGATATGTGGGATGGATTGAATGTTTTTCGTTGTTGTTCTAGGGCGAGACCAGTACACGAGGGTTCTTCATGCAACTTGGAGAAGCGTAATGCTGGTTAAATTTTATATCTGTGTGTAGCCACCCTGAAGAATGACGGAGGGCGTTTTTTCTGGCTCATGTTTCTAGGCAGATTTGTCACTTTGGTGCGATGTGCTGAAGATTTGATTAGCTTTTGCTAAGAGCTTTCACCAAGCTCGCTATGGAGTTACCATGACCAAGAGTTTGGGATTTGAACTCCTGTATATATTTCTGTATATAGTTCTGTATATATTTCTGTGTATTGGTTGCCTGAGGGCATGTGCTCAAAATGTGTGATTTTGAGTCGTTTTGTTTATGGACTCCTATATATAGGATTATGACTTTAGGGAGGTCCTATTTCGAGACTTGCTGTCTCATACAGTTATATTGGGAATGTTTCCTTGAATGTTAGTTGTGCGCAGACTAATCATTCTGTTCTTAGTGAACATTGCTTTTTGAAGTAGGATCATTCAGTTTGGTGAATTTTAGCTTTTATAGCTATTCACTGTGTTTAGGGTGAATTTTAGCTTTTATAGCTATTCACTGTGCCTATAGTGATATTGTTAGCTTTTATAGCTGCTCACTATGTTAATGGCGAGATTGTTCTTTTAGAACGCAGACTTTGTGTAGTCGAGGACTATTTACAGAGTGTTTTTCGTGGCGAGGAGCCAAGGTTTTTTTTTCTGGCGATGTACCAGAATGTTTTCCTGGCGAGGAGCCGAGGTTTTTTCTGGCGATATACCAGAGTGTTTTCTTGGCGAGGAGCCGAGGCTTTTTTCTGGCGATGTACCAGAATGTTTTCTTGGCGAGGAGCCGAGGTTTTTTTCTGGCGATATACCAGAGTGTTTAGTTGGCGATAAGCTGACGCGTTTTCTGGCGATCAACCAGAGCGTTTTCCCTGGCGATTTTAGCATGTCTAGATGTCTTAGGACGTCGACATTGCGCGAAAGAGTGCGATTATTTTCTGATGCGACCAGTAGTGATACTAGAGTTAGAATGTTCTCTTAGCGGTGAGCTAGGACATTAATGGCGATTTTTTCCGAGCGTTTGTCTGGATTTTCATCCAGATGTTTCTTAGCCTTGTGCTAAATGGTCTTACAAGACTTTTTCTTTTTAGTGTTAGTGTTTGCACTAGAATCACTTATTTTTTTTGTTTTTCTTTATTTAAGAATTTTTATAAATTTCTTTTGCTGAAATAGAAAATTTTCAGACAATCCTTAAAATATTTTAAGGGGGGTGTTCATATTTTGTTTCAGTTCATTTTTTTTGATTTAGACAAGAGTCTAGACAAAGTTAAATTTTTTTTTTGTTTTGGTAACAATAACAGAGCTGATTCTTTTATATAAGAAGACCGCGATTGTTACTTTAGAAAGGTATTTCTTATGTTCATGCAAGGATTTTTATTTACTTTTTGATGTACTTAACCTTAGTGCTTAATTAAGTTAAGTCTAGTTATAAGATTCTTGTGTACATGCAAAGATTTTCATTTGGTTTTCATTGTACTTAATATTAGTGCTTAATTGAATTAAGTCTAGTAGTAAGGTCCGAAGTTTGTAATTTTGTTTTAAGTTCTGACCTTAGTATTAAGTGATAGTGTACCACTTTGTACCTTTTCATAAGTAGCCTTAGTTTAATAGACTAGTGTAGTCTATTTCTTTTTGGAAGGGGGTAAATGTAACATTCATTTTTTCTTAGATTTTAAGACCATGTAATGTTACTGATTTTTCACTTTAAATTGTACTTCTTTTCATTTTTGTATCGAGCAGTATATTAATCAGAAATTGCTAGCCGCTCGGTATATTAGTGTGCTGTGCGGGTTTGCGACCGAATCTCTCGATACGCCGGGATTGGTCAAAGATTTGTATCCGGAGTTTTGGTTCCGGCGTGGCCATATTACCGAGAGAGTGCCCACGGTTTATTTAAGAGTCCGGTGGACAGGAAGGGGGGCTTATTTCCACCGAGCCGCCAAGTAGGTTATTTCGACCGAGCCGCCAAGTAGGCTAATTTCCATCGAGCCGCAGCCAGGCTTACTTCGACCGAGCCGCAGTAGAGGCTCATAGCAACAATTATGAGAGCCAAGTAAAGCACGAGTTTTTTTTTTCTAACGTAAAGCCGTAGTGGGCTCTAAGTGTTTCCTACAAAGTGTAAAATCGGTTTTGTGTTCCATCGAAGGCCTAGAAGCCCAAATAAAAACCGTAAGTTACCAGAACATTCATCAATAGACCTATTCCCGAAGTAAGTGTCTTAATAGCAATTTGAACTGACAAAAGGTGAAGTGAAAATCACGATTCTTCGCTTTCGGGGGTAGTCAGGTTTTAGAATTTAAATGTCTGATTTAGGGACTCTAATAATAATAACTACCTGTTAGGCTAGAATTTTTTGTAATCCTTAAAACCGCAGAGGTTAGAACTTTTATTTTAAAATCATGAATAAATTTTCTTTTTATTGATTAAAGCTAGTGTCTCACTGAATACCTATCTTACTTTTCAGGATAATGACGGCTGTACCAAACTGTTTTTTATTTAACAACTGTACACCCTTTCAGTATTTTTTTCATTTTTTTAGCTGAAGTTAGATCCTTTCTATTTTAAAATGAATGGTGCCCAAAAGTCGTACAGCTGAGGTTTTTTAAAAAGTAAGAAAAAATAATTCCAAAAAGACGTACAAAAATTATCTCTTACCCATATCTCTCTACCAAGGAAAACTGAGCTAGTGTGTGTTTAATTTCTTTAGTTCTTTTAAAATAAGGATCCACTCAATTCATTATCAGAAATTAAAAAGAGGTTGCAAGAAAATTGCGCCCAAGCGTGGGAAAAACAACTTTTCACAGGGTACAAAAGTGCGGGCAAGTTAACACCTTACAATATAAATATATATATATATATATATATATATATATATATATATATATATATATATATATATATATATATATATATATATATATATATTATAAATTATAAAACGCAACGTCTCCCTGCGTGTCTGTCTGTCCGTTAGTGCGCTTATCACTCGAGAACCATTTATTCGATTTACGTGTTTTTTTTTTTTTAATTCATACATATGTTACCTGACCAAGTTTTAGTATATATTATGTTACGTTAAATAGCATGAGGAATAGGCAGTGACAATAATAGTGAATCAAGTCGGAAAAAAGTTTGTCGCTCTTGCAAAAAAACCTAAACAATAAATCTGTAGTCCAAGCGAGCGGAGCTGCGGGCACAGCTAGTCAGGTATAATAAAGATCTTCATAAAAATTACATAACTCTACAAAGATAATGACCTGTTGAGAGAAGAAGGATAACTTTTTTCCAAGCTCGTATACTTAAAAGTAAAATATATAACAGGTTATATTAAACAAAGAAATTTTATATTATTTCTTTTTTTATAATTATACTAAGATTAAGAATATACAAAAAAAAAACAGATGATACCGCAAAAACATATTTATTATTACAATTAAGAAGTAAGTTTTTTATTAATTATTTTGAGTTGGGCAGTTCTGCCAATTAGAATACTTGATACCGAATTTTAAGTGTATAAAAAATTATTCGCACCGAATGAGCCGTTGCTATTTATTACAAAATGATAAAAAAAGAAAAACAACCTTCTCTAAGAGGAATACAGACAGTTTAATATTAGCTCTGGGCTAGGTAGAGCATTTTAAAACAAACTGGTAGGCTCGGGGTAACATATAAATTTGGGATTACATGAGGATTTTTTAAAAACACGACAATAGTTATATCCAGAATTCAAAGTTTGTCATTGTTTTCGTCTAAAGAAGACATGACAATCCTGTGAGTTTGAACATTGTCTAAAAGTGTGAGTACATGTAGGCAGTTTAACAATCCTGATATAAGGTAGTTCTTCATTCATTTTGGGTATAGATAATTACTGTATTTGCGACACTTAAAAAAAAATATGGCTCAAGTCGTTAACACTTCCACATAACTCGCATAAGTGAGATTCAATGACAGTTAAAGATGAGCATGGTATTATGTATGGCCAAATTTAAATCTATAATAGTAGTAATAAATCTTTTGGATAAGTTCAATTGGCTGTGCCTATATTTGTTTGATAAATATGTATTACTGTTTCTTCTGAACTTTTTCCGTCTATTTTGCCATTCTATCATGATTTTTTTTGGTGTAAATATATAGGTATCAGATAATCTTTTTGGAAGCTAATAAGCAGAATTTAAAAGTTCTCCTAAAAAAACGTTCAATTGTAATAATTTTCTTAAAATAATACTAGACACATACAGGATGTATGCAAGTACCGATCGAGGGGGAAAATGTATGTTAAGACTAAAAATAATTACATCATTTTCTAATATCTTAATTTATGGTACACGGATATAAAATCTCTAAATTTGAGATTTAAATATTTAAAAATTAATACATTAGAAATATGATAAAAAAAATTTATAGGTGTATTTTTGATAATAATAAGAAGATCTGCTCTACAAGACGGAAAACCGCATTTTACGATGTTGATCGGTGACTTCAACGCCAAAATTAAAAGCAGAGAGGAAAAAGAGGAAACTGCAATAGGTCATCATGTTCCAGGAGATCGAAACGAAAGAGGAAAGACATTAATAGATTCTCTACATCAAAATAATTTATACGTAATGAACACTTTCTTCAAAAAGAACAAAAACAGAAAATGGACATGGTCTAGCCCAGGTGGTAAACCAAAAAATGCAGTAAATTTCATAGTCAGTAACAGGAAGGACATTATCCAAGACGTAAGTGTCCTAAATAGATGTTCAGTTTGGAGTGACCATCGCATTGTGAGAGCAAAAGTGTTTATTAATATTAAACAGGAAAGAAACAACATGATTCTTAAAAGAAATCATAATAAATGGACAACTCCGGAGGATGTGGATTCCTATAGAAGAGAGATCGCCAGCTCTTTGAAACACAATGAAGATACAGCAGTTTGAATTGAATTTGAAAATATCAAAAATAGCATTGAAAATGCCATTGACAAAAACTGCCAAAAACAATAAAAAGAACGGAAGTTAAACCAAAGAGTAAAACAGCTAATGAAGCAAAGGAGAGGAATGGTAGATAAGACTACAGATGAATACAGAATTATAAATAGACATATTTCGAGGGAAATTAGAAAAGACAAAAGACAAAAAATGCAGAGGAACTTAAAAACGTTGTAGAACAGAATAAAAGCTTAAAAGTCTTGAGAAGGAAAAACACAATGGGAAGGAAAGATATATGCAAGATTAAGGACATGCATGGTAATGTAATAACAAACAAAAGAGATATTTTACAGATAATAGAATTATTTTATCAACAATTGTATACCTTACAAGATAAAATAACATAAATCAACATACCAAGAGTCCTAAATCAGGGGTCGGAGGATATCCCAGAGATCACAGAAGAAGAAATCACATCAGCCTTGAAGGACATGAAAAATAATAAAGCTCCGGGTGAAGACAATATTATAGTAGAGGCAATTAAACAAGGAGGACAACAAATTATCAAATCACTTAAAATGTTATTCAATAAATGCCTCCTGGAAGAAATAACTCCATCGCAATGGAATAATGCAACTATTATCATCGCATCGTGCATAAAGAAGGAGATACTTTAGACCTTACAAACTTACCAAACGTCTAGCAAATAAATTCGAGTGTTTCCTTTCAAAAAAACAGGCCGGTTTCCGCTCGGAGTATGGAACAAACGACCATTTGCTTACAGTTAAAATCCTCATTGAAAAATTTGTAGATTATAATAAGCCTCTTGTACTCATATTTGTGAATTTCGAAAAGGCTTTTGATTCTGTAAATCAGCAGAGACTTTTGGAAGCGCTTACTGAGTGTCGTATAGATCATCGATATTCCAATGTAATTAAAAACATATATGAAAATGCCACCGCTCATGTTAAAACACAAACTAATCAATCCACCAGCAAATTTCGAATCGAAAGACAAGTATGGCAGGGTGATACGCTCTCACCAAAGCTTTTCGTAACACTTCTACAAAGTATTATAAAATCAATAAACTGGCAAAGAATGGGACTTAACATTGACGATGAAAAGTTAAATCACCTCTGTTTCGCCGAAGATATTGTCTTAATAACAGATAAAATACAAGAAGCATAAAGTATGCTACACATGCTTCACGAAGCTTCAGGAAAGGTTGGTCTAAAAATCAATCTATTCAAGACCCAGTCTATGACAAATCTTGTATTAAGCGACACTATAAAACTAAATAACGTAGAGATAGAGCAAGTGCACCAATATAAATACACGGGATACAAAATCAGCATAGGACAAGATAACTAAATACATGAAAATCAGCGGCGAATAGGTTTCTCCTGGGCTGCAAATGCACAATGACGAAAAAGAACATCAATAAAATATGTGTAGTGCAACGAAAGATGGAGAGGTCAATGTTAGACGTTACTCTTAGAGATCACATCCCAAATCATATTATCAGGAAGAGAACGGGGTACAAGACACAGTCAAATTCATTCTATATCTTAAATGGTACTGGGCTAGGCATGTTGCCAGGTTAAAGGATGGGCGTGGACAAAGAGAATCATAGAGTGGCGACCAAGATCCGTAGCCTATCGGAGTACAAGTAGACCACCAAGTCGGTGGACTGATGATTTGAAAAGAGTGGCTGGAAATTGGGTACAAGCGGCCCAGAACAGAAACAGTGACAAGACTTGAGGGAGGCTTTCGTCCAGCAGTGGACAGTATAAGCTGATGATGATGTTAAATGTGTCTTTCGTTTTAAAAGTTATATTTTAAAATGGAAGGCATCTTATTTTTAAAATTAAGAATTTTGTAATACTATTATTTTACGTGATGTCATATGTTATATATTTGATCTTAAAATGCACATATTTAATTTTCAAGCAATGCATATGTGTTATGTAGATTTGTTAGAATAAAAATCAAGTCTAATATCATTGATGATTAGACTAATTTAGTTTGAAACCAATATTCTACGATGGAACAGAAGCTGCCACGCCCTTGGTCAGATGAGTAGTTGTAGTTCTGAGAATTAAAGCGTGTACTTTTCGAAGTTTCACCTACGACTGTATAACACATCTTCAGGGATCCTCGATATTAAAACAATTAATGAGATCAAGGAATCAGAAGACAAATTTATACCTAGCTGGGGTTCACCGCACCGTGACCCAGTGTAAAAATCGTATCATGCAGATCGTAATCCGAGTCTTAATGTAAATTTCAATTAATTCCCTAAATTTTCGTTTCTAGAAATTGGACGCAGTCTTACATTGATGGTATGATCTGTAGAGTATTGATGTTCCACTACAGCTGATTATACAATTTATTAATTTTTGATACATATTTCGCGTTCCTTAATTTGAGTTGCTTTGATCTTCCAGTTTCTTCCACACACACTGTACGACACGAGCGGAGTATTTTATAGACATCGTCTATTTATAAAGGAGCTGTGTGTTTTCGTGATCTCAAGTATTGTACAATTTTCTTACTAGTGTTGACGATTTTGACAATGTTGAATTTTTAAAGTAGTTTGGTTATTTTATCTGCAGTACTGTGTATGTAAGGTAACAAGGTACTAACTAATGGTGGATCCTTGTTAATATCCTATTTGCGAAGCGCTACAGGAAAGTTTATTATCGTCAGCGTAATATTTGTTACTTATAAAACAGTGAGTAATTTATCTGTTTTTAATGAGATGTAATGCGCATCACATATTAATTAAGCTATAAATATTAGTCAACTGATAAAAAATAGTTCTTGAGAAGGATGGTGGACTGAATTGGCTGTCAGATATCTATTGGTATGAGTTACCTTTTTGTAGACTAAATGTCTTAAGATGGTATTATTTTTCCTTTGTCACCTAGAAAAAGAAGGGCATTATATGGTTCAGTTTCTATTGTAAATTTTATATTTGAATAATGTTGATTACGGTGATCCAAAAAGGCATTCAGATTTTCTTTACCATGTGACTAGATAATAAAGGTATCATCAATATACTTGAACCAAAATTTTGGTTTTAAAGGAGCTGAGCTCAAGGCACTTTTGTGAAAGATTTCCATAAAAATAGGTATATTACACAAGATAGAGGAGACTCTGAAACTTGTTCATAACACGTTGCCTGGAAAATGAGATACGTAGACGGCAGATATGCTTCTATTAATCCTACTAAATATAAATTAAAATTGTTATTCTAAAATACATCCGATATTATAAAAACCAAATTTTGAACTGAAATATTTGTATATAGTGACTCAACGTTGAAACTGAGCATAATATCCGCATTTGCAGTTTTTAACCTAACGAAAATGTGTTGTCAATGTTTTATTTTAAAGTTATCCATTTATTTATAAGATCTAATCCCAAGAACAACAATTGTTCAATATTTTAGTGTCTCTATAACTCGATGGATTTAAAATTAGAGTTAATTGGTTCTCCCTCTTTCTCTCGCTCTATGTTTGCAAACATACTACACGCGACATAATTTCAGAAATTTCGTTCGGCAAATGTCATAAAAGTCATATGAAAATAAACTGGTAAGACGCAATTTGGGTATATTTGTTTTTATCTAACTAAAATTTTTTAAAAATCTATTTGTAAAAGAGTAAATTATAGATAGATATATAGAGAGATAGATAGTTTTTAAATTCATTCATTCGAAAGCAGTTAAAAAAATTGTTGTAAAGAGATGAAATGAACTGACGATTTATCGTATTATACGATTTTTATTTCAAAAATACAATACCATAAAAGTAAGCACACAGTGTTTCAAAATAATATAATGTTAATAACACCCGCAAAGGACTAATATCATCTAATTACGAAACAAGTTTCTTAAAAAGTTAGTTTTTAATAATAAAAATATGTGTTATTTGGGGTCCAATAATTAATGACAATACAAATACACATATAATAAACTTTTTATTCAAGAACTACAACTTTGAGTATGCGTAATCAAGCGACTTTTACGATCCGACCAGACCCTAGACACAAAAAAAAGAATGGATAAGTATGTCATTCATAACATCGTTTCCCGTCAAATCAATGATCCATTAGAAATGACAATGAGTTTGGTAGGAAGCAGTGGAAAACATTGAAAAGAATTCATTTTTGTTATATTAATTACTTTCTGAATGACCTCACGTGATGTGGTAGTAAAACCTATTGGGGATGCGTACTGATCCATTTATATTTGTGATTTTCATAATAGATTATATGTGATTAGTCATAATTCATTAAAATACAAGTTTGGAAAATATGCAGTTGTTATAAATATAAAGTTACTTTCCTCTCTATTAGTTAAAATTATGCGCTTCATTAGATTGGACTTTTAATGACATTGAGAAAGACAGTGAATTTGTTAAATTTTGCAAGTACGATAACAATATACTTTTGACGGGTCCATTCGCATGATATTCAATCAGCCAGTTTTTAGACTAGCTTTACCGACGATGACGGCGAAAGTTACTGGTGGCAACAAGTAGCGACATTAAATCAAGCATATTACTCAATTTTAATACCTAAAATTAGCAATAGGTTAAAATTTCTTTTTAAAATGCATTAACATAATATTAAATCCGTCAATTCTGATAATCCACTAGACAGCTTCAATCAGTCATAATAATAATTGCGAAGGATTAAGCTTCATAGTTTTAGTCAGGAAACCTTAAATGAAAGATGGTAGAGGGTATATACTCTTCAGCAATTACCGGCAGAAGACAGATGGACGTCAGGGACGCGATCCTGTCAAAACCAGCCTTAGTCTCCTCACACCTCTTAATATGGGGGGACATCAGGTCCTAAAAACTATTATTATCCTTCACCATATACCATTCTTTTAACTTCTTTACCCCCTGTCAGTACGTTTGGCCAGCGCGACAAGAAAAGGGCTCAAAAATGAACAATGAATATGTCGAATTTCCAAAACGCAGTACCCCAAGCGAGTAGACGAAACTCAGAATCTCCCACTGCTCTTGCAGTCAGTCCCATGGATTCTAGGGGGGACAAAAACTCGAAAGTAAAACACAGTCGTATACCTACAGTATATAGACAACCCAAAAGAACAGAATGGTACATAGCAACTTACAACACAAGAACTTTAGGATTCGAAGAAAAAATGATCGATTTAGAAGAACTAAAAAAATATAAAATGGACAGTGTTGGGTTTAACGGAAGTAAGAAGAACATCACCCTAAAAAGTGGCTATAAATTTTTCTATAGAGGCAATGAAAGTAAGAAAATTGGAGTCGGTCTACTTATATATAAAAGAATAGCAGATAATGTTGTTCACTTCAAAGCCATATCGGAAAGAGTGATTTCAATAGACATACAAATGAACAGAAGATGCAAATGTAGGATCATTCAGGTATATGCACCAATATCAGACAGCGAGGAAGCAAAAGATGATCAATTCTATGAAGATATAAACAAAGCATTGCTACATCACAAAACAAGATATAATAATCGGCGATTTCAATGCCAAAGTAGGTAAGCCAGCGAATACAAATGAGAACAGTATCGAGAAGTTTTGTTTGGGTACGAGGAACAGCAGAGAAGAAATATTATCAAATTTTGTCAACGGAAATAACTTGTACGTTATGAACACGTTTTTCTAAAAGTCAGACGATGGATACGGCAAAGCCCAGATGGTATAACAAGAAACAAAATTGATTATGTTTTATTAAATGATATAATCATATTGTAATTGGCAGTGACCATTGGATGTTTAGAGCAAAAATAAGAATAAATCCGAAGCAGGAGAGATGTAGATTGATAACGCATATAAAAATAAAAACACCAACAGAAATAGTAAAACAAAACATAAACGAATATCGACAAGTACTGGAAAATCATATAAAACGCATAAACACAAAGAACCAAACAGAACTTAATGAACACACAAATAACCAGCAGCCTACTTATGACTACAAAACAAATAGCAACATTGGAAAAAGAAAAAAACACAAAAATTAAGGAAAGAGACACAAAATTTAATGAAACAGAGAAGGCTATTAAGAAATAATCCTTGAAATGGGAGATTAGAATTGGCAGAAACTCGAAAACAGAAGAAATTCTGAAAGGGAGAAAAGTTTGAAACACCTAAACAAACAAATGGATGAAGAGAGACATCAAATAATAAAGCTTATAAATAACGATAACTAAGAGATCGCACAAATCCAAGAGATAAAGGAAGCTACAGAAATATATTATCTAACACTATAAATCACGCACCACCCATGAAAGAATAAGAAAATAGAGTGATAAAAAGGAATGTGGGATCGAAAGAAATTCCCGATATCTAATTTCAGATGATTCGATTTCAAAGAAAATGCCTATGGGGCGATTCCTGCCAACTTTATTTCTGCTATATTCTCGTCAAAAGGAACTGGCTAATGATACTGTACCACGCCTACGGGGCCTTGCTTATCGGTGATTATTGATGATGATACCCATCTAAAAAGGGTAATCCCTCTTCAGACGAGGAACGGCACAATAAAAAAAAATAGATGATTGTGGGAACAGATGGGAAAACGGTTCTAAAGTTTGTTGAGTGTATTTTTAAACATAAAACATCAAAGTTCCTATACTCTAGAAGTTGTTCTAGTTGGCAAAAGAGATCGCCTCAGACAAAAAAGAGAGATTTCAGTTACGTCGTAAGAAGGATATAGAAAGTTGACTATGCTAATCGATGGACTGACTTTACTTACACAGGGAGCAAGTAAATGAAGATTATTTGATAGCAAGTATTGATATACTGAATTAATATTTGAGTTTAAACCTCGTATGTTGCAAAAATTTACCAGTATATTCGGTCTATAAGACCCGAAAATCTAGACGTATAATTTTTTTTACCCTCAATTGTTTTTTTACCCTTGGCTTTAGCTATATTATTAAAAAGTTAACTTATTAAACTTTATTGATTTTAAGTAAGAAACGATACAGGTATAACGAAGATTAAATGTTTCATAATTATGCGGTACACTATTCTCAGAAAACCCTATGAGTTTATTTAGGGAATAATCTAAGCTTCAATTATCCATCCCACATGTTTTTTAAAGTTAGTAATGAAAATATGGAAAAGATAACAAACTTTAGAACCGTTTTCCCATCTGTTCCCCAATCATCTATTTTTTTTTTATTGTGCAGTTCCTCGCCTGAAGAGGGATTACCCTTTTTTAGATGGGTATCATCATCAATCATCACCGATAAGCAAGGCCCCGTAAGCGTGGCACAGTATCATTAGCCAGTTCCTCTTGACAAGAATATAGCAGAAATAAAGTTGGCAGGAATCGCCCCATAGGCATTTTCTTTGAAATCGAATCATGTGAAATTAGATATAACCATCAATAGGAGATAACGAATTATAGTCACAACTGCCAAAACCTATCCTGAAGTAGATATACCTACAGACTATAATTTTCTGCTTACAACTATCAAGATTAGACTAAAAAGGTTAAAACACGAACAAACAACAACAATATTAACAGCGACAAACTCAAAGAAGAAGTCATAAAGATGGAGATTCATGAGGAGATTGGTAGAAGTCTGGATTCAAACAAGCTGGAAACTTATCAGACACCGGAAAAAATGGCACCACATAAGAGAAACACTGGAAGAAGTAATGGAAAAGCACCCTAAAACAAAATACAACCAACAAGAGACAATCATGGATGACGGAGGAAATATTGGATATGATGGAAGTAAGAAGAATATATAAGAACAGCAATAATATAAAATACAAAGAAATGTACAACCTAATAAAAAGAAAGATATAGGAGGCTAAAGACATGTGGCTAAATGAACAATGCACAGAAATAAAATCATTAGAAAAGAAATACGACACATTTAATTTACATAAGAAAATTAAAGAAACTGCTGGACTAAGGTTACAAAGGCAACCACACGTAATAGAGGATAAAGAAGGTAAACTACTTCTGAACATACAAGAAAGCATAGATAGATGGAAAGAATATATAAGGGAAATGTATAGTGACACAACTAGACAACATAATACAAATAAGCTTAATACAACGGGCCTCCTCATATATAAAGACGAAATATTAGCAGCAGCAAATCAGCTTAAAAACAAAAAGCAGTAGGAGAAGATAATATATCTACAGAAATAATTAAAATATTTTCTTGAAAAACATATGGACATTACACAGACCCTCCTCAACAGCGTACACAACACAGGTAATGTACCTCATGATTGGTTAACATCAATTTTTATACCATTGCCAAAAAAGAATAACCCCAGAGGAATACCGAAATATAAGTCTAATGAACAACATCTTGAAACTCCTCCTTAAAATAATCCATCAAAGAGTATACAAAGAACTAGATGAACGTACTGGACAAACACAGTTCGGCTTTAGGAACGGACTAGGAACGAGGGACGCGCTATTCTCCATACGCGTTATAATTGAAAGATGTAAGGATGTCAACTCTGATGTTTATTTATGTTTCACAGATTTCTAAAAAGCCTTTGATATGGTAAATCATGAGAAAATGATGGAAATACTACAGTCGCGTAACATTGATGACAAAGGCTTACAAATAATAACAAGTTTATCCTGGAACCAGACTGCCGAAATAAAAGTTGAGAATCGCATGTCCAAAAAATAAAAATACAGAAAGGCGTACGTCAGGGTTGTAATTTGTCACCCCTATTGTTCAATGTCTATTTGGAGGAAATCTTCAATAAAGCACTTTCTGATAAAAAAATGGAATTACAATTAATGGTGTATGTGTAAATAACCTCTGTTACGCTGATGATACTGTCATTCTAGCAGACAGCGAAGAAGGCCTACAAAGACTCATGGATGGAATTGTTGAAGCATGTAAAGAATATGGAATGAAACTGAATACGAACAAAACAAAAACGATGGTGGTCGGTAAGAATACTAATACAAACATAAATATTAAAGTACATCAACGAACACTTGAAAGGGTAACAAAAATAACGTACTTAGGAAGCGCAATTAGTGAAGATTGCGACCACTCTACTGAAATACACTCAAAAATTGAAAAAGCACAAAGCTCATTTAATAAAGTGCGCAGCATACTCTATAACTGCCAACTAAACTTAAAAACAAGAACAAGAGAGCTAAGATGCTAAGTGTTCTCGGTCATGTTATACGGTATAGAAGCTGCAACAATCACAGAGACAACACAACAAAGAATGGAGTCATTCGAGATGTGGTGCTGTCGCCGACTGCTGCGTGTTCCCTGGACAACGCGTGCCACAAACGTGGAAATACTTAATCGGATGGGAAAAGAACGAGAGTTGATTTCAGCTGTTAAAGAAAGAAAAAGCGCTTACTTTGACCATATTATGAGGAGCCAAAAGTAGGAGCTTCTGTAACTTATAATTGAAGGAAAAATAATCGTTAGGCGAGGACCAGGAAGGCGCTGCAACTCCTGATTGAAAAACATACGACAATGGACAAACATGACATATACTGAACTGTTTAGAGTGGCATTAGATAAAATCAAATAGGTAAATGTGATCGCCAATGTCCTTAGAAGATAAGGCGCACTAAAAACAAGAATGAAAAAAAAGAAATTAAAATGTATATAGTAAATAACATGGTGAGGTAACCATTTATTACTTACCAATATTACCATGTGAGTACAAAATTGTATAACGTTATTCTATATCTAAAAATCACATCAAAAAACCTTTAATAATACTGGAGGCTAGAAATCGATAAGCACAATAGCTGTTTAATGTTTAGCCACCAAATTACACGTAAAAAAAGTTTATCGCAAATGAAATGACGGTATTAATCATACGGCCAGCATTCGGGCCTGTGTTTTATTTATTTAAAAGTAAAGCCTATTCAACGGCCATATTCAACTGGTCAAAAATAGGATAGCAAAGCACATGTAGTAAATAGTAATAAATTCAATTCATAATAAATATTAGAAAAAAATAATATGAATTATTACTGAAAAAAAACGACACATTCTAATATTTAAGTATACGGTAAAAGAGTGGTTGAATTAATGGTCCACATCATCGTCAGTAAGTAAATACACCGGTCAGCAAAAAAATCAACTCAAGCATTTACTTTCATTTAACACGGATCCTCGAAATTTAGTGTTTATATATTTTTACGGATTTTAGTATCATTTGAAAGCCCATTCTATTCTCCTTCTAATGGATACCAAATTTGATGAACAACTATCCGAGCAATATGTTCTGGAAGAAATTGACATTGTTATTTTTCTTGCTAAATGATACTACACTCGTGAGCAAAAAAAATCGACTCAAACTATTTGGCTTCATTTAACACAGATCCTAGAATTTAGTGATTATATATTTTTACGGATTTTAGTATCATTTAAAAGCCCGTTCTCTTTCTAAAAATACCAAATTTCATAGCATACCTCGTGCTTTTTACTGATTAAAATGATTGAAAGGGGAAACAAGGAGAACAAGGATTGAATATAGCGATAAGAGAAAAGAAAAATTAAACAAATTTTAAGTTTAGCAATTAAATTTATTGATAAAAACCAAAATCAATATTTTGTATTACCTCCCCTAGCCCTTATTATTGCTTCCACTCGGTTTTTCATGGAGCGGGTGAGCTTTTTCACCACTGTCTGTGAGATTCTTCCCCACTCCTCCGCCATCGCAACTTTTAAGTCCCTCAGCGATTCAGGGGCTAAATTTCTGGTTTGAACCTTTCTTTTGAGCTCATCCCACAGGTGCTCGATTGGAATAAGGTCAGTACTCCGCGCAGGCCAGTCTAATGTGGGTATTCCCGCTTCCGCCCGATATTGCCGCACCGATGCAGCAGCCTCGTATTGTCATGCATTAGCACGAAGCTATCGCCAACAAACTCAGCGTAAGGAACGACGTGTTCCTGCCGGATCTCCTCGATGTACTGCTGAGCAGTTAATCCACCTCTACGAGCCTCATCAGTCGTGAAAACCAAATCGGTTTCCGCATCTAGTGAGATGCCTTCCCATACCATGACAGAACCTCCTCCGTAGGCGACCGTTTCAGTAATACAGCACTGCGCATAGCGCTCCCGAGGCCTCGTCTTCTTCCATCATTGCCATGTAGGCGCATTCGGAACTCGTCGGAAAATAAAACGGAGCGCCATTGCTCTAGGGTTCTCGGGCAAATCTGAGTCGTGCTCGTCGTTGGGCTGCTGTCAATTTAGATCCGTTAGTTGGTCTCTTCGAAGTTAGATTAGCTTCTTTAAGTCTTCTTGTTGGAGCTCCTGCTGGACCTCAAAGCCGATCTAAGTGACGATTTCTTAGAGTTGTGTTGAAAATGAAGCGGTCGTCTCGCTCTGAGGTAAACCTTCTTCTTCCTGATCCTGGTCTCCGTCTAAAGCTGCCAGTCTCTTAGAAAGTCTGTAGATTCTGAATGGCTTAGGTGCAGTTGCGCAGCAACTATACGTTGGCTATGCCCTTCTTGTAATAGGGCAATGACTAGTGCCATATCTTCCGGGGTGGTATCTATTTTCTGACGTTATTAGTGAGCAGGTATAGCAGAGATGTTGACGGTTCAAGTTCCGATAAAGGAATGATAGGAAAATGCAGTTGCATGTGTTTTTACAGGGATGAATAGCGCGTAACGAGTACATTGCTGAGCAAGCAAAAACGGTTCTATTCAGTAAAATCGTTATAAGCAGTAAAACATTTTGGAAATCGAAATATTTTTTATATTATTAGAAAGAGTAACAAATCAGCATTCTAATGACACCAAAAATAATACCAGTTTGAAAATTAAATTCAAGGATCGGTGTTAAATGAAACAAAATCGTCTGAGTCGATTTTTTTGGTCACCAGAGTATATCTGTCTACTTTTTTATTTATCCTTTAATACGAACCGGTTGGCGGAAAATAGTATCGGTTGGTGGTATATTTCATGGTTAACCGGAGACACTTAATTTAGAGTTTTTTTCTGAGCATATGTGCTGCAAGAAAATCCCGAGAGCACTACAGGGGAGACGTGGGTGTGGAAAAAGCGTTGGTCTTGAATTGCAGCAAGTTGTATTTGGTCGAAAACATAGTTCTGAACAAATCATTTCAAAGTGATGAGGTCCTCCGTATAAAAGAAATTTTTGAAAAGGGTGGTGCAAGGAGCAACAAGCTGAACCTCATAAGGATGTGATACATTAAAGCAACGTGTATTCCTAGCATGCATCACTCTGGGAGAAAATAAACTACTTTCTGCAAAAATACTTATAGAGCAGGCTCAAGTCAACCCTTCTTCGATTTTCCAAGGTTGCTGGTTAGTTTCAGGTATCTAAGCCCGTTTGTTTGGAGTTGATAGCACACAACATAGGTTATAAACATTAAAATATCGTAAACCATAAACGCCCAAATTTATCTACCAATTATTTGCATTTTTAGTTTTAATCACTTTTATTTTCTATCTCTATACAACAGTGCGACCTTGTTCTAAAAAATATTTTATTATATGCCTTCTAAACTTTACAATAAGCTGTATAAATCAACGCATTTCAAAGTTTATTTTAATGAGTAAATGACGAAACTAAAAAATCTTATTTGTATCATAAAGGCCTAAACGAGTACAATCAACAATTCTTAAGAACTAGAAATCTACAGTGAAGCTTAATAGGTTGTAATGTGTGTAAATTGGTTGCCCTCATAGACTGCGTCAATTTGTGGGATGTCAATTTTCACTTCGCTCGCACCTTTTACAGCCCCGATTTAATTTCTGAGAATGGATTGAGTGAATACTGATTTTAAAAGAACTAAAGAAATTAAACATACACTAGCTCAGTTTTTCTTGGTAGAGTAATATGGGTAAGAGATAATTGTTGTACGTCTTTTTGGAATTAGTTTCTCGTTGTTAAAAGAAATTTCGGTTGTACTAAATTTTTGGGCACCATTCATTTTAAAATAGAAAGGATCTACTTTTAGCTAAAAAAATGAAAAAATACTGAAGTGTTATGCAGTTGTTAATGAAAAGAATTTTTCTGGTACAACCCTTTTATCCTGAAAAGTAAGATAGGTATTCAGTGAGACACTAGCTTTAATCAACAAAAAAAGGTTTATTAATGATTTAAATTAAAAGTTCTAACTCTTGCAGTTTAGTAATTACAAAAACTCTAGCCTTAAAGGTAGTTATTACTAAATAGAGTTCTGAAATCAGACATTTTACTTTTAAAATTTTGCTACACCCGATATTGAAAGTTCGTGACGGTCACTTCACGAAATATCAGTTCAATTCGATGCTAAATCACTTATATGCGGGAAATAGGTCTACTGATGAATATTTTGGTGACTTACGGTTTTCCTACGGGCTTCTAGGCCTTAAATTGAACACTTAAAACCGCTTTCACACATTCCATCACTAGTTTATCGGTACTGCTTCATGACGAGAAGAGCCTACAACGGCTACTTCATGTTAAAAAAAACAAAGCCCACTACGGCTTAATGATTTAAACTCGTACTCGACTTGGCTCTCGATAAAATTGAAACACTGCGGCTGGATGGACAAAGCCTGGCTGCGGCTTGATCGGAGAAAAGCCAACTACGGCTACTGGTTGCAGAACAGCCTTCTGCCACTACATGTTGGATATCTTCGGCGGCTAGATGTAAAAAGCCTTCACGGCGGCTTGATGGTAAAAAGCCTTCACGGCGGCTTGATGGTAATAAGCCTTCTCGGCGGCTCGATGGAAATAACCCCTCTCGGCGGCTCGATGGAAATAAGCCTAGATCTCCGGACCCTTAAATAAGCCGTGAGAACTCTGTCTCTAAAATGGCCGACTTCCGGGAAACAAACATTTCACCAATCCCGGCGTACTACGAATTCGATAGATTCGGTCGGAAACCCGCACTGCACACTGTACCATGAGCGGCTAGACGTTCCAGTGTAATACACTGCTCGATACAAAAATGAAAAGAAGTACACTATAAAGCCAAAAATCAGTAACATTTCATACTCTTAAAATCTAGGAAAAAATGAATGTTACAATAGGTACAATAAAATTAATTGGGATTTTAGCAGTTATTGGAATATAATTAACTAAAGTACTTATCGGTAGGTAGGTGCCTAAGTACCTAAGTATGCAATAAAAATATTCTGTCTAAGTATAAGAATAAAGCAAAAACCTATAATATGCTTAGTTCAAATCAGAACAGCGATGGCTTTAACTTTCAGTTTTGCCCCAGTCAAACTTCGCGGACTCTGTAAATCTGCATTTTCCCTGCGAGAAAACATAATGATACTTAACAACCACGATGCCCTAGTGTATCAACAGCCAACAAGTCAAGTCCGTGGCGGGAGTTGGATCAGCAACTATTTATAGATTCCTAAAAGAAAGAAAACGCGGTCTTTGCAACGAACCTCAGAATCACAAAGGATAGGAGCCCTTAGAAGTCGATGAAGACTTTAAAAACCCAATAAGAAGAAGAGAACACCACTTTTTTATTAAGAAAGAAATACCTACACTTCATAAAGTTTTGCAAGAAATCAGAGAAGACCAGGACTTACCAGATTTAAAAAAAATGGAAATGGAAAATCCTTCATAACCTGAATTTGCATTGGAAAAAACACAATAGAAAATCTGTTTTTATCGATAAAACAGAAATAATTTGTTGGAGAAGAGAATATCTACGAGCCATCAGAAAATTTCGAGCCGAAGAAAGAAATATTTTTTATTTAGATGAGACTTGGGTTAATAAGGGACACACAGTGAACACCCAGTCAACTGGATTACAACCACCTTCAGGAAAAGGTCGCAGGCTAATTGTAGAATATATTGGTAGTGAAAACGGATTTCTCGACGGTGGCTTGTTAGTATTCGAATCAAAGTCAGTTAAAGATTACCATCAGGAGTTGATGTTTTTGAGGAGTACTTCCAACAAATAATTGAATGTATACCAGCATAATCAGTTATAGTATTAGACAATGCCCCCTACCATTCATGATTATTAGAACGACTCCCGACAAATTCATGAAAGAAAGCGGATATTCTTCAATGGATAAGAAAAAAAAAATCCCAAACATACTAACACAACAACAACAAGATACTATGTTAAAAGCGGAGCTTCTTAAAATTGTGAAACAAAATAAGGCACAGTTCAAGAAATACGCAGTCGAAGATGGCAAAAGAACCGAATATCACAGTGCTTAGAATACTTCCATATCATTGCGAATTGAATCCCATAGAGCTAAATTGGGCACAAATGAAAGGTTTCGTTGCAAGGGAATACACCACGTTCAAACTTCAAGACGTAAGGCAATTATTACTCGCCAGAATAGCCAGGATCAAAGAGGATAATTGGAAAAATGACATTCGACATGTTATGGAAGAAGAAAATAAAATGTGGAAACTTGACGAATACATCGAAGAAACTGTGAAAATAGAACCCTTAATTATCAATTTAAGAGAAGTCAGGTCTCCAGATTTTGAAGATGATGATTGTTTTTCATTGTAATTAAAGTACTTATGTATCGTGAATTGTGAATTTGTGTATATATAAATCTATAGATTAAAAAATTTTTGGTA
Organism: Pachyrhynchus sulphureomaculatus; assembly: GCA_019049505.1. Taxonomy (NCBI): domain Eukaryota; kingdom Metazoa; phylum Arthropoda; class Insecta; order Coleoptera; family Curculionidae; genus Pachyrhynchus; species Pachyrhynchus sulphureomaculatus. The sequence goes on from CM032455.1 coordinate 71,043,860, forward strand.
ATAAATCTTATATTTTTATAACTTTATTCTTAAGATAATTTTATTTATTAAACACTAAAAGCAGGTTACGCTCGGACGACTATGCCATGAAGGCTCAATTATATTTTATGTCTCTATTGTATAGCAGAGGTTTTCTGCCTAAAATAGGGTGAACCCTTAAAAATATTTCAAAACGGGTAGCAAAATCCAGTAAAATGCATAAGAAACTCTTTTTTTTTTAGGCGTACCCAACATGTATTTGCATCTACAATGAGAGAATTCTGCTATCAACTCCAAACAACTACACTTTAATTCCGGAAATAGCTCTTTTCTGAACAGAATCCAACAAAGGTTGCGTATTGCGCATAGCCTTAAAACGTGGGAACAGTATTTCATCGTTGGTAGAATTTAAGCTTCGTACAGGACTAAACATTGTTATGAAGTGGAAACTTTTCTAGTTTTAATTTATTAGTAATTTAGGATCCTTAATTTTTTTAGATACCTAATTCGCTTCACGTTTTTCTATAAATAATGCAGAAAATTACAATGATTTATTAGAAAACAGCTTTAAACAAGTAACGTGATCCACTGTAAATAAATTCTCAAAGCTCCAGAGTATAAATTACCGCTCAATGAAAAATGTGGTTATTTGTAAGATGCGACAAATTTATCATTCTTCTACCGTAGAATAAAAAAAGGTCTACGTAGTTCGAATTTCGGAGTGGTTAAAATTACAAGTTGGAAATATTGTCTTACTTACAAAGTGTGCTTCTATTTGAAAAGTTTTTGATTTATTCGTTCAGGAAATTTTTATTGCCGTATTTAAATAATAAAACAACTATCCGAGCAACATATTCTAGAAGAAATTTACATTGTTATTTTCCTTGCTTTCCTTGCACTCGCGAGCAAAGAAATCGACTCAAACTATTTGGCTTCATTTAACACAGATCCTAGAGTTTAGTGATCATATATGTTTTATGGATTTTAGGATCACTTGAAAGCGTGTTCTTTTTCTAATAATACCAAATTTCATAGCATACTTCATGCTTTTTACTGATTAAAATGGTTGAAAGAAGAACAAGGATTGAAAATAGGGGTAAGAGAAAGGAAAAATTAAACAAATTAACAATTAAATTTTTTGATAAAACCAAAATAAATATTTTGTATTACTCCCCTTAGCCCTTATTACTGCTTACACTCGGTTTTTCACGGAGCGGGTGAGCTTTTTCACCACTGTCTGTGGGATTCTTCCCCACTCTTCCGTCATCGCAACCTTTAAGTCGCTCAGTGATGCAGGGACTGAATTTCTGGCTTGAACCCTTTTTGTGAGCTCATCCCACACTTGATTGGATTGAGGTCAGGACTGCACGCAGACCAGCCTAATGTGGGCATTCTCACTTCTGCCAGCTATTGCTGCACCGATGCAACAGCATGTAGCCTCGCATTGACGTGCATTAGCATGAAGCTATCGCCAACAAACCCAGCATAAGGAACGACGTGTTCCTGCATGATCTCCTCGATGTACCAGTGAGCAGTTAATCCACCGTAACGAGTCTCATCAATCACGAAAACCAAATCTGTTTTCACATCCAGTGAGATGTCTCTCCACATCATGATAGAACCTCCTTCGTACGCGATCATTTCAGTAATGCAGCACTGCGCTCTCCAGATCTCCTATCGACTCGTCTTCTTCCATCATTGCCATGTAGGCACATTCGGGACTCATCAGGGAATAAAACTGAGCGCCATTGCTCTAAGGTCCAGTCGACATATTTTCAGGCAAATGTGAGTCGTGCTTGTCGATGGGCTGCTGTCAATTTGGGTCCGTTAACTGGTCTCTTCGGAGTTAGATTAGCTTCTTCAAGTCTTATTCTGACTGTCTGATGATTGACACTCCGATCATGAACTTATCGGAGCTCCTGCTTGACCTCAACGCCGGTCAAGTGATGCTTTCTTAGAGTTATGTTGGCAATGAAGCGATCGTCTCACTCCGAGATACACCTTCTTCTTCCTGACCCTGGTCTCCGTGTAAACGCAGCGACTACACGTTGGCTAAGCCCTTCTTGCCACAGATTAATGACTTGTGCCGTTTCTTCCGAGGTGGGATCCATTTTCCGATGACATAATAAGTAAGCAGGTATAGCAGAGATGTTAACAGTTCAAGTTTCCATAAGGAAAAATACAGTTGTATGTATTTTATTGGGATGAATAGCGCGCAGCGAGTACGTTGCTGAGCGAGCAAAAATGGTTCTACTGAGTAAAACCGTATTAATCCGTAAAACTTTTTGGAAATCAAAATGTTTTTGGTATTATTGGAAAGAGTAGAAAATCAGCATTCTAATGATATGAAAAATAATGCAACTGTTGGAAAATTAAATTCAAGGATACGTGTTAAATGAAGCAAAATCGTATGAGTTGATTTTTTTGCTCGAGAGTGTATTTATGGTAGTTATTGAATCTGGTGTTGTAGCAAGAAAAGAACAAATTAATTTGTGATTTTGGACAGTGTAAAAAATCAGTTATAGCAATAAAAGCAATACCACGAGAAAACATAGGTATATTTTCACTGAATCAAATTGATAATCATAATTTAATTTATAACTTACAAAAGATGATTTTAAATGAAATATGAAACTTGTATGACATGTCGAAAAGAGGACACGGATAATGGTAATAATCATCACATCGTCATACTCAATTATTAAAACTTGAAATACTAATTTATTAATAAATGTTAAATAGCTATAATATACTAGTCAAATATGTACAGGGTGAGTCAACGATTGAGTAAAGTTCATTATCTCATTTGTTTCGGGAATGACGAAAAATTGTTAAATACAATAGTTTTAGGGAATGTTAAGGTGCACAGTTTAAAATTTATTTTTGAGTATACAGGGTACTTCAAAAAAGTGTGGCGGATTTAACATATATTTTTTTAAATGGAACATCCTATTTTCTAATTTATTTTTAAATTCTGCCTAAAAATGTATAGCTTTTTTATTAATAATGTTATATACCTAAACCTAGTAGTTTTTCTAATATTTCATTTTTTTTTTAAAATACTAATTTTTAGTTTTGTAAAAAAATTGCCAGTAGCGCCATTGTTTCTGAATAATTAGTACGAGCGTTCTATAGAGATGAAAAAAAAGAGATATGTGAAGAAATTTGAGTTAGATGCTACAGGGTGTTCAAAATAAATTTATACATTTCGACTATTTGAAATTGAAAAATCTCAAATTTTTTAAATGGCACACCCTGTATATTATTATTTTTTCTGATAGATTTTATAAAACTCTCCAACTTTTATTAAGTATGTCATATACCTATTTCTAATAGTTTTCGATTTATTTTGAATTTTTTAATTTTTACCCTTGTTTTTAATACACTCACGCTATAACATCATAGTTTCTAAGACTAAACAAAAATGTAGGCATTGTCAAATTTTGACATGTCTATTAAGCAAGTAAAAATAGTTTAATGTGTTGTAGTAAGTGGCGTATAAGGTAATAGTTATAGATTTCCCGAAGAATGAATTAAATTGATATGGTTTATATGCTGGGGCGAGGCGGGAAAAAATTGTCTTTTGGCAGTAAGGCTTTATGGAGCGAAGTAGGGTAGTGGTAGTGTTGAGTATACGAAACGGAAAGTAGTAAACCAGAATGCTACCAATGAGGAAAAAAAAATGGAGATTTTACTTCATGTTGAAGATAATCCCCAGGTCAGCAGTCGTCAACTAGCTGACTTATCTGACACATCCCAATCTATGGTTAATCGCACCACGAGAAAATACAAGTATCATCCCTTTCATATGGAACTGCACCAAGAACTTCAAGACCGTGATTTTGAACGACGAGTAAACTTTTGTACCACCATGAATGGGGCAACAGAGGCCGATCCAAATTTTTTATTCAAAATAATGTTTTCTGATGAAGCTACTTTTCCCAGTAATGGAGCAGTTAACAGCAATAACATGCATTATTATTCAATAGTCCGGAAAGTTTAAAACCAAAACCATTGGTCGCTTAATGCGTGCTGTGGAATATTAAATTTTCGAATTATTGGTACATATTTTTTCCACGAACCGCTTAACGGGCCTAGATATCTAAATTTTTTGCAAAATGAATTGCCCCAGGTTCTTGAAGAAGTTGATAACTTTGAAAGAGCACAAATGTGGATTCAACAAGACGGAGCTCGTGCTCATTACCACCTGGAAGTTCGGGAATTTTTAAACGATCGTTACCCACTGGTTCATTCAGTGGCCCCCTCGATCATGTGACTTAACATCTTTAGACTTCTTTTTGTGGGGCTACATTAAAGATCGTGTTTATGTAAATTCCCCTACAACACCAGTAGATATGGAAAATAGGATACGGGATGCGTGCAGCACAATAACGCCCTTTATGCTAAGGAAAGTGAAGGAAAATATAGTAAAACGACTAAATATGTGTATTCAAGTAGACGGGCATATTTTTGAACATTTATTACGTCATAATAATTAATCATTAGATAAGTTAAACTATATTAAAATTATTATTAACTATTTGTTTATGTTTTCACAATAGCGTAAGTGTATTAAAAACAAGGGTAAAAATTGAAAAATTCAAAATAAATCGAAAACTATTAGAATTAGGTATATGACTTACTTAATAAAAGTTGGAGAGTTTTGTAAAAACTATCAGAAAAATAATAATATACAGGATATACATTTAGAAAATTTGAGATTTTTCAATTTAAAATAGCGAAATGCATAAATTTATTTTGAACACCCTGTAGCATCTAACTCAAATTTCTTTGCATATATCATTTTTTTCATCTCTATAGAATGCTCGTACCAATTATGAGTATTCCACCGTTAGAAACAATGGCGCTACTGGCAATTTTTTATAAAACTGAACATTAGTATTTTTTTTTTAAAAATTGAAATATTAGAAAAACTACTAGGTTTAGGTATATAACATTATTAATAAGAAAGTTATAAAATTTTACGCAGAATTTAAAAATAAATTAGAAAATAGGATGTTCCATTTAAAAAACATACCATATGTTATATTGGCCAGACTTTTTTGAAGTACCCTGTATACTCAAAAATAATTTTAAAGTATGCACCTTAATATTCCTTAAAACTATTGTATTTAACATTTTTCGACATTCACGAAACAAATGAGATAATGAACTTTACTCTATCGTTGACACACCCTATACAGTAGGGTGACAAGCCAAAAAATTCTTTCTTTATTTTCTTTATTCCTACCCCTGCAAAATGTTCAATCCTATGAAAAAATAAAGTCCTTAAATTTTTAGAAAAAAATATTAATATTTAGAGGTCGCATCGGTCGATTGAAAATATTTCTTCTCAATCGTTTTCCCCTTCAACAATCCCCCGTTAGATTTCTGATTTAAATTTAAGGATTATGAAGGTGTTTTCCTATACATTTTTTGATGCTGAATACGTTCCCGAGGTCCGTTTCCCCCTAAAATCCTTCAGTTTTCCGCAATGTCATGTTAAGTGAACATTAAGAGTGAAAAAAATGCGTTTTCCTTTCAAAAAAAGTTCCGCTAAATTTTGTATGAAGATAATTATTGACGAAATGTTTATTCATCCCACTAAGGTTTCTTTGACTTTCCCTCATTTTCGCATAGATAGTACTCTTTCCATTGCACGTATCATTAATTACATTGTCATGTATAATGTCAAGCTGTTCGTATAATTCATCTATAAAACTAGTTCTTTTCGCAATTACAAACATAGAATGAACATTTTTCTGTTTCTTATGAGATAAATATTATGAATATATATTTACGTTCTTCTGGATAACATTTCTTTTATCTCTGACAGGTAGTCCAAAATATGTCTCTACGTTTTTTTCAGTTTCCATAGATACAATGACATCACTTTCTCTAATTGTACGCTTCAAGTTCATATGATTATGAAGAAATAATTTTAAAATATGATTATTCGACAGCTAGGTATTTGTAGAAACGCACTCGGAAAAATCCTCCAAACATGATTCCACCAACCAAAAATCAGTAATCCTTTCCTTGTTCAAGTTACTGCTTTTATGATTTCTACAGGCCATTTTTAATCATGGAAGCAAAGATTACTTAAATACCCAATTATTACATTTTCAAAATGCGTCTGGAACACGCAAGGAATGAGTGAGACTGACGGGAATGTGGAAAAATGTCAAACAATATGTAAACAAATAATGGTAATATGGAAAATATATTCTCTATAAAGTTTTCAAGTGAAGCATGTTACTAGAAAAATTCGACGCGACATGGGGGGAGACAAGGACTCCTGTAAATACAGGCTTAACGGAAGAAAAAAAAAACAAAATATTGGCTTCTCACTAGATTCTATATCTTACTTCTTACCTAGAGATATAATTTTTTTCAAGTGCCACATTTTATTCCAATGAGGCCCAATTACGCCCAATCAAAATTCAATCACGTAAGATTCTCGCTGAATTCAAATTTGTATGTAAGAAAAGTATTGGGTCTCCATTTAAATTTTTAGAGTCCAAAAAGAGCTTTGGGCCCAAAATCTAATAAGCCCATTCAATTTCCAAGGAAAAATGTTAAAACGTTTGTCTGAAACTTTTTTTTTTGAAGTTGCCTTCCTCTCCAGTTTTTTTAGGTGGGCTTTTCCAACAAGACACTTCCTTCTCGCTGTCTTCGTCCAATATTACTCGTGCGCCATGACTAGATCTGTGTCATATCTATGATTTTGCATAATAAAACTTGATCTACAATGCTTCCCGTAAATTTTGCGGAACTTTTTTGAAAGGAAAACGCATTTTTTCACCCTTAATGCGCAATTAACATAAGCATTACAGAAAATTGAAGGACTTTTGGCGAAACAACCCTCGGAAACAGATTCATCACCAAAAAATGTATAAGGAAACACCTTCCTAATCCTCAAATTCAGATCAGAAGTCTAACGGGGAGCTACTGAATGGAAAAACGATTGAGAAAAAAAAAATATTTTAATTATTGTAAAGCAACTGAAAATAGACAGAAGTCCATATTCCAGCAGCTTACTAGCTGTTCTCTTGTCTGTCAAATCCATCCTGAGACGCGTTTCGCCGTATCACGGCTCGTCAGCCAGGCTAAGGTTGACAAACAAGAGAACGGTATCAAGTGGTACTTATCCCAGAAGTTACGGAGCACGATGGTAAGATACAACGAATTGTATAAAGTACGCATACCTATTACTCCATCGAAAGCTGACACAGCAGCTTTCAAATCGACAGAGTGGTTGACTCAGTCAACGCTTTAAAAGCAGGTAGCGCTTTTTCGAGGGATCCTTCCTCAAGTATATATAATTATTATAAAGTAACTGAAAATAGACAGAAGTCCACATTCCAGCAGCTTACTAGCTCTTGTCTGTCAAATCCATCCTGAGACGCGTTTCGCTGTATCACGGCTCGGACTTCTGTCTATTTTCAGTTGCTTTACAATAATTATATATACTTGAGGAAGGATCCCTCGAAAAAGCGCTACCTGCTTTTAAAGCGTTGACTGTGTTAACCACTCTGTCGGTTTGAAAGCTTCTGTGTCAGCTTTCGATGGAGTAATAGGTATGCGTACTTTTATTCGTTGTATCTTACCATCGTGCCCGTAAATATATTTTAAATCGATGGATGCGACCTATAAATATTAATATTTTTTCTAAAAATTTAGGGGTTTTTTTCGTAAGATTGAACATTTTGCGGGAGTAGGACCAAAGAAAATTAAAAAAAAATTTAGCTTGTCACTCTAATGTACAGTCTGCCAAGTAAAAACGTGACCGCCCGTATTCTTGAAAAAATGTGTTTCGAGAATATTTTTTGCCATCAATGTATTCTTTAGTGTGCTAACAATGACGTAATTACTTTAGTAAGTTGTCCAATCGCTTTTTGCAACAATAATTGCCTGGTACATTCGAGGCATGCTGTGGATGAATCCAATATTCTTCCTTTTCCTGTTGTGCCTTCTCCTGTTTTCCCATTTCCCCGTTTTATAACTTTTTTGTTAGTATACAGGACTTTTCTTTGGGTTTCGGACATTTACCAGCAACTGCCTCTTTCGATGACATACTCTATGTATTTCTGTATAGAGTAGTATTAGTATGGGTAGGGAGGATTATACCGAAGCAAACAAATCAAAGACATTTTCTTTCTGTATGGAGTATCCGCTATAAGTTAAAATTCTTCATTTTTGTGGCTGAGGAAAATAATATAATTTTGTAAGGTCGTAAGAACATATTTTGAGATACCTGGTTGTGTGTCCTGACGTATGGAGCAGAAGAAGTTTAATGAAGATGGTTGGTTGGTCTACCGAAGATAAATCTCTGTTATTTTTATTTGGTCTTGAATAAGAGTTTTAGTTTCTCGCCGCTTTGCTATGTGACGCTATATAATCAACATTTATGAAGATGTTTCTAATGAGGGAGAATGATCTTCGTGTTTTTAAAACAATTAACAGAAACTTCTCCTGTTTTTGCCGTTAAATAAGCTTTACCAAAGATCTCCATAATTTCTTAAGGTGTCACTGGTTTTTGGGAGTGGCGAAGCCATTACCTAATTTGCTCGCTGTAATAAACCTTAAGGTTTTATTCAAGGGCGGGATTTAATTTTGAATAAGAGTTAACAGTGTTTCATCTATATTGTAAATCTTTGCAGCGGGCAACTTGTGTTCCTTAAAAGTTTCCTCTGATAATTTTAAAAAAGCGTCAACGTTGTTCTTATTAAATCCTAAGAAAAAGATAACTGACCCAATGAAAGGTCATTTGGATGAAATTGTAGGAAAAGATCTAGCCACCTGTTGTCAGCCCCTACATTCTTGAATGGTTCCTAACCATTTCTAATTGCCATTTGGTATGCAATTTGAGGCAAGTCTGCAGGTGCCAAACTATAATGAAAACTGACCCAATACGGTGTTCTTCCAATTTTAGTTGACATTACTTTTGATAGAGAAACGTCACATTTTTTATCTAAAGTCTGCGTTGTTTTAAGTAAAATGTTAGGTTAAACGTTTTGGTGGATTAAAGAGTAAAGTCCGTCCATACATATAGTGAAGTACCTAACTGATTCCTATTAGGGCAAGCTGTAAAATTCAAATATGATTGAACGGTCCGTACTTATAATTTAATTATTTTGGTTTTTCGAAAGACATTAAACAATGTTTATACTATGTTTTATTTATGTTTATTACAAATCATCCTATTATTACCAATTATTTTTATTACAAATACACATTATTACTCTACTTATTAAAATTAATTACATTATTCATTTAAAATAATATCACTATCGCTATGATTATCACTGGTTCTAATTATTAGTTTTTCTATATTATTTTCAATATGGATATGTGATTTTTCAACATTTTCAACATGTATGAGAGAGTTCGCCCAACTCTGTAGAGGTGCTCTATAGGACTAAATACACAATGGTATGGAGGAATCCTTAAAACTGTATGCCCCATGTCCTTTGTATAATTGTCACAGACATATTACTTTTTTATGTTTAAACTCTTTAAACCTCTATCAATTGCTGTTTGGTCTAATCTCCGTGGAAGTAAATGTCATTATCGTACATATAGTTTTGAATTGTTGTTTTTGTATCGTTTGAGCAGGGAGCTTTGATTAACTGCCTACTATGATAGCTTACGTTGTCCATCACAATTTTGAACCAATTTTCAAATAATTCGGCAGTGGTGTCCTCATGGTAATCCAGAGAAGAATCTTTTATGTTCTGTGCAGACAAGGAGAGTACATTCGGAATCCATCCGTCTTTAGATCCAGCATGCAAAATCATAATCCTTTTACCTCTGTTTGATGGTGCTTTTGTTTTTACAGTTATCACTTGAGTCAACTCAACCACTTTCCGGAGTATCGTATGTGTGGAACCATGTTTAATCCCAGTAAATAATTGACCTATGCTCGTCTCTGTAAAACCTTATTTTTTCTAAATATTTTAGTCGCCATTCCTGAATTCTCTTGGACTCCAGTAAAACTTGTCTTTTATTAAGTTTTTTAACTTTGAAACCCATGTTTTGAATACACTTCCATAATGTTGTCCTACTACATTTAATCACGGTTTCATCTCTTTCAAGCCTTTTCATTAAATTATCCAATGTGGACACACTCTGTTCCTCGTATATCTTGTAAAAATGCCATTACTTCTTTTCTTCCTCACTAGAATAGGGCTGTTTACAATTTTCCATACCGTTGATGTTGGAATGTTCGTTAATGAGGCCGTTTCTTCTAGCGCTGCTTGCTTGCTAACATTACCACGTTCCATTAGGGTTGAATAAACATTCTTTACAATTTCCTTGGCATCAGTAGATAAGTGTTTTCTACTTTTGCACAGGCTAACCTGTTGAGATACACTTGACTCGCAAATATTTTCCATGACTAAGCTGTTTTATCGCACACGAACTAACAATAATTACAAAGCTTAAACTAAGTGACGGCTGTATTTATATTACTAGACAGTAAGTGCCAATATGGATTATGCAAGTTATTATCGAGTAAATGCCATGTTTTATAACCACCATTAAAATCATATTAAAATTTCATTCATAGTTATTTAAGATCCACCTTTGTTGTTTACAAGCAGGTAAAAGGAAGAGATATATTTTTACGTATGGTTTTACCTGCTTCTGAAGTGCCCGAAGAAAACCATAAAATTTTATTTCATTGTCTATTTATAGTTAATGGTTTTTACCCTTTAAGGCAGGGGTGCTCAAACGGTCGAGAGCGATCGACAAGTCGATCGCGAGTGCTTTTTGAGTCGATCTCGAGAAAAAAATTCCGATATAGAACTATTCACAGATTTTGTTTTAGGTAACTAAAACAAAATGTAATGAATAAACTACTAAAACTTATTCGTTCCACAATTAGGCCAGAATAACCCCCTCATCACTTTCTTTTATCGTAATAACACCCTGCTAGCGGCAAAAGGCGGCTTTATCAAAAGAACGCGCGGTACTTGTCAAGGAAAAGCCGCGTTTTTGATTCCCGCCGATTGTTCTAGAAACTTCGGGCGGCGTGTTTGACGGGAACATTCGAGACTTCGTTCGCGCCGATATAAATGTTGCGCCTGCAGGAATAGGAGTCGGTCTGAGTTGTAACTTGAAGGCGATACATCGATACAAAGTTTATTAATAAATAGTCCAAAATGAGTGCGGCGAAGAAAAGTAAAACTTATCATTTTAATAACGATTGAGAGGAAGAATTTTTCTTTTTGTATGGTAAAGGATAAGTGCATTTGTCTCATTTGCCGTGCGTCAGTTGCAATACCTAAGCGTGGGAACTTAGAGAGGCATCATAAAACGGTTCATAGAAACTATGAAAAGGATTTTCCGTCACAGAGTGAATTAAGAAAACGAAAAGTACGTGATTTGATAACTTGTTTGAAAAAAGAACAAACTATGTTCACAAGACCAGCCAAACAATCAAAAGCTGCAACGATCGCGTCATTTCAAATATCTCATATATTGGCGAAACACAAGAAACCATTTGATGATGGATTGGTTGTGAAGGAAGCATTTATTGAAGCGGGTGAGACTTTATTTGGAGATTTTAAAAATAAAACAGAAATTATGTCTGCTATTAGAGAACTTCAGTTATCTCGTCCGACTGTCACAAGGCGTGTTGAAGTCATGAGTTAGGACATGGCAGATAAACTAAAACATGATATCATGGAATGTACATACTTTTCTTTACAGTTCGACGAATCCACCGATATGACAGACACTGCCCAGCTGTGTATTTTTATTCGAATGGTATTCAATGACATGTCGGCTAAGGAAGAGTTTTTGACAATGATTCCTCTGAAAGGAAAGACCCGTGGCGAAGATATATATGACGTTTTCTTCAATTTTGTAACAAACTACAAGCTACCAATATATATAAACTAGTGTGCATTACAACCGATGGAGCACCAGCAATGACTGGAAACGAAAACGGTTTTGTGGCATTGTGTCGAGCTAATGATGATTTCCCTTCATTTTTCTCCTTCCATTGCATTATACATCAACAAGTTTTGTGTTCAAAAGTTCTAAACATGGAGGAGATTATGGGCATTGCAATAAAAATTGTGAATTCTATCCGTGCACGTAGCTTGCAACGACGGCTCTTTAAATTGCAGTTGGAAGATAGTGAGTCAGCTGAACACACTGATTTAGTTCTTCACACAGACGTCAGGTGGTTAAGTCGCGGAAAATTCCTAGAAAGATTTCAAGAATTATTGCCCGAAATAACAGCTTTTCTGGACTAAAGAGGTGATGACACTCAGATACTGAAAAACGGAAAATGGCTGACTGATTTGGCATTTTTGACAGACATCACAATGCATTTAAACAACATTAATTTGGAGCTTCAAGGAAAAACTATTATTGAGATGATTAGCGCAATAAACGCATTCAAAAGTAAATTGCAACTTATGATAGATCAACTGAAAAGAAAAGATCTGAAAAATTTTCCGTCTTTGAAAGCAAGGATTCCTCAGTTGAATTATGATATTTATGAGGCAGAATTATCAAATATTTTGGGCCAATTCGAATATCGCATCATTTATGAGTTATCCTTTTTCGTGTAAAAACAATGAGGAATTAGCTACTGAAATAGCAAGTCAGTTTAACATGGACTCATGTTCTGTTAAAAATGAGTTAGTGCAGATTATATCAGATATACATCTCAAAGCCATAGCATCTGATACAAAATTCTGGTGTTTTATATCTGAAGATAAATATCCGAATCTAAGGCAAATTGCCCTTCAACTGCCGGCAATGTTTGGGTCAACTTACTTGTGCGAGTCTGCATTTTCTGAAATGAAGATAATTAAGTCAAAATATCGCAATCGACTAACTGACGAACATATGTCATCATGCTTGCGATTAGCACTCGGTAATTACGTACCATCTTATGAAAAGTATGCTGAGAACATGCAGTGCCACGCTTCAACATCCAAAGTCACTCTTTAGTTTAAGTTTAGACACTAGAACTCGTTTGTTTTGTAAGAACCAATAAACTCGCAATTTTGAATAATTATAAGTTTTTTCATTGACATTTTAGAGCAGACCTACACTTACCTTGACTAAAAAAATGCATATTGTGCGGAAAACTAATATCTATGCCACGATACACCCTACCTAGACGACAATCCTGCATTACACTTACTTGCAGCCTCTCAGAGTTGATCGATCGTAGTCTAACAATATTGAGGTAGATCGCCAGCAGTTCAAGATTGAGCACCCCTGCTTTAAGGATTAAGTTTAGTCACTCTACTATATGTATGGACGGACATTACCCATATTTTTTCACAGACAGGATATCTGCTCCATTCGACTTTTTTTCTACATTCCTAAGAACATATTTCGGTTCTTTTTCTTGGTATTTTGGAACAAAAATGGCTGATGAAGCTTTTTAATATTATGGTCTAAAATTGGGCTAGTATGTAGCCCAAATTTAGACCTTTCGTTTGTTTGAATTTTTGAGGTTAACCAAACAGTAAATGCAAGTGATATCTGGTCAAACTAAATCGTTCATTGTAGAAGCCTCAAATATTTTTAACACATTGGTTAGAGCAATTATATAAACCACACAAAAGTACTGCATAAGGACATACCTGCAAAAATTTGAAAAACGATGAAATTAAGTATCATAGTACCACACCGGCATACAATAGCGCTCTGACTGGAAAAACTCACAGGGTCAAGAACCTATCTTTGGGCCTAATTTCGAATAATTTTCCCTAAGGTACACCACTGTACTAAAAATCTTGCTAGCGTGAATGTAGACCCTAGCCTATTATGGGACTCTCACGTCTACTTTTATTAGACACAAATTATAGAATGTTGCATAACTTTAAAATAAGAAGAAAAAATATAATATAATGATTAGTACTAATTTACAATCTTAACCTAACAAAGTTTTATGATAATTTTCTTTTAATTTCCAACTCGGTTTCTAACTTTCTCAATTACTCTAATTACTTTAGTTAATTTAATTTTGTTTCCCGACGGGAAACTTCGGACAATTTTTCCGCATGTTTACTACAACTCTTTATTACCTGGCAAAAAACTTTTGAACACCTGCCATTTCCTGTCTTTAAAAGTGTTTCTTTTTAGGTACTTTAAAAGCAGTTACAGTAAATCTCACACACTTCGGGAAGTGTAATTGTATTTTAATTGTAGTATTTCAAAAGCTCACACACGTATCAGATTGTTTGAATATTCATTTAAAATAGATTAAAGGGTTTAGTTTAGAAAATACCGTGATATAAGGTCAAATATTATGCATTTGTACCTTCGAAAGTCAGTCTGATAAATAAACACTGCATTTTTTGTAGAAGGGTAATTTGTTAGATTACTTGCTAAAATAAAGTATTGTATGTGAAAAACTCATACTTGCAGATTTTTGCATTTCTTATTGTTTCAGGGTTTCTAGACCCTTGGCGGCTTTTGGCTCACAAGCCGAAAAGGGTCTATCTGACTATTTGCGTCTCTGTCTTTTGACAGGATAACTCTCGAACGAAATAAGATATCTAAGTTAGTGTTAGGCTACTTACTTCGTATCTTATCAGTTACTTCGGTTGATGTAATAGACAAGTAATATAGAGAAGTTGTGCCCCGCTCATCTCCACTTTAGTCCGAGTATGCGCTCTATTATGTCTTTCACGCCTGTTCTTCTGCGGATCTCCTCATTTTTCATCCTGTCTCTTAGGGTAATACCCAACATTGACCTCTCCATTTTACGTTGTGTTTGTTGCAGTTTAAGTATGGATTTTTTGGTGAGGGTTAGGGTCTCTACCTAGTATGTAAGAACCGGTAATACACACTGATTAAATGCTCTTCTTTTCAAACTGATTAGCACTTCGCCCTTAAATACATCTCGGAGTCTGCCAAACGCTGCTGATCCTAAGGTCGTTCTTCTAAGCAGTTCCCGCGTTTGGTTGTCTCTGCAAAGTTTCACTTTCATTTGTCATCACCTTTGTCTTTTTATAGTTTATTTTCAAGCCAACTTTTTGCGTAGCATTTTGCAGCTCTATTAGCATATCTTTAGCTTCTCCTAAATTGTCAGATATAATGACAATATCATCTGC
Organism: Pachyrhynchus sulphureomaculatus; assembly: GCA_019049505.1. Classification (NCBI taxonomy): domain Eukaryota; kingdom Metazoa; phylum Arthropoda; class Insecta; order Coleoptera; family Curculionidae; genus Pachyrhynchus; species Pachyrhynchus sulphureomaculatus. The sequence goes on from CM032455.1 coordinate 71,058,931, forward strand.
GAATCTTAAATGACCTTGTTTTTCCATTCTAATGTTTTGAATGCTTGTTCCAGCACGGTTATAAACAGCTTCGGTGACATTGTGTTTCCTTGTCTGACACCCCTTTTTATTTCTATTTTCTTCGAAGCAGAGTGGAGGTTCACTGTTGTTGTAGCCTTGTTGTAGATGTTACGTATATTTGAGTATCTATAGTCACTCGACACTCGTTTAATATTTCTAATATGGCAGGTAATTCAACAGTGTTAAAAAAGCTTTTTGGTAGTCAACAAAGATGAGAACTAGGGCTCTGTTATATTCAGTCGACTTTTCTATTAGCGTTTTTAGACAGTGTAAGGGATGGTGTATATATATATATATATATATATATATATATATATATATATATATATATATATATATATATATATAAATATATATAAATACAACGTCTCTCTGTCTGTCCGTCAGTGCGCTTATCATTCGAGAAGCATTTATCCGATTTACGTGTTTCTTTTTAAATTTATACATACGTTCTCTGGCCAGGCTATAGGATATATTTTATTACGTTAGGAAATATAAGGAATAAGCAATGTCGATAATAGTGAGTTAAGCCAGAAAAAAGTTTGCAATATCATGTAGCAAAGGATATAATATTTATAAAATGCAACGTCTCTCTGTCTGTCTATCTGTCCGTTAGTGCGCTTATCACTCGAGAACGTGTTTTTTTTTTTAATTTATACATATGTTGTCTGGCCAGGTTATAGTATATATTTTATTTCGTTAGGTGATATATAAAAATCGCTTAAGTATCCAGCGCGTAGCATCTCAGAGGGCCACCCGACGGGCTGCGGATCTGGCGTTGCCTGTTCCAGTTAGGGCACCCAGGAAAGCACTCATTAATATCCGAGGGCAGAAAATTACTTAACCATTTGCCAACTCACATCAAGATTGCTAACTCACTTGTTTCGAGCGTTTCGAAAGTGTCCTAAAAAATTATTAATTAATTAATTAATCTGGGTGAGTTTTAGGCTGATTCGCTCGTGTGATCCCCTCTGTCTCTTGTTGGCTTTCATTCCGTTTGATCGTGAAGCACCTATGCTGTGTGGGTTTGTATGCTCCTTTTTCCCTTGCTAATGACAACTGCATATTTTTGTTTTAGTTTTATATACTAGTGTTAATTTTACTTTGTCTGGAATTAGTTCTGTGTTAAATAGGTATCTTGCTGTTTATCTACTGTATATTTGATGCTTAGTATATATTTCATTTTCAGGTTTTACTTATTTTGCGTAGATTTAATTTGTTTTTTATTCTATTTTTTGCATTTTGACTATGTTTTTATACTCCTTATAGTTAACATGCTTGGTCAAAGAAAAACCATTGATTTTTTACGAGAATAAAGTACTTTTGGTTTGATTTTGATTTATACTAAATTTAAGATTGATGAAGATCTTGTAGGACCCTCTTTTAAAAATCCTTGCCACCGATGGAATTTTTTTCTCAGTCAAGAATCGTCCAGAAAATAAACAAATCATTTTTATTGTTAAACAACTAAGTGGCCTCATATGGAAAACAATTTTAAAATTTTTATGTAGAAGTAACAACCGTTCGAAAATAAACTCAGAATTTTCGCAAAAATTTTGAGCATAAAAAACGAACGGCGCATCCAATTGAAAAAACCGTATGCCAACTTCAAGATAATATTATAAAGAATATATGGTTGGTAACAGTACTTCATTCTGTATATCATACTACCCTAATAATATCACTATTTCGGACATTGTATCGTATTGGCGTAATAAGCGAGAATATTTGTATTTTATGTATAAGAAAAAACTTGCGGATAACTCCCTGCATCCTCCATACTCGCGCTTGTATTTAAGAGGACCATTGTTTTTTCCTGTGGGGAAGCGGGATAGAATATCTCCCCAGGTACGTTCTGCCTGTCGTAGGCGGCGACTTAAAGAACAACCTAGATGGTAGATGCCCAGATCCCACCAGTATCGCCCGATGTGATACCATCGCATCGGCTTAGGCTCCGTGAAATTGCTTAACGTTTCGTGGCTGTGCCGATGTCCCGGACTGTGGGACCAAATAGCTTGATGAGGCACCTGGATACAAAAAATTTCGGAGGTAAAATAGCCCCCTGTTCGGATCTCCGGGTGGGGGCTGGTTCAGGGGCGTCGACATGCAGAGATCAGAATTTTAAAATGGAATTTTGCAACATACGAGGTTTAAACTCGAACATAAATTCAGTGCACCAACACCTGCAATCAAATAAACCTCATGTACTCGTTCTCTGTGAAACCAAGGTCAGTTCATCGACCAGCACAGTCAATTATCTTTATCCTGGGTACGATTTCTATTCCCGGTTTAGGTCTAACTTTGGAATCTGTCTTTTTGTCAGAAGCGACCTCTCTTGCCAACGAGAAGAGTCTCTGGAGCCCCCAAACTTTGATGTTATGTGGTTAAAAATAACGACTCAACCAACCACAAGCTTTATCTGTATCCTCTATCGACGACCAAGTGATACTAACTTTAGAACACTTTTCGCTTCACTTGCAGACACCATCGATCATTTACAATTAACTATCCAAATGCTGAAATTGCCATCCTGGGCGACTTTAATGTCCATAAGATCAACTGGCTTAAATATTCAAATACTACCGACGAACAAGGTCGTGAAGCCGAATCATTTTAAGTCAGTTGTGGCTTAACTCAGCTTATTGACGAACCAACACGGATCCCTGATCGAGACGGGGAGTTCGCCAGTCTTCCTGATCTGTTTTTAACCATCAATCCGGAGATTTACACGGTCAGCGTAAATCCGCCGTTAGGTTCTTTCGACCATAAACTACTTTCGACATCGAGTATTCTACCAATCAGTGACAGGGAGGCGCCTAAACTGCGCAAGATTTGGCACTACAAATCTGCTAAATGGGAAGATCTCATGGAATATTTTCGAACTTTCCCTTGGTTAGACGTTTGTTTTCGATCCCACGACCCATCTGACTGTGCCAGGGAGGTTTTCGATGTTATTTTGTCCGGTATGGAGGCTTACATCCCTTTTTCGAAGAAATGCCCTTTCAACGGCAAGCCTTTATTTGACCGAAAGTGCAAAGAAGCTGTTGCTTCTAAACATCTTGCATACCGACAATGGCGTGAAAATTCTAACACCATAAATCGTAACACCTTTGTTCGTGCCAGGAACAGATGCAAAGAAATTATCGACGAAACCAAGGAGGCACACAATCAACGGATTAGAAACAAACTTCTCGCTTGTCCCAACAATTCCAGGTCCTTTTGGTCAGTCGCTAAGGCAGTTAGTCAAAATTTCACCAATCCACCATACCACCACTCACACGGCCAGATAATTCTATTGCAAAGACACCTGTTAAGAAAGCGAACTTGTTGGCTGAAGTCTTTGCTTCACATTCTACTGTCGATTTCCAAGGAAAAACACCACCTAATTTCCCCATAGTGCAGTCAAGGATGCCCGATATTGTCTTCAGGTAGCGTATCATAAAACGTATTTTGATGAAGCTAGACACCAAAAAGGCTTCTGGCGCTGACAGAATACCTGCCATAGTTCTCAAAAACTGTGCGAGGGAACTAACATCAGTTTTCTGTAAACTTTTCAACCTATCCTACAGAAAGAGAAAATTTCCTTCCTACTGAAAATGTGCCACAGTTCAGCCGATACCTAAAAAAGGCAAGAAGACCTTGCCAAATAACTACCGACTAATCGCCCTGCTTCCAATAATATCGAAAGTCATGGAAAAGGCTATCAATCAGCATCTTCTAAAATGTCTTGAAGGATTCAACATTATTAGCGATCACCAATATGGCTTTCGTAAAAATAGATCAACAGGAGATCTTCTGACTCTTGATATATCCAAGGCATTCGACCGTGTTTGGCACGATGGGCTGTTGGCTAAGCTACGGTCTTATGGTATGTCTGAAAAGTTCTGCTTGTGGGTCTCATGTTTCCTCAGAGAGCGTTCTTTACGAGTGACAGTCGACGGATTCCTTTCTAACACCTTCACTATCAACGCCGGTGTACCCCAAGGCTCCACACTGTCTCCTACTCTCATTCTCATTTATATCAACGATCTGCTGGAAAAGACCGAGAATTCAATCTACAGCTTTGCAGATGATAGTACACTTATCTCTTCATTCACTTTGATCGCTCGGACATCGGCTACTCAAACCAATATCCGCAGACAACAGGAAGTCATTCAACTTAACAAAGACCTGGAAGAAATTCTATCTTGGGGTGACAGTAACCAAATGGAATTTAACGCTATAAAAACCCAGGCGGCAGTTTTTTTCTAAAAAAGTTAACGTTGCTGAACCCGACATAGTTATGTCGGGGCACTCCATTCCACTAGCATCATCACTCAATTTGTTGGGCGTTAATTTGGGAGCCAATATGTCCTGGCATGAACATGTTGCAGACATAGCCAGGAGAGCTTCTCAAAAGTTGGGAATATTATTTCGAACCAGAAAGCTTTACACTCCACAACTAATGTTAATTCTTTACAAAGCTCAAATTCGACTAACTATGAAATACTGCTCCCATGTTTGGAGCTCCGCTCCCAAACATACACTGCATTTGTTGGATTCTATTCAAAGAAGAGCTTTTCGTCTGATTGGAGACCCGGAACTGACCGGCGACCTTAATTCGCTGGAACATCGAAGAACGGTTGGCGACGTGAACCTATTCTACAAGTATTTTCATGGAAAGTGTTCGAAGGATGTGGCCCGCTTAATTCCTCCCAAAGCGGTGCATGTTAGAAGTACACGTCGCGCTAATACTTCACATTGTTACTCCTCGTACAATGCATTTAAAGCAGACTTTTATGTGGAGAACATCATCCCTTTGGAATAATTTGCCCAGGACTGTGTTTCCCACCGAGTACAATTTGCAGCGATTCAAGAACAACGTGAATCGCTTTTTCCGCACACGTGTTGCTCCTATAGCGCTTTAGGGACTAGCACTAGCACGTGTGCTAGACCCATAAAAAAAATACTGTAAAGAAAATAACGAAGGGTAGATGTTTAGAGCAACAAGAATTTGGCGAGATTTATTATCTTTTTTGATTGATATATTTAATAGAGCCAAAGTCTGGTTACTATAAACGTTTTCCTGGGCTGTTTTGTTTACAGTGTTGTAAAATGGTGTTTCCCTTAATTATAAACGCCCATTAATTAAATGATCTAAAAAAAAGTATAAAATTAAGTAATAAAAACTGGTCAAGTGAAGTTGAACTTGCACAATTAGTGTTCCGATCAATGACTTCACAAAACACATTCCAAATGAGTTTTCAACAAAGTTTTTTTCCGATCTTTACTGAAAACTCATGACCTTGAAAGTTTTATTTTTTTTATATACTAGATAAATTATTAAATGTTATGTACTCCTGATAATTTTCGTTCAATCTATATCCTGTGGAAAAAATTCCAGAATTTTTTCAAAACTTCTTGATCAGTACTTTTTGAGATAAGAGGGGGAGAGCGATTTTTAAAAATAGTATAAAGAAAAGAGTGCGAAAGTATTATATTATATATATTTTTGAACTCGTGTGTTTACAAGATTTCATTTAACACTCTACTCGATGACCTGGTAAAATTTTTTTTTTTTGATAGAAAACTTTCACAGGCTACAAACCTTATAATTCTTATAGATTTCTCCTGGGTGGATTAAATAAACAATGCTCACGTTTCGCCTGTCATCCCGCCAAACAATCCAGTACCGAGTTCAGAAGTCAGAAGTCAAGCAGATCAATCTCTTGGGATTGTAGTCTTTCCATACATTAAAAAATGTAACAGATCGCATTTCGGAAATTCTATGGGAACATAAAATAATAAGACGATATATATATCTCAAATCAGGTAAAGATAAGATTCCCTTTGAAAATCCAGGACTCTGTAGTATTCCACGTAGCTAGGGTGAAATCTATAGAAGCGAAACGAGCAAAAAATATGTACGAGAATTAAAGAACAACAAAGGGCTGTAGGTCTTCGTACCATCTCCACTTCAACACCATCTGCACTTACAGAATACCAGAATGAAACAGGACACCAGATTCTCTTTAACGAATCAAAGATCCTTGCAACCAATTTTTTTTGAAATCCTAGGAAAATTTGGGAGTCTATCGAGATATCTAAACATCCCCAACCAACCAATCTGGGTACAAATCATTCTTGACGCCTCGCCCTCCTACCACCTAGGTCCACTAATTTAGAAACATGTGCAAGCGGCGTCAATTTCGTGTTATATTCCGAGAATGCCATTTCCTGGGACAAGCTCTGAAGAGCCGGCAGGATGATCGGCCAAACATCAGCATCATTTATTTAATTGACACACGAGAAAATCTAGAAGAATTATATTTATAAAAATATCTATATTTAAAAAGTAATTTTTCTTTGTCGAAATGTTGCAACAGGGAGGGCCCGTATTATGAATGCTAGATATATTGTATAAGTGTCTCGACACGTGCGTTGTACGTCGAGATAATGCTGTGATAGACCTGATCTTCAAAAAAGGAGATAAGTCTAAATTAACCAACTATTGACCAATCAGCCTACTATCCGTAATGTATAAGTTGTTTATGATAATAATATTTGCGAGACTCACAAAGAAATTAGAGGCTTACCAACCTAGGGAACAAGCCGGATTTAGAAAAGGCTTTAGTATACTGGACCACCTTCAAGTATTAAGAACCTTAATAGAAAAGTCAAACCAGTATAATTTTAAGATTCAGATGGCCTTTGTAGATTACGAGAAAGCGTTTGACTCGCTTGAAATCTGGGCAACATTAAATAGTCTAAATTACTGTAGAATTGATAGCAGATACTCGCAGATTATTTAAAATACATATAAAAATGCTACATTTCAGATAGTATTAAAAGAAAACACTAATAAGATAGAAATGAAAAGAGGGGTACGTCCAGGGGACATCATCACGCCAAAATTGTTTACGTTGGCGCTAGAAGATCTTTCCAAATAACTTCCATGGACAAGCAAGGTTATACATGTAGGAGGAGAGAAACTCAATCATTTGCGATCTAACAACAAAGAAGAATTGGAAGAAATTCTGAACGAATTTTACAACAAGTCCAGAAAAATTGGACTGAAGATAAACATCGCTAAAACCATGCATGACAAATGGCGACTCTGATAAAGAGCAGTACATTGAAAACGCGAAAATCACAAGAACAGATTGATATGTATATTTTGGACAAAAAATAGAATTATCCAAAGAAAGAATATCATAGGCTTGGTCGGCATTTGGCAGATTGCAGACCCAAATACACTAAAAGCGAACACATTTGGTCAATGCGTGTTATCAATATTGCCATACGAAACAGAAACGTGGGCTTTGAATCAAGAAATTATAAATTGCCTACAAGTAGCTCAACGAGCGATGGAAAGGAGGATGTTGGGAATATCGTTGAGGGAGAGGCTGACTAATGAAGAAATTTGAGGAAGGTCCAAGATAACTGATGTAGTTGAGAGAGTAAGCAGGTTGAAGTGGAGCTGGGTGGGTCATATCGCAAGACTCTCTGATAATCGATGGACCCATAAAGTGATTAACTGGAGGCCCTGGAATGAGAAAAGAAGTAGAAGACTCCCGCAAACCTGATGGTCTGACGCCATCAAAAGACTAGTGGGATACAACTGGATAAACAAGGCCCAAAACCGAAGAAGATGGACGTACTTAGGGGATGTTTATGTCCGACGATGCCCTGCATAGCTGATGATGATGATTTCTCTTAAGTTATTTCAATTTCCCTAAATTTCTCTAATTCAGTATGGTTCTTACTACATTCAGCATTTTTACGTTCCGAGCATGTCGACATTCTCAAGACAAACTTTGGTAACTTACTTGAGAGCGACGATTAATTACCCGTGTCTGCACCAAAGTGGAAAACAAAATTTGAGTTATAGCGACGTCTACTTAAGATTTTATTAAATATAAATTTCTATGTAGTCTTCCGGAATCTGCAGTTTTTTTTTTGTACCATGTAAGGTTGAATGGAATCTGTCATTAGTAAAATGTCGTAACAATTTATCCAACTGTTTAGAAAAATACACATTAATGGTGATATTTTTATTTTTGATTTATAAATAATATTCTTAAATACTTTATTACATATTTTTTAATTTGATAATTATTTCATTTGGTGTTAACCATGAATCATAATCAATAATGTAGGTCACTTTATATAGAAATATTAATATGATTTACATAAAAAATAAGAGCACGTCAGAAGTAGGTGGTGTTTTTCAAAATCTGTACGGCCAAATTCATTAAAGGGGTTTAAAAATTAGATCCGATTTATTTGCCATGGAATATAAAACCTCTAGCTGTCCAGTTGACTATTGTTTTTGACAATGCAATATTTTGTATTGCAAACCTCACCTAATAGAAATCATTATAAGAAAATTTAATTTAAAAATCGTGAATGATGAAAGGTGTTGGAACAGGTAGGAAATATTACAGTTATTAGAATTTTAAAACAATATTAAATTTTCATCGGTTTCATCATCATCATCATCATCATCAGCTTATACTGTCCACTGCTGGACGAAAGCCTTCCTCAAGTCGTGCCACCTTTTTCTGTTCTGGGCCACTTGTACCCAATTTCCAGCTACTCTTTGCAAATCATCAATTCACCGACTTGGTGGTCTACTTCTACTCCGGCTTCGGATCTTGGTCGCCACCCTATAATTCTCTTTGTCCATCGTCCATCCTTAAACCTAGCAACGTGCCCAGCCCAGTACCATTGTACAATGAATTTGACTGCGTCTTGTACCCCTGTTCTCCTCTTGATAATGTGATTTGGGATGTGATCTCTAAGAGTAACGCCTAACATTGACCTCTCTATCTTTCGTTGCATGACACATATTTAATTGATGATTTTCTTCGTCATTGTGAGAGTATCGACTCCGTACGTAAGAACGGGGAGTACGCGTCTGCCAAATACTTTTCTTTTTAAACACATAGGAAGGTTAGATTTGAATATATAGACAAGTATGCCATACGCAACCCAGGAGAGACCTATTCTCCGCTGAATTTCATGTGTTTGGTTGTCTTGTCCTATGCTGATCTCACGTCCCAGGAATCTATATTGGTGCACTTGCTCAATCTCTACGTTATTCAGTTTTATAGTGTCGCTTAATACAAGATTTGTCATAAACTGGGTCTTGGATAGATTCCTTTTTAAACCAACCTTTCCTAAAGCTTCCTGAAGTATGTGTAGCATAGTTTGGGCTTCTTGTATTTTATCTGTTAAGACAATGTCGTCGGCGAAACAGAGGTGATTTAACTTTTCACCGTCAATGTTAAGTCCCATTCTTTCTCAGTTTATTGATTTTAGAGTACTTTCTAGGAGATTCGAAATTTACGGGTGGGTTGGCTAGTTTGTATTTTAATATGAGCGGTGGCATTTTCATATATGTATTTCATTACATTAGAATATTGATGATCAATACGACACTCAGCAAGCGCTTCCAAAAGTCTCTGTTGATTTACAGAATCAAAAGTCTTTTCGAAATCACACCACAAGAGGCTTATTATATTCTATACATTTTTCAATGAGGATTTTAACTGTAAGCATATGGTCGTTTGTTCCATATCCCGAGTGGAAACCTGCCTGTTATTTTGAAACGAAAAATTCCAATTTATTTGCTAAACGTTTGGTAAATATTTTCGTGAATAACTTGTATACATAGCTCAGGAGGCTAATGAGTCGATAGTTTGTAAGGTCTGAACTATCTCTTTTTTTATGCATGATGACGATAGCTGCATCATTCCATTGTGATGGAGTTATTCATTCTAGGAGGCATTTATTGAATAATTTGATAATTTGTTGTCCCCCTTGTTTAATTGCCTCTACTACAATATTGTCTTCACCCGCAGCTTTGTTATTTCTCATGTCTCTGTTCTTTTACCTTGTAAGGTATATATATAATTGTTGATAAAATAATTCAATAATCTGTAAAATATCTCTTTTCTTTTTTATTGCACTACCATACATGTTCTTTATTTTACATATGTCTTTCCTTCCCATTATAATCTTCCTTCTCAAAACATTTAAGCTTTTATTCTGTGCTACGACGTTTTTAATTTCCTCTGCATTTTTTGTCTTTTATCTTTTCTAATTTCCGTTGATATCTCTCTATTTATAGTTCTGTATTCATCTATAGTCTTATCTACCATTGCTTCATTAGTTGTTTTACTCTTTGATTGTTTTGGGCATTTTTTTTTCGTTGGCATTTTCTATACTATTTTTGATGTTTTCAAATATGTCATCAACTGCTGTATCTTCATTGTGTTCCAAGGAGCTTGCGATCTCTCTTCTATAAAAATCTACTACCTCCAGTGTTGTCCATTTCTTATGGTTTCTTTTGAGAATCATGTTATTTCTTTCCTGTTTGCTTTCACAATGCGATGGTCACTTCCAACTGAACATCTATTTAGGACACTTACGTCTTGGATAATGTCTTTCCTGTTGCTGATTTTGAAATCTCCTGCATTTTTTGTTTTACCATGTTTTTGTTCTTTTGGAAGAAGGTGTTCATTACATATAAACTATTTTGATAAAGATAATCTATTAGTGTCCTCCCTCTTTCGTTTTGATCTCCTATCCCAGGATAACCTATTGCAGTTTCTCCTTCGTCCTCTCTGCTTCCAATCTTGGCACTGAAGTCACCAATCAACATCGTAAAATACGTTTTTCCGTCTTGTAGAGCAGTGGAAATTTCTTCATAATGTTTCTATTTCATCTTCTGAGTGGGTGCTCGTTGTGCATTTGCCTGAACATTTTTAGAGAGTATCTCTGATTTAGTTGGATTATCAGATATATGATTCTCGGACTAACACCCTTGATTTCAATAATTTGGTTAACATGCTTCTTATTTACCAAGAAGCCAACTCCTCTAACCAAAGTTCTGCGGACTTCGCTTAGACCCATTACATCTCAATTAATATTTTTAAGTTTCTCTTCCAATTCTAATAGCTTTTCATCTGTTGACAGAGTTCTTACATTATATGTTGCTATATAAAGTGGCTGTAATATGCAATTTTCAGATTTTTTGTTGTTCGATGGTAAGTTTAACGAGTTTTTGCCTCCCCCAAACTCCTTGAGGCAGACCTATTTCGAGGTGTAGGACTTGTCATTTAATGAGCCAGCTACGTGGGGTACCTTTCCAGAAGTTTTATGACTCGTCATATTTAATAAGAGAGTTTTAGCCATAATTCGCCACGTTGTACAAACGGTTTGACGAATGGATATAAGGTTTTTTAGGTTGTTCTGGACGAGAAGGGTGAAAGAGGACATTATTTCCCCAAAAACTGAAGGCGGGAGAAAACGATGGCACCGGTTTAATCAGAAATAAAAACGAAATTTCTGGTCTTGTACTGCCCAGCATCATAATTTTAGCTGCCTTACTGGTGGTATTGTCAATTTAAACCTCTAATTATATAATCGATTGTACAAAACATGTTCTGGGATCTTTACTCTTCGAGATTATAACACTGAGTAACCACGAGATTAAGTAAAATATTTATACCGACTGGAGTTCACCAAACCACCACCCAGTATAATGATCGTTTTCCACATGTGATGCAGACTGTAACCCGAGTTTCTATTAATGTTGTTAGGGTCTTTGTAAATTTTGATTTATTCGTTAAAATTTTGTTTATAGAAGTTAAAAAGAAAAGCAAGAACTTTGGTTTCTCTTGCAATGATCGCATGACCCGTAGAGTGTCGATGTTCAGATACAGTGGACCGCGTAATTTGTTTCTTTTTAATATATCTTTCATGTTCCTGAATTATACTTGCTATTGAGCTTCCAGTTTTTCCTACATACACCAGACCACATGAACAGTGTAGTTACCGACAATCTCAAGCATTATCTAATTTTATATATTATTATAGAAAAAATAAAAGAATTGTTAGACTCCGTCACTTTAAGAACTATGAAAAAGGCGTCTAATACAATACATACGAAACAACGCCTCTAGTACCCTACCCTCCCTTATTAACCCCTCACGTGTATGATCAACTGAAAATCTCCATACCTTGTTAACTCCGTAGATGCTCAATTAAATAAAAATATTTAAAAAATAATATAATATTCATATGCCTGGATTCCAAGAACTCTAAAAAGGACCTCTAACACAATATATGTGAAATAACTCTTCTAACTTTCTCCTTAGCTCATTACCGCCTTATCTGTACGATCATAAAAAATTTGAAAATTGTGAAAAAATAACACAATGTTTAGAATTCTCGACTACAAGAACCCTGAACAACATATTTAACACCGTATATACGGAGCAACCTCTTTGACGCTCCCCTCTCACCTCATTAATCCCTTACATGTGTAATCATAAATAATTGAAAATCATGAAAAATAATAGAGTTTCCAAAATTCTCGGGTCAAAGAACTCTAAAAAGGACTAAGTTGGGAATGTGGAATCTTTGGCACAATAATACTACTCAGTATATATCACCACTACACCAAACACTTTATTTTTGCACTCGACGCACGTTTCGCTAACCATGTTAGCTTCATCAGGAGCGATGATGAAGCTAACATGGTTAGCGAAACGCGCGTCGAGTGCAAAAATAAAGTGTTTGGTGTAGTGGTGATATATACTGAGTAGTCTAAAAAGGACGTATAATAAAATATATTCGAAATAACCGCTATAACAGCCCTCCCACTTCCTTAATCCCTTCTATATTTGATTATAAATTAATTTGCTTAAATTTTGTTTATGATATCAATAAAAACCAAGATAAATTCACAAGATGTTTTAAAAAATAAATAAAATTCATCGACTCCCAGCTCGTTCGGTGATATGACATAAAAACTAAAGATTTCGATTCCTACTTCAAGTATTGCATGTGTACCAATTTTGAAATTAATATTTCATTTCATTCCACAATTATCATGCTAACAGATAGATAGACCGACAGAATGACAGAAATAAGGGCACCCTAAAATATGAAGAAATATAAAAATTTCGGGGTGTGGCTGTTTCACGAATACACCACTCCTGTTTAGCAGGTGAAATCAAAATTTTAGATGGCAAATGTCTATTAATCAAAGAAATAACTTGAAATATTATTTTGTTGAGATTGCACGATCAATAATTAAACAAGAAGTGGTTTCGAGATTATGCTTTGTACCCATATCTCTTGACATATAACACGGTAAAACCCATGGAACCAATACCGCAAGTTAAAAAAATATTAAACAATAACAAAACCTTCTACTCGTACGGATCAGCTAAGCAAAATATGGGATATATACAGCCAATTGTACTACAAATGTCTATGAAGTAATTTATTACATGGACCTTATGTCAACTTCAAGCTAATATCATAGAGAATATGTGATATAAATTTTTATCAAAATCGGTTCAGTAGATCTCGAGATATTTTGTCACGAGTTTGAAAAACGCAGTTTCAAAAAAAAAACGCAAAAGAAAAAAACCGGTCAAGTGCAAGTTGAACTTGCACAATTAGTGTTCCATACGTTGATTGCTTTTAAAATAAAAAATGTTGTTACGGTGGTATAAAATGATCAGTGACTTCACAAAACACACCCTAAATGAGTTTTCAACAAAGTTTATTTCCAGTCTTTACTGAAAATTGATGACCTTGAAATTTTTGTTTTTGTTTTATATACCAGATAAATTATTAAAGGTAATAATTTTCGTTCAATCTACACCCCCTGGAGAATATTCCGGAATTTTTTTTCAAAATTTTTTGATCAGTACTTTTCGAGATAAGCTGGGGGGACAGCGATTTTTCGCGATTTTTAAAAATAATACAAAGAAAAGTGTGCGCCAATATTACATTATATGTATATTTTTTACTTGTGTTTTCACAAGCTTTCATTTGACACCACACTCGATAACCAACTAAAAAAGTCAAAATTTGACTTTCAAAACTACACGGATTTGATGAGGCCATCAATTCCTATATTATTACCAAATTTCAACTTTCTATGACAAATAGTTTCGGAGAAAATCGGGTGTGACAGACAGACACCGAAGTCATCTTATAAGTGTTCCGTACGGAACACTAAAAAGTACCGCTTCTGCGTCTTAAAAGTATATAATTTTTTTTTATATTACCTTTAATCTGCGATTCTATTTTCTAAAGCTTGAAATATTTTTAAAATTATGAATAATAAATTTAACCAAAAAAGATTTTTTGAAAATTTGAAGGTGGCATAACCCCTTGAAGAAGGTGAATGTCCAAGGCGTTGCATGTAACGCCAGCAATATGCGTTTACAAAGGTGAAAAAAATATGAATATATAATATATATATATATATATATATATATATATATATATATATATATATATATATATATATATATATTTATATATATATATATATATATATATATATAAACTCCTGGACAAAATTAACGCAACAATCTGAAAATTAACTTATCTTTTTCTTATGTCAGTTTTAAAGTTTATCGAGTATTTGAATAGTAGGCTATGCATATTTTGTTTCGTTGTTCATGACAGAAATCAAAACAATTCGATTAGATTCACAGTTTTAAAGAATTGTTTAGAAGATAAACAATTTTCTGTAATAATGCGATAGATTTTCTTTAAAAGTAAGCTTATAAATTGTTCCCTTTTTCAAAGTAATACGTTTTTGTGGTAGACTTTGACCCCGAAGAATTAGAAAAATGAATCGAACAAGGAATTTAACTGAACACGAGGTAGTGCGAGCCTCAGTTTTATTGGACGAGGGATATTGTCAGAGTTATGTTGCCAGTTTGTTAGGCAAACATCGTTCCACAATAAGTCGTATGGTAAGACGCTTGAGGTAGGAACTTATTCTAGAAGGCTAGGGCAAGGGCGAAAACGATGCACTAGCGACCTAGATGAACGTTTTATAAAACAATATGCTTTAAGAAACAGGACTGTCACTAGTTCTATAATAAGAAATGAGCTCGAAGCTGTTCGCATGTCAAAATCTCTTCTAAAACAGTTAGAAGACGGTTAAATGAAGCTGGATTAAACAGTAGGAGACCAGCCACTGCGCCCTTGCTTACTAGAGAGAACAGAGTTGCCAGGTTACGTTTTGCTCCAAATCACGAAAACTGGTCTGTGGATGATTGGAAACAAGTTTTCTAGTCTAAAACATCCAGATGGTCGTGAGCGAGTATGGCGAAGACCAAGAGAGAGGTTTGCTCCTTGCAATATCTCTGCAAGGATTCCATTCGGCGGTGGCTCTGTTATGTTCTGGGGTGGCATCTGCTTTGATGCTCGCACAGAGTTAGTTCCTGTCCGTACGAGATCCATGAATGCTGACTACTATCTTGAGAACATTGTAATAGAACATGTGATGCCTTTCGGTCATTTTGTGGGGCCCAATTTCCTGTTTATGCAAGACAACGCTCGACCTCACGTGGCTAGGTTATCCTAATCAAGTTGATATACCGATTATGCAATGGCTACCAAAAAGCCGGATCTGAATCCGATAGAACATGTATGGGATCACATTAAGAAAAATGTGAAACGTCATATACCTGCACCTAGAAACCTGAGGGAACTTGAAAATGCAGTTATCACAGAATGGGAGCAAATTCCTCAAGATTTTATCCAAAATTTAATTAGAAGCATGCCTAGGCGCATAAACGCTGTTATCCGAAATAGAGGAGGCACCACACGCTACTAGTGTTCCAGTTACATCATTAATTTTGCTACTAGTGTCCCAGTTTATTTTTTTTCATTATTACATAATTTCAACGATTTTGTTATTAGGTCTTAAGAATAATTTTAATTCGAATCTTATAGAGAAATTTGGTAGCTAATTCACTTTTAAAGTATCCGAATAACTTTTTTCTAACTTCTAGTGTAACCAATGTTCATAAAAAATTATTAAAATTAATTCATTATAGAGATCTGTATGATTTAATATATTGTTGCGTTAATTTTGTCCAGGAGTATATATATATATATATATATATATATATATATATATATATATATATATATATATATATATATATATATATATATGTATATATATATATATATATATATATATATATATATATATATTTATTAATATGACTTGCAGGTACACTAATGCAGTTAATTGATTACTTCATGTAGAAGGTGGCGTAAGTTATAAATTCATACAATTTAATATGCATGTAAAAATGACTAAATAAAAAGAACACAAATTATATGCGGGTGAAATTAGTTATTTATTTACCTAGAACTTGCAACTAAAAGTCCCATCTAATGTACTTTATCTTATATAATAGACTTACTTTTGATATAACACAAACTTTTTACCAAAGCTATCAAATTTGATTTTAATTTTACTAAGAAAGGTATTATAAAAGGAGAGTTTGTTATATATCGTTTTATTTCTTCTTTTTCTAGAAAGAATATCGACATAGGGTAAAATGCAATTACGGCAGCATATTGTAAGAAGGGCCAGAGGGCTATTAAGTTTTAATATAGCCAGCCGCAGCCTTTTGAGAAGTTATTTTAATAACGTAATATCGTGTCGTGTACCAGTGTTACGATGTTGAGGGCATTTAAGTTGTGCATTAAAAATCTAAAATGAAGCTAACCTACGCTTAATGGTTTCTTTTTTGTAGCAATGCTTTTGCAACAAGAATTTTCTCGTAAAATTTGATAATATTGGTTATGCAGGTAGAATGTTTTAAAAATTTTGAAAGGGGTATTTTTAACTACATAGAGCCTTATAGATAATGAGTGTAGTTATATTGTTTATAACCAGAGAACAAATAAATAAATTTTCATGAAGTTCAATTTTGACATTTATGAACACTGAACAGAATTTTCATTATATTGGGACAACTTCTGTTTACTGAAACGTGCCTCTACTAAACGGTAGCACTTATGTCATAGAGAATAGGTTCTAGTTGTAACGACGCTACGAAATATGCTCTTTTTATTTATAAGATCACTTTGGTGAGATAAAATAAAACATAAATTTATTTCTACTACATTTATTTATTAAACTTGTAATCCACTATGGTGATGATAAAATTAAAATATAAAATTATATAAAAACAACACTGTGTTTTAATTTCCAATATATTTAAAGTCACTTGACAATTGTTTCACCATACAGTGGCTTCTTCAGAAGTAAATGAGAAAGAAAGAGAGTCTTGCAAGTGACTAAATATATTGGAAATTAAAACATAGTGTTGTTTTTATATAATTTTATTATGAATTTCCAACAAGTATCGGCTAACACAATCAAAGATTAAAATATAAAGTCTGTGATTTAAGAACTAAAAGATACCATGTCTACAAATAAACTACTATTTGTGTTTTACTGATCAAAAAGTTTTCGGAGTTATAAAATTGAACTGGTCTTGCAAGAAAAAATCTTTCTTCAGTATTGATGAAATAGCCCTTCTGTTTAAATCGGTAGAATGAAGTTTTGGTAATAGGCTTCCAAAAAGACCTGGCAGAGAAATCGGAAAGACAAAGGAGCTGGTAGAGAAAAAATGTATAAAATCTCTTCATAGGGAAAACTCTAGTCGGAAGTAGTAAAAATTGTAAAAAAAAACTTATCGACTCTGGAGCATGTATATAAATGAGAAGTGCGGTACATTAAAATGGCGTCGACCCCCTTTTCATACATGACTTTTCTAACCGAAAATGACGCAGATTTTGAAGCTCCTTAACATAACAAGTGAACAAAGTTAAGGTAAAATCTAATTCTATCACTCGACGCTCTTTACTGAAAACTAATTCGCGCTGCCGCCGTCCCACCGAAAGCCCGTCGTGTTAGTTCCAAAGAAGCATGCTATAGTACTAATGAAAATCAAGCAGAAATAGAAAACTAGAAAAGGTAAAATATTAATAACTAAACATATGTACGGACTTTATAGTGGACTAGAAAAGGGAAATATTACGTAATATTGTTAATACAAGGAAACTTCCTTGTCCTTTTCGTGTAGGAGCAGTTCTCTGAAAATCTAATTGATTGAGAGCTGGTCATGCTACGAGTATACCAAACTTTTGTGCTTTCCTGGTAAAAACTCAGTAACGTGATTTTATAGTAGTGACAAATATATATAACAAGAACGATCTTCCATTTTAAATTCGAATTATTACGCAATTCTTATTACAAATACGTATATAGAGACGTCGACTTCAGTGATGTAACGCATGGATTGACGACGCTGTGGACGCATGCTAGTTATATATACACACCATAAAAATTAATTTTCCAAACTGGTGTTGTGTAAAATATTGACACCACATTAATGTGTCACTTTAAATCTGAATCATTTTCAGATTTTGAAGTTGCAATTTAGAATGATCAGCTGCAATTTAATTTCATGCAATACTTGGCACAAGTGCCACGAAAATATTTAAAACGATAAACAAAAATTATAAGGTACGGACTGCTCATCCAGAACACAAATTTTTGAATGGAATAGATATTTTTAGATGGAAAAGAAATGTTTGAGGACCACAAATACACGGAAAGATCAATATCGGCTTTATTCAGTCTCCAAGTTTCAGCGTCATATGTAATTACGGGTAGGATGCCTAATCGTAAAATTTGGCTTTTAACTTATTTGGGATGGCTTTATCTTTGAATATATAACTTAATTTCTTGAATACACACTATACAAGCCAGATTCTTCTTGAAATTTCATCCGAGACACTGTCTCTCATCGTAGTAATTTTTTGCCCTAGATACACATAATCCTTAAAAATCTCGAGAGCTGTTTCTTCTAAATTTATAACTATGTTGTTATTAGTGTTGGCTAATATTTTTCTCTTACTTTTATTCATCTTAAGACGTCTGTGAGTGGTAATTTAACTCATTTATCATTTCTTGTAACTCACGTGAATTACTACTGATGACTACAATATCGTCTGCGAGCCTTAAATGACTCAGATACATACCACCTATCTTTAGGCCCTTCTTTGTTCAAGCTAGTTGGCGGAATACATCTTCTACAGCTGTTACAAATACCTTAGGAGAGATTGTATCTCCCTTTTTACACCTTTTCCTATACGTACTTGTTCTGTACTAGGTTTCATGTAAATCTTTGCGTTTTCATATATCTTTCAGTAGGGTAGTGTATCTAGAATCAATTCTACAGTTGTTCAAGCCGTTGATGATTGCTCACATTTCGACGGAATTAAAAGCCTTCTCATGGTCTATGAAGGCTTTGTAGAGTTCGAAACTGTATTCATTGCTTTTCTCTAGGATCGCTACACAGCGCGACAATTAATTTTCCAAACTGGTGTTGTATACAGTATTGAAATCATCTACATCACATTAATATATCATTCTAAATCTCAATCCTTTCCAGATTTTGAAATTGCAAATTAGAATGAACAGCTCCAATTTAATTTCATGCAATACTTAGCACAAGTATATATGAAAATATTTCAAATGATAAACAAAATTTGTAAGGTACGGATTTCTCATCCACAAATTTTTGAATGGAATAGATGTTTTTAGATGGAAGAGAAATGTTTGAAGACTACAAACACACGGGAAGGTCAATATCAATAGACATCAGACATTATTCAAAGATTTTGTAAATTCGTGGCAGATAATTACAGGGTCTCATTAAAAACAATGTAAAAAGCATTAAACGTCAATAGTGAAACAATTCGAACGATTTAAAAAAAAAGATTCCACAAAACTTGTTTTACATATAGCAGCTCATCAAATTTGTTCCATCAAACTATTAATGGTGAGTATTATTTGAAGGTATTAAAATGTACAATGAGTAAAACTAGTCGTTTTTAGAAGCTTTAGTGCTAGAAAATGGTGTGAAATGATCATTATAGAATCCCAGTAATACAACCATGTAACATTAAAACGGTATTTAAGGTGGAATACATGTATTATTTTTTACAGCTTTTTGCAAAGATCTTGGCAGTAGAAGATAGCTGATGACATATTTTTGTTTAGAAGGTACCTAAAAACTATCAAAATTTATTTAAATTGTATATCTGTGCTGTGTTAATTAATCATTTAATAACTTGCTCTAGCATTTTAGGTGATGTAAAGTTTATGAATTTCTTAAGGTATTTCTTACGAGTAACTGTTGAAAATAGTTTTGCTTAAAATTTTGAGAAATAATAGTTTTAGCATCATGCATTCACTGCTTCAACATAAAGGTGGTTTACCACACCGTATTGCCATAATTAATTGTAAAAATTTTAGATATTTAACACGTAAAAGATAAAAATTCATACTTTTTCTTCGATCAAAAGTATGCATTTTTACGATTTTTGTTGGCGTATATGCAATAAAAAGTAAAAAGTCACAAAAAAACATATACATAAAAAAATTACTTCGCTTTCATTTGTTAAAATATGAAGGCAATTTACCTCCTAGTTGTTGCAAAAATATTAGATAAATATCACATTTTTATGTATTTTATGAAGTGAATTTTCGCTGTGGCAACGTAGCGTTTTTTCAAATTTTGAATTATATATATGCATTGCACTGATTGGACTTTCTTTTAAAAGATAGTAGAATAAAGGCGTGCTTCGCACGCCCATTTACTCAGTTATCAATACTTAATAATTGATATATTTTTAATAATTAATCCAAAGTGTCGTTTTAATTAATTATACATAATTTTTATTGTATATCATGTAAAAGTGTTAAGCTATTTTAAACAACACGTGATTTCAATGCGGCGGGAAGCAAGCGAGAAGCTACGTTGCCACGTTCATTATTCTCTGAAAATCAAATTATTTCGCGTCTATTTCTAACATATAGCTCTCTCTGTCTTCTCGCAAAAAAATACCTTAATTTGCAAAAATATTTCATGCAAGTGTATGTTTAGCAAGTATAAACTATAAAGAATCCTGTTAAGTATAAAATGACGTCCAGAAAAACGAACTTGAGTAACAATTTTTATTTTGTCACACTGATAACTTTTTAGTTCCTCTTGAAAAAAGGGTTAACAGGTTTAAATATTATCTAAACCACCGTTTGTGAGTATGTATGATTGAGCATAACTCAACAAAAAAAAATCTAATTTTCATGCAGTTTTTTTTACTTGTAGGTACATTATCTAGCCAGATTTTCCACTATGATTCTTTTTCATACCAAGCAAAGCCTCCACACAGCAACAGTAAAGGCTTCTTACTTGCCATCTAGGATAAAGTCATATTAACCAGAAATTACTAAAAGCATATCATCAAAGACCGAAATGTTACAGCAGATACATGCAGGAAATGTCACCAGCATAAAAAACGATCGAACACATAACAAGCGGATGTAAAATATTAGTTGGAACGGAATACACAGCCAGACATGACTCAGCGGTAATAGTTCACCAAGCACTAGCCACAACATACAAACTCATAGAAAACACAGATCCCTAATACAAATACACATCAATATCCATACTTGAAAATAAAGATTACAAGCTCCACTGGGACATCAGTATCCATACAGATAAAACAGTCCCCGCCGATAGACCCGATATTACCTTTCAATACAAAAAAGGAAACGTCACCTATCTAATCGACGTAGCTGTCCCCAACGACACGAACGTCGAAACGAAATACACAGAAAAAATCTCCAAATACACAGAACTTGTAACAGAAATAAAAAGGCTATGGAAACAAGAAAAAGTCATAATTGTCATTGTCACATGTAACATTATCAGGTCATTTCTTAATACACAATGGTAATAGCGTTTGTGCCTTAGGCCCGCCAGCCAAACATGGAACCACATTGACTAAATGTGAGAAAGAAGAACAAAAACAATAATAATGATCTATATAATATATATAATATGCAAAGTCTCTCTGTCTGTCCGTTAGTGTGGTTATTACTCGAGAACCACTTATTCGATTTACGTATTTTTTTCCATACATATGTTCTGTGGCCAGGTTATAAAATAATAATAATAATAACGCGTCCAAACGTGTCACACAGGGTGTAGACAAGATCAAATCCAAATCTCCCAACAGAACACTGCCAGAAATCATTGATACTTTGAAACAAAAACTATCTGTATATGCCGCAAGACTCAGTAGAATCAAACGAGAGGAAAGACACCAACAACCTCTTTCGTTCCAGTTCTACCGAAAAACTATGTACAACGAACAAACAGCAGTGACTGAACCACCAAACAAACAAGAATTCAGAAATTATTGGAAAAGTATCTGGTCAGAACCCAATCACCCACTGGATCAAAGCCGAAGAAGACAAACATAAACATGTGACAGAACAAGAAAATTCCACATAAACTACAAAAGAAATTACAGAAACAAACAAACAAACACACACACACACAACTGGAAATGCCCTGGAATAGAAAATATACAAAACTTCTGGTAAAAACAGTTTACCACCATACACGAAGCACTCACATACCAAATCACAAAGCCATTCTACCACTACACACACTTCCCTACTTTCCCTACACAAGGAATAACATACGTCAAACCTAAAAGCTCAGACACCACAAACCCGTTAAACTACCGATCTATCACCTATCTATACAAGATCATCACAGCCATAATTTCCAAGAAAATAGAACAACACCTAATAGAGAATAATATTCTCACAGAAGGACAGAAGGAGTGCAGGAAAAATAGCCGAAAATGCAAAAAGCAGCTGATCATACATAGCGTGATAATGGGACAAACGAGAAAAGAACACAGAAACCTTCACATCTGTTACATAGACTATAAAAAAGCCTTCGACTCCATATCCCACAATGGGTTAATCAGAGCCCTAGAAAATAGACCAAAACCTCAGGCAATTTCTCGCACAAATTATGAAAACATGGAAAACCAAAATCTACCAACAAACACAAACCGAACGTAACCAAACAGAAAAGCTGTACATCAGACGGGGTATATTTCAGGGAGTCTCGCTCAGTGCTCTATGGTTTTGCCTCTGTCTCAATCCACTCTCAAATACATTAAACAGAACAGACCATGGCTTCAACATCAGACACCAAAAAGTGAACCAACATAAAATAAACCACTTCCTATATATGGATGACATAAAATTCTACGTTGCCACAAAAACACAGCTGAAAGAACTCCTCAAATTCACCTTAGATATAAATATGAGATTTAGTATAAGTAAATGTAAAGTGCTCCACATCAACAAAGGCCAATGGAAAGGCCACCATGAGACAGAACCCATCAACAACGAAACACTCGATAACATGCTCGACAAAGAAACATATAAATATCTAGGCTTCCAACAAAACACCAAACCCAATCACTCTCACATCAAAACAGAGCTCAGAACTGAATTCAAAAACAGATTCATGAAACTTCTACAAACAAAACTCCGCTCCAAGGATTTCACTAAAGCCATCAATACGTTCGCTATACCTATACCCACATATTCATTTGGTATCATCAAATGGTCACACACAGACATAGAAAGCATTCACATCCTTACAAGTTCTCAATTCCCCAAATACAGGAAATTATACTCCAACGCATGCAAAGAAAGACTTACCATCGAGAGGAATCATAGATATCAGATCACTACACACAAAACAAATATAAGCACTACACACCTCTCGACTTATCCCGGGCAGACCACCCAGCAGACACACACAGTCACACCCAATTACAACAGGAAAAGATGATAACGTGGTCAGAAAAAACCCTCCACGGAAAACACAGATACCACATAGAACAAGACCACGTAAATAAAAAAAAAACAATCATACACCTGGTTACAGAATGGGCAGCTATTCCCTGAAACAGAAGGCTTCCCACTTGCCATCCAGGATAAAGTCATATTAACCAGAAACTACCAAAAGCATATTATCAAAGACCCAACTATTACAGAAGACAGATGCAGGAAATGCCACCAGCAAAAAGAAACGATCGAATACATAACAAGCGGATGTAAAATATTAGCCGAAATGGAATACACAGCCAGACATGACTCAGCTACAAAAGTAGTTCAGGTTGCACTAGCCACAACATACAAACTCATAGAAAACACAGATCCCTACTACAAATACATACCAACATCCATACTTGAAAATAAAGATTACAAGCTCTATTGGGTTATCAGTATCCACACAGATAAAACAGTCTCCGCCAATAGACCCGATATTACTTTTCAGTGCAAAAAAGAAAAGGTCATCTACCTAATTGACATAGCTATCCCCAACGACACAAACATCCAAACGAAATACACAGAAAAAATCTCCAAACACACACACCTTGCAACAGAAATAAAAATACTATGGAAACAAGAAAAAGTCATCATTGTCCCCCTCATTACATCAGCCACAGGCCTTACTCCAATTACATTCACACCACACTTAGTACAATTAGGACTCAACACAAACATACACAGAAACATTTAGAAGTCAGTGATTTTAAAAACATGTAACATTGTCAGGTCATTCCTTAATACACAATGGTAATAGTGTTTGTGCTGATTTGGTTTGGACCCGTCAGCCAAACATGGAACCACATTGACCAAATGTGAGAAAGAAGAACATTTGTATAATAATCTATATAATATATATAAAAATTAACGTCTCTCTGCCTGTCCGTTAATGCGCTTATTACTCGAGAACCACTTATCCGATTTATGTGTTTTTTTTTAATTCACACATACATATGTTCTCTAGCCAGGTTATAGGATATATTTCATCACATTAGGTAACATAAGGAAAAAACAGATAATAGTGAATCAAGTCCACGGCACGGCTATTCATATATAGATGCCAAAATGACAATTTTTAAAATATTTCTCTGTTTTCGATTTGCGTATTTGTTCCGGAATCCTATTTTTAGCAAGTATAAGGTATAAAGAATACTGATAAGTATACAATGGCGTTCTTAGTGAATGCCGATTCATTTCTTCATATTTTGACACTATTTGAAGATCATTTTTGTCTTCTCTTGTTTGGATTTTTTATAGTGTAATGAAAACTTTTAAATCACCATGTACAAATTCCTTTCCGAAATGTCTATACCAATGATGAAAATATAATGACAAAGCAATTAAAAACTACGAGCAAGATAAAAAAATAAAATGAAATATATCCACAATTAAGTTTCCAAGCAGTAAGTAAATTCTGTAATAATTTTTTTTTATTTTTATTTTTCAATTACAAAATGCTAAGCGGAACTGTTTTCCAAATACATACATACCAATCTTCAACAAATATTGTGTTATAAACAGAGTAAAATACAATTGTCATAAATCATAGCCAATATTAGAATGCCACCAAGAAGATAAAGATATATAAGCCGAATGGGAAAAGAGGCGGACTAATAGAAAAACCTTTGTAGGTATATTTATAAAAGCATAAGTACACATTTCAGAGCTAATGTTCTTTGAATTTTATAGAGAATAACAGGTCTCCTGAGAAGAGAATGAACGTTCAGCCTATAATGCATACTATATGCATTCTTGGATTTTCTAGGAGTAAAGAGTTGCACATATGATCGTAATTAAATATTTAGTTTGCCGTTCATAACATCTTATTATATTTTTGAATTCTTTTTACAAAATTTCTTCGTCTAGAAATAACCTGAATAATTAAATACCAAATTTTCATTGTTGAGTATAGGGTACAAAAGTCCTCATGACTCTTAAAAAAATCTTATATTTTTTCTTTATGTTGCATTATTTAGATATATTAAGTCAACATTGTACAACACACAATAATTGTACATCAAAATTTTAATCTCAGATCGAATTCTTTTTTTCTATTCAGTGTTCAGTTAATTATTACAAATCAGGTGTGTAGAAATAATATTTCAAATTAAATTATATTTTATATATACAAGGTGTGTGAAACTTGTTAATTGTATTTAAATAGGATTAAAAGGATGAGTTGGTTAAAGTAAAGAAACATTAACTACTTTTTTTTCTTATTTTGGATAGTTTTGATATTTTGTAAAAGCCCCATTTATCAGCCATTGAGAAATTCCCTTTTAAACTGTTGCCGAATGTTCATCTTTTTTTAGTAATATGATATTTGGTTAAAAAATAAAAAAACAACAACATAAATTCACGTAAAAAAAAACAATAAAACTGTTGCTAAATAAGACCATGGTGATATTTCTTTTTCTTATAGGAATAGTAAATATTTTTCATAAAAAAGTTAAACTTAAATCTAAATTTTTTATTCTTTCTGATAAAAAACCTGAACGAATCTGATAAAATCATTGAATGTATGTGCATTCATAACTACATCGGGACGATATTCATGATGGCTTTATACTAGTAGCAACATTTAGATTATAGCATGAACGATTGCGCAGCATTCGATTAGCACTGGTTGAGCCAGAA
>CM032455.1:71090743-71093243 GCA_019049505.1 Pachyrhynchus sulphureomaculatus
TCTCCCGTCGTTGACTAACGCCTGGGAGAACAGAAGACAAATGACCCAACAGAGACAAGAAGAAATGACAGATAGTAGATTGAACAGCCAACAAGATAAGCCGAAGAAACATATATATAGACGAAGAAGAATAACGCAACCATCTCAAACGGTAGATATCAACGATTTTACTACTGCTATGAACGACTTAAATCAGGTAATAAATATAACACAATTAGGTCGACTAATAAAAGACTTAATAGAAGCCATTAGAAAATGTAATACAAAACAAGGCCAATTTAGAGTAGTATTAAACTTCTTCACGAACATAGAAAATTATAACATACAAATAAAATTCAACAAACTCAAACTAGCCTTATGGAATACCAACGGCATTAATAATAAAATCAGCGAACTTACACATTTTCTGTGCTGATATAGAATCGATATTTTAATAATAACAAAGACTAAATTAAGCCCAAACAATAAATTTAACATAAAAAATTACAAATGTTATAAAAAGACCGTAACCCAAGGGGGGGCGGCGTAGCATTACTAATTAAATATATCATAATTCACAACCTAGTCAACTCAAACAATTCAAATATAGAAAACACATGGTAGCAGTTATGCTAAGCAATGATATAATAACTAATGGACGCTACGCTCGCCCCAGCCTACGAATAATACAAGGCATGGCGTAATCGTGGAATAACCGTCCACGGAACCATAGTTCATAATTACGCCATGTCCAATAACATACAAGTACTGGCCTCAGCATCCCCTTTTCACTACCTTGCTAATAATATGATACCATCATACATACATATAGTATTGAACAAAATTTAAGAATATTAAAAATCACCATTAGATAGGGTTCAAATTTTAAACCTTTATACCAGGGGTGCTCAAACTTGAACTGCTGGCAATCTACCTTAATATTGTTAGACTACGATCGATCGACTCTGAGAGGCTGCAAGTAAGTGTGATGCAGGATTGTCATCTAGGTAGGGTGTATCGTGGCATAGATATTAGTTTTCCGCACAATATGCATTTTTTTAGTCAAGGTAAGTGTAGGTCTGCTCTAAAATGTCAATGAAAAAACTCATAATTATTCAAAATTGCGAGTTTATTGGTTCTTACAAAACAAACGAGTTCTAGTGTCTAAACTTAACTAAAGAGTGACTTTGGATGTTGAAGCGTGGCACTGCATGTCCTCATCATACTTTTCATAAGATGGTACGTAATTACCGAGTGCTAATCGCAAGCATGATGACATATGTTCGTCAGTTAGTCGATTGCGATATTTTGACTTAATTATTTTCATTTCAGAAAATGCAGATTCGCACAAGTAAGTTGACCCAAATATTGCCGTCAATTGAAGGGCGATTTGCCTTAGATTCGGATATTTATCTTCAGATATAAAACACCAGAATTGGGTATCAGATGCTGCTAACTCATTTTCAACAGAACATGAGTCCATGTTAAACTGACTTGCTATTTCAGTAGCTAATTCCTGAATGTTTTTACACGAAAAAGGATAACTCATAAATGATGCGATATTTGCCAATTTACTGAAATCATAAAAACGTATTTCGAATTGGCCCAAAATATTTGATAATTCTGCCTCATAAATATCATAATTCAACTGAGGAATCCTTGCTTTCAAAGACGGAAAATTTTTCAGATACTTTCTTTTCAGTTGATTTATCATAAGTTGCAATTTACTTTTGAATGCGTTTATTGCGCTAATCATCTCAATAATAGTTTTTCCTTTACCTTGAAGCTCCAAATTAATGGTGTTTAAATGCATTGTGATGTCTGTCAAAAATGCCAAATCAGTCAGCCATTTTCCTTTTTTCAGCATCTGAGTGTCATCACCTCTTTCGTCCAGAAAAGCTGTTATTTCGGGCAATAATTCTTGAAACCTTTCTAGGAATTTTCCGCGACTCAACCACCTGACGTCCGTGTGAAGAACTAAATCAGTGTGTTCAGCTGACTCACTATCTTCCAACTGCAATTTAAAGAGGCGTCGTTGCAAGCTACGTGCACGGATAGAATTCACAATTTTTATTGCAATGCCCATAATCTCCTCCATGTTTAGAACTTTTGAACACAAAACTTGTTGATGTATAAAGCAATGGAAGGAGAAAAATGAAGGGAAATCATCATTAGCTCGACACAATGCCACAAAACCGTTTTTGTTTCCAGTCATTGCTGGTGCACCATCGGTTGTAATGCACACTAGTTTATATATTGGTAGCTTGTAGTTTGTTACAAAATTGAAGAAAACGTCATATATATCTTCGCCACGGGTCTTTCCTTTCAGAGGAATCATTGTCAAAAACTCTTCCTTAGCCGACATGTATTGAATACCATTCGAATAAAAATACACAGCTGGGCAGTGTCTGTCATATCGGTGGATTCGTCGAAGTGTAAAGAAAAGTATGTACATTCCATGCTATCATGTTTTAGTTTATCTGCCATGTCCTGACTCATGATTTCAACACGCCTTGTGACA
>CM032455.1:71098243-71108243 GCA_019049505.1 Pachyrhynchus sulphureomaculatus
TGAAAAAGACCAGCGTTGGACTGATTGTATCGCTTTTGAAGAGGACTATATTGATGAATAAAGTTGAATTTTGCAAAAAAAATGTGTTTTAAGTAGCCAGATCAAAAACTTTTCCGCCTACGTGTTATATATATATATATATATATATATATATATATATATATATATATATATATATATATATATATATATATATATATACATATTTATTATATATATATATATATATATATATATATATATACATATTTATATATATGTGTAATATATATATATATATATATATATATATATATATATATATATATATATATATATATATATATATATATATATATTTTTTTACATAATATTCTTCTTCTTTTGTTCCAATTCATTGTAATCACGTAGATATTTGTTATAAATCTCATTTGTATATACATACCTATCTAAGTGAAAAGCAGAAATCTCTGCATTGTGTCGCTCGTAATCCGTGAAGTAAAAATGATTGGGTAGGGTCTGTTGCTCTCGAGGGAATCTGCAACAAGATAATCATTTTATTTTACACGAATTATAGAAGCGTATTTTCTTCCTATTTCAATTATTGTTATTATCATTATGTATGTTATAGCACACATGGTCACATTTTATATGTACATAAACTATGTATAAAACAAAAAGTTAATAGTGACAATATGAAAACATCTGTCAGATGACAGAAAAAAAAAGTTTTGTGACTAACAATATCACATTAAGAAAAATTTAATACAGATATATCAACCTGTATTTAACTTTTTCTCTAGCTCCTATGTTGAAATAATATAATACAATATAATGACGTGTTTCAAAATGGTTTGGATTCCAATATGAGTCTTCCGTCAGAATAATATATTTATTTACTGCCTTGATCTTGGAGCTGGAAAATGATAGTATTAACAAAAGTCATGTTGCATGGGACTATTTTTATTTGCAAACTTTGCAAATTACTTAATAAACTTCATGGAGATTCATAAACTGACAAAGAGTAGTAACTGCATAAAAACAACGAAGTAGTGTATAAAAGTAATAGTTGTTTATGTAAATTTAAAAAGTCGTATTTTGCAGGACGAGTATACTATCAGCAGAATTCGCAAACTTCTAAGAATACTGCTATTTTCCGAACATGTAACTAACACAATTGTTTTTGCGTTTGTCTAAATTAATGTCAGAAAAATAATAAATACTTATTTATTTCGCCAAATTTGCATGACAGATTTAAAATATAGTCTTCGTTGCCTAGATAATACTATACAGTAAAGATTCATAAACTGACAAAGAATAGTAACTGCATAAAAGGTGGTGGCTGGCCATGGTTCGGTGGCGTAGTACTTTGCTACTCGTAGGTCGGTATACTTATTTATTAATTTATTTAAGGATATTTGGCCTGGCCACGTACATAGACAGTAGTTGTTTGCAGAAATGCAAATAACGTCCGTGGCAGCACTACCGCGTTTTTTAAAAAAGGTGCCGTGAAATACAAAAATGTATGTTTCGGCACTTGGACAACGTTGACGGGTATTACGACATTCTAGCCGATATCTTTGGGATATGGAAAAAGAGTAAAATCCCTACTGAGGCGGGGAGGTGAGCGATAAAAAAAAAATTAGTATTTTTCAATCATACTTATTATATTTAATTTGTTTTTTTCGGTGCCACTGTAGTGTGCGGTCTACCTGCAAATCTTAATTGTTGTGTGTGGTCTACCTGAAATAAATACATTTCTAAGCAAAGTAATAAAATAATAGGGTAAGTTTCGTTATTAATGACAATTACAATGAGCTAATACGTATATTTCAAAAGAAGCCATGCTTTTGCCGGGATTTTTATTATAATATCACTTTTAACGAAGATGCAGACGTGACGTTTTTGCAAACGCATAATCTACTTATGCAGACTGATGAAAATAACATTTATGATAGGTATGGTGCGGAAATGCAAAGCAAAAGGAAAGCGATCGTGGAGGAGCATTTCGTCCAGTCTTACGTTGTCTTAGAAAAGGCTGCCAAACAACAAAATCGTTTAGAAGCGGAAATGAATTCTTCCATTATACGGATTTGAACGACAAGTTACATTGTAACTTAAGCTTATGTCATATTTTGGAATTGGTGTTTATGTTCGTGCACGGCATTTCGACTACAACATGTGAAAAAGTGACTAGAATTTCGTCACATATCATAAGTGATTGGTATATGTGCCGCGAAGTGTGCTCCTCAATTGTGTCAGTCAATCGCAGAGGACAATTAATCGGCAGCAACGACGATCCTATATAAATTGATGAAATGCGATTCGCAGGTCGCCGAAAATATAACAGGAAAAGGCTCTTATAAGGTGATCAACAACCTGAATCTGAAAGACAGCGATGCACTGGTGCAAAACAATCGAAACCATGGTAGACGAATAGATGGACCGTAGGTTTTTAGTTTGGAAACAAAACGAGAAGTACGATATTTTATTGTAGAAAGGAGAAATGAAAACATATTAATGCCAATTATAGAAAGAGAGCTTCAATTATTTATTCAGACGAGTGACCAATGTATAGGAATCTGACAGGCGAGGTATCGACTATCAAACCGTTAATCACCAGCAAAACTATGTTGACCTGCTCATAGGAGCTCATACACAAGGTACTAAACGGTCGTGGCTAGATGCCAAAATTTACACCTTAAAGAAAATGAGGGGAGTACCAACAAACCATCTTCAATCACCTCTGGAGCATTTATCCTGGAGGATATTAAAAAAGAATGAAGACGACCAGTTTGTTAGCTTTTTAAGGGATATTGCCTCTATTTATTGATATTCGTTGTAAATATATTCGCAATAAAATCATTATTAGCCACAAATTGTTCATCTTATCAATTATTATTGTACAGCAATGTTAGAGAAGGGTAGATCTCCAATTTTTTGGTAGACTGCAAGCTACAGCAACTCCTTTTTTTTGTTTACTAGTCAAATTGCAACTGAAATCGTACGGAAACATTATTTTTTTGGCGGCTCCGGCTCCGTAGTATAGTAAAACATATCTGAACATATTCTGTCCCATGAGTTTTTAATATATATTTTTTTATGGGCACGGCACATGTGTAGGAAAATCCCTAAACCACTCAGGAGCGACGCATGTGCGGAAAAAAAAGCGATTCTCGTTGGTTTTGAATCACTGTAAATTGTATTCGGTGGGAAATACAGTCCTAGACAAATCATTCGAAAGGGATGAAATTCTTCATATAAAAGACTCCTTGAACAGGATTGTACGAGAAGTGACAAGCTAAACCTTATACGGATGTAATGTATTAGCGCGAAGTGTATTCCTGGCATGTACCGTTTTAGGAGGAATTAAGTGGGCTATATCCACTAAACACATTTCATGAGAGTACCCAAGACTCAAGTCGCCAATCGTTCTTTAATGTTTTAAGGAATCAAAGTTGCTGGTAAGCTCTGAGTCTCCAACCAGGCGAAACTCTCTTTTGGATAGAATCGAACAAATGCAGTGTATGGTTGAGAGCAAAGCCCAAGATATGGGAGCAGAACCCAAAACATGGGGACAGTATTCCGTGATTGGTCCAATCTGAGAGTTATACAGATTTGAAGATTGTTGTAAAGTGTAAAGCTGTCTAGTGCGAAATAATATTCCCAGCTTTTAAGAAGCTCTCATCTCATGTATGTAATATGTTCATCCCAAGATATATTTGCCCTCAAGTTAAAGTCCAGTAAATTGAGTGACGCTCCTAGAGGAATGGGGTGTCCCGACATAACTATGTCGGGTTCAGCAATGTTAACTTTTTTAGAAAAAACTGCCGCCTGGGTTTTTGTAGTGTTCAATTCACTACTGTTACCCCATAATAGAATTTCTTCCAGCTCTTTGTTAAGTTGAACGACCTCCTGCTATCTGCGGATATTTGCATGAGTAGCTGATGTTCGAGCGTTCAAAAGCGAAGAATGAAATAAGCGTACTATCATCTACAAAGCTGTATAATGGATTACTGATCTTTTCCAGCAGATTGTTAATGTAAATGAGAAGGGATAGTAGAAGATAGTATGGAGCCCTAGGGCACACCGGTGTTGATAGTGAAGGTGTTAGAAAGAAACCCGTCTATTGTCACTCCTAAGGAACGCTCTTCGAGGAAACTTGAGAGCCGTAAGCAGAACTTTTCAGACATACCAGAAGACCGACAATCCATCGTGCCAAAGATGGCATGGCACTAACCTGAACTAACACGTAGGCTAAAGAGTTTTTGGCCAGACACATAGATGTCACCCTTTTAAAAAGATCCACATGATTTGTAGGAAGTACCAACCCTCAAACATTACGTGCCAAAATCTCATGACATTTCGACGATTAGTTTACAAGTTACAGTGGTTTTAGTGGCGCTACTTTTGATATTTTCGAAACAATGGAAAAAATCGAATTTCGTTTGTTGATTAAATACTGTTTTTTGATTGGAGAAAAACCGTTAAAGCAAAGCAATGGCTTGATAAGTGTTACAGGGACTTTGCCCTTGGAAAATCACTCATCATTTACTGGTATGCTAAAGTTAAATGCGGTAGTACAGATATAAATGATGTTGAACGCTCTAGACGCCCGCATGAGGTGGTTACATCGGAAAACATAAAAAAAATCCACAAAATTGTTTTAGGTGGCCCTAAAGTGAAATTGCGTGAGATAGCTGACACCCTAAGATATCAAAAGAACGAGTTGGTCATATTTTGCAAGAATATTTGGGCATGAGAAAGCTCTGTTCGAAATGGGTACCGTGTTTGCTCTCAGTGAACCAAAAACAGCAACGTGTCGATGATTCTGAGCTCTGTTTGGACCTGTTTAAGCGCAATAAAAAGGATTTTTTCATGCGATGTGTGACAATGGATGAAATATGGATCCACCACTACACCGGAATGAAATCAGCAGTCAGCTAAGTGGACAGCAGCTGGTGAAAGCCGTCTCCGAAGTGACCAAAGGCACAACAGTCGGCTGGGAAGGGTCTGGCCTCTGTATTTTGGGATGCGCATGGAATAATTTTCATCGACTATACTGAGAAGGGAAAAACCATCAATAGCGAATATTATATAAAGTTATTGGTGCGTTTGAAGGCAGAAATCGCAAAGAAACGGCCCCAAATGAACAAGAAAAAAGTGCTCTTTCATCAAGACAATGCACCGTGTCACAAGTTAATGGTTACGATGGCAAAATTGCATGAATTGAAGTTCGACTTGCTTCCTCATCCACCGTATTCTCCAGATTTGACCCCCAGCGACTATTATCTATTCGCAGATCTCAAAAAAATGCTCGCGAGAAAGACATTTGGCTCCAATGAAGAAGTTATCACCGAAACTGAGGCCTATTTTAAAGGCAAAGGCAAATTCTTCTACAAGAAAGGTATAGAAATGTTAGAAAAGCATTAGACTGATTGTATCGCTCTTAAAGGAGACTATATTAATGAATAAAGTAGAAATTTACAAAAAAAAAAATATGTTTTAAGTAGCTAGACCAAAAACTTTCAGCCTACGTGTTGGCTTCGTGTGTTCAAAATAAATGAACAAATAAGCGTACTCTCATCCGCAAAGTGTTATGATAAATATGACTTACATAAAGTTGGCGAGAAACATAATCTTTAATATTATCCATTTTTAGGTGGAGGTCTTTTGTTTTTGATACTGGTGTATTTTGAATTGTTACAAAAATTTAAATTAAAAATTCCTTCAATTTGTTATCAATAAAAATAAAAAAAACCGGTCAAGTGCAAGTTGAACTTGCACAATTAGTGTTCCGTACGTTGATTGTTTTTAAAATAAAAATTTTTGTTAGGGTGGTATAAAATGATCAGTGACTTCACAAAACACACCCCAAATGAGTTTTCAACAAAGTTTGTTTCTAATCTTTACTGAAAACTGGTGACCTTGAAATTTTTTTTTTTATATACCAGATAAATTATTAAAGGTAATGCACTCGTGATAATTTTCGTTCAATCTATACACCGTGGAGAATATTCCGGAATTTTTTCAAAATTTTTTGATCAGTACTTTTCGAGATAAGGTAGGGGACAGCGATTTTTTAAAAGTAATACGAAGAAAAGTGTACGCAAGTATTACATTATATATATATTTTTTACTCGTGTTTTCACAAGCTTTCATTTGACACCACACTCGATGACCTAGTAAAAAAAAATTTTTTTCACTTCCGATTTCACCCCTTAAGTCAAAATTTCTGTTACGGTGGTATAAAATGATCAGTGACTTCACAAAACACACCCCAAATGTGTTTCCAACAAAGTTTGTTTCCAATCTTCACTGAAATCTGATGACCTTGAAATTTTTTTTTTTTATATACCATATAAATTATTAAAGGTAATGCACTCGTGATAATTTTCGTTCAATCTACACCCCGTGAAGAATATTCCAGAGTTTTTTTTCGAAATTTTTTGATAAGTACTTTTGGAGATAAGGCCCGGGACAGCGATTTTTCGCGAATTTTTAATAATAATACAAAGAAAAGTGCGCGCAAGTATAATATTATATATATATATTTTTTACTTGTGTTTTCACAAGCTTTCATTTGACACCACACTCGATGACCTAGTAAAAAATTTTTTTTTTTTCACTTCCGACTTCACCCCCCAAAACTAACCCTTAAGTCAAAATTTAATTCTCAAAACTACATGGCTCTGATGAGGCCGTCAATTCCTATATTACTACCAAATTTCACCTTTCTATGTCAAATAGTTTCGGAGAAAATCGGGTGTGACAGACAGACAGACAGACAGACAGACAGACAGACAGACAAACAGACACCGAAGTGATCTTATAAGTGTTCCGTACGGAACACTAAAAATGATTTTGCAGGTTTTGTACTACATAAGTTAATTATAGTCAGTTTGTTTGTCACACTGGTTAATTTAACCTCGAGTGAGATAAGAAGCAAGTTGTAAAGTAACAATAACTCGGTAGGGGTTTAGGATTAAAATATTAACTGTTGTTTTTAGTATTCCGTACGGAACACTTATAAGATGACTTTGATGTCTGTCTGTCTGTCAGAGTTGATTTTCTCCGAAACTATTTGTCATAGAAAGTTGAAATTTGATATTAATATAGGAATTGATGGCCTCATCAGAGCCGTGTAGTTTTGAAAGTTAAATTTTGGCTTAAGGGGTTAGTTTTGGAGGGTGAAATTGGAAGTGAAAAAAAAAAATTTTACTAGGTCATCGAGTGTGGTGTCAAATTAGAGTTTGTGAAAACACAAGTAAAAATATATATAAAATGTAATACTTGCGCACACTTTCCTTTGTATTATTTTTAAAAGATCGTGAAAAATCGCTGTCCCCCTCCTTTATCTCGAAAAGTACTGATTGAAAAATTTTGAAAAAATTCCTAGAATATTCTCTACGGGGTGTAAATTGAACGAAAATTATCACGAGTGCATTACCTTTAATAATTTATCTGGCATATAAAAAACAAAAATTTCAAGGTCATCAGCATTACCTTTTTTAAATAAAGATTGGAAACAAACTTTGTTGGAAACTCATTTGGGGTGTGTCGCTGATCATTTTATATCTCCGTAACAAAATTTTTTATTTTAGAAGCAATCAGTACGGTACACTAATTGCGCAAGTTCAACTTGCACTTGACCGGTTATTTTTTACTTCATCAAGTCGGTTTCAAGACAGCAGCATCATAAAATTATTTAAGACTGTCCTGTACATTTTATTACATGTTGAGAAGTAAAATTTAGACTTCCCGTATTTTTAAAAGTGTAGGAGATCCCAATAGCGAGAAACAAACTAATTATTTTTGTAAGAATACGAAGAATACTTATATTAAAGTAATATAATATTTTATACATTTTCAATTTAAAATTAATTACGTATATTTGGTAAAGCAGCATAATTTTAAATGTGTTACTAGAAGCTTCTCTTATGGCAGATAATTTAGCAGGTTTTTGTATTGTCGCGTACGTGTCGCATTATAGGAAAAATGTATTACTAATTGCTTTATGGAGTGTAAGGAAATTAATTTAAATCGTTACGCTCGGTTAACTAAATCAATAATAATTACGATATTGAGAGAGTACACTGTTCTTAGATTTACAAGTTGGTCGAAAATTAAATTGAGTTATCCATACATGAGTAACTGACTTATAAGAGATAAAAACAGTCTATTATATGTTTATTAATACAATTTAATTGGAAATAACGACATACAATCTGTCTGTCTGTCTGTCTGTCACACCCGATTTTCTCCGAAACTATTTGTCGTAGGAAGTTGAAATTTAGTAATAATATGGGAATTGATGGCCTCAACAGGGCCATGTAGTTTTGAAAGTAAAATTCTGACTTAAGAGATTAGTTTTGGGGGGTGAACTCGGAAGTAAAAAAAAAAAATTACTAGGTCATCGAGTGTGGTATCAAATGAAAGCTTGTGAAAATTCAAGAAAAAAATGAACATACAATGCAATATTTGCGCACACTTTTCTTTATATTATTTTTAAAAAATCGCTAAAAATCGCTGTCCCCCCTTATCTCGAAAAGTATTGATCAAAAAATTTTGAACAAATTCTGGAATATGCTCCACGGGGTGTAGATTGAACGAAAATTATCACGAGTGCATTACCTTTAATAATTTATCTGGTAGATATAAAAAAAACAAAAATTTCAAGGTTATCAGTTTTCAGTAAAAATTGGAAACAAACTTTATTGAAAACTCATTTGGGGTGTGTTTTGTGAAGTCAGTGATCATTTTATACCTCCGTAACAAAATTTTTTATTTTAAAAGCAATCAACGTATTGATTATTGTACAAAACTGCAATGTGCTAAATTCCTGAAAACTCGTTTTAAGCGAGCACAATCAATTCCAAACATATGTCAATTCCAGAGTTACGTACTAATTA
This sequence comes from Pachyrhynchus sulphureomaculatus, assembly GCA_019049505.1. Taxonomy (NCBI): domain Eukaryota; kingdom Metazoa; phylum Arthropoda; class Insecta; order Coleoptera; family Curculionidae; genus Pachyrhynchus; species Pachyrhynchus sulphureomaculatus. The sequence continues at coordinate 71,107,135 of CM032455.1, forward strand.
ATGAAAAGACATTACTATATATTTTTTTGTTGAAGGTTTCCTAAAAAATGTATTTTCTCATGAAAATTAAACTATATCTAATTAAAGAATTACTGAATTTATTAACCCTTAATATTTATATGCGATGATCTTGAATTATATGTGCGTCTAATAACACTACATTGCGCCACGTAGCTTTGCACTGTGTCACGCCACATTCAACGCGGTGCCTTCGCTCATAAAGACTAATGCCATTTGAAGATCAAATGAGAGCCGAAAGATTTTTTTTATTATTTTTTGCTGAAAACATTGGCTCATCTACAGAATTAAACCTATTGTCGATAACTGGTTAAGAACCTTATTAAATTCCAATTTGTTTATAATAAAGTGATTTTTTGTCATTAAAATTTTTTTTTTCATATGCAAGCCTTTTTTTTAAATTCGTAATGTTTCTGGCTCTTTTGGTCTCTACCAGAATTTTCATACAAACATCAGTTTCCGAGTTATGAATTTTTGAAAAAAAATTGAGCTAAAACTTGTATTGTTTATAACAATTATAACATCAATATCAACTGAAAATATTTCAGAGTTTGTTCACTACCTACATGTAATTAAAATAATTCATTGTTTTTTTGTATTTCCAAAAAGTCAGGTCGGAGGTGTTCCGTTTCACGAATTTTCACCCAGATGAAAGTACAGGCTTTCTCTACAAACTGATTTAAGGGTATATTAACCTTTATCGGTTGATAATAGATTCGTCAACCGGCTTATAATTACTCTACCTAATTAGTATATTGCATTATGAAACCATATTTCTTAGAGAAAATAAAAGTTTTATCCCAAAAAAAGGTGTTACGAGTCCATAACTACGTGTACCTATTATCCTCGGTTAAAATAGGCAAAACTCAGTTTAACGTGAATTATAATTTGATAGTATTAGATTTTCCGGAAACTCCTTAACTAATCTAATTAGTATTATTACGAGGCTGGTTTGAAAAGTCCGTGCAAAAATAAAAACTACTTATGTGTTTGGGGTAAACCTTTTTTATTTTTCGACATAGTCTCCTTTTAGGCTTATACACTTCGTCCAACGATGTTCTAGTTTGTTGATCCCTTCCGAATAATAGGAT
>CM032455.1:71113243-71145325 GCA_019049505.1 Pachyrhynchus sulphureomaculatus
TTGAATCCCTGTAAATTGTACTCGGTGGGAAACACAGCGCTGGGCAAATTATTTCAAAGGAATGACGTTCTCCATATAAAAGATTGCTTGAAAAGTGTTGTACGCGGAGTAACAAGCTGAACCTCATACGGATGTGAAGCACCAGCGCGACGTGTATTTCTAACATGCACCGCTTTGGGAGGAATTAGGCGGGCTACATCCTTCGAACACTTTCCATGAAAATACTTGTAGAACAGACTGAAGTCGCCAACCGTTCTTCGATGTTCCAGCAAATCAAGGCCGCCGGTTAATTCCGGGTCCCCAATCAGACGGACCGCTCTTCTCTGAACAGAATCCAACAAATGCAGTGTATGTTTGGGAGCGGAGCCCCAAACGTGGGAGCAGTATTCCATAGTTGGTCGAATTTGGGCTTTGTAAAGAATTAACAGTTGTTGTGGGGTGTAAAGCTTTCTGGTTCTAAATAATATTCCCAACTTTTGAGAAGCTCTCCTTGCTATGCCTGCAACATGTTCATGCCAGGACATATTTGCTCCCAAACTAACGCCCAACCAATTGAGCGACGATGCTGGGGAATGGAGTGCCCCGACATAACTATGTCGGGTTCAGCAACGTTAACTTTTTTAGAAAAAACTGCCGCCTGGGTTTTTGTAGCGTTAAATTCCACTTGGTTACTGTCACACCAAGATAGAATTTCTTCCAGGTCTTTGTTAAGTTAAACGACCTCCTGCTGTCTGCGGATATTCGCTTGAGCAGCCGATGTCCGAGCGTTCAAGGTGAATGAAGAGACAAGCGTACTGTCATCTGCAAAGCTGTAGATTGGATTCCCGGTCGTTTCCAGCAGATCGTTAATGTAAATGAGAAAGAGAATAGGAGACAGTATGGAGCCCTGGGGCACACCGGCGGTGATAGTGAGGGTGTTAGAAAGAAATCCGTCGACCGCTACTCGTAAAGAACGCTCTCTGAGGAAACATGAGAGCCACAAACAGAACTTTTCAGACATACCACAAGAGCGTAGCTTAGCTAAGAGTCCATCGTGCCAAACACCGTCGAATGCCTTGGATATGTCAAGAGCAACCGGTCGAGATTCTCCAAAGTGTTCAATTGCGTTGTTCCAAACATGTGTTACATAAGTCAGAAGATCTCCTGTTGATCTATGTTTACGAAAACCATATTGGTGATCGCTAATAATATTGAATCGTTCAAGATATTTTAGAAGATCCTCATTGATAACCTTTTACATGTCTTTCGATATTATTGAAAGTAGTGCAACTGGTCGGTAGTTATTTGGCAAGGTCGTCTTACCTTTTTTAGGTATCGGCTGAACCGTGGCACATTTCCAGTAAGACGGAAATATTCCCTTTCTGTAGGATAGGTTAAAAAGTCTACAGAAAACTGGTGTTAGTTCCCTTGTACAGTTTTTGAGAACTATGGCAGGTATTCCGTCAGCGCCAGAAGCCTTCTTGGTGTGCTAGCTCATTAAAATCTGAAGAACAACATCGGGCATCCTTGACTGCAATATGGGAATAGTAGGTGGTGTTTTTCCTTGGAAATCTCTTTAATTATTTAGGGTCGTAGTTTATTTTTTAGGTACTTTTTGAGGTTAGAACGGAATACTGACCACAAAGTGCAATTTTTACGTTGATTTTGAACTCATCATCCCAAAAAACATTGAGCATTAAGTCTCTATTTTCCCAGTCGGCATCATTTTAGTCCATTTTTGAATGTTTTTTGAAGTTAGAAAAAAATCCTGATGCGATGGAGCAAAATGAACCTCAAATTCGTGTTCAGCGGGTCAAAATACATAGAAATATACTACCCAGATCATAGTTTTTTTCCGAAAGTTTTTCTTATCGGCCACTGTAATTTTTGTTAGAATTATTTCAGTACGTAAAGCCTATATATCACTATCATTGCCATTTCTAACCGCGATTTTGGCTATTGTAAATCGTATGTGAAAGATTAATTTTACGAAATGATTTGATGAACCTTGATGTATTTAAAAATAAAATTTTAAAAGAAGAAATGTTATGAAAAGAGATATAAAAAACTATATTGCACAAGATCACAATAACCCTCTGTTTTTAAAATATATATTTTACCTACTTGTTTCAAAATACTATTTTCGGCATTCTGTATACAATCTCCCGCTGTAGTTACTAATCCTCCATCGGGCGCCTCCCCAGGTGGCGGATAGGAGAATGCCTCTCAGATTGGGAAAATGAAATACCTGAGGGGGCTAAAATTAACATTGAGCAACGGCAATTGGCTGCACCAAAACCGACTACAAGCAGAAACTGAAAGGACTGGGATGGCTGGGAATTGGACAACGAGCGGCAGGGTGGTAACCACTGTACTGGCGTTCGTACAGCGATGGGGAAGGCAACGGAAAACCACCCCATTATTATTGCTAGTACAATTAACATGGATAAAAATTAAAAAGTCTTCGGCAGCCCTTAAGTGGGCAGAGGGTGCGAAGAATTCCCGGGTCAGCCAAAAGAATATTTACATGGAACGTCAGAAGTATGTTCGACAGCGGCAAAATTCATAATATCATCCCGGAAATAGACCGATTTAACATACATAATTCGATTAAGTGAAACACGCTGGCCAGGTGCCAGCACTTGTATGATACGGAATCATTTAGTTTAATACTCTGGTAACGAAGGCGCACAACACTGGAATGGTGTGGCCTTTCTGGTGTCAATAGATCTGATACCGTTTTTAAAAGGCTTCGTTCTAAAACAAGTTAAGAAGCAACAACCGACAATGATAGTAAGAGACTTTAATGCAAAAGTCGGAAAATGCACAGAAAATGATATCGTAATATAATATGGGCTTGGCAAACGGAATGAAAGGGAGGATCAATTTGTGCAATTCTGCAGAGAGAGCAACCTGATAATATTAAATACTTTCTTCAAATGACCACTTAGAAGATTATATACTTGGAAAGAGTCCAATGATATACCACACCTCCTGGTTAGAAATGAAATGGACTTTATAACCATTAACCGAAGATTCTGTAATGCAATAACGTCAACTAAAACATACCCAGGGGCAGATATTTCCTCGGCCCACAATCCAGTGGTCTCCGACATATAAATCAAACTCAAAAAATGTACCAAAGCCATCCCAAAACGAACTCTTGATATTAAAAACTTGAACAATAATGAAGTTAGCGCAACATTTAAAAATGTATTGGTAAACACCTAAAGGAACAAATATCATCGGACACAGAAATACACACCGAAAATGAATGAGAGGAGCTTGCAGTGACTATAAACAGTGCATGTGAACAACTCTTAAATAAGAAGAAATACTTCACAAAGAATAGATAACTAGAGATATCCTAAAAATGATGGAAAAAAGGAGAAAAACTCTCCTCAGTACAAAGAAGTCAATTGAGAGATAAAAAAAGGAAATACGTTTGGCTGAAGAAACGTGGATGAGCGGAGAATTTTTAGAAAAATATTAGTTCGCAAACTTACACAAAAAGTGAAACAGCTAACAGGGAAGACATGACGAAGAATTCCTGTTTGGTCGGACAATGTACGTAAAGTAATTATGGAGAGTGACGACAAACTGAAGGTATGGGATACTTACATAAGACAACTCTTTAATGACAACCGAAGTGAATTCAAGATGAAATATCCAATACGTGATCCTTCAATAACCAAAGAGAAAATAGTTAATACTGAATAACGTGAGAAACGGACGAGCGCCAGGTCCAGATAACATTCACACAGAAGTGCTGAAAGTTCTATAAGATTTTGAGGAATTCTTAAATATACTAGTAAAATTACTCAATCAGCTTTATGATACTGGAATGACATAGTTGTAAACTTTCATAACGGTACCGAAAAAAGTCTTGTCAAGAAAATCGGACGACTACCTTCTCATTAGTTTAATTAATAATATTACTAAAATCTTCCAAAAAATAATCCAATCACACATCTATAGAAAATGTGAGGCTGGTGTATCGGAAACTTAATTTGGATTCTGCGACGCTCTCGGTACTAGAAAAACATTGTTCCCACTGTAAGTGCTTGTTTAAAGATGAGATATGAGTCAAGAAGCTCACATAGGTTTTATTGATTTCTCGGAGGCCGTCGATAACGCCGATACGACAAACTCATCGAGATACTTACAACAGAGCTAGCTGCGAGGGATATTAGAACAATTAAAAACCTTTATTGGGGACAACAAGTGAATACATATCTAAGGTAAATTGAATTCCCTGATAAATGGAGGTCCGATTGTCTAGAAAGTTGGGTGCTGGTCTCTACCGAAGGACCATATAACGAACACATAGACGTATCATTTGATTTTACGGTTGCCGTTTCGATTGATTTCCTCTCGAAATAGATCATGAAGAGATTGGTGAGTGTTTTTTATGGGCCTAGAACAGGTGCTGCAGGGAAATTCCTGTGCTACAGGAGTGACAAATGTGCGGAAAAAGCGATTTAGGTTGGTCTTGAATCGATGTAAATTGTAGTCGATCGGAAACATAGTCCTGGGCAAATTATGTCAAAGGGATGAGGTTCTCCATATAAGACTGTATGAAAAGTATTGTACGAGGAGTAACAAGCTGAACCTCATACGGATGTGAAGGAATTAAACGGGCTACATCTATCGAACACTTTCCATGAAAATAGTTGTAGAATAGACTCAAGTCGCCAACCGTCCTTCGATGTTCCAACGAATCAAGGTTGCTGGCCAGTTCCGCGTGTCCAATCAGGTGAACAGCTCTCTTCTGAATAGAAACCAACAAATGCAGTGTATGTTTGGGAGCAGCGCCCCAAACATGGGAGCAGAATACCATCGTTGGTCGAATTTGAGTTTTGTACAGAATTAACAATTGTTGTGGAGTCTAAAGTTTTCTAGTTCGAAATAATATTCCCAGTTTTTGAAAAGCTCTCTTTGCTATGCTTGCAACATGTTTATGCCAAGACATATTTGCTCCCAAATTAACGCCCCGTAAATTGAGTAATGATGTTAGGGGAATAGAGTGCCCCGACATAACTATGTTGGGTTCAGCAACATTAACTTTTTTAGAAAAAACTGCCGCCTGGGTTTTTGTAGCGTTAAATTCACCACTGTCATCCCAAGATAGAATTTCTTCCAAGTCTTTGTTAAGTTGAACGACCTCCTACGGATATTTCCATGAGTAGCTGATGTTCGAGCGTTCAAAGGGAATGATGAAATAAGCGTACTGTCATCTGCAAAGTTGTATAATGGATTCCTAGTCTTTTCCAGCAGATCGTTAATGTAAATGAGAAGGAGAGTAGGAGAGAATATGGAGCCCTAGGGCACACAGGCGTTGATAGTAAAGGTGTTAAAAAGAAACCCGTCTATTACCACTCGTAAAGAACGCTCTTCGAGGAAACTTGAGAGCCATAAATAGAACTTTTAAAACATACCAGAAGACCATAGCTTAGCCAACAATCCATCGTGCTAAACGTGGGCGAATGCCTTGGACATATCAAGAGCAATCCCTCGAAATTCTCCACAATGTTCAGTTGCGTTGTTCCAAAAATGTGATACATAAGTTGGAAGATCTCCTGTGGATCTATGTTTACGAAAGCCATATTAAAGGTCGCTAATAATATTGAATCCTTCATGATATTTTAGAAGATGCTGATTAATAGCCTATTCATGACTTTCGATATTATTGAAAGAGTGCGACTGGTCGATAATTGTTTATTGGCTGGACTGTGGCGCATTTTCAGCAGGAAGGAAATAATCTCTTTATGTAAGATGGGTTGAAGAGCCTACAGCAAACTGGTTTAGTTCTTTCGCTCAGTTTTTGAGTACTATGGCAGGTATTCCGTCAGCGCCAGATGCTTTTTTGGTGTCTTGCTTCATTAAAATACTTTTTATGATGCGCTGTCTAAAGACAATGTCGGACATCCTTCACTGCACTATGGGAATAGTAGGTGGTGTTTTTCCTCCAAAATCAAGGTAGAATGTGAAGCAAAGAGTTCAACCAACAAGTTCGTTTTCTCAACAGCTGTTGTTGCAATAAAATTATCTGGCCTTGTGAGTAGTGGTATAGTGGATTTGGTGAAATTCTGACTAACTGCCTTAGCAACTGTAAATGTCCAAACCAATCAAAATAACATCGGAAACCTACTTAGCGCAGTCAGATGGGTCGTCGAATCGAAAACAAACGTCTAACCAAGGGGAAGTCCGAAAATATTTTATGAGTTCTTCCCATTTAGCAGATTCGTAGTTGCAAAGCTTGCGCGGTTTAGGCGCCTCTCTCTGTCACTGATTGGTAGGATAGTCGACGTCGAAAGCAGTTTATGGTCGGAAGACCCTAACGGCGGATTTACGGTGACTGTGTAAATCTCTGGATTGGTGGTTAAAAACAGATCAACGCGAACTCTCCGTCCCGATCAAGAGTTAAGCCAGTTGATGTTGTGGACATTAAAGTCACTCAGGATTGCAATTTCGGTATTTGGATAGTTAATCTGTAAATGATCGATGGTATCTGCAACAGAAGCGAAAAGTGTTCTAAAGTTAATAATACTTGGTGGTCGAGAGAGGCAGCAGATAACCTTATGGTTTGTTGAGTTGTTATTTCTAACCACATAACATCGAAGTTTCGGAGCTCTAGAACCTCCTTTCGTTGAAGAGAGGTCGCTTCTGACAAAAAGACAGATTCTAAAGTTACGCCTAAATCGAGAATAAAAGTCGTACCCAGGATAGAGAAAGTTGACTGTGCTGGTCGATGAACTCACCGTAGTTTGACAAAGAGCGACTACATGAGGTTTATTTGATACCAGGTGTTGGTGCACTGAATTTATGTTTGAGTTTATAGCTCGTATGTTGCAAAAATCTATTTTAAAGAGGGATAGTAGTGATCCCATACCTGCACCTTCTACTTGTCGGTACAATTGTTTACCGTACATGAAACAGGCTTTCTTCAGGAAATATTTTGATAGATCTATTAGATGGACTGAGATGTTTTCTTTCTGTGCTATTTGTTGTAGAACTTCATCAATTAGTATGCTGGTACATAACGATCTAATAACGATGTCGTTTATGGTCAAGAGATCTAAAATCTGCATGTTTCGTATGAATGACTCGTGTTTTCTGCTACAGGTTGTAGTATGCTTACTAGGTTTTTTCCAATTTGTATAATGGAAAGTTAAAAGGGCTAACTACTGGTCATAAAGAAAAATCGGCTTTGTGGATTATGGGACGTCCATAGAATTTACGGATATCTGTTTGATTTTTCTCTAAGGATGATTTTTCTTGATATCTTTATGAGTGATTATACGTTTTTGAATTTGTGAGATTGTTTTGTAATTGTGGTCTTCAAGGACAATTTTGAGTTTCCCTACGTATTCTTCAGTATCCATAACGGCAATGGCATTTCTTTTGTGCGCGGGTACAATAGTCAATTGGTACTAATTATAACTTAGTAGCGAACACTATATGAAATTAACACAAAAAAAGTAATGACGTGAAGATAGGTTTATTTTTAGCCAATCTGGAACAAAACTAAATTCATTTTTTAAATTACTTACTTAATTATGGTACGAAACTACGAAAAAGCCTTCAAGTAGAAAAATAAATTCTTATTTCATTAGTTTAGTTTTCCACAATTTATATTCTGCTTTACGTGTTCAACTTATGCTCTATTACATAGAATGGTATAAAATAATATAATAACATATAATTTTTGCATTCAAACTTAACTAAGGCGTTATAGTTTACGGGCAGTAAAATATTTATTATTTACATATTATGTTTTGTAGTAATAATGGAGTTTAATAAAACTCTAAAATTAAACACATCATAAGCACGTCAAAATTTAAATTACAATCGTTATTTCTAGCTTTATTGTTCTATATTGACCACAAAGGGTGATAAAACTATGTTATTGACATTTTATGATTTTCCCGCACCAAAAATTACGATATATTTTTCATATCCAATAAAAGTCAGCCATATTATATGTTGCGATACCGTTCTTGTCGTTATCTTAAATTTATATTCTTTTTAGGATTTTGAGTTTTCAATTTTACTAACTCTTTATTTAATATGTTTTTCTTTCTAATCGTCCTGTTTAGAGGTTAGAAGGGCAAACATTTCAAAAAGTCATATTTGAAATACCAATTGCCAATATCTTGAAAATGTTGGTTTTGAACACAGTAGAATACAAAAAAAAAAATCTAAGGGCGCACTATCTACAAACTCAACTCAAATTCAAGTCGTTCAAAGTTCAATGTAACATGCGAGTGCTATGAGAACAACATTAAGCAAATCGCTGGAGGCTTTGTTAAACCTACCACCCTTACATCGATATATAAAATTTGAAACTGTGCGGGCAGTTTATTGGCTACTTGTCCAAGGACATGTGAACACGAAGCTCCGATGACATAGTAGCAAATGGACCAGAACAGTAATAGCATGTCCTCTACTACAGGTGGCAATGGACAGTCCCAAAAGTGCAGTTTACGGCAAGTCTCTAAAAGTTCTTATTTCGCCGAGGAAATACCTACCAAAGAGCGAACTCATCAGTATACAGACGGATCTAAGTGGAAAGGAGGTGCGGGAGCAGTTGCGTGGGGTTAACAGATAGAACCCAAATTATCAAATTCCCCTGTTTTCCAGGCAGAAATCTATATCATCCTCATGTGTGGTAGCGGGATGGTAAAACCTAACGCAGAAGATCATATATATTTATTTATTAATTTACTTAATTATATTTGGTTTGTCCAAATACATAGGTAGTAGTTATTGTAAAAATGCAATAACACCCGTGGCAGTACTACCGCGTTATCCTAAAGGTCCTGTGAAATAGAAATGTATGTTTAGGCACTTTGATAACGCTGACAGATAGATCATGGCATCCTCGCCAATATCTATGTAATATAGAAAAGAGATAATCGTTCTTGAGGCGAGAAGGTAAACAATGAAATTAAAAACAGCCCGCTTCTCGTCTAGGTACCGGGTTTCACAGGTATCTATGGATCTACTGGTTAAAGAAAGTTCGGGCTCTAATGAGCCCCACCGCAATCCCGTGCAATATGGGTGGTGCGCAGATCACACATCTGATGAACAATAGATTCGTCAGGAAATGAAATTTTGCTATCACCTAAATGAGCATCTCACTCACATTGAGGTCAAAAGTGATTCAGATTGCTAATGGTGCTAGGAGAAGAAAGAAACCGCTCTTCATATAATTATGTGTTTTGGGCTGTATTAAGATAATTCCAGCCTTAACGGATCTTCCACCACCCTACAACAAGGCTGATGCAGATAGCTAAGTTATGCAAGTTTTGAGCTGTTGTTCCTGGTCCAAAGCCAAAGAAAGAAAATGAGGAAAAGGCACAATATGAAGAATTTCGAGAGGCTATGCTTGAATTCAAGGCAATGGATCTTGCTTGGCATAATAGATGGATTGATTGTGATATTCTTGTGTAAGTGAGATGTTTAAGGCTTTTGACTTCTTTTAGAGTATTTTTTTACATTTGGCTTAATTATCTTCTACTTTTTCTTCTTTACCTAACGATCTGTTGAAAAACATAACAAGAATCTAATGGATATTCTAGCAAATAGCAGCTTACGGTACCCAAAAACTGAACACATCAAAACTACTTGAGTCCTTTACTCAGGTATATTTATAGAAGCGTTTGGTTGATGAACCACCCTTAATTCACCTCATGCTAGGAATACATGTCAAGCTAATACTCCTAATCTACATCATGTTTACAGGAAAATTCATATCTTTAATGAATTACTCAAAGCCTTATTTTCAACAGGTACAGATGTTAATTACAGCCAATCTATATCGCTACTTTTCTACATGTGCCACCCCTAATATACGTAAATAAAAAAAAACAGTTTAGATGCTCTATAGGGTTTTACTTGAAAAATAAAACATTTTTTAAAATTATTTTATGAAATTCCTTTAGAATGGTGCAAAGTATGTTATAATAATTATTTAAGTTACTGTAATCATTTATAGTGGTTTGTTGTACTATGTCAATGGCTGTAATAATATAGAATAAAGTTTGTTCAATATTAAATTAGTAAAAAAGCTGCATAGGCCTCTAAATACGACGAAAACCAATTAAAAAATTACGTTTTCCCGCTAGCTTTCTGCATCATTCATTCATCTCAATTAAAAGCGTGAAAATGGAAAATCTCTGAATTAAACAAAGGGGTTTTATTAATTATGCATAAAGAACCACTACATTTAAAACTGAAAATTGTTTCGCCGTGTAAAATTTTATACAATGTAAACCGCAAAAATTATTTTGTTAAACTAGGAAATACTGTAAATTGGAAGTAGTATCTTTAGCTAACAAATAACACTACAATATTATTAGGTTACTCGTAATATAACTAGGATTTTGCTACATTTATGTATTTTAATATTTTTACTGTGCAACTTTTAAGAAGTTGTCTAAGTACTAAAATTATATCTAAAAAGTAGTATTGTCAAAATATTTTTAAATTATATGGTGGAGTTTATCATCAAGCACCTCGTACAAATGGAATATTAAGATGCATAGGTTGTTTAAAAGAAATAATGTCAAATTAATTATACGCGTATATGTAATATGTTCTTTCATAAAAAGTGTCTTAATCTAAGCTCTAATGAAGTAAAAAATTTTCACTCACAGAAACTCTAAATATACAGCGGTTTTGTGGTAGTTGTAAAGACATTCTGTCGTGCCGTCGCCCTATACATAGAAAAACACAACATCTAACATTAAAAATCACATCAATAAGGATGACTTGAACAATAATAATCCATTAAACCCCCGTTTTAGTAGACGTAGCAGCTAAATTGTTTCAAATCAGAATGGCGACTAAATACCTGAGAATTCAAAAATACAAACATTAGGTCTAGCAATTCAAAAACATCAAAAAAACAAAAAAAAAACGGACTACAGGTTAATTAAATTAAAACGAGGTCAATACCTTCAGCGTATACTCGTTGAAGGTACAAACAGCAAAAGCTCTATTAAGGCAGTTATTAAAAATGCTCGGATTCATATAATTACATCGGAACTCCGCTGTTGCCCGGTCCTAAGTCCGAGATGCGAAAGGAGGAGGGTTCCTGGACAAGGCTAGCCACCTATCCGGGGTAAAACCTATGCCTTAGAAAGACAGCAAAGCCTCGAAACTGGACTGATACAAACAGGACGACGCACGCGAGAAAAAGGATTAAGAGTTTACGAAATGCAACATGGAATATAGAATCACAGAAGAACAGAGACCAAGAAATTATTCTAAAGCTGAAAAAACACCAAACTGATATCTGTGCAATAAGCGAAACACGCAAAAAGATTTACCCTGGCGGAAGCTTACATATTATTCTATAGCGGGAAAGAGAAATTAGAAAAAGCTAAAGCCGGAGTCGGAATAGCAGTAAAGAGAACATTTGAGAAAACCATTATCAACACTCTGTATGTTAATGAACGAATCATGATGATAACAATGGTACTCAAAAACAAACAAATATGACACATTATATCCATCTACACACCATAAATAGGAACACTTAAACAAGAAACAATCATATTCTACAATAATCTTCAAGATGTCCTGAATTCGATACCATGCAACAACTTAGTAATGGTTATGGGAGACTTCAGTGGACATATAGGCAATAAACAAATCCCGGGAATAAATCAAAGATTCAATGACGCAGGCATAAACGAGAATGTGAAGAACTAATAGAATTCTGCATCCTAAATGAACTACGTATTGTCAAGATTTTCTTCGACCACAAACCTCAACATAAGTACACATGGATGGACAGCCATAGGAGCAAATCAACCATAGACTAGCGAGTAAAACAATCCACCACACGCTAATATGCGGCATAAGAACACTGACATCAGCCAATATAGGCACAAGTAATGGACTTGTACTTGGTAAAATCAAACTAGAGCTAACAAAGAAATCAAGAACAGAAGTAACAATTATGGAAAAAATTAATTACGAAAAATTAGAAGATCCAAGCAAACAGATTCTGTATCAATTGAGGTTGGAATTAAAGTTCCTAAACAACCACTATATAGAAAGACAGAATGTGGATGAAATGTGGACCGTAATAGCAGAAAATATACTGAACACGGCCAAGGAAACGCTAGGGACAAGGAAAACTAAAAGCCAGATAAAACCAACAAGAATACCCTGGTTCACAAACGAAATAAAACAACTAGCAGAAACAAAGAAGAAGGCCTTCTTGAAGTATAAAAGTACACCATCAGAGGAAGCATACCAAAGATACAAACAAATAAGAAACAAAATAAATCACGAAATAAGAAAACGGAAAGAAGATTATTGGGAACGTTACACAAAAGATATGGAATACGACTTATACGGCACCTAAAGACGAATCTGGAAAATGCTACAAAAATAAAAGAAAGGTGTAAACGAATACTTTAAAATACATAGTATAAATAAAGAAAAGTGGACGACCTATTTCAAACAAATATATGGACAAACAATGGAAGTGATATCACCTCTAACTCCTACACCTGAAGCAGTTAACAACCCCAATAACATTATAGTGACAATAACCTCTGAGGAAGTACAAAACAAAACCCGTCAGTTAAAGAACAGAAAAACCCCAGGACTTGATGCAATTACCAACGAAATGCTGAAGTATGGCGGCCACACACTTATTGAAAATATGCAAAAGATACTTAACAAAATAATAGAAGATAGGAAAATCCCAGAGCTATGGAAAAAAAGCATTACAATACCCATTCACAAAACAGGCAACCGAAAAATACCAGACAACTATAGAGGAATTACATTACTAAACAGTGGTGCAAAAGTATTCGCGGGAATCATTCGAGACAAATTAAATGAAAATATTGAAATCGCAGAAGAACAACAAGGCTTCCGAAAGAACAGAGGTACGATTGAAGCAATCTTTATAGTGAAACAAATTATAGAAAAGGCAATAGAATATAACCATCCCGCCTTCCTGTGCTTTATAAATCTCACAAAAGCCTTCGACCGAATCAAGGAACAAGACGTACTCGATATACTAAGGAATATGAATACACTGATCCAAATTATAGAGGTGTGACACAGGGAAATTCGCTTAGCCTCTTCTTATTCGACCTAATCATGGACCGCATAATTGAAGCTATTAGACCAAAACCAGGATATTTAATGGGCTCACATAATATTAACATAATATGCTATGCAGACGATGTTATCTTAATTGCAGACAATGAAGACAATCTTCAGAGATTAATACACCAATTTCACATTTAACAGACAAACGTTATAATATGAACATATCTTATCAAAAAACAAAATGCCTGGTTGCTTCTAAGGAACCGAGAAGACGCAAGATGCAATTGAACATGAACTTTAAGTACGTAGGAGTTGAAACCACAAGCCATCGTAATCTCTTATGGGAAGAACACCAAAGCACTGCTAGTAGCAGGTTGCCTAAAAGACACGGTGTGGCGTAACAAGTACTTAAGGACGGAAGGAAAAGTAAGAATCTATAAAGCCATGGTTTGACCCATATTAACATATGCAACGGAAACTAGAGCAGAGACAAAAAAAGCGAAACAAAAAATGCCAATTTCAGAAATTAAAGTTCTAAAAGCAATAATAGGAGTAACAATTCGCGACAGACAAACAAATGATTCCATACGAGAAAGATGTGGCATTCAAGATGTGGTGAAATGGTTCAGAACAAGAAAGAAGAAATGGAAAGAACATGTAGAGAAAAGACCGCCGGGACGATCGCCCATGAGGTGGGCCCAAAGTTGGTTCTCTTCGTCCATCGAATGAGGCATGACAAACAGGGTAAAAACCCTAGTCAAATGTAAAAGAAGAAGATCGGATTAAAGCTCATTAGCATTTGCAAAGTTCATTGTGAAAAATTAATATTACGTAATAGTGATAAATGGGACTGTTTCAGAATCTGCGCATGTTATCATTTAAAGATGCAAATAAAAACGAAAAAATATAGCCATTAGGTACTCCAGTTGGTAGGTAGTATTTTCCCAGAAACCGTTATTGTAAATAAGAAAAATTTGTACATTAAGAAGAAGAAACTCGTGAATACTTTTTAATCAAAACTATAATAGAACGGCAGAAGTTGTAGTCACAGATATTCAGCATTCAACAAAAAGACCAATTACTAAATCTATTTGAGAAGTATAAAGTCAATGTTAAATGTGTCTTGGTACACACATTTTAAGTGACATTCAACACTTCACTGTCGGAAATTACAAGGCACTGGCACTGGCTATTTTTTTAGGCAGTATTTCAAACAAGAAGGGGTTTTTAAAAGCCATGAAAATCTACATTACTGTTTCCTATTTGAATTCAATAATAATGTGTAATACTTCTAAAAACGAAAAAAAAATCTATTTAGAGTTCTCCAGCTGAGGATCAGCTAGACTCGATCCCCACAAATATAATATTATTTGTGGGGATGTCAAAATTGTCATGCTAGATAGTAAAAACAAATTCTTATTAATTTACTGTTGAATAAATATATATATATATATATATATATATATATATATATATATATATATATATATATATATATATATATATATATATATATATATATATATATATATATATATATATATATATATATATATATATATATATATACATATAGATAATATAAATATATAAAAACATAATTATATATACATATATATATATATAATTTATATGTTATATATATAATATATATATATATATATATATATATATATATACATATATATATATATATATATATATATATATATATATATATATATATATATATATATATATATATATATATATATATATATATATATATATATATATATATACGAGTATATACTGTTAGAATATATATTTCTACCACAATATCCGAAACAACCAGAATCAATAATACCTCTAAAACTTGTAGGGACATTTTTTTTTTTCAATTTTACCTATTTAAAAGAAAAAGTCGTAGAAATATACGTATGTCACCATACTTATCAGTTATTATATGTTGAAGGTATAATTCTCAATAACATTATTGAGGAAAGTTAGTATTCTAGACATTTTTGGAAATAACAATATATAAACGTCTTTAAAAACGTTTGCAAAAAAAATAAAAAAAATAAAAATATATTCCACGAGTTATTCGTGGGAGCGACTATAACGTTTTTTAAAAAACAACTTGATTGAATTCTAAAAAAATATTTTCGGTTCACGGAAACTTTTTAAGAATATACAACAGACACACTCACTCTGCCTTTGTTTGGTAAGTATTTAAACTTTAAACTGAATTTGCGAATGGTGTGCATTATCATAATTTGCATTCTTTATGTGTATTATTCATATATCAGAGATATAATTTACGAACTAAATATATCTAGATAAATCATTAAAAAAAAATATAAGAGTAATACTTTTTTAAAAAAATGTAATATTTTTTAACAGGACAGGAAAATAAAAAAAATATATAAATAAGTTGGTCCATAATTAGAAAAAATAGCGGCAAGAAAAATAAAAACAATCCACATTTGCTTTCGACGATAACATAGCAGAACAATCGGGTAACAATGCTTTTGCAGGTACTGATAATACCAGTAAATCACCTCAATACAATGAACGCAAGGTTACGATCCATAACAGGCCCCTTTTATATGCCCCATTAAAATCGAAATCAAAAAATATTATTGGCAAAGTATTTTAAAAGAACGCAAGACGCATCTGTGACATACCTGGTACGGCACATCGTGGGCCAGGAATCTGATTTTTCGTTCAAAATTATTAACGAAATCAGACAATTTTTTAAAATATTCGTAAGCGAATTCCGGACAAACGTAAGGAAGCCGATTTGCAAAACATAACTTCAAAATTTTTAAAAACTGCAAAAAGCAACAAGAAATTGGGAGAGGAAATTTCAAAGTTCACATGATTTCAAGTTTACGCATTCAAAACTAGTTCTTCGGGAGTTTCTGGGGTTGTTGAATCCATTCTTGGGGTCATTTTGATCATATGAAGTTGGGGGGGAAGAAATTACGATATACAACTGAATTAAAGTTTCACTTTCGAAACTGGTTCCTCGGGGGTTTTTAGGGTCACTATTATCGGGGTCATTTTGATCATATGCACTCTTTTGAGAGGCGAAAATGGAGGTTGGAGGGGGAGAAATTAAATTTAGAAACGATACTGGTTCCTGGGGGGTTTCACGCTGAAATTCGGACTCATTTTGTTTCGCTTTTTGAAAAAGTGGAGGGGTTATTCACCTGAATTAGAGGGGAGTGGGGGGAGAATATAAAATAAAAGATGAATTTTCGATTTGTTCTTTGAGTTTTACATTAATTACATCACGATACCGGGGAAAAATTTTTCAACCTCAATTGTATAAATATTTTATATAATTTATTAAAAAAATAATATACGAAAATTATTTATTCAATTTATATACCTATTATTATAAAATTATATAAAATTTCCTTAAATTTTAATAAATTATTTCCATTTCAACCAAAAACTTAATTATTTATTTTTTTTTTATTTTATTTTTTCTTAACCCTTCATATATATGGAAAAAAATAAACTGAAGACTGCAAAGGATATTTACTATAGCAAAACCTAACTTTTTAAATTTTAAAATCTCAATTTTCCTGTATTAGTATCTTTTTTCTCACAATAAATTTATTTTTCAAATCTGCGCCATAGCATTGTTTTTCTAAATAGCTTTCGTACCTTTCAGTCCCTTCATATAGCTAGAAAAAAATTAATTTGAAGACAGCAAAAGACTTTTACCGTAGCAAACCATAACTTTTTCAATATTAAAATATCTATTTTCCTATTTAATTTTTTTTATGGAGGTTTGGTGAGCCTTAGTAGCCAAAATACTCAATTTGGATGATTCTAAAGAGTTGATTGATTGGTTCGTTACTTTGTGACAGTACATTTTAACAATAAAACTACTTAATTACTTTGTTAACTGTCACTAAATATATTTGTAAATATTTTACAATTACGTTATCGCGATTTCGTAGTACAACTACATTGTCAAACGCTTAACTAGGACTAACACAGATTTTTTGGTATTTTATGTTTATATGATGAACAGATGTGGGTCTATTATATGTTAAAACAGTCCGAACAGAACAGAATTTGCTACGTCTAATTGACTAATCAGTAAATTTATATTATGGTCCTTTGAATGTCTGTAAATTTCTATGGATTCTATTCATCCAATCCATAGAAATTTACAGACATTCAAAGGACCATAATATAAATTTACTAAATAGTCAATTAGACGTAGCAAATTCTGTCCTGTTCAAAGTGTTTTAGCACATAATAGACCCACATCTGTTCATCATATAAACATAAAATACCAAAATCTGTTTAGTTTAATTAAGCGTTTGACAATGTAGTTATACTAAGAAATTGCGATAACGCAATTGTCAAATCTTTACAAATATATTTAGCGACAGTTAACAAAGTAATTAAGTAGTTTTATTGTTGGATGATTCTGTTCGGTTTTCTATAAGATTATGGAGGAGGCCTTTATGTACTGATACCCATCAGACATTTCATGTTCAATATTTTAATGTTAAGCACATTGAAATATTTTTATTTCAATCAATCCAAATATATTTTTAAAGTGAAACTTTATTTATTATGAAGAGAAATTTTTAATGGAAACACAATTGACAAGGTACTCCTATATTTATTATCGGTAATATTTTTAAATGGAAAATAGAATGATTACTTATATAACCCACTTAGTCAGGAATGTAACCCAAAAAAATTTAAAAATGGGTGAACTAGGCACAATCCTGAATTCTTTATTATACGCAATAATGGTGATTTTCTTCTATGTATTCAGTGTTTTTAGAAAAGAAAAGTAACATGTTCACTTCATGGTTCACTTGACACAACAATACGTTTCAAAAATGTCCAAAAAAAACGTATTCCGACATTTTGTTCTTAATCATTAAAAGAACGAATCGCTATTGTGCAGGAAATCTATTCTAATAGATTCCAAAAAAATGATTCATGTGAATATCGAAATTTCTCCCACTCCAACTCCAATTTTCAGCCCGAAAAAAGATTCAGCGACCTCAGAAATCTTCGAGGAACCAGTTTTGAAAGTGAAATTCTAATTCAGGTAAATATTGTAATTTCTCTTCCTACAACCCCCATTTTCACCCCTCAAAAGGGTGTGTATGCTCAAAATACGATTTAACGACATTAGAAACCCCCGAGGAACCAGTTTTGAATGCGTAAACTTAAAATCAAGTGAACTTCGAAATGTCACCTCCCAATTTCGTGCTACTTCTAGCAATTTTAAAGAATTTTGAAGTTACGTTTTGCAAATTACCTTCCTTACTTTTGTCCGGAATTCTTTGAGTATTTAAATATCTGATCTCGTTAATAATTGACGGCTCTAGACAATTTTGAACCAAAAATCAGAATCCTCGCCCACTGTGTGGCGTGTCTGTCAGTAAAAATCTTACCTTTTTATCACAACTGCTTAGTTGTGTTCTAAAAATATATTTTACAAAAATTAAGTCAACTTAAATTTTTTAAGTTGACTAATCTAAGCCATTTATAAGAGGTATTTCCCTGTGTACTGAAAAAATTTAAAAATATACTAATTTGCAGAAATATAGCCATCTTGAAATGGAAAACTACAGACCCGTATCTTTACAGTTCAACTTTATAAAAATATTTAAATCTTGCTTTAATAATAGGTTAGTAGACTTTCTAAAGCCTAATAAAATTCAAACAAAATGTCAAAATGGCTTTTGTCCTAAACACTCTACTAGTACCGCTCAAGATAATGCAGCATAGCATATATACGATTGACATGCTTATTAAAAATTTATGGACAACAAAGGCCCATTCAATAATTGGATAAGAACATATTTATCAGATAACGATCAGCAGGTTGTGGTTAATGGTGTTAAGAAAACACCAAATTTTGTAAATAGAGGAATTTCTCAACGGCCCTGTATTTTCCCAAATCTTTTTAATTCTAATATGAACGATATTTCCAACCGCGACATACCAAATACTTTCTTTCCACTTTAGACCGATGAGACCAATATTATTGTAATAGATACTGAAAGATTTAGCCTAACTGAAAATTGTTGTATCGGAATTAACTCCGTCAACAATTGGTGTAAAGAATATGAAGTATGAAACGTAACGAAGGAATATTAGTAGCAATGATAATTACCAAAAAAAACATCTCCCTTAATTCAAGTATTTTCTTAAGTAAAAAAGGCAGTCAATATAATGCATAGAGTCAACAAAATTTTTGAGATTACATATCCATCAGAAGTTGACATCGAATAACCTTATAGAAAAATCCTCACCAAATTCCCTTGTTCTTTTTTAAATCAAATCATCAGAGATACTATTGAGGTTCTAAAACTCATATATTATAGACTCTTTCAGTCGGTAACGGCTTACGTATAATGCAGCGTTGGCGTGCACCATGTGTTGTTCAAAAAGAGCTGTCCGTTATATGGTCCGAGGACGGGGCGGAAAATCAAGGAATACTGACGCTCTCATCTTTATATCTTTATTTACTCCTTTTATATGTAAAAAAATATCTCAAATTATGGGAGAAAATCACTCAAATTCACAACTATAATACTCTGAATAATCAAAATTTTCATATACCCTATTAAAAACTATCAATTTGGATAGAGGAAACCATTCATTCATGTGATTATAATATTCTACAAAGCGAAATATATACTTTAGTTTATAACGTGCGCAAGGCTTTATTAGTAAGATATTCTCGTGGATGGTTTGCCCGGCTTTTAATTCTCCCATGTGATGTTATCTATTGTTGAACTATTATACTATAACTCGCAAGTCTGCCAGGAATGCATACCTCGAAAGTTTAAGTGACAAAAATATTTAATTGACTAATCGAGTACAAAAATGGACCTTCTGGGTAATTACAGAACATATTTCTATGATATTTTTAGCATCTTTAGAAGGTTTCATGTATCTTTATGCGATTTTTATTATCATTTAGAAGATTTCATAGAAAAATAATTTGAATCGTAATTAGTATTGGGGTGTTTTACCGATTTTATAATTCATTCTTATAAATTCAAAATGGTGAAATTATTATAATAAATTAACACTAGTAGTTTTCGTTTTCAATCGATTTTTGTCAAAATTAATTATGATTATAACTAATTATTACATATTCAAAATAAAAAATATGACGGACTAAATATTTAACGGCTACTCATTTTCGCTTAATTTGTACGAAAATTGGTATTGCAATTTTTCTGAGGTTGAAGCTTAAGATTTGTCTGTATAAACTCAAAATGATGGATTAAATAAGGTGTAGAAAAATTAAAATTTCTAACTTAATTGATTTTGAACTAAAATACGTATTAGCAATTTTGAAGATTACTAATATATGTAATATATATATATATATATATATATATATATATATATATATATATATATATATATATATATATATATATATATATATATATATATATATATACTATATATATAAATATATATGATGTATAATATAGTTCTTATTTGTGAAGGACATTTACCTCTCTGCATAAATCCAACGTGTAATATCACCTATTTTTATTTTTCAGGTTTTTTTTTTCGTGAGTAAATTTACTTTATGAAAAGTTTACAATTGTTATCTGTTAGTTATTTGAAGTTTGTATAATGTTTAAAATTGACAGTGATAAGGAGGTAATCTCAACACTTCATGCCCATCGCAGAGCTCTTGAAAAATTTTATCTTTCAATTTGATATTCCTTTGATTTTTCATGAGCTTTTGCAATATCTAACAATTTCTGTCTTAAACATCTGTTTGTTTGAGGTAAAAACTATTTTTTCTGTAACCACTCGAGAATTTCTTCTTTTTTCCATGCTGAAAGATGGCCGTTTTTTCTACTTCAACTGAATGGTATGAAGCATTATCCGTTATAAAATTAAAGATGGTCTTCTAAATTAGGAATCAACTGGTTTCTGACTGCGGCCCATTTCACTATTCATCATTTTCTCATGATAATCAAGTGACTTTGACTTGCTAGCAAATAGTAGCATTTTTCACAAATAAAAGATGGTGCATTGCCAACACTGTCTTGACAAGCATTTTTTACTTTCTAAGACAAAAGCTGTCCTCAATTGTAACAAATTCCTTGGTGATGAAATGCTCGTCTTTTGTCATCTTTCTTAAATTTGAAACCCAATTCCAGCAGTAATGTTCGAAGAGTTCCATAACTGACATTGATTATCTCTTTTTGTCGCAGTTCTTTACGTAAGTTGTTAATAGTTAAACATGTTTTTTTCTAAAAGTACAGTATGATAGATATTAATAGCTACTTACTTTGTGCATACATATCATAATAATGATGTTTTTGATATTGGGGAGCTTTATTTATTTAAAATAAGTTGTTACAAACACCGTCCCTTTTTGAGATTATGGAGTTAAATTCAAAATTTCATTTTCTTAAACTTTAAATATTTTGTCACCAGTCAGTAAATGTTGAGTCTCTACAACTTAGACATAAATAAATTTTTAGTGTACCATAAAATTGGTCTTTGAAGTCGACAACATAGAAGCATAAAAAATCAATCTTTAGATTTTTTCACAAATACTGTATGTACTAGGATTCGATACAGTAAATACTTAATTCCGACTCCAAAATTTAATTGTTATAGTAGGACAGAAAGAAATTGACTCATGTGTTTATTAAGGTAGGTTTTTCCTTTTTTAATTTTTATTAGTCGTAATTAATTTCCATATATTAAAATTAAAGTAGTGATTAATCAACCGTCAGAAATAAAGGTTTTTCAGCATTTTAGGTGGTCATAAATCGATTTCCTAACAATGTTGGATAGGCATAGAACAATAGGCGACCCCTGTTACCTATTTGACAATGCGCAACGCTATAAACAGGTTCACGTTTTGTGTTCTCTTTTCTTCTTAAAAAAACATCCTTATGCCCTATCCCTTAAATCTGACTACGTCACTGGTTTAAGCATATATTAAAGAATTATTTTCTTATTTCCTATAAGACTGGAAATTCAGAACTTACCAGTAATCTTGATTTCTTGGAATATCGAAAAACGGTTGGCGACTTGAGTGTATTCTACAAGTATTTTCGTGGAAGGTGTACAATAGATGTGGCCCGCTTAATTCTTCCAGAGCGGTGCATGCCAGGAATACATGCCGCGTTGATCACATCGGTATGAGGTGAGGTTCAACTTGTCTTACAACCCTTTTCAGGCAGTCTTGCATATGACATACCTTAGCCCTTGGAATGTTTCCCACCAAGTACAATTTTTAAAGATTCAAGGTAAACGGGAATCTTTTATTCTATACACGCGTCCGTCCTGTAACTCTTCAGGGATTTCCCTGCAGCACGTGTGATATAAAGCTTCATGTTTTAGAAGCCAGTACCGCCGAGTTTATAGGCAATAAAAATAATCGATAATTCTTTAACGGATTGAGCTTACGTCATCTTTATGTTTAATTTTTGGAAGTATCTAATGCACGGCTCATTGGACGTCGACATAATAAAAATTGCTACACCGTCCACGTTTTATGTGGTATCCAGGGACGGTGTTTGTAACAACTTATTTTAAATAAATAAAGCTGCATTACGGCAGTTTTACCATAAAATCAAACATAACCAGAATTTCCCACAAAAAACGTGAACAGTGCAGCAATTTTATTCAACGTATATTGGACCATGCAGCAGGCACTTCATTAATTTTTACGGCAAACGGTCACTATCGTTTCTATCCCTTTATTGAATTTTGGAATATACTTGCCAACTAATAAATAGTTGTGCTCAGACTACTAATATTTGTGGAATATGGACCAAATACTCTTCATATGCAACCACATGCCTGGAAAACATTTGACTAGTCAAGCAAGAGATTTTGTGGCGAAATTAATAGTGTATTTTACATCGGAAAGGGATAACAAGGGTCCTCTTATATCTCTTAATGCTGTACAAGAGGTAAATAAATCACACAGGTATATCTTTTTAATGTGTTTACAATGTTTTGGTTCCAGAGAGTCGCTGGTGCTTTACAGATTAGTACGAGAACTGTAGCGAGCATCAAAATTCGTAGTGATAAAAATGAATTGCTTTCAACACCTGGAAAATCACTACCAAGGAAATAAGCTAAGACCCATGATATGAGTTTCTAAAATGGACGTTCGTAATACATTATATGATATGTATGCACAAAGTAAGTAGCTATTAATATCTATCATACTGTACTTTTAGAAAAACATGTTACTATTAACAACTTACGTAAAGAACTGCGACAAAAAGAGATAATCAATGTCAGTGATGGAACTCTTCGAACATTACTTCTGGATTTGGGTTTCAAATTTAAGAAAGATGACAAAAGACGCATTTTGCATTATTGGAGACATCGAGAATTTGGTCAATGAGGGCAGCTTTTCTTAGAAAGTATATGGAAAACAAAAATGCACACATTGCCCGTCAGCTTGTTTTCATAGACAGTCAAAGAGAATCATGGCAGGATGATAACATTAAAAGTGTTCGTAAGCCTGGGGGATTTGATGGTTAAAGGTTTATTGTTTTACATGTTGGACACAGAGAGGGTTTTGTGGAGAAAATGCCAATTTACTATTTGCTAGCAAGTCACTTGATTATCATGGAAAAATGAATAGTGAAATGTTTACGAAATGGGCCAGAAACCAGTTGATTCCTAATTTAGAAGACCATCTTTAATTATAACGGATAATGCTTCATACCATTCAGTTGAAGTAGAAAAACGGCCATCTTCAGCATGGAAAAAAGAAGAAATTCTCGAGTGGTTACAGAAAAATAGTTTACCTCAAAACAAACAGATGTTTAAGACAGAATTGTTAGATATTGCAAAAGCTCATGAAAAATCAAAGGAATATCAAATTGATAAAATTTTTCAAGAGCATGGGCATGAAGTGTTGAGATTTCCTCCTTATCACTGTCAATTTAATGCAATCGAGCTGTTTTGGGCAAACGTAAAAACATTTTGTAACAAGCACATTGGTGAAGAGGGATATGGAGATAAACAACTACTTCAGATGTGGAATAGAGCCGTAGAAAAGTGTACGCCAGTGTGGCATGCCAGCGTACAACATACAGAAAACCTGATTCAACAGTGGTATGATCGTGAAGTAATAATCGAAGAGATTCCAGAAATCATTATTCGTGTTGGGATTGATGAAAGTGAGAGTAAAGAATCTACTTCTAGCGATTAGTGTCATTATTCAATTAATAATTTAAATATTTCTTACTGGCACGTTCCCTCCCTTGGGCAACTTTCATTGTAAATTTTGCAGGACAAATGTACACTTATCTATCTATCTATTAGTTTGATTTGATAAATCATATTAAAATTGCATTATGCAATTTATATCTCCTATTCATACTTCATATCCTCGTCATAAATATCTTTTTGTTTTTGAAAGTATTATATTTCAGTTCTCTATTTTAAAATTTTATTTAATGAGTTCTATGGTGCAACTTTTTACAGTTTTTTATAATACCTTATACGTAAATTTAATAAAGCTGTGTTAAGTGTGTATTGTAATTTCATTACAAACATTATACAAACTTCAAATAACTAACAGATAACAATTGTAAACTTTTCATAAAGTAAATTTACTCACGAAAAAAAAACCTGAAAAATAAAAAATAGGTGATATTACACGTTGGATTTATGCAGAGAGGTAAATGTCCTTCACAAATAAGAACTAGGGTGTTTTACACATCATACACATTTTATATATCCGTAGTTTTCGTTAATTACCAAACCGAATGAAAAATTTTAAATTCTATTTTGACTTTTGAAATAGTCGACACTGAATTGAAATAAATATTCTTGACGTCGCGTTGATCACATGATTCAAAGATGCATTGATCATACCCATATGTATGTCAATATAAATTTTAGACAACCAAAATGGTGTGCAGCCACAAAAGCACCACTGGATGAACAGCAACAACAGAGGCGGTGCATGATACTATTACATAGTATATTTTCCAGAAGATGTGCTAATAAAATGTGTGTCTTTGAAGTTCTTATGCCTTTTACGGATTTTTATTTCCTATCGATTAGCCATGATTTAAGTGAATACTCTATGTAATAATTTCTTAGTTTAGGATAGTATGCAAAACTTGTAAAGTCAAATTATCTTGAGAAATTGATAATACATTAGTTTTTAAAACTAAGACTTTTTGCTGTGCGCCTTAAATGGTGTGGTAAAACAACGCACTATCAATAAAATTATGGTTGAAGTGATGTGCCATACCATATGAAACTATCTATATAAACATTCGTTATTCTTAGGGACGGTGCTACGCCATTTACAACAGGCAGCAAAAATGATTATGTTTATCTGTATTAAGAATGTTTTCGCTAAAATTTGTGTATTCAAGGTAACTTAGACAGAAATTGTGACATGATACTTTTGTTTCAAAATAGAAACAATTTGTTAAATTATTTTTAGTTTGTGCAGAGAGCTCTTAGGATGAGAGATGTAACAGGAGGTAATATCGCAACTTTAACAAAAAATAAAATATTCTATTGAAAATAAGATTTTTTTGCGGCAAACAGAGAATCAATCACTAAATTGAAGAAGTATAGGATATTTAAAATAAATAATGCGCGATAGTTTCGAATATTAGGATATATTGCACTTAACCAGTAATCGCAATGATGATATAATAAATGTAACTTTTCGACGGCATAGGCTTTTTGTGTTGTGTTATTAATTTATTTCTTTTTAAATTTGCCTACTCGATTAAAAGCTAACCCATGCCTTTTTTGTTTTCTATTCCTTTTGTCGAAGTTGCAAAATAGCTAAATTTAAGCTAAGGAGTATAAACAAACTTTAAAGTCACGTGCAACTTTGATAGCTGAATATATTTTGGTCTCCTTCCCCAAATACCCTTTCGAAAACTTTAAAGATTTTGAAATGTGTAACGGCCATATTGTTGCGTCGTTTCTCAAATGAATTCGTCCAAGTTTGCGAGAATTAAATTTTAGTGTTGATTTAAAGTCATTTATAAAACAAAGAAAGAAAACTACTAGTGCCACAAATGAACGGTACTATCGAAAAGTTTAATTTCTGTTCCTACCCAAAGGCATGGATGAGCCAAGAGAGTGTTCTCCGGTAGGGGCATTTTAATTTTTGTTGCTCGCACATGGACTACACAATAATTGCGAGGGGACACAAAATTTAATGATTAATGTAAATAATACTTCGAATATTATTGCGACTCGATGCGATTATTATTTAAATTCGGAATTTGAATGTGACATTTTTGTTCGTTTTACAGTCTTTTGAAAAGTTAAGATTGCCTATTCTACTTTTACACTTACCGTATTACTATATTTTTCTTACCCTTTTTCTATATCGTACCCATATAGGTAGTTTTTGTAATATGTAAATATAGTATATAGCTCACCAAGTTTTCATATCTGCAGCTACTTCTTTTTTCTCTGTCTGAATTCTTATTATATATATATATATATATATTATATATATATATATATATACTCGTATATATATATATATATATATATATAATATATATATATATATATATATATATATATATATATATATATATTTATATATATATATATATATATATATATAATATATATATATATATATATATATATATATATATATACGTAAGCTGAAAAAATATTCTACAAATTCTTACAGTATATTATAGAAATTAAATTTATTCTCGAAATTTATCGAACTCATGCTTCACGTCTTATAAACAAAACACTTAAATCAGGTTTGTAGTGTTTTCAAATAGGGGTTGTGAAGTATTATTCAGCATTCCTGGGAAAAATATGATAGCATAATAGAAATTCTTACGTGAACAGAAACCTAATAGTGATAAACTCGCTTTAAAGACCGATACTTTTCTCAATTTAATAGACATGTCGTCTCAGGTTAAACCGCATATTTTAGAGGCAATTATACAAGGAAGGAATGAAGATCTTATTTTTATAAAAATATAAAAGAATTTTCTTGGTACAGGGGGACTAATCAAAATTTAGTGGACAGATTTAGTTCGTTATTTTGAAAAATATTGACATAAAATTTCTGAATGAGACGATCATTACTATATGGACAAGTTTTTGATCTGACACACATATGTCGCCCTTTTCAAAAAAATCCATATGATATTTTAGGAAGGAAGGTCAAAATTTTACGACATTTCGACGATTAGTTACAAGTTACAGTGGTTTTGATGACGTTACTTTTGATATTTTGAAAACAATGGAAAAAATCGAATTTTGTGTCTTGATTAAATACTGTTTTTTGATGGGAAAAAATACTGTTCAAGCAAAGCAATGGCTTGGCGACTCTGCCCCTGGAAAATTACTCATCATTTACTGGTATGCTAAATTTAAATGCGGTCGTACCGATTACAAATGATGCTGAATGCTTTGGACGCCCAAACGAGGTGGTTACACTGGAAAACATAAAAAAAAATCCATAGAATTGTTTTGCATGACCGTGAAGTAAAATTGTGTGAGATAGCTGACACCCTAAATATATCAAAAGAACGTTTGGTCATACTTTGCATGAACATTTGGGCATGACAAAGCTCTGTTCGAAATGAGTACGGCGTTTGCTCGCAGTGGAGCAAAAAACAACGACGTGTTGATGATTCTGAGCGCTGTTTGGACCTGTTTAAGCGCAATAAAAAGGATTTTTCATGCGATATGTAACAATGGATGAAACATAGATCCACCTCTACACACCGGAATCAATCGGCAGTGAGCTGAGGGACAGCAGCCGGTGAAAGCCGCCCGAAGCGACCAAAGACACAACAGTCGGCTGGGAAGGTTTTGGCCTCAGTATTTTGAGATGCGCATGGAATAATTTTTATCGACTATACTGAGAAGGGAAAATCCATCAATAGCGAATATTATATAAATTGGTGCGTTTGAAGGTAAAAATTGCAATGAACAAGAAAAAAAGTGCTCTTTCATCAAGACATGACCACTGCCTTGTGATCGTGTCACAAGTCAATGGTTAAAATGGCAAAAATCCCATGAACTGAAGTTCGAATTGTTTCCTAATCCACCCATATTCTCTAGATTTGGCACCCCGCCATATCAATAATATATATATATATATATATATATATATATATATATATATATATATATATATATATATAATATATATATATATATATATATATATATTATATATATATATATATATATATTATATATATATATATATATATATATATATATATATATATATATATATATATATTATATATATATATATATATATATATTAAATATATTATTAAATTTTAAGTGAAATACCCTATTTACTTTTAATAATAATAAATTCTACAGCAAATTCCACACTTTTATGTATCATTCCTTATGTCAAATATTAATATCCGAGATAACGGCTTCTGAATATCAATTTTTTACTTTTGTTTGATTTTTTAAGACAGTGTGTTACGATAGTCCTATAAAAATATTATTTCTTATTTAAGTCTAACGCTAACTAATACGGTAATCAAACTAATTTTTACAGCTATTTCCAATTTTTAGAAATTTAAATTTCTTAAAGCGAAAACTTTGAATAACTATAACATAGCAATAAAACGGTTCAGTTTAGAATGTCGACAATGTCACTATCTATAGACATGTTTCTTGCCAACTGATTTAAAAAATCAACCTTCAAATATACATATCTCTTAGTTGTACATTAACTATCTGCATTAGGAATTGCGTTAATTCTATACCCTATTTATTCTTAACTTAATTTTTTAGTGTGTGTAATTCCTTAAAAAAGAGAATAGTTCAGAGGATTTTATTGTATGGGGTAAGTCAACGATCATTTGTTTCGGGAATGACGAAAAAATGTTAAATACAATAGTTTTAGGGAATTTTAAGGTGCACAGTTTTTAAAATTATTTTTGAGTATACAGGGTACTTAAAAAAAGTGTGGCCGATATAGCATATGTTTTTTTAAACATAATATCATATTTTTCTAATTTATTTTTAAATTATGCGTAAAATTTTATATTTTTTTTTTTAATAATAATGTTATATACCTAAACCTAATGGTTTTTCTAATATTTCAATTTTTTAAAAAAAAATACTAATTTTCAGTTTTGTAAAAAATTGCCAGTAGCATCATTGTTTCTGAAGGTGGAATACTCATAATTGGTACGAGCGTTCTATAGAGATGAAAAAATGATATTTTGAGTTAGATGGTTCTGGTCAGGGTGTTCAAAATAAATTTATGCATAGTGCACCCTGTATATTATTATTTCTTCTGATAGATTTTACAAAACCCCTCCTTATTAAGTGTGTCATATATCTATTTCTAATAGTTTTCGATTTATTTTGAATTTTTCATTTATTACCCTTGTTTTTAATACACTTAAAACATAAACAAATAGTTGATAATAATTTTAATATAGTTTAAGTTATTAATGATTAATTATTATGATGTAATAAATGTTCAAAAATATGCCCGTCTACTTGAATATACATGTTTAGTCGTTTTACTATTTTTTTTTGTTTCACTTTCCTTAGCATAAAGAGCGTTATTGTCCTGCACGCATCCCCGTATCCTATTTTTCATATCTACTGGTGTTGTAGGGGGATTCACATAAACACGATCTTTAATCTAGCACCACAAAAAGAAGTCTAAAGGTGTTAAGTCACATGATCGAGGGGGCCACTGAGTGAATCCATACCTACCGATCCATTTTTGTGGGTAATGATCGTTTAAAAATTCCAGAACTTCCCGGTGGTAATGAGCAGGCGCTCCGTCTTGTTGAATCCACATTTGTTCCTTTTCAAAGTTATCAACTTCATCAAGAAGCTGGGGTAATTCGTTTTGCAAAAAATTTAGATATCTAGGCCCGTTAAGCGGTTCGCGGAAAAAAATATGGACCAATAATTCGAAAAAATTTAATATTCCACACCAAACATTAAGCGACCGATGGTTTTGGTTTTGAACTTCCCGGACCCAAAATGGATTAACGGTTGAATAATAATGCATGTTATGGCTCTTAACTGTTCCATTACTGCGAAAAGTAGCGTCATCAGAAAACATTATTTTGGAGAGAAAAAACTTGGATCGGCCTCTATTGCTCCATTCATGGTGGTACAAAAGTTTACTCGTCGTTCAAAATCACGGTCTTGAAGTTCTTGGTGTAGTTTCATATGAAAGGGATGATATTTGTATTTTCTCGTGGTACAATTAGCCGTAGATTGGGATGTGTCAGATAAGTCAGCTAGTTGACGGCTGCTGACCTGGGGATTATCTTATGCATTAAGTAAAATCTCCATTTCTTTTTCCTCATTGGTAGCATTCTGGTTTACTACTTTCCATTTCGTATACTCAACGCTACCACTACTATCAAACCTTTCTATTAAGCACCGAAAAGATTTTCTATTAGAATACTTCGCTCCGTAAAGCCTTACTGCCAAAAGACAGCCCAGTATATAAACCATACCAATTAATTCATTTTTAGGAAATCCATAACTATTACCTTTATACGTCACTTAGTACAACAAATTAAAACTATTTTTACTTGCTTAATAGACCTGTCAATATCTGACAATGCCTACATTTTTGTTTTGTCTTGGCAACCATGATGTTATAAGCGTAAGTGTATTAAAAACAAGGGTAAAAATTGAAAAATTAAAAATAAATCGAAAACTATTCGAAATAGGTATATGACGTACTTAATAAAAGTTGGAGGGTTTTATACAATCCTATCAGAAAAAATAATAATATACAGGGTGTGCCATTTAAAAAAAATTGAGATTTTTCAATTTTAAATAATCGAAATGCATAAATTTATTTTGAACACCCTAACCAGAACCATCTAACGCAAATTTCTTTACATATAATCTTTTTTTTTTATCTCTATAGACCGCTCTTACCAATTATGAGTATTCCACCTTCAGAAACAATAGCTCAACTAGCATTTTTTTTTACAAAACTGAAAAATAGTATTTTTCTTTTTAAAAATGAAATATTAGAAAAACTACTAGGTTTAGGTATATAACATTATTAATAAAAAAGTTATAAAATTTTACGCAGAATTTAAAAATAAATTAGAAAATATAATGTTCCATTTAAAAAACATATGTTACATCGGCCACACTTTTTTGAAGTACCCGGTATACTCAAAAATAATTTTAAACTGTGCACCTTAATATTCCCTAAAACTATTATATTTAACATTTTTTCGTTATTCTCGAAACAAATGAGATAATGAACTTTACTTGATTCACCCTGACGCTTTATTTTACTTATCATGTATTACTTACGAACATTATTAGAGTTCATAGAACTTTTTTCGATATAGGACGTTAGTAAAGGTTTAGATTGGGCTTTATATGGCTAAAATATTATTACTTTTATGGTATAAAATAAATACAAACTGTTACATTACTCAGAGACAAAATACTTTTAGTCAGTTTTAGGGACAAAAATATTTGAAACATAGTCAATGAGTTATGACTGTATTCAGTAGTAAATTATCCTTTTTTATTTGCATTCTGGATGGTAGAAAGACTGTGCGAAAGATTATTTTTAACGGAAAAAAAGTCATAACATTTTAATAAACTATTGAATTTTTCATTTGTTTTAATGGGATGGGTTTTTATATGGGATGTTCCTATGAAATAAAGATACATTGCTTTCACTTATACAACTGTTACTTTTCAAATTACGTTAAGAAAAATTGCAACTTTCTTTAAAAAATTGCGCTCGAAACAACGCTATTTTCTAGCGATACAGTGCTCCTAAAAAGTATAATATTCTTGTTCGGTTATAGAAATAATCTAAGTCTGGTTTTCGCTAATCTAATCATCTGATTGTATCGGAAAAGCTAGAAATAGTTTAGTTAAAGCCGGGCTTAAAAATACGGTTAAGTTACGATACGAATATATTTTTAAGTAAAGATTATTAAATAGTATATATCTAAAGTAGTACAGTTATCTATTTTTCTTTAAAAAAACTAAATAATTCATGACGACAGCATT
>CM032455.1:71145425-71175343 GCA_019049505.1 Pachyrhynchus sulphureomaculatus
TATCACTGTCAATTTAATGCAATCGAGCTGTTTTGGGCAAACGTAAAAACATTTTGTAACAAGCACATTGGTGAAGAGGATATGGAGATAAACAACTACTTCAGATGTGGAATAGAGTCGTAGAAAAGTGTACACCAGTATGGCATGCCAGCGTACAACATACAGAAAACCTGATTCAACAGTGGTATGATCGTGAAGTAATAATCGAAGAGATTCTAGAAATCATTATTCGTGTTGGGATTGATGAAAGTGAGAGTGAAGAATCTATTTCTAGCGATTAGTGTCATTATTCAATTAATAATTTAAATATACTAACACGTTCCCTCCCTTGGGCAACTTTCATTGTAAATTTTGCAGGACAAATGTAGACTTATCTATCTATCTATTAGTTTGATTTGATAAATCATATTAAAATTGCATTACGCAATTTATATCTCCTATTCATACTTCATACCCTCGTCATAAATATCTTTTGTTTTTGAAAGTATTATATTTCAGTTCTCTATTTTAAAATTTTATTTTAATGAGTTCTATGGTGCAACTTTTTACAGTTTTTATAATACCTTTTATGTAAATTTAATAAAGCTGTGTTAAGTGTGTATTGTAACTTCATTATAAACATTATACAAACTTCAAATAACTAACAGATAACAATTGTAAACTTTTCCTAAAGTAAATTTACTCACGAAAAAAAAAACCTGAAAAATAAAAATAGGTGATATTACACGTTGGATTTATGCAGAGAGGTAAATGTCCTTCACAAATAAGAACTAGGGTGTTTTACACATCATACACATTTTATATATCCGTAGTTTTCGTTAATTACCAAACCGAATGAAAAATTTTAAATTCTATTTTGACTTTTGAAATAGTCGACACTGAATTGAAATAAATATTCTTGACGTCGCGTTGATCACATGATTCAAAGATGCATTGATCATACCCATATGTATGTCAATATAAATTTTAGATAACCAAAATGGTGTGCAGCCACAAAAGCACCCTGGATGAACAGCAACAGAGGCGGTGCATGATACTATACATTACTATGTATATACTTATGCGGTGCATGATACTATACATTACTATGTATATACTTATTTTCCAGAAGATGTGCTAATAAAACGTGTGTCTTTGAAGTTCTTATGCCTTTTACGGATTTTTATTTCCTATCGATTAGCCATGATTTAAGTGAATACTCTATGTAATAATTTCTTAGTTAGGATAGTATGCAAAACTTGTAAAGTCAAATTATCTTGAGAAATTGATAATACATTAGTTTTTAAACTAAGACTTTTTGCTGTGCGCCTTAAATGGTGTGGTAAAACAACGCACTATCAATAAAATTATGGTTAAAGTGATGTGCCATACCATATGAAACTATCTATATAAACATTCGTTATTCTTAGGACGGTGCTACGCCATTTACAACAGGCAGCAAAAATGATTATGTTTAGAAGTCTTTATCTGTATTAAGAATGTTTTCGCTAAAATTTGTGTATACAAGGTAACTTAGACAGAAATTGTGACATGATACTTTCGTTTCAAAATAGAAACAATTTGTTAAATTATTTTAGTTTGTGCAGAGAGCTCTTAGGATGAGAAATGTAACATGAGGTAATATCGCAACTTTAACAAAAAATAAAATATTCTATCGAAAATAAGATTTTTTTGCGGCAAACAGAGAATCAATCACTAAATTGAAGAAGTATAGGATATTTAAAAATAAATAATGCGCGATAGTTTCGAATAGTAGGATATATTGCACTTAACCAGTAATCGCAATGATGATATAATAAATGTAACTTTTCGACGGCATAGGCTTTTTGTGTTGTGTTATTAATTTATTTCTTTTTAAATTTGCCTACTCGATTAAAAGCTAACCCATCTTCTTCCATTAAATCTAAAATGTCTGTTTTTTCTAATAATATGTTTGCCTTTTTTGTTTTCTATTCCTTTTGTCGAAGTTGCAAAATAGCTAAATTTAAGCTAAGGAGTATAAACAAACTTTAAAGTCACGTGCAACTTTGATAGCTGAATATATTTTGGTCTCCTTCCCCAAATACCCTTTCGAAAACTTTAAAGATTCTGAAATGTGTAACGGCCATATTGTTGCGTCGTTTCTCAAATGAATTCGTCCAAGTTTGCGAGAATTAAATTTTAGTGTTGATTTAAAGTCATTTATAAAACAAAGAAAGAAAACTACTAGTGCCACAAATGAACGGTACTATCGAAAAGTTTAATTTCTGTTCCTACCCAAGGGCATGGATGAGCCAAGAGAGTGTTCTCCGGTAGGGGCATTTTAATTTTTGTTGCTCGCACATGGACTACACAATAATTGCGAGGGGACACAAAATTTAATGATTAATGTAATAATACTTCGAATATTATTGCGACTCGATGCGATTATTATTTAAATTCGGAATTTGAATGTGACATTTTTGTTCGTTTTACAGTCTTTTGAAAAGTTAAGATTGCCTATTCTACTTTTACACTTACCGTATTACTATATTTTTTTACCCTATTTCTATATCGTACCCATACGAATATAGGTAGTTTTTGTAACATGTAAATTTTTTTTTTTTTTTATTGGTCTAGCACACGTGCTGCAGGGAAGTCCCTAAAGCGCTCCAGGAGCGGCACGAGTGCGGAAAAAGCGATTCACGTTGTTCTTGAATCGCTGTAAATTGTACTCGGTGGGAAACACAGCGCTGGGCAAATCATTCCAAAGGGATGACGTTCTCCATATAAAAGATTGCTTGAAAAGCGTTGTACGCGGAGTAACAAGCTGAACCTCATACGGATGCGAAGCACCAGCGCGACGTGTATTTCTAACATGCACCGCTTTGGGAGGAATTAAGCGGGCTACATCCTTCGAACACTTTCCATGAAAATACTTGTAGAACAGACTCAAGTCGCCAACCGTTCTTCGATGTTCCAGCGAATCAAGGCCGCCGGTCAATTCCGGGTCCCCAATCAGACGGACCGCTCTTCTCTGAACAGAATCCAACAAATGCAGCGTATGTTTGGGAGCGGAGCCCCAAACGTGGGAGCAGTATTCCATAGTTGGTCGAATTTGGGCTTTGTAAAGAATTAACAGTTGCTGTGGGGTGTAAAGCTTTCTGGTTCTAAATAATATTCCCAATTTTTGAGAAGCTCTCCTTGCTATGCCTGCAACATGTTCATGCCAAGACATATTTGCTCCCAAACTAACGCCCAACAAATTGAGCGACGATAGTATATAGCTCACCAAGTTTTCATATCTGCAGCTACTTCTTTTTCTCTGTCTGAATTCTTATATATATATATATATATATATATATATATATATATATATATATATATATATATATATATATACTCGTATATATATATATATATATATATATATATATATATATATATATATATATATACTCGTATATATAATATATATATATATATATATATATATATATATATATATTTATATATATATATATATATATATATATATATATATATATATATATATATATATATATATATATATATATATATACGTAAGCTGAAAAATATTCTACAAATTTTTACAGTATATTATAGAAATTAAATTTATTCTCGAAATTTATCGAAGTCATGCTTCACGTCTTATAAACAAAACACTTAAATCAGGTTTTTGTAGTGTTTTCAAATAGGGGTTGTGAAGTATTATTCAGCATTCCTGGGAAAAATATGATAGCATAATAGAAATTCTTACGTGAACAGAAACCTAATAGTGATAAACTCGCTTTAAAGACCGATACTTTTCTCAATTTAATAGACATGTCGTCTCAGGTTAAACCGCATATTTTAGAGGCAATTATACAAGGAATGAATGAAGATCTTATTTATAAAATTATAAAAGAATTTTCTTGGTACAGGTGGACTAATCAAAATTTAGTGGACAGATTTAGATCGTTATTTTGAATATTGACATAAAATTTCTGAATGAGAACGATCATTACTATATGGACAAGTTTTTGATCTGACACACATATGTCGCCCTTTTCAAAAAAATCCATATCATTTTTAGGAAGGAAGGTCAAAATTTCACGACATTTCGACGATTAGTTACAAGTTACAGTGGTTTTGATGACGTTACTTTTGATATTTTGAAAACAATGGAAAAAATCGAATTTTGTGTCTTGATTAAATACTGTTTTTTGATGGGAAAAAATAACGTTCAAGCAAAGCAATGGCTTGATAAGTGTTTACGGAGACTCTGCCCCTGGAAAATCACTCATAATTTACTGGTATGCTCAATTTAAATGCGGTCGTACCGATACAAATGATGCTGAATGCTTTGGACGCCCAAACGAGGTGGTTACACTGGAAAATATATAAAAAAAATCCATAGAATTGTTTTGCATGACCGTAAAGTAAAATTGTGTGAGATAGCTGACACCCTAAATATATCAAAAGAACGTTTGGTCATACTTTGCATGAACATTTGGGCATGACAAAGCTCTGTTCAAAATGAGTACGGCGTTTGCTCGCAGTGGTGCAAAAACAACGACGTGTTGATGATTCTGAGCGCTGTTTGGACCTGTTTAAGCGCAATAAAAAGGATTTTTCATGCGATATGTAACGATGGATGAAACATAGATTCACCTCTACACACCGGAATCAAATCGGCAGTGAGCTGAGGGACAGCAGCCGGTGAAAGCCGCCCGAAGCGACCAAAGACACAACAGTCGGCTGGGAAGGTTTTGGCCTCAGTATTTTGGGATGCGCATGGAATAATTTTTATCGACTATACTGAGAAGGGAAAATCCATCAATAGCGAATATTATATAAATTGGTGCGTTTGAAGGTAAAAATTGCAAAGAAGCGGCTCCAAATGAACAAGAAAAAAGTGCTCTTTCATCAAGACCTGACCACTGCCTTGTGATCGTGTCACAAGTCAATGGTTAAAATGGCAAAATCCCATGAACTGAAGTTCGAATTGTTTCCTAATCCATCATATTCTCTAGATTTGGCACCCCGCCATATCAATAATATATATATATATATATATATATATATATATATATATATATATATATATACTTCTTAAATTTAAGTGAAATACCCTATTTACTTTTAATAATAATAAATTCTACAGCAAATTCCACACTTTTATGTATCATTCCTTATGTCAAATATTAATATCCGAGATAATGGCTTCTGAATATCAATTTTTTACTTTTGTTTGATTTTTCAAGACAGTGTGTTACGATAGTCCTATAAAAATATTATTTCTTATTTAAGTCTAACGCTAACTAATACGGTAATCAAACTAATTTTTACAGCTATTTCCAATTTTTAGATATTTAAATTTCTTAAAGCGAAAACTTTGAATAACTATAGCAATAAAACGGTTGAGTTTAGAATGTCGACAATGTCATTACCTATAGACATGTTTCTTGCCAACTGATTTAAAAAATCAACCTTCAAATATACATATCTCTTAGTTGTATATTAACTATCTGCATTAGGAATTGCGTTAATTCTATACCCTATTTATTCTTAACTTAATTTTTTAGTGTGTGTAATTCCTTAAAAAAAGAGAATAGTTCAGAGGATTTTATTGTACAGGGTAAGTCAACGATCATTTGTTTCGGGAAGGACGAAAAACTGTTAAATACAATAGTTTTAGGGAATGTTAAGGTGCACAGTTTAAAATTATTTTTGAGTATACAGGGTACTTCAAAAAAGTGTGGCCGATATAGCATATGTTTTTTTTAAATATAATATCCTATTTTCTAATTTATTTTTAAATTATGCGTAAAATTTTATAATTTTTTTATTAATAATGTTATATACCTAAACCTAATGGTTTTTCTAATATTTCAATTTAAAAAAAAAATACTAATTTTCAGTTTTGTAAAAAATTGCCAGTAGCATCATTGTTTCTGAAAGTGGAATACTCATAACTGGTACGAGCGTTCTATAGAGATGAAAAAAAGAAATTTGAGTTAGATGGTTCTGGTCAGGGTGTTCAAAATAAATTTATGCATAGTACAACCTGTATATTATTATTTCTTCTGAGAGATTTTACAAAACCCTCCTTATTAAGTGTGTCATATATCTATTTCTAATAGTTTTCGATTTATTTTGAATTTTTCATTTATTACCCTTGTTTTTAATACACTTAAAACATAAACAAATAGTTGATAATAATTTTAATATAGTTTAACTTATCTAATGATTAATTATTATGATGTAATAAATGTTCAAAAATATGCCCGTCTACTTGAATATACATGTTTAGTCGTTTTACTATTTTTTTTGCTTCACTTTCCTTAGCATAAAGAGCGTTATTGTCCTGCACGCATCCCGTATACTATTTTTCATATCTACTGGTGTTGTAGGGGGATTCACATAAACACGATCTTTAATCTAGCACCACAAAAAGAAGTCTAAAGGTGTTAAGTCACATGATCGAGGGGGCCACTGAGTGAATCCATACCTACCGATCCATTTTTGTGGGTAATAATCGTTTAAAAATTCCAGAACTTCCCGGTGGTAATGAGCATGCGCTCCGTCTTGTTGAATCCACATTTGTTCCTTTTCAAACTTATCAACTTCTTCAAGAAGCTGGGGTAATTCGTTTTGCAAAAAATTTAGATATCTAGGCCCGTTAAGCGGTTCGCGGAAAAAATATGGACCAATAATTCGAAAATTTAATATTCCACACCAAACATTAAGCGACCAGTGATTTTAGTTTTGAACTTCCCGGACCCAAAATGGATTAACGGTTGAATAATAATGCATGTTATGGCTCTTAGCTGTTCCATTACTGCGAAAAGTAGCGTCATCAGAAAACATTATTTTGGAGAAAAAACTTGGATCGGTCTCTATTGCTCCATTCATGGTGGTACAAAAGTTTACTCGTCGTTCAAAATCACGGTCTTGAAGTTCTTGGTGTAGTTTCATATGAAAGGGATGATACTTGTATTTTCTCGTGGTACAATTAGCCGTAGATTGGGATGTGTCAAATAAGTCAGCTAGTTGACGGCTGCTGACCTGGGGATTATCTTCAACATGAAGTAAAATCTCCATTTCTTTTTCCTCATTGGTAGCATTCTGGTTTACTACTTTCCATTTTGTATACTCAACGCTACTACTACTATCAAACCTTTCTATTAAGCACCGAAAAGATTTTCTAGATGGTATACGTCTATTAGAATACTTCGCTCCGTAAAGCCTTACTGCCAAAAGACAGCCCAGTATATAAACCATACCAATTAATTCATTTTTAGGAAAATCCATAACTATTACCTTTATACGTCACTTACTACAACAAATTAAACTATTTTTACTTGCTTAATAGACCTGTCAATATCTGACAATGCCTACATTTTTGTTTTGTCTTGGCAACCATGATGTTATAGCGCAAGTGTATTAAAAACAAGGGTAAAAATTGAAAAATAAATCGAAAACTATTAGAAATAGGTATATGACGTACTTAATAAAAGTTGGAGGGTTTTATACAATCTATCAGAAAAAATAATAATATACAGAGTGTGCCATTTAAAAAAATTTGAGATTTTTCAATTTAAATAATCGAAATGCATAAATTTATTTTGAACACCCTAACCAGAACCATCTAACGCAAATTTCTTTACATATATCTTTTTTTTCATCGCTATAGACCGCTCTTACCAATTATGAGTATTCCACCTTCAGAAACAATGGCACAACTAGCAATTTTTTACAAAACTGAAAAATAGTATTTTTCTTTTTAAAAAATGAAATATTAGAAAAACTACTAGGTTTAGGTATATAACATTATTAATAAAAAAGTTATGAAATTTTACGCAGAATTTAAAAATAAATTAGAAAATATAATGTTCCATTTAAAAAACATATGTTATATCGGCCACACTTTTTTGAAGTACCCGGTATACTCAAAAATAATTTTAAACTGTGCACCTTAATATTCCCTAAAACTATTATATTTAACATTTTTTAGTTATTCCCGAAACAAATGGGATAATAACCTTTACTTGATTCACCCTGTATAATCTTCGAGGCATTATTTTACTTATCATGTATTACTTACGAACATTATTAGAGTTCAATAGAACTTTTTTCGATATAGGACGTTAGTAAAGGTTTAGATTGGGCTTTAAATGGCTAAAATATTATTACTTTTATGGTATAAAATAAATACAACTGTTACATTATATCGTTCATGAACTCAGAGACAAAATACTTTTAATCAGTTTTAGGGAAAAAAATATTTGAAACATAGTCAATGAGTTATGACTGTATTCAGTAGTAAATTATCTTTTTTTTTATTTGCATTCTGGATGGTAGAAAGACCGTGCGAAAGATTATTTTTAACGGAAAAAAGTCATAACATTTTAATAAACTATTGAATTTTTCATTTGTTTTAATGGGATGGGGTTTATATGGGATGTTCCTATGAAATAAAGATAAATTGCTTTCACTTATACAACTGTTACTTTTCAAATTACGTTAAGAAAATTTTCATGTTTTATTTCATTTCTTGCAACTTACTTTAAAAAATGCGCTCGAAACAACGCTATTTTCTAGCGATACAGTGCTCCTAAAAAGTATAATATTCTTGTTCGGTTATAGAAATAATCTAAGTCTGGTTTTCGCTAATCTAATCATCTGATTGTATCGGAAAACCTAGAAATAGTTTAGTTAAAGCCGGGCTTAAAAATACGGTTAAGTTACGATACGAATATATTTTTAAGTAAAGATTATTAAATAGTATATATCTAAAGTAGTACAGTTATCTATTTTTCTTTAAAAAAACTAAATAATTCATGACGACAGCATTGGGGGCGCGTTACTTGTGTGTTAAAGTAATGAGTGTAAGAAAATACGATGCTAATGAAATAAAAAGCAACCCCAAACGCGTCAAAAATATAACATTTTAATGTTTCCACTCTGTCGTTTTTTTTATCATTCCTAGTCTAATTGCTCAAATAATTCAGTGACTGGCATTCTGGAACTAGCGTTTATATTAACCTTAGTTTTAATAAGAAAACAAATGCTTCTTACAAATCGATTTAACTTTTATGTTTGCAAGATATTGAGACAAACGCGTCATGACTTTTTCGCTTTGATAAGTTAGGAACTTGTACTTCTGGACTACTTTAAGTGTTATGTATTTTACGTACTAATTTATGGTACACACCTCAAACTCATGAAGAAAATGTGACGATATTTACACCTAAAAGAATTTCTGTATTAGTAAACTTCCACATGATAAATATGAATTTTTATGATTTTTAGCAATGGTTAGTTTTCCAGCCTCTTTACCTCTAATCGGTCTGAAATTGCAAAATCTTTAGATTCTATTTTAAAGAAAAATATTCCATTTCCTTGGGATTTACTATATCAATCTGCTTTCTAAAAAAACTAAATTGTTGTTACTCCCAGAAAGTTGTTAAAAAAAAAGATTTTACCTCCTCTGCTTTCCTTGGTTTTTTTATTGGGCTCCGCCTAATGCGGCAGGACAATTAAGGAAAAACGTAACTAATATGGTATGCCTTAAAGTTATAATCTAAGCTTATGCATAACTTGGAAGAACGACTTTGGATCTTACTTGGGTTTTCTAAAAATTTTTACAGTATAGGGTGAGTCAACGGCAGAGTAAAGTTCATTATCTCATTTGTTTTAGGAAATGTATCATTCCTTGCGTCAAATATTAATATCCCAGATAACGGCTTCTGAATATCAATTTTTTTACTTTTGTTTTATTTTTCAAGACAGTGTGTTACGATAGTCCTATAAAAATATTATTTCTTATTTAAGTCTAACGCTAACTAATACGGTAATCAAACTAATCTTTACAGCTATTTCCAATTTTTAGAAATTTAAATTTCTTAAAGTGAAAACTTTGAATAACTATAGCAATAAAACTGTTGAGTTTAGAATGTTGACAATGTCACTATCTATAGACATGTTTCTTGCCAACTGATTTAAAAAATCAATTTTCAAATATACATATTTCTTAGTTGCATATTAACTATCTGCATTAGGAATTACGCTAATTCTATACCTTATTTATTCTTAGCTTAATTTTTTAGAAGTGTGCTATAATTCCTTACAAAAGAGAATAGTTTATAGGATTTTATTGTACAGGGTAAGTCAACGATAGAGTAAAGTTCATTATCCCATTTGTTTCGGAAATGACGAAAAACTGTTAAATACAGTAGTTTTAGGGAATGTTAAGGTGCACAGTTTAAAATTATTTTTGAGTATACAGGGTACTTCAAAAAAGTGTGGCCGATATAACATATGTTTTTTTAAATAGAACATCCTATTTTCTAATTTATTTTTAAATTCTGCGTAAAATTTTATAACTTTTTTATTAATAATGTTACCAGGTGTACAAGTATGAAATGCGGATTTCAGACAACGGATGCTGCACCAATGCAGTTTGTGCTATAAAGATTCGACACTCCGCCATTTTGTTGTATCATCAACAAGTATTAGACGCGCACGAGTAATGAATTGGAAACGTGTGTGCATAGTGTTGTGTTCAATATGTCGAAATTTATACCGAACAAAGAGCATTCGCGGGCAGCATTAATTTTTTGTTTTCGTTTGAAGAAAACTGCTGTTGAATCATACCGATTACTTCGAGAAGCTTATGGTGAACATGCTCCATCGCAAGATATGTGTGAACGATGGTTTCGGCGTTTCAAAAATGGTGACTTCAATGTAGCAGACAAGGAACGTGGAAAACGGCCAAAAAAATACGAAGATGTGGAATTGCAAGCATTGTTGGACGAAGATGATTCGCAAACACAAAAACAACTCGCCGAGCTATTGGGCGTTAGTCAATAAACTGTTTTCAATCGGCTACGAGAGATGGGAAAGATTCAGACGTCGGTAGATGGGTACCACATGAGTTGAACGACAGGCAAATGGAAAAACGCAAAAACACGTGTGACATTTGGCTCGCTTTCCATCGTATAGTTACAGGGAATGAAAAGTGGATTTATTTTGAGAATCCCAAGTGCAAAAAATCATGGGTAAACCCAGGCACACCATCCACATCGACCGCAAGACCGAAACGCTTTGGCAGAAAGACGATGCTCTGTGTTTGGTGGAACCAGAGGGGCATAGTCTATTATGAGCTGTTAAAACCTGGGAAAATGTTTAATACTAAACGTTACCAATAACAATTGACCGATTTGAACTGTTCGCTGCTTGAAAAAAAGCCAGAATACTGAAAGAGGCAACATAAAGCCATTTTTCTTCATGACAATGCTCCTTCACATACGGCAAAACCAGTTCAGGACACGTTGGAAACACTCAGCTGGGAAGTTCTACCCCATGCGGCTTATTCACCAGACTTGGCTCCTTCTGATTACCAATTGTTTGCATCGATGGGTCACGCACTTGCTAAGCAGCGCACAGTGTGTCGCGTAGAACATGCTAGGTGGACAAAATTCATGTTATGATTTCCAGGAAATCTTATTTGCAAAACGTAAACAACACCACCAAACCCCGAATTCCGAGAAAAGGTTGTTTATCAAATTTGCAAATGGCGAGTCATAAGCGTCAGAAGTCAGGTAATGAGTTTAATGCAGCTCTTTCAATCAATCAGTTGCAATTTAGCGACACTTTCGTGCACATCTTATAGTGACATATTGTAATATTGTGAAAGTTTTTGTGATGAATATTAATACTGAGGGTAAGTACTATTTTTTAATGTACTTTTTTAATCAGAATCTATTAATTTGAATTTTTAGTATTTTTTTTAAATAGCCTA
Organism: Pachyrhynchus sulphureomaculatus; assembly: GCA_019049505.1. Lineage (NCBI taxonomy): Eukaryota > Metazoa > Arthropoda > Insecta > Coleoptera > Curculionidae > Pachyrhynchus > Pachyrhynchus sulphureomaculatus. The sequence continues at coordinate 71,157,193 of CM032455.1, forward strand.
TATATTTTAGCGTGTTTTTTAAAAAAAAAACTTGAAAGTTCAGAATATACAGACATTCACCTCTACCCGGGCTAGTTTTTAGATATTACACAGAAATAACTTTATTCTTCGTAAAAATACACATATTGTTTAGCACACTTCAGTACAACATGTTTTTTTTTCTTTTTTTCCAGAACACGTTTACTCTATTTCAAGGGTAGCCTTTTTTGAGGAGTGGTTGAAATACACGAAGAATGAAAAAAACTCGCATGTATATGACTTTCTTTCTTCAAAATTTCACTTTGGTGACATTGCTGAAAGCAGCCAAAAAGAAATAAAGTTGAAGATATCCAACTTGTCTAATAAGTTTGGTGCCAAATGGTTGACTTCAGGAAAGTCGAAGGAGCGTTTTTTAATTAAAAATAAGAATTGGTTGGATGAAGCAGACATACAGTTTACTGCGAGTTCTTTTGCGCCACAACCTTCAACATCAAGTGAGAATGTGACTCCTGCAGGAAGACCTCGCAAAGATTTCGAGGAATCGTCGTTTAAGACGAAGAAACGTCGCGTCGGGGATCTCGTAGAATCCCGAAGTGTCAGTGAATTGGGGACTGCTGCCGAAATTGCTGTGCGTTCAGCAGGGCAAAGGAAAATTGCCAGTGTGATTAAAGACATTAGTGAGAGCCCAGATAATATTATTAAGTCTAAAAATACCAGTTCCGTTAATCCTAGGCAATTAAGTAGTGACGAAGCCTTAGCTTACTATATAGATTCTAAGTCAACAACGCATTCTTACAAACAAACTAGGAAGTGGTCCATGAAGGCGGGGCATAATGTGTTTCCGTCATATTTTAGTTTAAAAAAGTCCAAACAGGCCTGTTACCCTGCAGAGGAGCACATTGCTATCACAGAAACTCGTGCTGAAATAAATTTGCAAGCCTTATTAAATAAAACAGTGGAACGTCTAGTATTAGCACAGAATGAAGTTATCAGCAGTGTGCTCCCAACAAGTTCATCGTTTACACTTGTTAGTAAATGGGGATGTGATGGAAGTTCTGGGCACAGCACATACAAATAGAAATTTGAGAACACTGAATATACGGACGAGTTTCTTTTCGCATTTTCTTTAGTTCCCCTTAAGTTATATGATGGGTCCAAAATTATTTGGCAAAATCCTCGGCCTTCATCAACTTTGTATTGTCGCCCAATCAAATTTATATTTGCCAAAGAAACGAACGACTTCACGTTAGTGGAGACAAATAGATTATGGGAAGAAGTTAATGCTCTTCTTCCAACACTTATCAACTTTGGTGATTCTCAAATCTCTGTAAAACACGAACTTTTGCTGACAATGACAGACGGAAAGGTGTGTAACGCCTTAACGGAAACTAGTTCATCCCAAAAGTGTTTCATCTGTGGCGCCACCCCCAAGACGATGAACGATGACCCCGCGATGTTTAACAGCAATCAAGAACATTTTGGCTTTGGTTTATCTACACTTCATGCTTGGATTCGTTGCTTCGAATGTCTTTTACACATCAGTTACAAGTTGAATATTAAGAAATGGCAGGCTAGAAGCAACGAAGACAAAGCAGATATCAAGGTTCGTTCCGAGGAAATCAAATTGAAATTTAAGAACGGGATGGGACTCATTGTAGATAAACCAAAGCCAGGATTTGGTTCTTCAAATGATGAAAATACAGCCCGTCGCTTTTTTAAGAATGCTGAGATGAGTGCTCAGATCACAGGGTTGGATGTTACAATTATAAAAAAGTTTGATGTTATTTTGAGAACATTGTCTTCTGGATTCGAGATAAACTTAGTTGAATTCAAAAAATTTTGTCTTGAAACCAGAAAACATTATCTTAGTCTCTATTCGTGGTACTGTATGCCTGCTACTGTGCATAACATATTAATTCACAGCACAGAAGTCATCAAAGCGGCATTGCTTCCAATTGGGCAGCTTTCCGAAGAGGCTCAAGAAGCACGGAACTAAGATTACCGCAGATTTAGGGAGTACAACACCCGCAAGTGCTCGCGTGTTGCCACGAATAGATACTTACTGTGCATGTTAATTATAACATCTGATCCTTTGATCAATAGCCTTCGAGAGATTCCCAAAAAAAAGCCGGAAAAAATATGTACAGATGTATTAAAGTTAATTGTAAGCCCTAGCATAGAAGAGTCAAGATTGGAATCGTCATCATATTGTCGCACAATGCCACAAAATGATGACGATTATACAGTAAACGACTCATCAGAAGACTCTGATGATGATTATTAGGTTCAGCTACTATTTTTAGTTATGTAGTGCTTGTACTAAGCATGTAAACCTTGACTTGTAAATTTTTCTTTATCAATAAATGAGTATTTTTATTTTACATATAATTACAGTCAGTGTCATTATGCTAAATTTATTACAGAGCATTTATAACATTTATTTTAAAATTAAACAAAAACAATTTTTGACTGGAATTTTCAAAAACAATTTTTTTTTGAACCGAACAGCAAGAAATATGTACCTTAAAAAAATCAAAAACATTTTAAAATACCAACTACTTATGTATGTATAATGCACAAGTTACCTACCTGAAAGGCAGGTATTATTTGAGTTTATCCTTTTTGTGTCAATAAAACTAAGTAATATGGATTAATTGTTTTTATTTTTAATTGACAAATGCAATAAATGATTTTTCATCTGGTTATTATTAAAAATAATAATACAGTGTCTTTCATTTAGTTGCACATTCAAGTTTGTAGAAAAATTCGTGCACATACGCAGAATTTTTGTTTTTGTTGTACAATGTTTTTGTGCAGCTGGACAAAAAAATACAGGTAAGCGAAATGCAGCTAAATGAAAGACACTGTATTATAATTTTTAATTCTAATAACCATACAAAATACCCTTGCCCTTTAGTTCCGTTATCTACCTGCTAAGCTGATGCAATCCTACCGCGATATGCAAGGGTGGCTGTATTACACAAATTTTATCAATATTGAGTACCTGCGGTAAATTGTGAATAAAACCCACATTTATTAACCGATTTTCATGATTAATACCTTATTTTATTTTCCAGATACGCAGCTGTCAGAAAAATGTATAATATTTTGTTTTTCTTTTGTTATTGCGCTTTTTTACCGAAAAAAATAATGAATTTTACACGAAAAAAATTTTTTCTCTCCATTAATTTCTAAATAACTCCAAAACGATAAAAGATAGAATAAAATAATATTCAATCAACTTTAATAAAATTTTGTTACGCATTTTTTAATGTTTTATTTATAAAAATCTGACAAGTTGTTCCCGAGTTATCGTTAAATATGTCTGCGTAGCTGACTAATTTAGGGGAAAAAATTAGCCACGCCCATAAAAAAAACCAACGCGATGAATTTTTTCTTAAAATAACTTAATATGCCTAGACTATACATAAACAATTGAAATAAGTGAAAAAATTATTTTGTCCAGCTAACTTGTACTAGTCGACACACTGTGCAGCGCTTTGGTTCGTACGAAGATGTAAAAAAATGGCTCGATGAATGGTTCGCAGCAAAAGGGGAAGATTTTTACTGGCGTGGTATTCACAAATTGCCCGAAAGATGGGACAAATGTATAACAAGCGATGGAGCATACTTTGAATAAAGCACTTTTTATCATTCTTCCGAGTTTAACATGTTTTTTTTAGAAAAAAAATCAGCATTTCATACTTGTACACCTGAATACCTAAACCTAGTAGTTTTTCTAATATACATTTCAATTTTTTTTAAAAAAATACTAGTTTGTACAAAATTGCCAGCGCCATTGTTTCTGAAGGTGGAATACTTGTTTTTAATACACTTACGCTATAACATCATAGTTGCCAAGACAAAACAAAAATGTAGGCATTGTCAAATTTTGACATGTCTATTAAGCAAGTACAAATGGTTTAATTTGTTGTAGTAAGTGACGTAGAAAGGTAATAGTTATGGACTTTCCTAAAAATGAATTAATTGATATGGTTTATATACTGGGCGAGGCGGTAAAAAATTGTTTTTTGGCAGTAAGGCTTTACGGAGCAAAGTACCCTAATAGACGTATACCATCTAGAAAATCTTTTCGTTGCTTAATGGAACAGTTTGATGGTAGTGGTAGCGTTGAGTATACGAAACGGAAAGTAGTAAACCCGAATGCTACCAATGAGGAAAAATAAATGGAGATTTTACTTCATGTTGAAAATAATCCCCAGGTCAGAAGCCGTCAACTAGCTGACTTATCTGACACATCTCAATCTACGGCTAATCGCACCACCAGAAAATACAAGTATCATCCCTTTCATATGAAACTACACACAAGAACTTCAAGACCATGATTTTGAACGACGAGTAAACTTTTGTACCACCATGAATGGAGCAACAGAGGCCGATCCAAATTTTTTATCCAAAATAATGTATTTTGATGAAGCTACTTTTCGCAGTAATGGAGCAGTTAACAGCCGTAACATGCATTATTATTCAATAGTTAATCCATTTTCGGTCCGGGAAGTTCAAAACCAAAACCATTGGTCGCGTAATGTATGGTGTGGAATATTAAATTTTCGAATTATTGGTCCATATTTTTTCCGCAAACCGCTTAACGGGCCTAGATATCTAAATTTTTTGCGAAACGAATTACTCTAGCTTCTTGAAGAAGTTGATAACTTTGAAAGGGAACAAATGTGGATTCAACAAGACTGAGCTCCTGCTTATAACCACCGGGAAGTTCGGGAATTTTTAAACGATCGTTGCCCACAAAAATGGATCGGCAGGGATGGATTCATTTAGTGGCACCCTCGATCATGTGACTTAACACCATTAGACTTCTTTTTGTGGGGCTACATTAAACATCGTGTTTATGTGAATCCCCCTACAACACCAGTATTTCCGTACACATGCCGCTCCTGAAACGCTTTAGGGACTTCCCTGCAGTACGTGTGCTAGACCCATAAAAAAACTGAAAAATAGGATACGGAATGCGTGCAGGACAATAACGCCCTTTATGGTAAGGAAAGTGAAGGAAAATATAGTAAAACGACTAAACATGTGTATTCAAGTAGACGGGCATATTTTTGAACATTTATTACGTCATAATAATTAATCACTAGATAAGTTAAACTATATTAAAATTATTATTAACTATTTGTTTATATTTTCACAATAGCGTAAGTGTATTAAAAATAAGGGTAAAATTGAAAAATTTTAAAATAAATCGAAAACTATTAGAAATAGGTATATGACGTACTTTATAAAAATTGGAGGGTTTTGTAAAATCTATCAGAAAAAATGATAATATACAGGGTGTGCCATTTAAAAAAATTGCGATTTTTCAATTTAAAATAGCCAAAATGCATAAATTTATTTTGAACACCCTGTAGCATCTAACTTGAATTTCTTTACAAATATCTTTTTTTTCATCTCTATAGAACGCTCTTACCAATTATGAGTATTCCACCTTCAGAAACAATGGCGCTGGCAATTTTTTACAAACCAGTATTTAAAAAAAAATTGAAATATTAGAAAAAGTACTAGGTTTAGGTATATAACATTATTAATAAAAAAGTTATAAAATTCTATGCAGAATTAAAAAATAAATTAGAAAATAGGATGTTCCATTTAAAAAAAACATATGTTATATCGGCCACACTTTTTTGAAGTATCCTGTATACTCAAAAATAATTTTAAACTGTGCAACTTAACATTCCCTAAAACTATTGTATTTAACATGTTTTCGTCATTCCCGGAACAAATGAGATATTGAACTTTACTCTATCGCTGACACCCTGTACATTATAAAAATATAATTTATTCTCGAAACTTATCAAACTCTTGCTTCACGTCTTATAAACAAAACACTTAAATCACGTTTGTAGTGTTTTCAAATAAGTCTTGTGATGTATCATTAAGCATTCCTAGAAAAAATATGATAGTATAATAGAAATTTTCACGTGAACAGAAACCTTATAGTAATGAACTCGCTTTAGAGACCGATACTTTTTTCAATTTAATAGACATGTCTTCTCGGTTAGACCGCATATTTTAGAGGCAATTATACAAGGAAAGAATGAAGTTCTTATTTATAAAAAAATAAAAGAATTTTCTGGGTGCGGGTGGACTAATCAACATTTAGTGGAAAGATTTAGTTCGTTATTTTGAATATTGACATTAAATTTCTGAATAGGAAAGATTATTACTATACGGAATTAGAATAGTTATTGCTAAATCCTTGCAAACTAAATGTTTAGGATTTCAGAGGTTACCAACAAATAGTCAACTGCTGAGCACGTACAAAACCATAATTCAAGCCACCGAACATAGTTTGGTGGTTTGGATTATCTACGTAAATTTAAGATTTAATCTGAAACTATTCCTAACGGGTAGGATGTACAGTAAATAACACTGGTCAACAAGTAATTTTTTTTTGATTTTTTCCTCTAATTTTTTTTTAGTTTTGGTCTTATTGTAGTGTTATGATGTCGAATCCGATATTAGTTTTTCTCTGACAGCTCATGTTCCTTAATATTTGCGGTCTACCCTAAGTTAGACAACACCCGCAATTTTTTAAGATCTACCCGACTCAGAATAATTAATTTTTTTAATTTCAGATATGGCCTCGACACGAAGATGTTGTTTACACAATCCAGATTGTTTTTGCTATATTTGTGGCGAATACATTTTTGAAAAGTATCGAAAACCTATCTCGGACTTCGTTAAAACTACGTATTTTAACCACTTTCAAATAACATTGTGCAATCAAGACAAGCAATAGGTACCTCATATTGTGTGCCAGAACTGTATTGTGTGTCTGCGGCAATGGTCAAATGGATAAAGAAGTGCTATCAAATTTAAAACACCGATGATTTGGCAGGAACCTCAAAATCACCATGACAACTGCTATTTTTGCGTTTTAAATATTAACGGCATAAATTCTGGAAATCGAAATAAATGGTCATATCCTAACTTACCTTCCGCTCAACGACGTCTTCTGTACTCTGGTGAGATATAAAGAGCATCAACTAAATGCTCTGAAGAACCAGATCTTATGGAAACTGAAGACGACATAATGGGCAATACTGATTCTGATTTCACATGTAGTCAGTCATCAGATCTTCAACCTTTTAATCAAAAGGAATTAAATGACTTAGTAAGGGATCTAAATTTGTCAAAAGAAGCTTCTGAAATTTTGGCATCTCGTTTAAAAGAAAATAATTTACTTGCACCAGTAATCAAAATTACTTTATATCGGACCCGAGAAAAGAATTTGTTACCATATTTTTCTAGAGAAAATGATATAGTTTTTTGTAATGATGTCAGAGGTATTTTGGAGAAGATGAGTTCACAGCGATACCAACCAAATGATCGGCGTCTTTTTATAGACAGTAGCAAGAGAAGCTTAAAGTGTGCGCTACTTCATAACGGCAACAAAAATGGTTCTATATCTATTGCACACTCTACTACTATGAAAGAAGAGTATACAACTACTTCTTCAGTAATGGAAAAAATTAAGTATCGAAACCACAACTGGCTCATTTGTGTAGAATTAAAGATGGTTAACTTTCTTCTCGGACAACAGGGTGGATACATAAAATACCCGTGTTTTATGTGTCTGTGGTATAGCCGCAACAAACAACGTCATTGGTCTGAAAAAAAGTGGCTAGTACGAGAGAAACTGATGGTTGGTACCAAAAATGTTATTAATTTGCCCTTAGTAAATCGAGATAGCATTATACTGCCACCACTTCACATCAAACTGGGCATTATGACACAGTTTGTAAAAGCCCTGGACAAAAAACACGCCAACTTTGTGAATTCAATGAATGAAGTCGAGTCTAAAGCTTGGAAATCGTTTGTTGTGGTGATTAAAAATTTTCTCAGAAACAATAAGTCCGACAAATATTCTGAGTTAGTTGAGCGTATGTTATCCAATTTGAAAGATCTGGGCTGTAACATGAGTATCAAGATTCACTACTTACATTCTCATTTAGATCGATTCCCAGAAAATCTTGGCGATTTCAGTGAAGAGCAGGGTAAAAGATTTCACCAAGATATACGCATAATGGAAGAGCGTTATCAAGGAAGATGGGATATCCATATGATGGCCTATTACTGTTGTAGTTTGCAAAGAGATGATCTTCAAGCCATACATTCAAAAAAATCGTATAAAAGAACGTTTCATAGTGTGTAATTAACACAGAAAAAAATGTTGTATATTAATTGTAATTTCATATAATTAAAAAAAGTAGAACTGATAGTATTAAATCAGTATTTTTTCCGTAATCAGTGCCTCAGATGTACCCTATGATACATATAAAATTTCAAGAAAAAATTTCAGTTTTGATCAGTGTAATAAATAAATTTTTTTTTAATTCCGATTTTTTTAATTATGACAGATCAGTATTCAATTGGGATAGATTATATTTCACGTTTTTAAACATTTTTAATCTTACTGTACTTACAGAAAATATTATTATTACTAAACTAAAAGAATTGTTTTATTGTTAATAATAAGGTTAGGAAATGGTCCTAGATTTTAAACTGGATCTAAGACATTTTCTACGGCATTTTAACTATCTTAATAATAGCCCTTATGTAGACTTCAAAAGATGCATAGAAGCTGCTATAAAAATTAATTAAAAATAATTATTTTTATTGAGCGAATTTAAGACTACCTCTTTAGTAAAATGACATTAGATTAGCTGAAGTGTTTTTTAAGTTGAAAAATTTGTTCTCATTGTTCTTTTTTTCCTGATATTTCAAACAGTTGACTTACAACCAATAATAAAGAAGTAAGAAGATATAGTAATAAAATATGTGATAACTACAATAAAAGATATGTTGAGAAAATACGTCAGACTTAAACATTAATGATTATGGGTGGGTGACTGATTTAAAAAGTTATAGGAAAATCGTTAAAGCAAACTGGAAGAACTAGCAACTTACCTTGATGAAATCAATAGGGCCAAGCTCAGAAAGATTCCACTGAGTACTAGGGATCTGTCATGAATATACTTTATATAACTTGCATTTAAATCATTCTGTTACATCAGCGTCTAATCGCCCTAACCTACTAACATACAGTCTGATAATGAAAAAATAAAGGCGAAAAAAAAAAATCTGAAAATAATTTACATGATTGGGACAGTGAATTAGCGTAAAACAATATTTCTTAAAAGATTAGTGTTTTTTGTCCTTGTCGCCATCTTATTTAAGAGAATATACTATATATTTACTAACATCCTTTGAAGAGGGAGATTTTCTGTTATAAAAATAGTCTCACTAATTCATAGCTCAATTATATTGGCGAAGCTGAAGATGTACACGCCCGGGCCACAAAAATATCTAGGGGCACAGGGTGCGCCATCAAAATCCAGACCAAGTTTAATTTAAATTTCCCACAATATTGTGCATCCACCAGAAGTCCTGATCTTTCTCGTAAACAGCCTTAACCTCAAAATGGCCGCAATATTGAAACCATAGACATAGATATATAGGCCGAACGCTTCGCGCTCGGTCTACTATCCAACGTACGAAAGGCACAAGATATAGTGAATTGTATCCCTCTCTCCCACAATGAATATGATTAGTTGTAATTTTGGAGTCATTTAACACTCAGAACAAATAGTCCGTGTTACCCTAACGATTTAATGGAAATTTCACTATTGTAGGCATGGTTGACTAATAATAAATACAAGAACGCGTGGTCGTCCAACTTCTATCCTGGTAAAAATGGCGTGAGAGAGTGATTCCACCCCTCTCTGAGACTGCACTATGACCCGTGTAATTAATGAAAAAAACTATGCTTATCTTATCGCATTTAAGTCGTGTTACGAAATCAAAAATGGTCGTCCGCGTGATTGGTGCATAGACTTATAGATATCTATACGTCTATGATTTGCACCTGGCTACATTTTACTGCATCGAAAAAGGTCCCTAACGTTGAAAATTGAAAACCATTCTTAACATTGCATTAGAAAACTTATGATATTTTAATCATTAATTCACTTCAAGCTTCATTATTATACTAATATATTGAAATCAGTTTAATTTACAAACAGATTTCATTGATTTAAGCTCTAAATATGCTTTAAAAAATCAAGGTAGGAATAAAAATCAATAATTTTAAAAAATTACAATTATTTTTGCACTTACTATATGGCTAGAATTCATTAGAATTACGAGTATGTAACGAGGAGTAACGCTCGATCTGACTTTCGCGGATAAATTTGGTTGGCTACAAAATATTACCAGGGTGAGACCTGGACGACCATAAAAATTAAACAGTAAAATATATGACCTTTAATTTGGCGTTTGATTAATCCATTAAATCGATAGGTTGACGTACCCCTCGAGGTTTACCACCCTTTTCAGTCGGCCCGCGCTACCCTCCAAGCTATCAGGCGGACGACAATTTTTATTTCGTAACACAACTTAAGTGCGATAAGATAAGCATAGTTTTTTTTTCATTACCTGCATGGACCATAGCGCAGTCTCAGAAACGGGTGGAATCACTCTATAACGCCATTCGCACCAGGATAGGGGTTGGATGATCACGCGTTCTTGTATCTACGATTAGTCAACTATGCCTACAGAAGTGAAATTGCCATTAAATCGATGGGGTAACAGTTTGGTGTCACCGTCGCCCGCTTTAAAAGCAGGTTTTAATTGAAATGATAAAAATTGCTTTTGCTTTTGTAGGTTAAAATCAATTTTTGTTGATAAAATAAAAGTAGTTTAATATTTCTTTTAATAATAAACTTGAAATAATTATTTAACAAAAATTTTTTTTATTTATAATAATTACAATAATTACAGTTACTATAAATAAAAAAAATATTGCTACATAATTATTTCATCTTCATTATTAAAAGAAATATTAAACTACTTTTATCTTATCAACAAAAATTGATTTTAACCTACAATAGCAAAAGCAATTCTTATCATTTAAATTATAACCCGCTTTGTTGTAAGTTTTGAACGACTCTAAAACTACGACCGATCATATTCGTCGTCGGGGAGACAGGAATACAATTCACTATATCTTCTGTCCTTCATATGTTGGATAGTAGACATCGTGCTTCGCTGGCTGAAATCAAGTACGGAGTATAATCGACGAGCCGCAATCATCGAAAGCCTTCGCACTGGGCGCTCAGCAACAGAAATAATTAGGTTCTTTGAATACCATATTTATGAAGTTGTGGCAAAATATTCAACTTCAGACAATTCAGCGAAGGTTCTAGCATGCAGGCGAGGAAGTCATATAACAGAACACAACCCGGGGACCTAAGGAGTCGGCCAAAGGCCTCAAATATTGATTTCGGGGGACCCAGGACTCGTTACGTTTTGACAAGTTTGGTGAAAGCGCGAAGGTTATATGTTTAGCAGCATGACTGTGTACCGGTTTATACGAGCCGTTTGGTCTAAATCTGGCTCTCAGACAATGTTGACATATTTAGCCTCTTAATAGCCCAGAATTGACTTCTGGACTACTACATATGGAGCGTAGTTGAAAGGGTCACCAACAGGTTCGGCATTCAAATGTGACGTCATTAAGCACCGGTATTAAGGCGGCATTCGCCGGCATGGACAGCACCGTATTATAGCCTGCGTGCAGAAGGTGTAGACCGAGAATTGAGACCGTCATAAGCTAGTGGGAAATATATTAAATAATTATCCTCTATAGAGCAAGTACTAAGTAAAAGAAATTTTTAGTAATATTTATTTTTTTATTAACAAAATTGTGTTCAAAGAAATTGTTCAATTTGTGTGAAGAGTAATCATTAATATTTTGCATAAATTTGATCAAACATAAGAGCACTTAGATTCGTGTTATTATATTTAAATTTTTACATGATACAGTCTTTAAACAAGATAGGGGTTCCTAGTAAAAAAAGAAATGTTTACTAATTAAATTAAATAACCTTCGTTATTTATATTTTATATGTATATGCGAGTGTCTGAAAGATTTATTTTAATATAAAAGAATGATAATAAATATTATTGACGAACTATTAAATTCTGAATGTTTTTTGTGGGATTTTAGTCAGCCATATTTAAGATGATTTTTTTTTTAAATAACTTATAATTGCTATCTTTCAAATTGGATTTTTTTATAGGCGCAGCATATACGTAGGAAAATCCGAGCGTTTTATCTAAATTTATTATAATTTTGAATTATTTAAACAGCTTTCCATCTAATCTGAAGTTTCTTCATACAGTTTCTTGACATATTGGTTCGTTGCAGCTGATTATATAAATGAATTATATATATATATATATATATATATATATATATATATATATATATATATATATATATATATATATATACATATATAGTATTTGGGACTCATTTTTTAAATAAAAATAGATACCTAAATTAATATAATATATAAAAATAAATATATATATATATATATATATATATATATATATAAAGGGTGTTCCAAAATTCACGCAAGAAGTAATTTTGATAGAAAACACAGGTTTTTAATCAAAAATTGTAATTTTTTTATTGATTCATAAAGTATACAGTATAGGGTTATGTAAGGAATAACACATCGGGTAAATGACCTCCACGGCTTTGCTGGCACATACGCACTCTTTTGTCGAAATTTTCCATGACCGTTTTGCATAAATCTGGCTGAATTTCGTTGATACAGCGCTTAATTTTCTCCTTCAAGTCATGGGTGGTCATGAACTTGTTGGCATAAACCTTAGACTTTAAAAAACCCAAAGAAAAAAGTTCAGCAGCATTAAATCCCATGATCTGGGTGGCCAATTATGATCACCAAAACGGGATATTACACGACCAGGAAGTAACTCATGCTGTAATTGAATTGTTTCTCGGGTTGTATGGCATGTGGCACCGTCTTGTTGAAATCACATGTCGTCCACATCCATGTCTTGCAATTTAGGCACAAAAAACTGGATTATCATATCGCGATAACGATCATCACTAACTCTATTATTGCCTGGCCAACCGCATTTTCGAAGAAGAATGATGATGCCTCCAGCCCAAAATTCGCACCAAACAGTGACACGTTGTGGATGCATTTGTTTCGCAACAGTCCCTTGTGGATTGTCTGAATCCCCAATGCGACAATTTTGTCGATTAACGAAGCCATCAAGATGGAAATGAGCCTCATCGCTGAAGATGATTTTCTTCGAAAAATCATTATCCACTTGGTTCATAATCCATTCAACGAACTCTCTTCGTTATGCGTAGTCAGTAGGCTTCAGTTTTTGAGTCAATTCAACTTTGTAAGCATGAAGATGCAAATCTTTGGTGAGAATACGCTGTAGAGAGCTTCTCGAAATGTCCAATTCTGGATCACGGTGCAAAATTGATGTTCCTGGAGTCTCAGCAACACTCTCACGAACTACTTCAATGTTTTGTGTCGGAAAAAAAATTGTTAAAGGACGGCCAGAGCGTTTAAGATCACTAATTGATCAAGTCTCCCTAAATTTTTCAATTAATCTTTTCCCAGTTGATGAGGTTAAATCACTATTCAGACCATATTTTGTACGAAAATTCCGAACTGTAGCTGCCAAACTTTCATTATTTTTAAAATATTGCCCAACAATGAAAACACGTTCTTTCGTGTAGCGCTCCATTTTTTAATAACCCTGGACTATCAGCTGCCACGCTGTGTTTTTGTTTTGTTGGCAACACTTTACCATACATATGGCGCCAAATTCAAATCTTGCGTGAATTTTGGAACACCCTTTATATATATATATATATATATAATATATATATATATATATATATATATATATATATACTATATATATATATATATATATATATATATATATATATATATATATATATATATTTTACAATTTTCACGGATGGTAGAACGTAATAGATTAAAATTTCGGGTTTCAATCCGTTCGTCTAACAATGAATTTGCACGACATTTCGCCAAAATTTCATTTGGCATTTTCAAGGGCTCTTGCTAGTGCAAGTTAGCTTTGAGCGGCACCAGCAGCAAGATCACAGTATCGAGTAGCAGCAGCAGCAAGAGCACTTGAAAATGCAAAATGAGATTTCGGCGAAACGTCGTGCAAATTCATTGTTAGATGTATATGATAGAAGTATATATATATATATATATATATATATATATATATATATGTATGATAGAATCTAACCTATTTTTTTTTTTATAAATAAATTAAATTTTCGGTTGCTGGCTTTAAAATTTTTCTGTTAAAAATATCTAATACACTTGTAAACATTTTTTCAATTGGCGATTTCTTCATTTTCGCACTTTTTTGCAATGGTGTAGCTTTTTCCTTAAAGGTTTTCTCTCCCTCCTACAGAAGGCATTAAACTCCATTACCGAAAAGTTTTGTATTACTCTACCTACACTGGTAGTCTGAAGGCTCGTTTTAAACCAGATAGCAACATGTTGATAACCTCTGGCAACATATTTGTTGGATACAACCATTTGTAATCTGGGAACATCTTGTCAACAATGTTGCGCATCTACACCAAAACTAGTTGCTCGCCCAAATCAAACTCAATAACAATGGAACTATTAACTGCTACTGTAGGTGCCAGTGCTGCTTTCATCATAAAGCTACCCATGGCAAAAAACGAAAAAGGAGATGGTGGCAGAGGGAGTTTTTAAAAATGGTACAAGCTATGGCGACAATTTAATGTCTGATTTACTTTTGAACGATGGTAGCTCGTTCCGCAATTTCATTAGACTAACGAAATCCACTTTTAAAGATTGTTTATGTTTGGTAGCGCCTAAAATTTCCAAAAAGAATACAAACTACCGTGCCGCTAGTCCACCATCAATAAGATTAGCGGTTGGTCTGCGATATTTAGCTACAGGTTATTCATTTACGAGTCTCACATAGCTATTTACTAAGCAATCGTAGAAGTTCTTAAAAGATATTGTCAAGTAAGTAGATAATAAAAAAAGCAATTATTTTATTATTCATTTAACAAAATAAGTAGTTACGTAGTAAATTTGGATCGGGGAAGAAGGAAATCTGTAAGTTCTGTAATTAAAAAGGTGTTTGAGATTCTGGAGTACTCTTAAATGAATGTTGTTCTGACATAGTTGAAGAATATGGTTGAGGTTGTAATGTTGATTGAAATTGAAGTTGTGGCGCACGAAAAGAAAGCTCTGACTCAGATGGCGTTGAAGACGGTGACGGGTAGGGTGATGACGTTGTTTCAGATAATGGAATGGAAGCTGCTGAAGACGGCGTAGGTTATGCTTGTGGAGGATGCAAAATCACTGGATGATGTATATAGTTCCTGCGATGATTTGGAAGATGATACAAGGATGATTTTGGTGTTTCTACTTTAGACACTGCAAAAGTCATCCATTTCCAGCTGGAAAAGTATACCACCTATTTAATGCTTTCCTACAGATACCACTCGACTATTTTGATTCGCGCAGCGTATTTTGCTGGCAAAATTTTCACACAAAACCTTTGGATTTCACATTTTCTCGGATATTTCGCATGAATTTGTAGACTTCGTCCACTCTGGCGTAATTATTTTTCTTTTTAGATTTTTAATGGGCGCTGAAAGTTTCGACGTAGGACTTATTGGCTGAGATACCGATAATTGAGTTTCATTTTCCTCACCGTGTTTGGTAGATGTAATGTATTAAACATTGAAATGTATTATTATTATTTATTTCTTTAATTTAATATGTTTGGAATTTATGTATTTAAAACTTTTTTACTATATATTTTGTATTTCTATTAGAGATCAGAAAAAGATTGGCGTGAAACAGCAAACGGATTTTGTTTAAAATGGAATTTTCCCCACTACATTGGCGCAATTGATGAGAAGCATGTGTCGATTGAAGCACCAGAAAACAGTGGAAGTGTATAGTATAACTATCATGATACATTTAGCATTGTATTGATGGCTATTGCACAGTACCGTGTTCGTATGCCGATGTGGAATGCTAGGGAAGAATCTTAGATAGCGGTGTTTATGCGAATACAACATTTTATAAGAAGCTTATTAAAAATGAATTCAAACTTTCAAAGCTGTAGTTCATGTCAGAGAAAAGCCAAGAGATGAAACTAGAATGGTTCGACGATAAGTGGTTTGTTTACAGCCTTGCCACTTCTAGACTGAACGATGTTTTCCATTTGAAATGGAAAACATGGATACAAACAATAGGCAACAAATTTCTTTGATGTCATGCCGCCCAATGTTGACGTGTATCCATCGACAAGTTGATATATACATGTGGACAACATCCATATCAACATGTTGCCAACAATTTGTTGGCCGATTTGTACCTTTAAAAACGGTATATAGTTTTTCCAATTACTCCTGAATAGCAGGGCTACAATATAAACCAATTCCAAACATATCCAGGTAAGTACGAAATTGTTGGAATAGACAGAGACCAAGTGATGTTTTTATGAAAGTAGTGTTATATTCTTTAAAATAAATTTTAAAGAATAAAATTAAATAATTAATAACAATTTTTTACGGTATGATAACAAAATACTGTCGTTCGTGGTGTTCATTACATTTTTCACTTAGTTCTACAAAAATAATGTATTTGAGAATGAGAATATCCTAGTGGTTTACTATATTTGACATGGAATATCCAATAGATATTTTTAGAATGAAGAAAATTCAAATATAATTTTAGTAAATTTCCTCAATATTAGTATGGTTGCCTAACCTGATTGTCAAAAATGGCAATGTAAATGTATCTAAATGAGCCTGCTTATAACTTGGGAACGAATAATCTAATTTTTTTTTTTTTTCCGTTGAAATTTATTGCGTATCTCTATCTAATAATAGCATCCTACATCTTTATTTTATTTATTATTAAGTAATCAAAAAATCTTGGGGAAAACATTCTTGTTTATTTTAGTGTACTATTGACTAATTAATTTATACAACTCCCATGTTGATGATACCTATATAAATCCCTGGCAATTAACAAAATTAACTTAATTATAATTATTTTTTCATAAATTATATAAACTTTTATTAAAAATTTATTTAATAAATGTAAATTCATTATTTTGAACATATTTTTTCCAATATTATCTACTACATTTCAAGCAGTTGTGTAGAAAAATTTAGCACTATAATCTAGATAGAAAAGTCATATATTTTACTTTAAATCCTGTTGAATAAAATGTTAAGTGTTGTTCATGGTGAAAAAGGAACGTTTTGTGTTTCCAATAGTCTAAAGTCTGGAGCATTTTTATTCGCTTGCACGTCATAAATAGGAGGTTTAACCTTTTTTGTCGGAGATTGTGTTAATATAAGAAACTTGAAAGAAAAGTATGAGCGTTATTCTTTTTTTTGTTATGGATATTTTTATTATTTTTATTTTGGGATAATATTTAAAAGGTACCAACGTTATATATATATACACGTATATATATATATATATATATATATATATATATATATATATATATATATATATATATATATATATATATATATTTACATATATATATATATATATATATATATATATATATATATATATATATATATATATACATATGTATATATATATATATATATATATATATATATATATATATATATATATATATATATATATATATATATTACACCCAAATTAGGTCATGACGTCACATGCCTTGCCTGTCAAATTTCACATTTAAATTTTAAAATGTGAAAAAAAAACCGTATTTTTATCGAAAATATTGAAAAAAGTTATAAAAGGAAAAATGATTGTATTGCAGTTTTACATTTATGTACCAATGCTCGAAAAGATTTGATGAAATTGACTTTTTCCAATTATTTTCCCCTGAAATGACAATCAACTGTTTTTCTACATAAATTATCTTATTTATTAGTTGATATCTCACTAAATGTTAAGAAAAAAAAAATAATTAGGCTTTAAAATTAAGCTGAAAAAAGAGTTCTGTCAAAAAGTCGTAGTTTAACAATGCAATATTGGTGCAAAGCTGCCTAATTTTTATGACAGCTCAACTTATAAAAGTTAATATAATAAATATGAATGTTATGTAATAAATTTGAGCAAATTTGTAGTTTTTTTAAGTTTCTTAATTCCTTCTTCAATGCACAAAATAGTTCTTTTATAAATTATATGGCGAACATTCGCGAGAAGCTCTTTCTTAATTTCATATACACATATAGGTTTGGGGATAA
>CM032455.1:71175443-71180443 GCA_019049505.1 Pachyrhynchus sulphureomaculatus
ATTGGTCGGTTCCGCTCAAGTAAATCACAGTAAACGTAGTCTAGAATTTTAACTCCATATTTATTATTACTCCTAGTGGTGCTACCATAACATGGTCAGCAAATCGCGCATCGAGTGAAAAAATAAAGTATTTGGTGCAGTAGTTATAACTCTTGTGTACAGGGTGATCATTTTTTAGACGCCCGACCCCGATTTATGGAAAATTGTTGAATACTTATTTATTTTTTTAAAATATAGAATGGTATAGTGCATGTCAAGGAGTATACTGACGTATTTAACATTTGGTACTGAAAACGACGCCAAACAACTTTTTTTTCCATCGAGATACTTTTGGACATTGGAAAGCTCTAATTTTTCTCAACATTCTTTCCTTAAACTGTTTTATTCTAATTTGTTTTGCTAAAAAAGTTATGCAGAAAAAACCCTCTAAAATAATATTTTCTGGTCCTGGCGATTGCAGTGGATCGTATGCCACGTTTGGCGGTTTTTCAAACAATTTATCTAGTAGACGGCTATCATACTTTAATCTGACAGCTCTTGTTTGCACACATATCCAATTCAATAGAGTTAAAGTGAGTAAACAGCGTGTTAATAGCTTCTAGTTGAAGTAGTTTCCAACGCTGAAAAAGTAGATTTGATTCTTATTTATGGAGAAGTAAGAAGAATTTCTCGGGAAGCCATTAGATTGTATCGAGAACGTTACCCCTACATGTATATTCTGGATCACACTATATTTTGACGATTAGAATAAAATTTGAGGAGCAATATTGTTGCATTTTCTGGGCAGAAAGGTATTTCTAAACTAAAAACCGTTTTAAAAAGATGAAAAAGTAGCCGAAATTATATAATATTTTCAAAACATCCATAAAATTCAATCAGACAAGCAAGCAGGCAATTGAATGTAACTTATGAGACTATTCAGAAATCTCTTAAAGCTAACAAATATCATGACTATAAAATGCGTAATGTTCAGTTATTAACACAATTTGATTCGAAACGATTGTAACAGAAATGATGATTAAATATGACGAAAAACATTATCTCATGAGTCATATATCATGGACAGATGAAAGTGATTTTGACAGCAACGGCACACCTAACAGAAACTAGACGAGAATCTATACAATGTTAATCAAATTTAGAATCAAGGCTGTTATGGCGTTAATGTATGGTATGGGATAATTGGGAGACATTTGGTTGGACCATACTTTTTTAAGGGAACACTAACTGGAAATAGATACCTTAATTTCTTGGTTAATATCTATCAGTTATATTAGAAAATGTTCCTCTTATTTTAAGACGGCATATGTGGTATCAACACGACGGAGCACCACCTCATACAACTGCTGCTGTTAGAGTTACAATGATATTGAGCTCTTAAAGGCAAAAATATCGGATGCGTGCAATAGTATATCTGGAGAAATTATTTACAAAGTCACTCATCAAGCGTTAATAAAAATAATCTAAAAATGCATGATAGAAGAAGCAAGACATATAGAAAAAATTTTTGATGTTTTTTTTATTTTTTAAGTTTCAAACAATTTTATAAATATGTAATAAGTTATGTAATGTTAAAATATATATACTCGTAGTTTTATAGTGGTTCAAATAAAAATAATGTATTCCTGTTTTTTACTGGTCAAACCTCAACAGCATAGTAACTAATATTATTATAATAGCTGTCAGATTAAAATATGATAGCCGCCTACTAGATAAATTGTTTGAAAACTGCCAAATGTGGCATACGATCCATAGCAACCGCGATGATCAAAAAATAATATTTAAGACGGTTAAAACAACTTCCTCTTTTATGCAACATAAACAAAGCTTTAAAATGTCGACAGCGTGTCGGAAAACCCAAGATTTGTTTGCATTTCGTCTGATTTGCAGAAACACTAAATTTAAATTCTGTTCAAAAGGTGCGACGAATACTAAACAAGGTACACACGCAAGAAACGAAGATTTTATAAAGCAAGCTTGTATAAATCTATTCAGCATTTTGTTTTCTATACACGCAGTACCTTCAGTTGCCTAGTTTTTACATTGTACACTTTAGAGGCAACAAGAAAAATCGCAAATAACTATTAAGACAGTTTAAATGCATTAGATTATCATTATATTTGGTTTAATTGATAATCAGACACATTACCTTTTATGTAAATGTACAGAGTGAGTCAACGATAAAGTAAAGTTCATTATCTCATTTGTTTCGGGAATGACGAAAAAATGTTAAATATAATGGTTTTAGGGAATGTTAAGGTGCACAGTTTAAAATTATTTTTGAGTATACAGGGTAATTCAAAAAAGTGTGGCCGATATAATATATGTTTTTTTAAATGGAACATCCTATTTTCTAATTTATTTTTAAATTCTGCGTAAAATTTTATAACTTTTTTATTAATAATGTTATATACCTAGTAGTTTTTCTAATATTTCAATTTTTTTTAAAAAATACTAATTTTCAGTTTTGTAAAAAATTGCCAGTAGCTCCATTGTTTCTGAAGGTGGAATACTCATAATTGGTACGAAGCATTCTACAGAGCTGAAAAAAAAGATATATGTAAAGAAATTTGAGTTGGATGCTACAGGGTGTTCAAAATAAATTTATGCATTTCGACTATTTTAAATTGAAAAATCTCAAATTTTTTAAATGGCACACCCTGTACGTAATTATTTTTTCTGATAGATTTTACAAAACCCTCCAACTTTTATTAAGTATGTCATATACCTATTTCTAATAGTTTTCGATTTATTTTGAATTTTTCAATTTTTTATCCTTGTTTTTAATGCACTTACGCTATAAACAACATAGTTGCCAAGACAAAACAAAAATGTAGGCATTGTCAAATTTTGACATGTCTATTAAGCAAGTAAAAATAGTTTAATTTATTGAAGTAAGTGACGTATAAAGGTAAGGGATAAAAATGAATTAATTGATATGGTTTATATACTGGGCGAAGCTTGGCAGTAAAGCTTTACGGAGCAAAGTACCCTAATAAACGTATACCACCTAGAAAATCTTTTCAGTGCTTAATGGAACGGTTTGATGGTAGTGGTAGCGTTGAATATACAAAACGGAAAGTAGTAAACCAGAATTTTACCAAAAGAAATGGAGATTTTACTTCATGTTGAAGATAATCCCCAGGTCAGCAGTCGTTAACTAGCGGACTTATCTGACACATTCCAATCTACGGCTAATTTGCACAAGTATCATCCCTTTCATATGGAACTACATCAAGAACTTCAAGACCGTGATTTTGAAACAACAAGTAAACTTTTGTACCACCATGAATGGAGCAATAGATGCCGATCCAAATTTTTTATTCAAAATAATGTTTTCTGATGAAGCTAGTTTTCGCAGTAATGGAGCACTTAACAGCCATAACATGCGTTATTATTCAACAGTTAATCCATTTTGGGTCCGGGAAGTTCAAAACCAAAACTATTGGTCGCTTAATGTATGGTGTGGAATATTAAATTCTCGAATTATTGGTCCATATTTTTTCCGCGAACCGCTTAATGGGCCTAGATATCTAAATTTTTTGCAAAATGAATTGCCCCAGCTTCTTGAAGAAGTTGATAACCTTGGGAGGGAACAAATGTGAATTCACAAGACGGAGCTCCTGCTCATTTCCACCGGGAAGTTCGGGAATTTTGAAACTATCGTTACCCACAAAAATGGATCGGTAGGGATGGATTCATTCAGTGACCCCCTCGATCAGGTGACTTAACACTTCTAGACTTCTTTTTGTGGGGCTACATTAAAGATCGTGTTTATGTGAATCCCCCTACAACACCAGTAGATATGGAAAATAGGATATGGGATGCGTGCAGGAAAATAACGCCTTTTATGCTAAGAAAAGTGAAGGAAAATATAGCAAAACGACTAAATATGTGTATTCAAGTAGACGGGCATATTTTTGAACATTTATTACGTCATAATAACTAATCATTAGATAAGTTAAACTATATTAAAATTATTATTAACTATTTGTTTATGTTTTCACAATAGCGTAAGTGTATTAAAAACAAGGGTAAAAATTGAAAAATTCAAAATAAATCGAAAAATATTAGAAATAGGTATATGACATAATAAAAGTTGGAGGGTTTTGTAAAACCTATCAGAGAAAATAATAATATACAGGGTGTGCCATTTAAAAAAATTGAGATTTTTCAATTTAAAATAGTAGAAATGCATAAATTTATTTTGAACACCCTGTAGCATCTAACTGAAATTTCTTTACATATATTTTTTTTTCATCTCTATAGAACGCTCGTAAAAATTATGACTATTCCACCTTCAGAAACTGGCAATTTTTTACAAAACAACTAGTATTTTTTTAAATAAACTGAAATATTAGAAAAACTACTAGATTTAGGTATATAACATTATTAATAAAAAGTTCTAAATTTTACGCAGAATTTAAAAATAAATTAGAAAATAGGATGTTCCATTGAAAAAAAAAACATATGTTATATCGACCACACTTTTTTAAAGTATCCTGTGTACTCAAAAATAATTTTAAAACTGTGCACCTTAAAATTCCCCAAAACTATTGTATTTAACATTTTTTTCGTCATTCCCAAACAAATGAGTTAATAAACTTTACTCTATCGTTGACTAACCCTGTATAAAAAAACTTTTTATGTTGAGCATAATTTAAGTATATTATATTTGATGATCTTGTCTTACTAAGTAGCAGCACAACAGATTGTTGTAGTAAAAGTGTAAAAAGGGATGTAAGAGGCAAACGCAGTTTTTAGTTTTCTGTTTTTGCTATCAATATACAGAATTTATTATCCTGATATTAGTAATAGTGCACAGCCATGTCTGTGGCGATATTGCTGTAAGTTTAGAAGTTGATAATATAAGATTTCTTTATTATTTGTTAAGTAGGATGAAAATATTAAGTAAATATAACTTAATTGCTCAATTCATCACAGATAATACAAAACTAACGTAAAATTATAACGGACTACTATTGTATTAATATCTTGTA
>CM032455.1:71185443-71197943 GCA_019049505.1 Pachyrhynchus sulphureomaculatus
TCTTGTGTCAAATTCTACATACTATATATTATATCGTATCCCCACAGGCTCTGTCATTCTTACCTCAGCTGTCCAATATGATCTTCTGACAACGCAATTTTTGGAGTATTTTGCAAATGTGCAAACTGTTAGTTTAAATTCCGTATACTTTTTTTTCTCGTAATCAGGATTTATCTACCCCTAAAGAGATGACTTAGTGTCGAAATTTTATACGATTTGGTTACTCCTCCAAATCACATTGTATGGTATGAGTAACAAAGTGTCAAAATTTTATTAATAAAGGTAGTGCATATTGTGTGAAATTAAAATGTATATCATAAATTCCTTAGTTATGAATTTTTACAGTATAACAGACTAAAATGTCTAAATAAAGTGTCGGAGTTTTTACTCTTTAAGAAACAACATTAACGAAGTAATATGTGATGAAAACATGATTCGACTTTTACCAAACCGTTAAAAAAGTACTGTCATTATTGAGTGAAGAGAAAATTGGAATCTTCATTTGATGATCAAACGTTCTTGTTAAATTAGTATAAGAAACAGAAAATTTGGAAAACAGCTTTGACCAGTTCAACCTTTTCTAAGTCAAATATGAGCTTTGTGTAGAATTAAAAGATATTGTGGAGCGTTCAAAAAAAAACAAAGAAACAAGAGTGCTGTTGTCAGTAAAGCTATAGTTAGCTGTAGCGAAGGATTTTTGGTCTTAAATGTAAAGAAGAAAAAAAGTCGAAAAGAAATTCATCAATCCCAGACTCCAGAACCAAGAACAAAACTTTAGCATTCCACAAGAATGCTCTATAATGCTTAATTGAGTTGTTCTAAAGAAATCTGACATAGGTTAGGAGATATGAGGTTGAAGATTTCTTGCAAAAGTTATATTCATAGATGCTGATAATATTAAATCCTTTAAGGCAATTTAAAAAAGTGATTGATAGCCTACACGATAAACTTCTATATTACTTAAAGCAACGAGATTGCTTCGTAGTTATTCCATATGATGATTTTACCGAAACGAAAGCTTTTTTTAACAAATTATCTTCTTCAACAAATGTATTAATGTTATCTGACAGAGTAAATAGTGTTACAGTTCCTTTAGTAAAATGTTAACTCACTACCTTAGCAATCGAACAAAATGATCTTAAACTATAGACAGGCGATAGGCTTGTTTTTAATTCACTGATCACATGTTGTCCGTAGTTTGATCTATCATTTACTGGCATTTGTTCCAGCACTAACAAAGAAGCTATAATTTATGGCGTTAGGATTTCATGCCTCTATTGGCAAACAAGATGTTTAGAAGCAATAGCTTCTTGGCATCTTCGATGAAACCAAGCTATTGCGTTAGAAAGCAATTTCTTTGAACAAGGAATACGAGCTTCGATGATATGAGCATCGATTTGGCACAGTTAGGCATGTTACAGTCCTTTTGCAAAAATTTGGAAACTTAATAGTGAATGTAAAATAACCTACAGTTTTTCAGGAAATTACTCTTTCAAATATTTTCATTTCTGGCACTAATTAACTTTAAAAATATTTACAATTCTAAAAGAAGTTTATCTTAAAAATGAAATTAATTTATATTCACAAAGATTTTTGTTGGTACACTAATTTTTACTAGGTTACGACCACTAAACATGTAAACATATCTTATTTAAAATTAGCTTAAATGATAGCATATTTTAAATTTATTCTATCTAATATTTTCCCTTTAATATTTTTCAAAATCGAGCTTTTAGATGATTAAAAATAATTCCAATTACTTATCAAATTTGCAAGTTGGCTAAAATTTAGAACAAATTACAATTAAGACCATTGTGTTTCCATTATCTTGATTGGTTACAATTTATAATACGATGAATTAATTTAATAAATGCCCGGAAGATATATGAATAATTGATTAAAATACCTTATAAATTGGACTAGTTCATTTTAAAAATAATTGTAAACTATTTCTAATTCCTATTAGTAACTTACATTGAATTAAAAATATTGGTTTTGAAAACATTTCTTCTATACAATTTATAATCGTTGACATATTGCTTTATATCTAGAGTGACGACAAATCATATAGATACCGGGCACAGCATTTCTCTTCAAATGTTGAAATTCAGAATATTCCTGAATTATAGAGTTTGTTCATATCAGTAGTCTAGTTCCTATTCGCCTCATTATATATCAACACAGGACAAATAATAATATTTGAACCAAAAATCTAGAATATCCATTTTTTATCATTTGATTTCATATACTAAAAATATATGAAACATGGTTAGGGCAATAAAAATGTCAAAATTTTAGTATGAGAACCATTTTTTGTGTATATAAAAAAACTTCTTCTTAATAACTTTGACCGCGGATTAAGTTAGCAATATTGAAATAATATGTTTAGAATTACTTGCTGAGGTTGACTTATTTGGGGCAGACCCAATTTACGCTCTGCTAAAAAAAACTCAAATTTAATATGTAAGTTGTACCTTACAAAACTGTGTGTGTATATCGACAAGCGGAATCTATATATGTTATATATATATATATATATATATATATATATATATGTATATATACATATATATATATATATATATATATATATATATATATATATATATATATATATATATATATATATATATATATATATATATATATATATATATATATATATATATATATATATATATATATATATATATATATATATATATATATATATATATATATATATATATATATATATATATATATATATATATATATATATATATCCAGGGCACCTCCACGTGGTGACGGTGGGCAA
Organism: Pachyrhynchus sulphureomaculatus; assembly: GCA_019049505.1. Taxonomy (NCBI): domain Eukaryota; kingdom Metazoa; phylum Arthropoda; class Insecta; order Coleoptera; family Curculionidae; genus Pachyrhynchus; species Pachyrhynchus sulphureomaculatus. The sequence continues at coordinate 71,188,241 of CM032455.1, forward strand.
CGGTGTTACTCCACTAGCCGGCAGAGTCCCTGGATAAGGGCTTAGATGCCGTCATGGCAGGTAGAAGAAAGAGAATTACGATGCAGGGACTCGGAAACCCAGTATCGGCGGTTGGTCAGGGTGGGAAAGCGGGCCCGCAGCCGTCGTCATCCAGCGACCGTAGCTCTTCATGTGTGGGTGACTTGGCTCATGTAGAGTATAATGCTACAAGAAAACGGTCTCACGGTACAAGGACTTTTCATAAGTGCGATAAAAACAGTGATTCATTTTGTTATATTTGCTGTCAACACGTATTGAGTAAAATGGGGTCACCGATAACGGATAAGATTAAAACCTTATATAAGGATTGTTTTAACATTGAAATACAGCACCAGGATACAGATTGGGTTCCCCACATCATTTGCAGTTCTTGCAAAATAATGTTGTACATCAATAAGAAGGCGATTAAATATTCCAGACCAGCAATATGGAATAGACCTTACAGTGAAAATGATTGCTACTTTTGTATGAATGTTGTATCTAGGCATAACCGAAAAAATAAAAGCACTATACGATGTTTCGACAGTAACAAGACCAACTAAACTAATTCCGCCTCCTGAACCACTTGATGCTGATGTTATGGAAACAAATGATTTCACCTTATCAGTTCATGCCGAAAACATTGAGACTGTCGAAAAAAGATTCAAACACTGTTACTAATGAATGTTCTAGTGACAACCTATCATATACTAGTGACACAGATAAAGAATTTCTACCATACAACCGTAAACCAGAACCGATACTCGTATCACAGTCAGAACTTAGTGATCTAGTCAGAGATTTAGGCTTATCCAAAGATGGTTCAGAGCATCTTGCTTCTTTTTTTTAAAGAAAAGACATTTACTTAAGCCAGAAGCTACGATTTCTTATTATAGAAACAGAGATGAAGAATTTCGAAAATATTTCACAATGGACGAGGAATTGTCACTTTCATATTGTACCGATGTAAAAGGTCTAATGGATGAATTTCAAAATAACTCATACGATCCTGAAGAATGGAGACTGTTCATTGATTCTTCTAAACGGAGCATTAAGGCAGTTTTGCTGCATAATACCAACGTTTACGCTCCCATTCCGATTGCTCATTCCACAGTTATGGAAGAGCAATATGAAAAAATGAAGCAGCTTTTGATAAAAATAAAATATGCTGATCATAACTGGAAAATTTGTGGAGATCTGAAAATTGTAACAATATTGCTTGGCCAACAGTCAGAGTTTACACTTTATCCCTGTTATAAATGTCTGTGGAATAGCAGAGACAGGGAACGTCATTATAAGAAAAAAATTTGGCCAACAAGAGAATCGTTCACTCCTGGTGAAAATAATGTATTGTTTCCAGCATTGGTAGATCCAGGAAAAGTTCTTATTCCCCCGCTTCACATTAAGCTTGGACTTATGAAGCAATTCACGAGAGCATGTTTCAAATATTTGCATAAAAAATTTCCGAAATTTTCTGAAGCTAAAATTAAGGAAGGCGTATTTGACGGGCCACAAATAAGAAAATTGTTTCAAGATTCAAATATTTGTTACTAAAATGAATAAAAAGTTGAAAAAGCTGCTTGGCTTAGTTTTAAAGAAGTCGCAACAAACTTTTTGGGAAATAATAAAAGTCCTAAATACAAAGAAATAGTCGAGAAAATGGTAAAAAATTTTCAAACATTAGGTTGCTTAATGAATCTAAAATTACATTTCCTGGATTCCCACATCAATGATTTCCCAGATAATCTTGGTGACTACAGTGAGGAGCCAGGGGAACGTTTTCACCAAGGTCTGAAAATCATAGAAAAATCGGTATCAAGGACGATGGGATGACCATATGCTAGCGGACTATTGCTGGTCGCTAAAAAGAGAAACAAGTCCTCCAAAGCGTTTGGGCAGAAAGCCTTTGAATAGGTCATTCGCGGAAAAAAGAACAAGATACAGCCCAAAAAAGGAAAGTTAGGCGCGGGTCTAACCTTCGCAATTCTAGGCCTTAAGGGTCTACTATTTGAGAGTATATGGTTTAAAAATCCTGGTTTTGAGTTTATTGGGTCTCATTTTTAAAGTTACAGGGTTATTGAGGTCTATTTTTTGAGGTTACAGGGTGTGGGGAGTCTAAGGTTTCAGGTTTAGGGTTTAAGAGTATCAGGTTTGAGGATTCCCCAACTGTATACCAAATTTGGTAGGAATCGGTTGGTTTTCAAAAAATTTTGTCCGCCATCTTGGAACCGCCATTTTGAATTTTGCAAATCCGACCTCAGATTCATGATCAGCAACCCAAAAAACCCCCGTGTACCAAATTTGGTAAGAATCGGTTGAATTTTTTAATTTGAATTCGTTTTTGCATTCGAGAAGCACTATATCTGTCTGATTTATTGAGGTTAGAAAGAAAACAGAACTGTATGGCTTAATCCAACCGATGAATATTTAGCTTAGCGTGTCCGAATACATATTAATACATCTTTGGATTCATGAAAAAGCTTGAATCAATTTTTTAGGGGTATATTTTTCTTAATTTTTACTAATTTTTACCTATTTAGATATATATATATATATATATATATATATATATATATATATATATATATACATATATATATATATATATATATATATTTTATATATATATATATATATATATATATATATATATATATATATATATATATATATATAGGCTGAAAAGTTTTTGGTCTGAAAAGTAGATGTCGCCCTTTTCAAAAAATCCATTTGATTTTTAGGATGTACCAACCTTCAGATGATACGTGTCAAAATTTCATGACATTTCGACGAGTAGTTTGCAAGTTACAGTGGTTTTAGTGACTCTACTCTTCATATTTTCAAAACAATGAAAAAAAAAACAAATTTCGCGATTAAACATTGTTTTTTGATGGGAAAAAATACTGTTCAAGCAAAGCAATGGCTTAATAAGTGTTACGGGGACTCTGCCCCTGGAAAATCACTAACCATTTTTTGGTGTGCTGAATTTAAACGCGGTCATACAAATGATGCTGAACGCTCTATATGCCTAAATGAGGTGGTTACACTGAAAAACATAAAAAATCCATAAAATTATTTTAGGTAACCGTAAAGTGAAATTGCGTGCGATAGCTGACACCCTAAAGATATCAAAAAAACGGGTTGGTCCTATTTGGCATGAACATTTGGGCATGAGAAAGCTCTGTTCGAAATGGATACCGTGTTTGCTCACAAAGGACCATAAACAACAACGTGCTGATGATTCTGAGTGCTGTTTGGACTTGTTTAAGCGCAATAACAAGGATTTTTTCACGCGATATGTAACAATGGATGAAACGTGGATCCAGTCGGCTGGGAAGGTTTTGGCCTCTGTATTTTGGGATGTGCATGGTGATTATTATCGACTGGTGATTATCACAGCCCCACAAAAAAAAAAAAGTGGGGTATACTTTTGATGCGATATATCAGATCCGTAGTATTTTTTTGCCCGCTGATCACGAATCTGACGTCAGAATATCGCCATCACATCTCAATTTTTTTCTAACCTCAAAAAATAGGTAAAAATTAGTAAAAATTAAGAAAAATATACTCCTAAAAAATTGATTCAAGCTTTTTCATGAATCCAAAGATGTATTAATATGTATTCGGACACGCTAAGCTAATATTCATCGTTGGATTAAGCCATACAGTTCTGTTTTCTTTCTAACCTCAATAAATCAGACAGATATAGTGCTTCTCGAATGCAAAAACGAATTCAAATTAAAATTCAACCGATTCTTACCAAATTTGGTACACGGGGGTTTTTTTGGTTTGCTGATCATGAATCTGAGGTCGGATTTGCAAAAATTCAAAATGGCGGATCCAAGATGGCGGACAAAATTTTTGAAAACCAACCGATTCCTACCAAATTTGGTATACAGTTGGGGAATCCTCAAACCTGATACTCTTAAACCCTAAACCCTGAAACCTTAGACTCCCACACCCTGTAACCTCAAAAAATAGACCTCAATAACCCTGTAACTTTAAAAATGAGACCCAATAAACTCAAAACCAGGATTTTTAAACCATATACTCTCAAATAGTAGACCCTTAAGGCCTAGAATTGCGAAGGTTAGACCCGCGCCTAACTTTCCTTTTTTGGCTGTATCTTGTTCTTTTTTCCGCGAATGACCTATTCAAAGGCTTTCTGCCCAAACGCTTTGGAGGACTTGTTTCTCTTTTTAGCGACCAGCAATAGTCCGCTAGCATATGGTCATCCCATCGTTCTTGATACCGATTTTCTATGATTTTCAGATCTTGGTGAAAACGTTCCCCTGGCTCCTCACTGTAGTCACCAAGATTATCTGGGAAATCATCGATGTGGGAGTCCAGGAAATGTAATTTTAGATTCATTAAGCAACCTAATGTTTGAAAATTTTTTACCATTTTCTCGACTACAGTAATACCCCGCTTTACGCGAGGGATACGTTCCGAAAAAAAATCGCGTTAACTGAAATTCGCGTATATCGAGGTTTATGATTAAACATAGTCAAAATTTAATACAAAAAAATACAAATCATTTTAATCAATCACTTTAATTCTAAGAACACTTTATGCAATACATACTCTTATTTTTTACGGAAAAATACATCTATTGTCTTTTGGGTAACGTTTTGTTTACGTTCTTGTAAAATACGTTCATAACACCCAACACTGTTTTTAATTGTTTGACACACGGTCAAGACACGGTCATCATTATTGTCTATACTCTGCAATATGTCCAAACCTGAATAAATTTTTGAAAGTGCATTTTGTATTTCCCCTGAAGATAAAACTTTCTCTTCTACTTGTTCTTCCTCATCGTAGATAGGATTATTCTGTAACTCGATCAGATCTTCATTGCTAATAGGATCGTCGTGCGTTGCTACAAGTTCTACGAGATCTTCTACCGTGACATCTTCAAGTTCAGACCCCTCAATCATTGCAGCAATGTCTTCAAGCACTTGTCTCTGCATCTGGACAATTCTTCTAGGTGCTTCCACTACATCTGGCCAAAGATTACGCCACACCCCATTCATACAACTCATTTTAACTTCCTTCCAAGCCTCTTCTATGTTGTGAATAGACTTCATAATGTTGTATGACTTCCACCACTCTCGCATAGACTGTCTTCCTTCCCCGTCAGTTTCATGAATTAGTTGGCTAAAAGTGCGGCGATGGTAATAAGCTTTGAAGTTTGCTATTGCTCCCTGGTCCATAGGTTGTAATATTGACGTAGTGTTTGGTGGAAGGAACTTTACGTACACTTTTAAGTCTCTGGGCGTATCAAGTGAGGTTGGATGTCCTGGGGCATTGTCTAAGAGTAATATAACTTTAGGTTCAAGCCCATTTCTGTCACAGTATGATTTGACTGATGGGCAAAAACTATTAGAATACCATTCTTGAAAAATTTCCCGTGTAACCCACGCCTTTCTGTTTGATCGCCACACAACTGGTAGACTTGTCTTGTCTGTGCCTCGCATTGCACGGGGTGTTTCTGAATGGTACACTAGTAAAGGTTTCAGTTTGAAATCACCAGTGGCATTACCACCCAGCAGAAGTGTTAGTCGATCTTTCGCAGCTTTGAAACCACTGGCTTGACGTTCTTCCTTAGAAATGAATGTTCGAGATGGCATTTTTTTTCCAGTAAAGTGCGGTCTCATCAACATTGAAGATGAGACAAGCAGGAATTTTCTCTCGTCTAACGAAGTCTTGAAACTTGTCTGGAAACTCAGCTGCAGCTTGAATGTCCGCGCTGGCCGCCTCGCCTGTTATGTGGATATTGTGAAGATTAGAACGCTGCTTGAACCGATGGAACCAGCCTCTGCTGGCAGCAAAAGTCGGAGTGGCACTCCCTTCTCCTTCTTTTGTTTTCAGCATCTCATACAAAGATTTTGCTTTTGTGCATATGAGATCTTGACTTAGTGGTGTGTTCTTCTTATTCAAATCTTCGATCCAGACTGACAGTAATTTCTCCATTCTTTCTAAGATAGATGATCTCGAACGAGAAAGTTTTGTTGCACTTATAGGTGTTGAACCTTCGCTGGAGATTTTAATTTTTTTTCCCGATTTTTATAAATCGTTCTCACAGTCGATTCTGAGAGTCCAAAATCTCTCCCAACAATTGTTGCTTTGCCTCCATTTTCCATTCTTCTTAACACTTTCATCTTCAATTCCAAAGTGACGCTTTTACGCTCTTTTTTCTTTACAGGCGGCATTTTTAACGTAGGGTTAAATTATGTATGTATGTATCTCCAATAAATATTAAAACAAAAACTGCCAGCCGACCGAACTAACATTACGGAACAAATGAACACACGAAACGAACGAGGAAATCCCCATAGAACAAAGTCGAAGGACAGGGAATTCCCAATTCTTCAAAGAGAATATTCAGAGAAAGCGGGGATCCCCCCGCGACCATAGAGAAGTTAATGACTACATGAGCGCGAAATTTGAAATTCGCGTTATAGTGAAACCGCGCGTAACGGGGTCGCGCTAAGCGGGGTATTACTGTATTTCTTTGTATTTAGGACTTTTATTATTTCCCAAAAAGTTTGTTGCGACTTCTTTAAAACTAAGCCAAGCAGCTTTTTCAACTTTATTTCATTTTAGTAACAAATATTGAATCTTGAAACAATTTTCTTATTTGTGGCCCGTCAAATACGCCTTCCTTAATTTTAGCTTCAGAAAATTTCGGAAATTTTTTATGCAAATATTTGAAACATGGGCCGTTTGTATCTAATGCTCTCGTGAATTGCTTCATAAGTCCAAGCTTAATGTGAAGCGGGGGAATAAGAACTTTTCCTGGATCTACCAATGCTGGAAAAAATACATTATTTTCACCAGGAGTGAACGATTCTCTTGTTGGCCAAATTTTTTTCTTATAATGACGTTCCCTGTCTCTGCTATTCCACAGACATTTATAACAGGGATAAAGTGTAAACCCTGACTGTTGGCCAAGCAATATTGTTACAATTTTCAGATCTCCACAAATTTTTCCAGTTATGATCAGCATATTTTATTTTGATCAAAAGCTGCTTCATTTTTTCATATTGCTCTTCCATAACTGTGGAATGAGCAATCGGAATGGGAGCGTAAACGTTGGTATTATGCAGCAAAACTGCCGTAATGCTCCGTTTAGAAGAATCAATGAACAGTCTCCATTCTTCAGGATCATATGAGTTATTTTGAAATTCATCCATTAGACCTTTTACATCGGTACAATATGAAAGTGACGATTCCTCGTCCATTGTGAAATATTTTCGAAATTCTTCATCTCTGTTTCTATAATAAGAAATCGTAGCTTCTGGCTTAAGTAAATGTCTTTTCTTTAAAAAAGAAGCAAGATGCTCTGAACCATCTTTGGATAAGCCTAAATCTCTGACTAGATCACTAAGTTCTGACTGTGATACGAGTATCGGTTCTGGTTTACGGTTGTATGGTAGAAATTCTTTATCTGTGTCACTAGTATATGATAGGTTGTCACTAGAACATTCATTAGTAACAGTGTTTGAATCTTTTTCGACAGTCTCAATGTTTTCAGCATGAACTGATAAGGTGAAATCATTTGTTTCCATAACATCAGCATCAAGTGGTTCAGGAGGCGGAATTAGTTTAGTTGGTCTTGTTACTGTCGAAACATCGTTATAAGTAATAATGCTTTTATTTTTTCGGTTATGCCTAGATACAACATTCATACAAAAGTAGAAATCATTTTCACTGTATGGTCTATTCCATATTGCTGGTCTGGAATATTTAATCGCCTTCTTATTGATGTACAACATTATTTTGCAAGAACTGCAAATGATGTGGGGAACCCAATCTGTATCCTGGTGCTGTATTTCAATGTTAAAACAATCCTTATATAAGGTTTTAATCTTATCCGTTATCGGTGACCCCATTTTACTCAATACGTGTTGACAGCAAATATAACAAAATGAATCACTGTTTTTATCGCACTTATGAAAAGTCCTTGTACCGTGAGACCGTTTTCTTGTAGCATTATACTCTACATGAGCCAAGTCACCCACACATGAAGAGCTACGGTCGCTGGATGACGACGGCTGCGGGCCCGCTTTCCCACCCTGACCAACCGCCGATACTGGGTTTCCGAGTCCCTGCATCGTAATTCTCTTTCTTCTACCTGCCATGACGGCATCTAAGCCGTTATCCAGGGACTCTGCCGGCTAGTGGAGTAACACCCGTTGCCCACCGTCACCACGTGGAGGTGCCCTGGATGCAGGTAGAAGAATAAAAATCGACCGATGAATTTTCTCGGCGTTCAAAATGGCGCGAAAACATCTGCCATCTTGAATTTTGCAAATCTAACCTCAGATTCGTGATCAGCGGCCCAAAAAATCCCCGTGTACCAAATTTGGTAAGGATCGTTGAATTTTAATTTGAATTCGTTTTTTGCATTCGAGAAGCACTATATCTATCTGATTTATTGAGGTTAGAAAGAAAACAGAACTGTATGGCTCAATCCAACCGATGAATATTAGCTTAGCGTGTCCGAATACATATTAATACATCTTTGGATTCATGAAAAAGCTTGAATCAATTTTTTAGGAGTATATTTTTCTTAATTTTTACTAATTTTTACCTATTTTTTGAGGTTAGAAAAAAATTGAGATGTGATGGCGATATTCTGATGTCAGATTCGTGATCAGCGGGCAAAAATACTACGGATCTGATATATCGCATCAAAAGTATACCCCACTTTTTTTTTTTGTGGGGCTGTGTTATAAATTTTATTATCGACTATGCTGAGAAGAAAAAAAACCATCAATAGAGAATATTATATAAAGTTATTGGTGGGCTTGAAGGCCGAAATCGCAAAGAAATGACCCCAAATGACCAAGAAAAAAATGCTCTTTCATCAAAGCAATGCACAAGTCAATGGTTATGACGACAAAATTGCATGAATTGAAGTTCGAATCGCTTCCTCATCTACCTTGTTCTCCAGATTTGGCCCCCAGCGATTATTATCTATTCGCAGACCTCAAAAAAAATGCTCGCGGGAAAGAGACTTGGCTCCAATGAAGAAGTTATTGCCGAAACTGAGGCCTCTTTTGAAGGCAAAGACAAATCCTTTTACAAGAAAGGTATAGAAATGTTAGAAAAGCGTTGGACTGATTGTATCGCTCTTTAAGGAGACTATATTGATGAATAAACTAGAATTTTGCAAAAAAATATGTTTTAAATAGCTACATAAAGAACTTTTCAGTCTACGTGTTATAATATATATATATATATATATATATATATATATATATATATATATATATATATATATATATACATATATATATATATATATATATATATATATATATATATATATATATATATATGTATATATATGTATATATATGTATATATATGTATATATATATATATATATATATATATATATATATATAATATATATATATATATATATATATATATATATATATGCTTCAATGAAAACAACTGAAAACGGACGAAAGCCCATACTTCAGCAGTCTACCCACTGTTCTCTTATTCGTTAAATCCATCTCGAGACTAGTTTCGCCGTATCACGGCTTATCAGTCAGGCTCGGATCGAGAAATACGAGAATAGAATTTTCTAGTACTAGCCAGATCTGACGGCTAATAATGGTAAGATATAAAGCATACCTCGTACTTGGTACTTCATTAGAAGCTA
>CM032455.1:71202943-71211034 GCA_019049505.1 Pachyrhynchus sulphureomaculatus
CCCAAGAACAACTATCGACACTAAGTTTTGAAATATGGGAAGAATTAAGACAAAATTAAAAGACTTATATCTACTATGTTGGAAATGTGGGGTCCTTGGCCCAATGACACTACTGAGTATAGATTACCACTACACCAAATACTTTATTTTTGCACTCGACGCGCGTTTCGCTAACCACGTTAACTTCATCAGGCGCGATGACTAAGGCTAAACTATAAATCTACCCTATTTATTATTAGCCTAATATCTGAATTACTCAGATGGAACTAGGCGAGGCCATCACTTCCGGTCAAATAACCAGTAGAGGGGTCTATAAGGAATAGGCCTACTCTTTAATTAAACTACTTTTACATTTTATAATTTCCAAACTCTAGTATGCGTTCAACAACCTCCCATCAGATACATTTTTAAATAATTTTAGATTATCTAATGTTACAGTATCAGCTTCAAAGGTATATTCGGTAATGCTAGACTTTTCTGTTCTACTGTATTTTAAATGTCCTAAATGTTCTTTAAATCATGTTTTAATTGACCTTTTAGTTTGCCCAACATACCTTTTGTCGCAATCATTACAAGTAAATTCATAAATTCCACTTTTCTTACAATTAGGAATCTTGTCTTTGGGATTTCCTAAAATATTGCTGATTGTCTGATAACTTACAGACTAAGGACCTTATTAAATACCTTATTGAATCTCCTGCTATATTTCGGATTATATCGTATGGAGACATACTTGGTCTTTTGTTCTTCGCGTGTCAAAAGGGTGGAATTCTGAATATTTAACCTGAAGTTATGTCTATTTATTAACTTGTTTATTAAGTCATCACCATAACCATGAACTCTAGTTATATTCCTAATACGATTCCTTTCATTATTGAAATTTACTCTATTTAGAGGAAAAGTGACCAAACGATGAACTAAAAAATGTAATGCGGCTAATTTGTATTGTTGGCAATGAAATGAATCATTAGGAATATATCCATCTGTTACTGTGTTTTTTCTATGGATATCAAATTCTAATCTATTATTATTTTTAATAATTAAAATATCTAGAAATGGCAGTTGACCTTGGTACTCAATTTCATAAATAAATTTAATGGAATCATATCGGCTATTTAATTTGGAAGAAAAATCATCTATATTTGCTTTCTTTGTATCAAAAATCGCGAAAACATCATCCACATACCTGTACCATACCCTTGGGAAATACTCAAATTCTTGACTGGCTTCGGTTTCAAACTTACTTATACATAAAATGGCTATGAAAGGTAATAAGCAATTACCCATAGCTACCTTCTACCTTCTTTCTGAACATAAAATTGACTGTTATATTGAAAATAACTTTGTTCCATACAAAGTCAAAATAGAACAAATGAAGTGAAGGACCAAGCAAACAAAGCCAGCCAAATATCAGGGACACTTCGGGACATCATCTGGAACAATGCCTTTATGAATAAAAAGGCAAAAGTAAGGATATACAAAACATGTGTCAGACCCACACTAACATACGCTATGGAACCAAGAGCAGACAACAAAAGAACAAAAAGCATTCTTCGAAGAACAGAGATGAAAATACACACTAAGACATAGGAAACAGACATAAGACATGAATGCGAAGTGGAATACATAATCAGATGGGGACGTAAACGTAGAAGAGCTTGGAAAGATCACGTGGAGAGAATGACTGACGAGAGACTAGCGAGAATCGCGCGAGATGGTAAACCACGGACACAACGACCTCTGGGAAGACCTCCAAAGATATGGCTCGATTCATGGACATCAACATCTCAAGAAAACTGGTGAGGCCTGAGGTCTATAGTACGTGGAAGAAAAAGAAGAAGACAAAGTTTAGATAATGTTAAGTATTTATGAATAATTTCGTTCTCAAAGTCATTCATCCTTAGTAATTCTTGGAGATATTGTAAAGTAGTGGTAATGGCACACTTGAAAACAAATAACTAACATCAAAAGAAATGAAGATTTCACCTTTATTGAGAACTAGATATTTTCTTTTGTTAATAAATTCTAAAGAATTCTTCACTGTCAAAATATTTAATGGTAAATTCTCGAGTGCTTATGATAATTATTTGGATATCAAATATGTGGGTGATCCGAACGATGAAACAATGGGTCGCATTGCCTTTCCAGGTTTGTGAATTTTGGGCAAGCAATACAACTTTGGTATGGTCGGAATACTCACATTTAATTTAAATTTTAGGGAATCGGAGATAAGGTTCTTACATTTCTTTAAAAAATTTTTAACTTCTGTTATCATTCTCGGTAATGGGTTTCTTCTTATCTTTTCATAAGGGCCAGATTCAGTAAGATTATCTACAAGTTCAAAGTATTCTTTCTTATTCAATATAACAACCTTACTTCCTTTATTCGCTTTTAAATAGAAGACATCTTTCTTTCTCAATCATTTTAACTACTTTTTTGTTTTTTTGTAAATTAGAGTTTCATGTATGTAGACATTACTGTAAAATTTGTCATAATACCTACCATAACACTACCAATTGTTTTAAAAATCCGCAATCAAATGTTCAAAAACATTAAGTTAACTTCAATAATTGTGCTCGAAATCCTAGTAATATTAAAATATGTAGATATTGTAAAAAACATGGTCATACAAGAGATGAATGTAGGAAAAGGCAATATACTAATAGCCTACGAAATCAACAAGCACATCCAGGAGAATCCTCTAATAAAACTTCTGATGTAAACAGTCGTTCTATTTAAAACGATTCTAGTTCTTTCTACTCCATAACTCCTCCAGCGAAGTAGGTCATACTGGAGGAATCTCGGAAAACCTTAACGGCCTTGGAAAATTAAATATTATATTTTCTAATAACAATACTATTTTCACTGGATTGGAATCCGAATATTCAAAACATGCAAACAAGAAACTTCAATTTCTTCTAGACACAGGCGCTAGTATATCTTTAATCGAAGCAGATAAGCTGAATCCAAAAATCAAAAAATTTATTCCAAGCGAAAAACTCATTATACATGGATTGAATGTTGACTCTGCGGTTCAAACTATAGATAGTACTACTATTCCTTTCAAAATATGAAAACACGAGTTAAAAATAAAATTTCATATCTTAAATCAGAAAACAAACATCTTTTACGACGGTCTGATCGGATGCGATTTTATTAAATCTCAAAACGCTCAAATCGATTTTAGAAATCAATCTCTGTCTCTTGAATCTTTACTCTTTTCGCTACCTCTTGGAATCAATGATAATCCAGATTGTTATAACTCTCATTCTAAAACCCAGAACAGAAATTCTTTATCGAGGTCAATATACTAAATCCTGACATTAAAGAAGGAATAGCTAAAGGTATAGATCTGTCAAAAGCCATTACTAAAATTCATTCCAATAACAAAGCATACGCTACTATTTTGAATATCTGAGTTATCAATCATGCGCTAAAACCAATTTCAGTTCAATTAGAAAAATTGCCTGAATCCGCTCACATATTCAGTACTTCTGCCGACAATATAATCTTAACCAGTAGAAGTAAATTGTTACAACCAAAATTCCAAGCACTATTCTAAAATTATGCGATAAATATAAAGATATTTTTTATTACCTGAAGATGAGTTAATCTGTACGGATAAAATAAAACATGAAATTAGCTTAACCGATCTAAGATTTGTACTGACTACAAATGCTTCAAATTTTGCTGTCGGAGATGTTCTTAGTCAAGGAAAAATAAACGAAGACATGCCAAACGCATGTGCGACCAGCACGTTAAAATCTGCAGAACAAAATTATTCTACAATCGAGAAAGAATTACTCACTATAATATATGCTGTCAAACATTTTCGTTGTTATTTATATGGAAGAAGATTCACTGTAGTAACAGATCATAAACCCCTTACTTGGCTATTTAATTGCAAAGATTCAGGAAGTTGATTAATCCTCTGGCCACTCTTATTAACTGAATATGACTATGAGATCGTCTATAAACCAGAAAGAATAAACTCTAATATCGACTCATTGTCACGAAATATTCAACTTACAATAATATCAAAAACAGATTACAAAGTTTCATAAAATTCCATTATATAATTTAGAAATCATTATAAAATTAGAACTAAATAACTCAAATTTATTCGAAATTTTCCAAATGCTATTTACTTTTTTTCAGACTTGGATGAAAATAATTCATTCTCACAACATATTACGAATAAATTTGAACTTAAAGATAACTTGGAAACGAACTTTAAATTGTACACTATTCACAAGTTACAGAGTCGCAATAAATCGCGCTATTTAATATTTACAAAACACTTTCATTTCGACAAATTGACATATAAAGACACATTCTATTCTTTCCGAAATTTAAGGATCGAATTAATAAAGAGCGAGTTAAAGTTAATAAATTTACTCGATATTACACCATATAGTACTATTTTAAAGAAAGCTATATATTATGAAATGATACACTATTTACCATATTTAAGGATATATAATAAAAGACTGTTTTTAGTCTATTTCCACTTGTTTATTTAAATTGCGATGACGAAGACAATAAATCAGGGGTTTATCAATTAACATGTGGGTCATGTCCTAAAACATACGTTGGACAAACTGGACGTACATTTATACAAAGAATTACAGAACACCAAAAAAAGTTTCATCCATAGAAAATCTAATTCAACATATGCTAATCATCTTTTAACAGAAAATCACACATTTAACAAGAATTTCAAAATTTTACACACCGAACAAAAAGGTTTAAAACTAAACCTTTTAGAGACAATGCAAATAAATCGATTAAGGACTACAGGTACTTTACTCAACGACCAGGTAGATTTAAGCAATTCACCATTATTGAATTTATTCTCCTAATTCCAAATCTGTATGAGTTTTCCAATACTACCAATGTAATTTAAATTAGGTGTAATATCACAATTAAGAAATTATATAAAATTGTGAACATTAAACCTAACTTGACAGTGTAAAATGTAGATCTGAAGAAGCTGCATCGACAGCGAAACGCGTCATCGCAATTTAAATAAACCAGTGGAAATTGACTAAAAACAGTCTTTTATTATATATTTATAATGAATTTTCATCAAGTAGAAGCTACAACCATCCATATTTAAGGACACTAATATCAAGGTTTCCATAATCATTATGGAAAAATACGACCCAACAACTCGTGATCAGATCGGTAAAATTCTAAAAAAAAGCTTCGATTCAAAATTAGATGGACATTCCAGATTTTTCAGGGCCTACAAAAGAATCAAAGAAAATTATAAATGGACGAATATGAAAAGTGACATAAAAAACTATATCAAATAATGTCCTTCATGCCAGATAAATAAAATTAATTTCAAACCAAACAAAGCCCCCATGGAAATTAAATCTACTAGCAAGAAATCGTGTGAAAGATTAGCAACGGATATTGCAAAGCCTCTACCGACTACAGAAAATGAAAACGGATTTGTTTTTACCATGAAAAATGATCTTACGAAATATTCATATGCCATTCCTATCAAAAATCATAAAGCTCTTACCATAGTTAAGGAACTAGCTCAATTTGTTACATTGTTCGATATTTCCGATCAAGAAAGTGACTTCATGTCAAATTTAATGAAAGAATTTTTTAAACTGTTCAAAATTGAACACTTGATTAGCACTTCATATCATCCCTAAACAAATGGAGCGTTAAAAAGATCGCATCTTACTCTAAAGGAGTAATTCAAACATTACATAAACGGAAAACAAGATAATTGGGATGAATTCATACAATTTGCGATCATTGCATATAACTCATATATACGAATTACACTCCATGTGAATTGCTATTTGGCCATAAGCTTTTTTACCGAATACATTACATCAAGAATCAGAATTTAGATATTCTGATAATGATCAACTTGATAATATCATCCAATCAAAATCGAAAGAATATTATAATAAGAAAATTAGAAATAATTCTTATAAAATTAATGACTTAGTTTTATATTTTTAACAAACCAACTTCTTACGACCCAAACAAAATTAATTACAAAGGATCATTTAAAATAATGAAAATTTTTAATGACAAAAACGTTCAAATTCAAATTAGAAAAAACTCCTAATCTATCACAGCAATATAATAAAACCTTTTCTTTCTGGTTAGAACTGAAATGTTTACTATGTACTTGTTCCTTTTGTTTCTATTTCCCCTATCATCGCAAAATTATTATATAAAACCTCTGCATGGGCAAGTAGGATTATATTACGATAAATTAGGCAAAGCAAAAATCACAACTTTAAAATTTACATTTATTACACATATAAATTTATCTTTTTTCTCAACCTATGGGGCGCGCCCCACTAGGGGGGCGTGATTACACTATTAAAAACATTTATATAGTTTATTGAAAGGAAAGCAAAACAAAATACCTTGTGACATAATAAAAAATAAAATATACATTTACACTGATATAATACACCTCTAAATAGGATTGAATTAGTACTGCACTATGTATTTACCTAATAATTAACATATCAATACTAAATTAAAAACAAGTTTAAAAATTTATGAAGGGTCTAATAACTTATGTAGTAAGGGTGAAACGTCAGGTTTTGATAGAAATATTTTTTACAAATACTCGAAACATTATAAAAACACGAATAATCAAACTTCAAGAAAAAGATGAAACCATGATGAAATGAGATACTAGGGAACAATAAATAACGAGAGAGAAGAGGCATTTCTAACGGTGCTTCATACGCTTTTAATTGGCTCTTTGGTATTCCTGAAGCCGATGACGCTAAATTTTATGAAGAGTCAATAAAATATTTATTAAATGGCAACCGCGAAACACAAACTCTTATGAAACAACAAATCAGAATAATGTCTGATACAATTTAAAATGTTAATTCTAGTATTCAACATTTTAAAATTAATGACGCAACCTTGAACAAAATATCGCGAATTAAGCGGTAAAAGAAGTAATAAACGCAAAGCTTAAACTGATAATAATTTCTTATTTAACTCTGTTAATGCAAGTCTTGCATACGAAGGAAATATTCATATTTTCAATTTCTATTCCATTAGTAGGAGAATTGAAATACGATTTATTTAAATTGCTTCCTCTATTTGTCCCACACAATCACTCGAACCTCTATTCTTACATCGAACCTACTTTTCTTTATGTCCTAATTAATACTAGTTAGTGTTACTACGTGCAAATGCGAGATTTACGCACAAAAGTTACTCAGGTAGACTTTATCTGCAAAAATACTCAAACCATAAGGATACAAGAACATCCAATATACGTGATCCTGCCTCATACTCCCATAATCAAGTGAATTCCCATTGACTGTCAAACCCAATTCCACTCACGCTTTCCTGTAAGACATCCCCGATGGAAGATATTGAGATTAGATAGACCGGTCTGCTAACTCTGGAACCCACGGGAATGTGTGACTCGTGCTGCGTTAGGCTGTTCAATATCAAAACCACCAGTCCTGTTACAAGAGTCCAGTTGAATCAACTAATAGAAGAAAAAAGGATGAGATAGAATGGAGCTGAACCCTCACTTGACTTAGGTCCCGTGGTCCGACCCGCTTTGTAACCACCGGGCTACCAGAATTAAAAGGACGGCGATGCACAAGAAAACCGTCCGTAAACATGGTTTAATGATTTTTTCTTTTCTTTTTTTTAATTAATTAATCGATTATTAGCATTTTTTTTTGTGAAGAATAAGCAGTATGTTTTTTTTCCTCTACATGTATTTATAGCAGATATAATTGCTATTTACTTCAATATAATAATGAGTTGAAAAGTTTCATTTCATTCAACTTTCCTTTTTAGAAAGGAGATGTTGTATATCTATAACGTAAGAACACCCCATATATAGTTATTTTTCTCTTAAACCATAATTGATAAGTAAGCTTGGTCATAACTTGTAGGTAAATATAATTAGGAAATTACCGTAGTGACTATTTGATCTAAATATTACATTGTAAATAAAGGCACTCTCTATTGAAATTTAATTGCGTTACCAAAAAGCAATACGGATAACACAACACAAAAAGGTATAAAACCTCTAAGAATCATAATAAGAAGATACAAGGTGCC
>CM032455.1:71211134-71283634 GCA_019049505.1 Pachyrhynchus sulphureomaculatus
AAACTTATAGTGCCATCTAGTATTAGTTTAGGATACCATCTTCTCGTCAAGCATCAGTGTGCCTCTAGCTTTTAAGTAAAGTTGACGTTTCGATTCTTGAGGTCCGATTTACTCTAGTGCGCACGTTGCGTAAAGACCTGAAGCTCGGAATTGCTAGTATTTTGAATAAAGATCGGCTTCCCGAAGGATTGAAAGAGCGCATTGTATTGAAGATAAGAGTTCGATGTCAACTGTGTGATCGAAAAGACGATCATAAAACAAGAGCGATGCGATGCGAACGGCCAGTGTGTTCCGATCACCAGGCAGTTATTTGCGAAACCTGCCTAGATATTTAAATTAATTTTTTCTGTATTTATTAATTTCTTTTTTATATGTGAGCTATAATTTAAAACATTTTTTATTGCAAAATTTTAAATATGAAGCCATATTTTTCGTAAAAAAGTTTCTTAATTTTTTCCAAAAATGTCAACTTTTAATTGTCAAAATAAATGCCTTTTTTGCCACATATTAAAACCTTTTTTTAAAAGTATTATTTCTTGAGAGTATCAGGTTAAAATTTTAGGTCAATATCTTGTAAATTGTATAAATTATGATTTTTTTAGTAAAAATAGCTTTTTTTTTTTTTTTTTTTCGTTTTTTTTTTTTGCATTTAGGAATTTTTTTGTATTCAAAATGATATTTCACCTTAAACAAATTCGTTGCTTAAAATAATAGTTTAAAGCTACTTTGTATCAACTTTAAGTCAAAACATCCAATAGTTTTGTTACAGCAGGCATTTTTGTCACTGGGGTTAGGTTGACCCCAGTGTGAACGTTATGTGATTCTGATGAAGTGTGCAGGCTAAGGGGTAATGAACCGATGCTATAGAAAAATTTTATATTCCTCATATTAATATTTGCATAATTTTAACTCAATATAAAAGCATTTAGTACATAATTTTAACATTACGTTGTCCTGGATAAGCTTTTAAGGAACGGCGATTGCTGACGATCAAAAATAGCTAATTTTTTTTTGTCGATACATGCATCATCATTATATTCGAATCTTGATCACGTCTATCAATTGAATTGGGTATATTTTTATTTGGATTTGTAATAAAAAGAGCTGGTAATGAATATAACAGTCAAATATTCCTGTTTTGAATGGATTTTGGTAATACTTTTTCTTTCTCTTTTTTAATTAAAGAAAAGCGCCTAAAAATGTCAGATTTTCTGTACACCCAATCCTCTTAAATGGTGTAGTATTTCTTATTCTAGTGCACGAGCTACCTCTACAACGATAGATTCCATAAATTATGAGTTCAATTGTATAACATTAACTGATAGACTCGACACAACGAATCAGAAGTATTGCATACACTGCTGGTATATTTACATTGTATTAACTAGATACAATAGACTTGCAGTTGTAGGTTAATTATTGATTATAACAATATTAGAGTCAGGTCAAGCTATTCAGAGCATAAATGGTGCACCCTAAGAGATGCAAACATAAATTTTAAAAGCTATCTTTAGGGATGTTTAAATTCCGGAATAAGAAGATAAAGTGAAAATACGAGTACATTATTTGTGCAGAGTGTTCTTAAAATTTATTTAACATTATACAGAATATAATTTTATTTTTTGTAGTCAAGGGTTTTTTGCATATGTAATAGTATTTAAAGAACATAATTTTAGTTTATGTAAGTACTATATAATAAAATTGTTAACATAAAGCTACAGATAAGTTTCTATTTGCGTAAATTGTAAATTCCTTTTTCAACCGAAAAAGATAGATTAGATGTTGGATTCATTACTATTCCACTCGTGAGACTATTAGGTGGTCGAAACCGATATAGTGAAAAAGCCATTGGCGTGGATAAGATTAACAAAGAATAATACCTTTTGTAGACGGAATATAAAATTTGCGACCGTTTTAAATTTTCCATTTGTATCTTTGTGTATCTAATACTATAACAATGTATGAAGTATTTTTTAGATCACGTTTTGAGAATGCCTGTATTGATTTTACGATTATTATTTTATTACTTCTTACTACGTCGAAATTTTGGTATCTTTGGCACAATGACACTACTACACCATTTGTGTACTTAAAGCAGATTTCGCTAATCGTATTATGCTAACATGTTTAACAAAACGCACGTCGAGCGCAAAAATAAAGTGTTTGGTGTAGTAGTGATAACTACTGTGTAGTGTTATTGCTTTTTAGTACGTTAGTATTATTATTCTTGTTTCAGTTTTAAAGAGAGTAATAACTGGAAATTAAGCCACGGAAGAGGATTCAATAGAAAACTAAAAAAGTGTATGTATCATATTTATTTATATTAATAATAATAACTGATAATATGTGTCACCATTATCATTCCATTATATGTTAGATAAGTGGATCTTATTGCCATGCTACTGCTTGCAGATTAAATTCAAGCTATATTTCAGAAAATTAATATTTTTTAAATTCATTTTCGAAATATTTAATGCCATTTTTTTTGCTCATTTAATCGAAAAATTATCACTATCTAATCTGTCTTTTACTCTAGTGCGGTATGTAATTTTTCTGTACCGCTAAAAAAAATATAAAACCCATAAAATAAGTATAAATAACTATTTTTTATATTAATTCAGACGAAAACACAGTAGATTGTGTCAAATTAGAAATAATCGGTCAAGTGCCAGTTGGACTTGCGCAATTAGTGTTCCGTACATTAATTGTTTTAAAATAAAAATTTTTGTTACGGAGGTATAAAATGATCAATGAATTCACACAACACATCCCAAATGAGTTTTCAACCAAGTTTCTTTCCAATTTTTACTTGAAATTTTTTTTTATATGCCAGATAAATTATGAAACGTAATGCACTCGTGATCATTTTCGTTCAATCCACACTCTGTGGAGAATATTCCAGAGTTTTTTCAAAATTTTTTGATCACTACTTTTCGAGATAAGAGGGGAGGGACAGCGATTTTTCGCGATTTTATAAAAATAATACAAAGAAAGGTGTGCGCAAGTATTACATTACATATATTTTTGAACTCGTGTTTTTACAAGTCTCCATTTGACACCCCACTCGATGACCTGGTACTTTTTTTTTAATCTAGGATTTCACCCCCCCAAAACTAACCCCTTAAGTCAAAATTTAACTTTCAAAACTACACGGCTTTGATGGGGCCATCAATTCTTATAATAGTATCTGTAATTTTTTTGTCAGAATTACTTGAACAAATCAGTACTAAAATCAGTAAAAATAGTTGAATGCTAACAATATTTAAAAGAAAAAGAATATACTATATTTGACACAGTAATGAAAAATATATTATTTAACAGCGAATAACAGGACCTGTAATGCGGGCAGTTTTTAGTGTTCCATACAGAACACTTATAAGATCACTTCGGTGTCTGTCCGTCTCTTCGTCTGTCTGTCTGTCACACCCAATTTTCTCCGAAACTATTTGACACAGAAAGTTGAAATTTGGTACTAATATAGGAATTGATGGCCTCATCAGAGCCATGTAGTTTTAAAAGTTAAATTTTGACTTAAACGGTTAGTTTTGGGGGATGAAATCGGAAGCGAAAAAAAAATTTTTTACTAGGTGATCGAGTAGAGTGTCAAATAAAAGCTTGTAAAAACAAGAGTTCTAAAATATACATAATGTAATACTAGCGCACATTTTTTTGTATTATTTTTAAAAAACCGCGAAAAATCGCTGCCCCCCCCCTTATCTCGAAAAGTACTGATCGAAAAATTTTGAAAAAATTCTGGAATATTCTGTACGGGGTGTAGAATGAACAAAAATCATTACGAGTGCATTACCTTTAATAATTTATCTGGTATATAAAAAAAACAAAAATTTCAAGGTCATTAGTTTTCAGTAAAGATCGGAAAAAAACTTTGTTGAAAACTCATTTGTTTTATGAAGTCATAGAATATTTTATACCTCCGTAACAAAAATGTTTATTTTAAAAGCAACCAATGTACGGAACACTACTCGTAATTACGCAAGTTCAACTTGCACTCGACCGTTTTTTTTTACTAAGATGACCAAAAAAAGTAAAGTATCGATAGTTAAAAGCAAACATGGCTAAATATTTTCCATTATTTGTAACAGTGACTCTCGGAAAAATTTTGTCTAAAAATATTACAGTTCAGAGGTCGCAAGTCCACGTTTTTTCGACTTTACCTCGTTTTTTAGAAAAGACAGGGTTAAAAATGCAACTAGCTAAATTTTATTGGTAGAAAATTTTACTTTTCAGGTGATGTTACATTGCGGTGCTGAACATGATGCCATCGATTATTTGATCATTACTATAGTATATTTTTTGAAACTCACAAAAATATTCGAAATTAAATTTTAAAAAAATTATTTTTTACGTATGTTTTTTCAATAGCTCGCGGCTTTGTAAGAGATCTATGCGCATTTTTAGGTGATATAATATGTTTTTAGGGTCACTGAATACGACCCCCTCGATTATTTGGTCTTTAAATGAGTATAATTTTCAAAAATCACCAGACAAAGTGTCAAAATATCGAACAAATAAATTTTTTTTATACTAGCTATTTACTAAAATAAGAAATCTGTGATGGTTTTCATGGTATTAAATTAAATTTTGATCAGTACTTTTCGAGATAAGGTGGAAGGACAGCGATTTTTCGCGACTTTTTAAAAATAATACAAAGAAAAGTGAGTCCAAATACTACATTATATATAAATTTTTTTCTCGTGTTTTCACAAGCTTTCATTTCACAGCACACTCGATGACCTAATAAAAAAATTTTTTTTTTCACTTCCGATTTCACCCCCCAAAACTCACCCCTTAAGTCAAAATTTAACTTTCAAAACTACACGGCTTTGATGAGGCCATCAATTCCTATTTCATTACCAAATTTCAACTTTCTATGACAAATAGTTTCGGAGAAAATCGGGTGTGACAGACAGACGGACAGACAGAGAGACACGGAAGTCATCTTATAAGTGTTCCGTACGGAACACTAATAAAATGGACATATGGTATATATACGAAAATATAGTATTACATAATTTTCATGTTCAGCAAAAAAATCTTCTGCGAAATAATAGACACGTTAAGTTTAATTTTAAGCTACGTAATGTTTTTTTTTTTAATTTTACAACTGGAATAAATCACTTTACTAGTACAGTATATATTTTGCACCTGAATTTACATGTATTATAAATTACAGCAAAATTAATAAAAAAGTAGAAATATAAAAGTTGGACTTGCGCAATTACTGTTCCGTACGTTGACTGCTTTTAAAATAAAAATTTTTGTTATAGAGGTATAAAATGATCAATGACTTCACAAAACACACCTCAAATGAGTTTTCAACAAACTTTTTTCCGATGTTCACTGAAAACTGATGATCTTGATATTCTTGTTTTTTTTTATATACCAGATAAATTACTAAAGGTAATGCACTCGTGATAATTTTCGTTCAATCTACACCCTATGGAGAAGATACCAGAATTTTTTCAAAACTTTTTGATCCGTACTTTTCGAGAAAACGAGGGAGACAGCGATTTTTGGATTTTTAAAGGAAAGTGTGCAAATATTACAAGCTTTCATTTGATACCTCACTCGATGACACGGTAATTTTTTTTTTTACACCTTAAGTCAAAATTTAACTTTCAAAACTACACGGTCCTGATAACGGCACCAATTCCTATATTTCTATGTCAAATAGTTTTGGAGAAAATCTGGTGTGACAGACAGACAGGCGGACAGACAGACGGACAGATACCAAAGTGACTTTATAAGTGTTCCGTACGGAACACTAAATATATATATATATATATATATATATATATATATATATATATATATATATATATATATATATATATATATATATATATATATATAAATATATATATATATATATATATATATATATATATATATATATATATATATATATATATATATATATATATATATTGTTAGTGTTCCGTACGGAACACTTATAAAGTCACTTTGGTATCTGTCCGTCTGTCTGTCCGCCTGTCTGTCTGTCACACCAGATTTTCTCCAAAACTATTTGACATAGAAATATAGGAATTGATGCCGTTATCAGGACCGTGTAGTTTTGAAAGTTAAATTTTGACTTAAGGTGTAAAAAAAAAAATTATCGTGTCATCGAGTGAGGTATCAAATGAAAGCTTGTAATATTTGCACACTTTCCTTTAAAAATCCAAAAATCGCTGTCTCCCTCGTTTCCTCGAAAAGTACTGATCAAAAAGTTTTGAAAAAATTCTGGTATCTTCTCCATAGGGTGTAGGTTGAACGAAAATTATCACGAGTGCATTACCTTTAGTAATTTATCTGGTATATAAAAAAAAACAAGAATATCAAGGTCATCAGTTTTCAGTGAACATCGGAAAAAAGTTTGTTGAAAATTCATTTGAGGTGTGTTTTGTGAAGTCATTGATCATTTTATACCTCTATAACAAAAATTTTTATTTTAAAAGCAGTCAACGTACGGAACAGTAATTGCGCAAGTCCAACGTTTATATTTCTAGAATCTACTTTTTATTAATTTTGCTGTAATTTATAATACATGTAAATTCAGGTGCAAAATATATACTGTACTAGTACATACAGTGATTTATTCCATTTGTAAATTAAAAAAAAAAAACATTACGTAGCATAAAATTAAACTTAATAACGTGTCTATTATTTCGCAGAAGATTTTTTTTGCTGAACATGAAAATTATGTAATACTATATTTTCGTATATATACCATATGTCCATTTTGTTAGTGTTCCGTACGGAACACTTATAAGATGACTTCCGTGTCTCTCTGTCTGTCCGTCTGTCTGTCACACCCGATTTTCTCCGAAACTATTTGTCATAGAAAGTTGAAATTTGGTAATGATATAGGAATTGATGGCTCCATCAAAGCCGTGTAGTTTTGAAAGTTAAATTTTGACTTAAGGGGTGAGTTTTGGGGGGTGAAATCGGAAGTGAAAAAAAAATTTTTTTACTAGGTCATCGAGTGTGGTGTGAAATGAAAGCTTGTGAAAACACGAGAAAAAAATATATATATAATGTAGTATTTGGACTCACTTTTCTTTGTATTATTTTTAAAAAGTCGCGAAAAATCGCTGTCCTTATCTCGAAAAGTACTGATCAAAATTTAATTTAATACCATGAAAACCATCACAGATTTCTTATTTTAGTAAACAGCTAGTATAAAAAAAAAATTTATTTGTTCGATATTTTGACACTTTGGTGATTTTTGAAAATTATACTCATTTAAAGACCAAATAATCGAGGGGGGGTCGTAAAGCCGAGAGCTATTGAAAACATACGTAAAAAATAATTTTTTAAAATTTAATTTCGAATATTTTTGTGAATTTCAAAAAATATACTATAGAAATGATCAAATAATCGATGGCATCATGTTCAGCGCCGCAATGTAACATCACCTGAAAAGTAAAATTTTCTACCAATAAAATTTAGCTAGTTGCATTTTTAACCCTGTCTTTTCTAAAAACGAGGTAAAGTCGAAAAAACGTGGACTTGTGACCTCTGAACTGTAATATTTTTAGACAAAATTTTCCGAGAGTCACTGTTACAAATAATGGAAAATATTTAGCCATGTTTGCTTTTTAACTATCGATACTTTACTTTTTTTGGTCATCTTAGTAAAAAAAAACGGTCGAGTGCAAGTTGAACTTGCGTAATTACGAGTAGTGTTCCGTACGTTGGTTGCTTTTAAAATAAACATTTTTGTTACGGAGGTATAAAATAATCTATGACTTCATAAAACAAATGAGTTTTCAACAAAGTTTTTTTCCGATCTTTACTGAAAACTAATGACCTTGAAATTTTTGTTTTTTTATATACCAAATAAATTATTAAAGGTAATGCACTCGTAATAATTTTTGTTCATTCTACACCCCGTACAGAATATTCCAGAATTTTTTCAAAATTTTTCGATCAGTACTTTTCGAGATAAAGGGGGGGCAGCGATTTTTCGCGGTTTTTTAAAAATAATACAAAAAAATGTGCACTAGTATTACATTATGTATATTTTAGAACTCTTATTTTTACAAGCTTTTATTTGACACTCTACTCGATCACCTAGTAAAAAATTTTTTTTTCGCTTCCGATTTCATCCCCCAAAACTAACCGTTTAAGTCAAAATTTAACTTTTAAAACTACATGGGTCTGATGAGGCCATCAATTCCTATATTAGTACCAAATTTCAACTTTCTGTGTCAAATAGTTTCGGAGAAAATTGGGTGTGACAGACAGACAGACGAACAGACGGACAGACACCGAAGTGATCTTATAAGGGTATATATATATATATATATATATATATATATATATATATATATATATATAATTTTATGTGATGAAAAATAAAATATAAAATGAATTTGGTGATTTTATTGCGTAATTTAAATATTAAAAAAAAACAATAATAATAAGAAAAAATTGATTATCAAATGATAATAATTTCAGTTAAACAAAGAAAAAATGAGTATTATTAAGCTTTTTCTGAAGCTTCAGAAATTTGGCGTTTTGGGCATGTGGGAGGTAATTCTCGATTATGCCTTGGATGAATCGATAAAACTGTCATACGTCCTTCGTTAATTTCCTATTAAAATTTGCACCGATCTTAGAGTCAAAAATGGTTAATGCAATTAATAAATCATTCAGATACCACGTATGGCCTGCAAAAGTATCGAAAGCTGCTTCAGGTATTACTGGATTAATAACTTGGTACGAGATAATGCCTTTTAGCAGGTTAAGGCCGTTTAATAGAGCATTAGTTGGTAATTTACAGGTAAACCAATATCTGATATATACGTTGATAAGAAAGTCAGTGAATATATGGAGTGAACATAATTCATCTTTAGTGACTTGAAAATATTTCCTGAAAATATAAGATTTTAGACAATATATAATTTTGGCCTTCCACCTTACTCGGTGAACAACATCAGAGGCTCAAAGATTTATTTCTAAACCTCACGGTTTGCCTACGAAGAATGGTACCAATTGCAAAACCTCAACGTAGTATTTCCTTGCATAATTTTTCTTGAGTTGTTCAAGAACAATTATCTCCATCTCGACTTTTTTTGGTCCACAAAGATATCATCGTTTCGAACGCTTTCAATTACACTTTCTTTAATTACATGCAATTTCAGTCTCATTATTTCAAATAACTGAATAATCGGATCTGCTGATACTTCAAATAAGAGGGCAAGAACTTTTGAAATTCTGCACTCTAGTATATGTTGTGCCCGGGCGAAGTAAAACTTCTTTATTTAATTTATGTATGTATTTATGTATGGTATACGCACCTTTACGAATTCCACTGTTGGTATCTGTGGTGTTTAAGCACATCGCAGTTATTAGGGCCATCAAATTCCAGTCGCATAGTAATTTAAACACGGCGTCGGCTTGAGCTTGTATGCGAACTGCCATTATCATTACTCGCGGTTTGTTTATCCAGTTGAATATAATTTGATGAATGCATACAATTTGTTAAGTAAGAACGTCTTCGCGATAATTCATTTTTGGTAGATGCGATTCTACCGATTCGACAAAAAATCGATAGAGGGAACCTTTGTCTATGACGCACTTTAGTAAAAGTATCAGTCGATTCCGAATTTTTGTTGAAATCACGATAAATCCAAAATGAGTTACTTGTTTGCGCGTCGGTTCGAGGCAGTCTTTTTTTGTTCCCATCCAATGGGGCCTAAAATGACACATTTCGAGGCCGGTAAATATATTAAAAAGTCAGTATTGTTTGTGAAAAAGTAGATAAATTATTTTAATGAGACGAAAAACGTCGACGACTTGCCAAAACGTGGCTCGGTAGGCAAAGTCAGTTAGAAAGTCGAATAAAAAAAAAAAAACGAATCGTGTCTTTGTTTTCACGGGACCCGAAATTGACACTGCCTCAAGGAGCGGCAAAATTAATAAAATCGTGTTTAAATGTGTTCAATGAGACCATTCGACAACATCTTCATGCTCAAGATATCAAATTCAAAAGCACGTTGCAGAAAGCTTTGCTGGGCGAAAATCATGCCACGAAGCGGCTCGGTTGGGCCCACGATAAGATACTAGAGTAGCTCTCACAATCGCCGGATGCCAACTCTATTAAAAAAGTTTGATCCCTTGTAAAAAGAAAGCTCAGAGGAAAGACCCTAAAGACTTTGACTCAGTTGTTTAGCAAGCTTCGAAAAATTTGTAGAGTATGCAGAAAATCTCGTCTCCAGCATGCCACGAAGATGCCAGGCAATTATTGATGCGGGAAGCGATTGGAGAATTTACTAGGGTACCATAATTGCGCCGTTGTTAGCACACCAAAGAATACATTGATGCAGAAAATGTTCTCGAAACACATTTTTTCAAGAATACGTGCAGTCACTTTCTTACTTGACAGACTGTACTTTGTGTTAGATGAAAGCAAAAAAAAAAATAAAGAATCAATTGTAAATTATTTTTAAAGTTTATTTGCAAATTGCAAGACCTATTTTTTAAACTTACGTAAAACTTGACAAGGATCAGTAAACTGACGCATTTTAAAACACATTTTTGTTGTAAAATATCGAAAAAAGCTGCAAATCACTGCAATAGCTGGCGTTCAAGCGTAACCTTATTTTTTGAATTATTTCTTCCACTTGTAAAAAAAATACCACCTCTTGACCAGAGATCGATCAATAAGCATTGATAATACCAAAGGAGATTTTGGTGAAATGATACTCACCAGTCAAAGCAACGCTGACCACGGATACAGACCTGGACACATCAGGAAAAATATTTTTTCATCCGTGAATCTTTAGGCACTAACATATAAATATATACATATACATACATACATATATATATATATATATATATATATATATATATATATATATATATATATATATATATACATATATATATATATATATATATATATATATATATATATATATATATATATATATATATATATGTATAATCCTAAGTTTTGAATGGTTGTAGCTTCTACTTGATGGAAATTCATTATAAATATATAATAAAAGACTGTTTTTAGTCAATTTCCACTGGTTTATTGAAATTGCGATGACGCGTTTCGCTGTCGATGCAGCTTCTTCAGATCTACATTTTACACTGTCCAGTTAGGTTTAATGTTCACAATTTTATATGATTTCTTAATTATAATATTACACCTAATTAAATTACATTGATAGTATTGGAAAACCCACCCAACACGAAAAAAGTTTCATCCATAGAAAATCTAATTCAACATATGCTAATCATCTTTTAACAGAAAATCACACATTTAACAAGAATTTCAAAATTTTACAGAACCAACAAAAAGGTTTAAAACTAAACCTTTTAGAGACAATGCAAATAAATCGATTAAGGACTACAGGTACTTTACTCAACGACCAGGTAGATTTAAGCAATTCACCATTACTGAATTTATTTTCCTAATTCCAAATCTGTGTGGTTTTCCAATACTATCAATGTAATTTAATTAGCTGTAATATTATAACTAAGAAATTATATAAAATTGTGAACATTAAACCTAACGAGACAGTGTAAAATGTATGTGAATAAACCAGTGGAAACTGACTAAAAACAGTCTTTTATTATATATTTATAATCCTAAGTTTAACTACTGGGAAACGCCCTTATAAGGAGAAGAGAGAGCAATCAAAGATCTAAAGGCTCTAGTATCTGCTTTTTATTTTTGTTATCGAGCTTTCGCTGCCTAATGGTAGCTTCTTCTGGATTCTAAAAATGCAAACCAGGTACAGAAAAATAAACTCAAAACGTTTTAAAATGTGATTCAATGAATTGTAAGACTGTATGAGAAATTACTTACAAAAATTTAGCAGTTAACTCATCTCTGGCGAAGACAATAAAATTTACATTTTTGTTGGCCAGGTAGTAGGTATGATTACAAAAACATGATAAAAGGACACTTAGTTACACAAGTATTAAAAATAAAACGTTGGTAATAAACATTAACCCAAAACACTCTTTAAGACAGAACACAACTGTAAGAAACACCACGATGTTGAAATGGTACTCCATTTTAAAAATCTTTTTTGACATCAAGTTTAGTAACTTATTTAACTTATTTAGTGATATTTGAGTCTGAACCGGATATTGTTGGTAGTCTATATCATCATCCGGTTCAGACTCAAATATCACTAAAATAAGTTACTAAACTCGATGTCAAAAAAGATTTTTAAAATGAAGTACCATTTCAACATCAAGGTGTTTCTTACAGTTGTGTTCTGTCTTAAAAAGTGTTTTTGATTAATGTTTATTGACAACGTTTTATTTTTAATACTTGTGTAACTCTCTAAGTGTCCTTTTATCATGTTTTTGTAATCATACCTACTACCTGGCCAACAAAAATGCAAATTTTATTGCCTTCACCAGAGATGAATTAACTGCTAAATTTTTGTAAGTAATTTTTCACACAGTCTTACAATTCATTGAATCACATTCTAAAAACAAACGTTTTGTGTT
Source organism: Pachyrhynchus sulphureomaculatus (assembly GCA_019049505.1). NCBI lineage: Eukaryota > Metazoa > Arthropoda > Insecta > Coleoptera > Curculionidae > Pachyrhynchus > Pachyrhynchus sulphureomaculatus. Next base: position 71,223,642 of record CM032455.1, read on the forward strand.
TATTTTTCTGTACCTGGTTTGCATTTTTAGAATCCAGAAGAAGCTACCATTAGGCAGCGAAAGCTCGATAACAATATATATGTATATATATGTATATATATATATATATATATATATATATATATATATATATATATATATATACAGGTGTCTAGTGGGGGTATTTATAGAGTGACTCAAAAAGAGTGGAGGGAATTAACTGTCTTATGTAAAAAAGTATGAGAATTTTAAAGAAAAACATAAATTTTGTTTATTTTAGAGCGTACCCGGTATACCTATTCAAGCTACTTAAGTTTTCTTTCTTGAATTTTTTATGTTTTACATATAAACAAAAACAGAATTGGGAAACCGTAAACATTTTTCCCAAAAAAAAATATCAAACATCAAAAACATTTTTTTTTAAGTTGTCAGTTAAAGGCATTGTCCTAGACATACATACTTTGAGCATGATATTTAGTTCAAAAATATCGTAATGCTATTTGATACAAGCATTACAACTATATCTCTTAATGCTATTAACGTTTGAGTGTCTTGTTTTTTTATTGTCAGCCATACCACAAAACTGTATTATCATAAAATTTGTTTAGAAGGTCATTTCATTTTCCTGACGTGAAATTTTCAAACTTTCACAATTAAGTAATTAAATACCAAAAGCAATGTTTAGGTCTTTTAGAAAAAAAAAAATGTTTGCATCTTTAAGAAAAAAATAAATTAAATTGAAGCACTACAGAAAAAACATGTCCTTTTTAAAAGTTCAAAAGATTATGTTATTACACAATTAGAGAAGAACCATTTAAAATTACGTGAAACCCTCTCTACCTTCCGATAACTATTAAATGTTGGATATTAAATCATCTTACTACTACAGTAGGACAGTAGTACTGAAATAACGTACGTTATGAACACGAGAACCGTAAATACTTACAGATTCCTCTTGGCATTTATGTTACTTACTCGTCCGGCAAAAAACTACTTGTAAAAAAAATAAAGGTATATTTCTAATTACAATCAAAGCAAAAGAAATTTACCTTCATTAAACTGATTAGACAAAAAAATTGAAATTTTTTAGCCAAATAAAGAAATATTTTTTTAAAAAAAAAAAGATGATTTTATTTCTTTTTATGTAGATCCTTGAAGCTATGTAAATAGGATTATTAATTTAAATCAAAATTTAAACACAGTTTACTCTCCACCTCTTGACCAGAGATCGATCAATAAGCATTGATAATACCAAAGGAGATTTTGGTGAAATGATACTCACCAGTCAAAGCAACGCTGACCACGGATACAGACCTGGACACATCAGGAAAAATATTTTTTCATCCGTGAATCTTTAGGCACTAACATATAAATATATACATATACATACATACATATATATATATATATATATATATATATATATATATATATATATATATATATATATATACATATATATATATATATATATATATATATATATATATATATATATATATATATATATATATATATATATATATATATATATATATATATATATGTATAATCCTAAGTTTTGAATGGTTGTAGCTTCTACTTGATGGAAATTCATTATAAATATATAATAAAAGACTGTTTTTAGTCAATTTCCACTGGTTTATTGAAATTGCGATGACGCGTTTCGCTGTCGATGCAGCTTCTTCAGATCTACATTTTACACTGTCCAGTTAGGTTTAATGTTCACAATTTTATATGATTTCTTAATTATAATATTACACCTAATTAAATTACATTGATAGTATTGGAAAACCCACCCAACACGAAAAAAGTTTCATCCATAGAAAATCTAATTCAACATATGCTAATCATCTTTTAACAGAAAATCACACATTTAACAAGAATTTCAAAATTTTACAGAACCAACAAAAAGGTTTAAAACTAAACCTTTTAGAGACAATGCAAATAAATCGATTAAGGACTACAGGTACTTTACTCAACGACCAGGTAGATTTAAGCAATTCACCATTACTGAATTTATTTTCCTAATTCCAAATCTGTGTGGGTTTTCCAATACTATCAATGTAATTTAATTAGCTGTAATATTATAACTAAGAAATTATATAAAATTGTGAACATTAAACCTAACGAGACAGTGTAAAATGTATGTGAATAAACCAGTGGAAATTGACTAAAAACAGTCTTTTATTATATATTTATAATCCTAAGTTTAACTACTGGGAAACGCCCTTATAAGGAGAAGAGAGAGCAATCAAAGATCTAAAGGCTCTAGTATCTGCTTTTTATTTTTGTTATCGAGCTTTCGCTGCCTAATGGTAGCTTCTTCTGGATTCTAAAAATGCAAACCAGGTACAGAAAAAAAAAACTCAAAACGTTTTAAAATGTGATTCAATGAATTGTAAGACTGTATGAGAAATTACTTACAAAAATTTAGCAGTTAACTCATCTCTGGCGAAGACAATAAAATTTACATTTTTGTTGGCCAGGTAGTAGGTATGATTACAAAAACATGATAAAAGGACACTTAGTTACACAAGTATTAAAAATAAAACGTTGGTAATAAACATTAACCCAAAACACTCTTTAAGACAGAACACAACTGTAAGAAACACCACGATGTTGAAATGGTACTCCATTTTAAAAATCTTTTTTGACATCAAGTTTAGTAACTTATTTAACTTATTTAGTGATATTTGAGTCTGAACCGGATATTGTTGGTAGTCTATATCATCATCCGGTTCAGACTCAAATATCACTAAATAAGTTACTAAACTCGATGTCAAAAAAGATTTTTAAAATGAAGTACCATTTCAACATCAAGGTGTTTCTTACAGTTGTGTTCTGTCTTAAAAAGTGTTTTTGATTAATGTTTATTGACAACGTTTTATTTTTAATACTTGTGTAACTCTCTAAGTGTCCTTTTATCATGTTTTTGTAATCATACCTACTACCTGGCCAACAAAAATGCAAATTTTATTGCCTTCACCAGAGATGAATTAACTGCTAAATTTTTGTAAGTAATTTTTCACACAAGTCTTACAATTCATTGAATCACATTCTAAAAACAAACGTTTTGTGTTTATTTTTCTGTACCTGGTTTGCATTTTTAGAATCCAGAAGAAGCTACCATTAGGCAGCGAAAGCTCGATAACAATATATATGTATATATATGTATATATATATATATATATATATATATATATATATATATATATATATATATATATATATATATATACAGGTGTCTAGTGGGGGTATTTATAGAGTGACTCAAAAAGAGTGGAGGGAATTAACTGTCTTATGTAAAAAAGTATGAGAATTTTAAAGAAAAACATAAATTTTGTTTATTTTAGAGCGTACCCGGTATACCTATTCAAGCTACTTAAGTTTTCTTTCTTGAATTTTTTATGTTTTACATATAAACAAAAACAGAATTGGGAAACCGTAAACATTTTTCCCAAAAAAAATATCAAACATCAAAAACATTTTTTTTTTTAAGTTGTCAGTTAAAGGCATTGTCCTAGACATACATACTTTGAGCATGATATTTAGTTCAAAAATATCGTAATGCTATTTGATACAAGCATTACAACTATATCTCTTAATGCTATTAACGTTTGAGTGTCTTGTTTTTTTATTGTCAGCCATACCACAAAACTGTATTATCATAAAATTTGTTTAGAAGGTCATTTCATTTTCCTGACGTGAAATTTTTCAAACTTTCACAATTAAGTAATTAAATACCAAAAGCAATGTTTAGGTCTTTTAGAAAAAAAAAAATGTTTGCATCTTTAAGAAAAAAAATAAATTAAATTGAAGCACTACAGAAAAAACATGTCCTTTTTAAAAGTTCAAAAGATTATGTTATTACACAATTAGAGAAGAACCATTTAAAATTACGTGAAACCCTCTCTACCTTCCGATAACTATTAAATGTTGGATATTAAATCATCTTACTACTACAGTAGGACAGTAGTACTGAAATAACGTACGTTATGAACACGAGAACCGTAAATACTTACAGATTCCTCTTGGCATTTATGTTACTTACTCGTCCGGCAAAAAACTACTTTCTTGTACAAGTACCTATATATAAGTATTACATTGTTATTTTTTTTTATTATGAGTAAATAGTATTAGTATCTTGGATAAAATATATGCTCTCGAAAGCAATAATCGAAAAAAGGTTTTAATGTCAGTTGTCACGAGTTCATAATGCTTTTAGAAACCTGTATTAGAACTCGAAAAAAGTTTTTTCATTGAAGAGGATTACATATAATCTTATACGAAGTAAACTTTCTAAGCTTTATCTGATATTTAGAGGTATATATTTTCAGACTTGTGAGATATTTTAAATGAAATTTTATTGGCAATTAATTATAAAGTAAGTAGATACGTTTCGAGATCAATTAATTTTTAAGATACATGACACAAAAATATATGTATATATATATATATATATATATATATATATATATGTATATATATATATATATATATATATATATATATATATATATATATATATATATATGTATATATATATATATATATATATATATATATATATATATATATATGTATATATATATATATATATATATATATATATATATATATATACATATATATATATATATGTATATATGTATATGTATATATGTATGTATATATGTATATATATATATATATATATATATATATATATATATATATATATATATATATATATATATATATATATATATATGTATATGTATATATGTATATATGTATATATATATATATATATATATATATATATATATATATATATATATATATATATATATATATATATATATAATGTTTTTCTATTGAACCTTTTATTTATAAACTTTCTTGGGTAATTAGGTTCTTTGAAAAAAAATACAATGCTGGTTGTTTATTTGACATTTCGCCTTATTTTTAGGCATTTTCAGTTTTTTTTATATCCCTTTTTTAATTCATTCTAAAATTAGAAAACACATAGTCAAATTTGGTCAAACTACAATCTAAAAAAAATAAATACTTCCCAAACACTCAGAGATTTAAAATAGTGAATTATACCAAATAACAAATCAAATCAATCGAAATAAAATAACCGGTCAAGTGCAAGTTGAACTTGCGCAATTAGTGTTCCGTACGTTGATTGCTTTTAAAATAACAAATTTTGTTACAAATGTATAAAATGATCAGTGACTTCACAAAACACACCCCAAATGAGTTTTCAACAAAGTTTGTTTTCAATCTTTACTGAAATCTGGTGACCTTGAAATTTTGTTTTTTTTTAAATACCAGAAAAATTATTAAAGGTAATGCACTCGTGATAATTTTCATTCAATCTACACCCTGTGGAGAATATTTCGGAATTTTTTCAAAATTTTTTGAAAAGTACTTTTCCAGATAAGGCGCGGGACAGCGATTTTTCGCGATTTTTTAAAAATAATACAAAGAAAAGTGCGCGCAAGTATTACATTATATATACATTTTGTACTCGTGTTTTCACAAGCTTTCATTTGACACCAACTCACTTCTGATTTCACCCCCCAAAAAACTAACCCCTTAAGTAGTATTATAACCCATGAACTGCGACCGAGGATGGCCACTGTTCATGCGTCACACCAAAGATTGGGCGTGGCCTTAGTTCTTGCAGCCCGAATTGACCTTGAGCGGTGAAGACTGCCCTTGGGGAGCTGAAGAAGTGACGTATTAGCGGCAATTGACCAGTGGTTGTTGACCGTGGGGGCCTTAATTGTTACCTGTGAATAGTAGGTTGACACCTGAATTACCTTGTTTGGTGAAGAAGTAAGGTGAGCCGAAGAGGTCCAGTGGTTGTTGAACAGTGCCCTTTTGGCATATATTCTTGAAGAATAGGTGAAAATCTCTGTTTACCTGTATACCTGTACCTGTAATTTACCTGTAATTTACCTGTAATTTACCTGTAATTTACCTGTAATTTACCTGTAATTTACCTGTAATTTACCTGTAAAATAGCTGAAGAAGTGTTCAATGAGGTAATTTGTCCAGTGGATGTAGCTCAGTGCCTTTTTGTCATTTTTTGACCTTGAGAGTCGTGAAGGGTAATATGGGGTAAAAGTGGATCATGAGGTAATATTTGGGTGTTAGGAGGTGGTCAAAAAGGCGTTATTTGTGTATATTTTAGGTGTTAAAATTGGTAAATGTTCCCCTATTTCGTTGTATGGTGCCGTAAAGTCGGTAAAAATGTATCGTATTTAGTTGTTTGGTGCCTAAAAGTCGGTAAAAATGTGTAAGATAAGGTAAAAATGTAAACAAAATGTGTGATTTATGGTAGTTTCCTTGAATTGAAAACAAGTAAACATGCGCCTCGATAGGTCACAATATGAAAAGAAAGGTCAAACATAGCTGATAAGGAGTTGATTTGACTGCATTGAAGTGTTGTAAAATAGTAAAATAAAACATAAGTATGAGCACATTAAGAAAATATATTAATAAAATTTAAAAATAGTACAAAATGTTACAAAATATTAATTAAAAAACTTTAACTGTACTAGTTAGAGGATTATATCTAACTAATCGATCATGTAGGATTAAACAATAGGCAGCTGTATCTTTGGGTACATTTTTACTGGTTTCAAATTCGATGCGTATATCGACTGCTCCTCCTTTCAATATATCTTCACTTTGTCGAGAACAATCAATTACCACTAGAGGTGTATGTGATTTAAATTTTAGAGGGTGGACACATGGATCGTTGAGAGATGTATAATAGTAGGATTTTTGAAATTGTGCATACATTTCATAGAGAATTGAATATTTGTTAGAATCAAAATCGATGTTTAAATTGTCGTAGGGAAACACCTCAGAATTTAAGTAGACTTTTAAATTAGTTAAATTGATGTGATTAAAAGTACTCATATCTTTATCAATTTTAGTTTTCATAGCTGTTTGAAAACCAATGATAATAAAACGTGGTTTTTCTAATTGATTGGAAGATTTTACTGTCCAGGTATGATTTTTTGTTTGTTGCAACTGTGGATATTCATGCAATTCCCAACTACGAAAAGCCATATTTAAATCCTTGTTGCTCTCGAATTGTTTGAATAATCGTAATTTTTGATGATCGCTCACTGAAATGTGTGGCATTTTCCAAAGCACCTTGTTCAAAGTCACTTTATAGTTTTCCTTTTTATCTCCAATTTGTTGAATGCCATTTAAATCTGTACTGCTTCTGATTAATATCAATTCTTGACGTAGATTCATTACAATTTTATGAAAATCTTCAGCAAAACCCATCATAATTTTTAGTGGAATGCAAACGCTGAAATTTCCACTTACATCCACCAGGGCAGGAATCTCTTTTTCACACCATCCTGCATTTTGTAATCTATTACTATCAGTTGGAGTAAATGATACGAGACCTTTTAAGGTTGAAGTTATGCCTGGATTTCTAACACGATCAATTACCACTCCTCCTAGTTCATAACGAATTTCTTCAAATAGATATAGTATGCCATTGTTGATAAAATGTACATTTTCACTATAGGTATTATCATTTTTCAGCAGTTTTCCTTCAATATACAAAAAACTTTGACTAGGCAATGTATAAAGATCCTGTGTTTGAATGGGTATTCTAATTTCATCGTTGTTACTTAGAGTTGTTGATGAATAAGGTTGATGAGTATGATATTGATAACTAACAATTGCATCATCATGTAACACACTTTCTCCAACTTTTAATATGTTATAACTCATTTTCTTCTTTGACTTTATATTTACACTTACATCTAATTATTAGGAAAATCCTTTCGATACTTGTACTAATTTGTAACTTAAATCTACACCAAAATAATCTTATTTTGTTTGCAATGTTGTTTATTAATTTTTCAATTTAAATCCTAAGGAAAGTAAAACAGCTTTATTCTCAGAAGTTAATTCTTTCAATGGTTGTTGTAAACTGATACGTTTATCTTTTTTCTTACAGGTTTTATATTCAGTTTGTTGTTGTTGTTGATAGTCCCAGAATGGTATGTCAAATGAATTATGGTTATATATAAATACCATATTTAAACTCTTTTTAAGTGTAAACGTGCTGTGACCAACTCTTTTCTAAAATTAACTAAATTACCATGTTGGTCAGTTATTTTAAGCTGAATTTCATCTATATAACGTGTATTGATTGGTAAATATATAACATTTGATGGGTTCTCCAATATTTTATATCCAGGTTCTACATTAGGATAAAACATGTGAATTATATGCACATGCGCTTCATTATTATACGAATTGTTTACTAAATTACATTCTATACAGATGGAATTAACTTTGAAAATATCTACAGGATTTTCAGATATGTACTGTATATTCGGTTTTAGGATAATTTTACCAAATCCCAATAGTTTTCCTATAGAATTTTCTTGGGTAAAATCAATTTTTACTGTACATTTAATTTCACACTTGAGAGTATTCAAATTTGCACTAAGAAATAATTTCGGTTTATTTTCTTCCTTTGACTGTAGGCTTATTTGTTCGAGTAAATATTTGTATATATCTCTAAGTTCGTACGACCCTTCTGGTAAAACAATCTCATTGTTATCTTTTCCATAGTGAAAGGTATTATTGGTTTTGTCAACATTTGGAATTGAATAGTAACTAGCAAAATTAATCAACCCCAAAACAAACTCTTCGTTTTCGTTTAATACAATAGGAGGATAAATATTTGTTGTCAATATAGATTCATTTCCTGACAATGTAAATGTGTAGGACATTTTTTTTTTTTTTTGTTAAAGTTCTGATCTGCTTAAGGTAACATAAATAAATAACATAATATTTAAGTGGGATTTACTTTTTATTTTAAACATACAGTATTATACAAAAAGTGTAAACATAAATGACCACAAATAATAGAATTATAAGACTGATAAGAATCATGATTATAATATATAGTACTTGGTTCTTTAGATTGAAAATATAGTTGTGTTTCGATTGGTGGTAACAAATTTCCAAAACTGTCAAAATAATAAATGATCGATCCATACTTCTTGTAAGCAGTCCAATGTGTACCAGGACCAGAATCGTTATCCAAATTAATAACTCCTGATTCATATTTATGAATTTTCCTCGGTAATCTATCCTTCATATAGACTCCTCGAAAATAGGGAATTTTCAATTTTTTTGCATACATTTCCATCTCTAGGTTCGTTAGGGGATGATTGGGTAATACTATCGGTAATTTCGCATTTTTGGGGGACGCTGGTGTAAAAAAAGACCCATACCAGTTTTGTATGGTTTTAAATAGAGACCTTTACCCATTGCAATTGCTTCCATTTTTTTATTATGACGTTGATTTTCATACAATTGTTGCTTAGCCGATCGAGCATCGTTCACGGCCTTTGCAATACCTGCCACGCCCCCACTCAAACTGCCTAAAGCACTTAGACCTGCAAATATCGGTAGTAAGGGTAGAATTCCTCCAGTTTTAGGAATTTTAATAACCCGAGGTGTTTTAATATTTCCTTTTTCATTTTTAACCGTTTTAATTGCAATATTAAGCGCACTGTTTATACTTGTAGGCTTTACTCTTAAAATATTTCTCTTTATTTTCTTTGCTATAGATTGAAAACTTAATTTTTTCATATTTTTACTTTTTTTTATTTGTTGTTTACGTTTTCCTCCCCTTTGCCGATTTTGTTTCTTAGATTTAATCTCTTTTCTTTTTTGACGATTACGACGACTACTGATAGCCATAATAATAAGATTTGTGTTTCCTTTTGTTGAAAGGTTTGTAATGAACTAAAACAATATTTAATAAGACTTTATATATATATATAACAGGATTTATAATTTAAATTTTTTACTATAATCCTCATCAATTTCTTCTTCACTGCTAATACTATCACGTTTTCGCTTTTGACTAGTACTAGTATCCATATCCATGTTAAATATAGGGATATTAGTAGCTGGTTCTTCTGTAATATTTAATTTACGTTTCCGACTTTGCTTTTGTTTTTGTTGACGCCGTTGCCGTTGAATATCTTGCTTAAATCTTTTTTCTAATAATTTTACTTCCGATTCTTGAATATTATCAAGTTTCCTTTTTCTGTTACTACGTGGTATTTCTGCGGTTTGAGATAATTTATTTGCTACCATCTTTTCCTTAATTTTTTTTTCATGATAGTTATAAATAGGTTTTTCTTTTTCATCATATTCCTCCTTCTCATCATCATCATCACTACTATCTATTTGAGGTTTCTTATTCTTGATAGTTTTCTTCTTAATAGTTTTTTTAGTATTAGTAGCCGATTTATTTTTTGGAGTTTTTATTTTCTTCTCAGCATTTGTTTTTAAGCTATTGATTTTTTCTAACAACGTTTCCATTTTTGTTAAATAATTTTGCATTGATTTTACACTTTGCTTAATAATACCTGTGGTTTGTTTAATGTTCTTCTTCGTTTCCTTCATAATATACTGATTAGTTTTATCATTCTCATTCATTTTATCTTGTTTACTATCCCTTCTACTATAACCCATACCTAACTTAAGCTTACTGTCCATGGCAGCAGATACACCTATAGCTGCAATTTTTTCTTTCCAAGATGCATCCCCTGCATTAATTCGACTTAAAGCATTTTTAAGTAATATTTTATCAGCTTGATGACGATCAGGTAAGGCGGTATGATTTGAATAGGCTATATCATGCTCTCTACAAGCTTCATCGAGAGGATTAATACCTTTATCGCCACGGGCTAGACGTTCTTGTAGTTTTGTACCAGGTCCACAAAATTGATAACCAGGTAAATGTACTTCAAATGGAAGCTTATTTATAATAGTATTTAAAAGTCCACTCCCTTGAAATGTACTGTTTTCTACATTTGAATAGTATTTCATTTTCAAAAACAAAATATATACTAACTATAAATTTAATATACCTTCTTTTTATATTTATTTCTATTCTAACTTTGATGTGTTGCGTGTAAGATGAAGAGAATTGTTCAACAGAAAACTAGATTAAAAGTTGAGAATCACGATTTACAAGAAACTAAAAAAAATGTTAAACATAGTGTATTATTACCCTCTACGATGCGATGTATTATTTCAGGACCTAGTAACTGTGGAAAAACTTCCACTATGTTAAGTCTTCTTGAACATCCAAATGGTTTAAAATTTGAGAATGTTTACCTGTATTCTAAGTCATTATATCAACCTAAATATATTTATTTGGAACAATTATTAAAACCTGTCAAAGGAATAGGTTATTTTGCATTCGATAATAGTGAACAAATAATAACACCGTCAGAAGCAAAACGTAATTCTGTATTTATATTTGATGATGTAGCCTGTGACAAACAAGATGTAATACGAGAATATTTTAGTATGGGTCGTCATAACAATATTGACTGTTTTTATTTATGTCAAACCTATGCAAAAATCCCGAAACATTTAATACGAGACAATGCTAATGTACTTATTTTGTTCAAACAGGATGATTTAAATTTACGACATGTATATTCCGACCATGTTGGTACCGATATGTTATTTGAACGTTTTAAAGAAATCTGCTCTTTTTGTTGGAGAAAAACATTCAGATTTTTATCAGTTTTTAAGGACAACAAAATTGATGAAGGAAGATATCGTTATGGTTTGGACTGTTATATATATTTAAATTAATGTTATATACAGTTAATATTCACTTAAAAGATGGCTACCAAGAAGAAAATAAGTAAAAAAAGTGTTAAACAAAAATTAACACACAAACGAAGAGATATTAAAAATAAATTAAACCTTTTAAAACATGACCAAATTGCACATGAAACTTTATTTCAACCAATAACAAAACATCTACAAAGTATTGAAAATAAATTGGAACCAAAAAAATATGAAATACCAACAACAAAAACTCTCGAAGCACCTTCTGAATTAAATATAAAATCTGAGGAATCTGATTATGATGATTATGAAGGAGATGAATATGATGATCTGGACGATTTTGAAACTGATAAAGATTCGATAGCGTCTGAACCCATCCCGACAATCTCAACTTACACCGATACACCTAGAGGAATGATGACAATTAAACCATCTATGTCAGCAGCACCTCTAAAAAGAAAATTGCATTTTACTACAACATCTAAACCATACAGTTTAAGAAAATTTATCGTCAAAGATATTCAAAAGGAACATTTAGATGAGGAAGCCAAAAGACAAAAAAATTATGAAGACCAATTAAAATAAAACCATAGAAGAGAAATCCTTATCAGATTATTATGAACAATATCATCCTTTACCTGCAAAATATATTAAAATGTATCTTAAGAATCCGAAAGGTGATTCTGAGGGAAAATTTAGAGTAAAATTTGATAAAGACATTGAACGGTTTTCCATAGGTAATCAAACTATTAATTTCGATGGACCTGATCTCTTAATTGGAACTAAAAAATTTAAAGGTACGAGTGGTTTGTATGGACTACTTTTTAATAGAAATCCACCAACTAAATATACCAAAACTGATGCTAAACACTATGCTGAAATTCTTTCTGATTCAAGTGTAATAAGAGATATTAAAACTATGCAAAGTAGCAAATTTAAGAAAATTATTAAACCAAATTTAAGTAAAATAAACATAGATTCAGAAGAAGAATCAGACAATTCAGAGAAAATAGGACATGGTATGTTTATGAAGGTTACAAATAATCCAATCGATTATGTATACTGGGATGATCCAAATGAGCTTGTCGAAAGGTTACAATTATTAGTTACCTCTGAGACAGCTGGTAATACAAGTCATACAAACGAGATCAATTCAATTGTTGAAGAATTACGTGAAGCTAATATTATTGAATAATGTCCAACTATGCAACTAAAGTAAAGAAACAAATTGTTGAAGAAATCCATAGGCCTGCAAGGAAAAATTTTAAACGTAGAAAAGTATTTTTAAAATCACTTTTAGATTTAATGCAAGCAGATTTGGTAGATATGCGAGAATATGAAAAAGAAAATAAGGGATTTAAATACATATTAGTTGTAATTAATTGTTTTTCAAAGTATGTATGGACCTATCCATTAAAATCAAAAACTTCAAAGGAAGTTGCACATGCTCTTGATAACGTATTTAAACAACAAACTCCTATTCATCTAGCTACAGACTGTGGTGGAGAGTTTATGGGAAAGGAAGTACAGACTTTAATTAAAAAATATAATATTAAACACTATGTTGTTTATAGTGAAAAGAAAGCATCAATTGTTGAACGTGTAAACAGAACTCTTAAGAGTATGATGTGGAAAGAGTTTAGTATCCAAGGATCTTATAAATGGGTTAAATTACTACCAAATATTGTCAATATTTATAATAATAAAAAACATAGAACGATAGGTCTAAAACCTAGTGAAGTAACGAAAAAATATGAGAAATTTTTACTCAACACAGTATATAGTAATAAAAAAATGATTACATTTAAAAAAACAAAATATAATGTTGGTGATCGTGTGCGCATATCAAAACTTAGAGGTGTCTTTGACAAATCATATCAACCCAACTGGTCAACAGAAATTTTTACAGTTAAAAAAGTACAATTTACAAATCCTGTAACGTATTTACTCCAAGACGAACACAATCAAGACATTAAAGGTGGATTTTATGAACCTCAACTTCAAAAAGTTAAATATCCTGATATTTACTTAGTTGAAAAGGTACTAAAACGTCAAGGGAATAAAGTATTTGTAAAATGGTTAGGTTTTGATAATAATCACAATAGTTGGATAGATAAAAACAATATTCAATAGGTGGGGAGAGAAGAATGAAATGAGAATTATTAAAAATGTTAGTTATTGTACGAATAAAATGCCTCAAATGTAAAGAAGAAACAGATCTGTATAATGAAAGATGTTTGGCATGTGATGCTAAAAAAGGTTTTTTTATAAAGAACAACGAGGAAATGAAAGACGCTGATAAAACAACAACAATTATTTTATTAACGTTATAGTATCTTCAAATATAATAAATTATTATGTCAATATCAGTATTTTTAAATATGTCTTTAATAAGGTCCTTTACGGTGAGCCAATTCAATCGATCGAGTCCACAACCAATTTTGGGCATAGCAAGTTTTTTTATATTATATGCAATCATATGTGTTTTCATATTTTCCAAACTGGATCGTAGACTTGAAATTGTCGGCTTGTTCCAATAGTTTAATTTTGTTATTAAATAATATATAGGTGCCTGTCGTTTAATTTCATTCCATAATACAGCAACTTGTCCAATTTTTTTCTTTTGTTTTTTTAGAGATGGCACGTTACCAAAAATATTTTTAAATTTAATAGCTATTCCAGCTCCCATTCGTAAGTCCTGAGATACACAATGGGCTAATGCCCAGTCGTCAACATCATTATTGTTCAAACATGAAAACAAATCACCTTTTATTTCAGAAAATTTCATTTTTTTTTTTTTTGTTTTAATACCCGTTACTAGTATTTAACTAACAAATCTAAACTCATTTTAATTGGTATATATATATGTCAAACAAAATATTGCACAATAATGTGAAATGTGAACTGTGACGTAAGAAGAGAAAACATATATAAACCTTCATTTCAAATAGTAATATAATAATATTCAATAAAGTCCTATTTAAGTTTGAATAATGTTCATAGTAGATGTTCAAGGATTTCAATACAAAAATAGTGATTTTATATGTAAAGAAATAGCTGTGATTAATATTAATACTGGTGAATGCCATCATCATATTATAAATTTTCCTTTCAAAAAAGAATGGTTAGAAGGGAGCATTCGTCAACATGTTGAATGGACCACCAACAATTTAACTGGATTAGATTGGGATCAATTTAATTTTAGTAATTTACCATTTGAAAGTATTACCAGTTTTCTACAAGGTGTAGTGAAAAACGAACAAGTTTTTGTGAAAGGAAACCAAAAGAAAATTTGGTTAAGTGATTTAATATCTAATGATATTAAAGATTTATTTCAATTAGGATGTAAAAGTTTAGGCAATTTAAACGCTAGAAATTATGCTATTTGTTGTAATCATCATGTTGATACAATTAAAAATAAATTTCATTGTGCCCTACAAAATGTATATTTATTACGAAATTGGTATATGTATAAATTTGATATATTAGATTCAGATTGGTAAATATATATATGTAATTTAGCATTCCTAAAATAAGTTTTACTATGTTCTAAATCATCGTTAGTTCTAAAGATTAGTGATAAATAAAACAATATTAAATATTTTTTTTAGTTTTATTTTTATAAATATAATATTACAATATCAATCATTAATACATATTAATTCATTAAAATCGTTTATTTTTGTCACTTGAGTTTCAAAATCATCATCATCAAAATCATCCGGATTGAAGGAATTTAAAAAATGTCTTGTTGTTGTCGATGTGCCGGCAACTTGGTCATTTTTTCTTTTTTTTCTTTGGGGCTCATTTTCTTCTTCATTGGAATCGGCTGGTTTTAATAGTCGATTTTCCAATATTTTTATTTTTTTACTTTCCTCTATTGCTTTTTGTTCTCCACTATCATCCTTCTTTTCCATTAGATATTTTTTAACCTCTGGGTATTCTTGCAAAGCTCTAAAAAAAAGCTGCAACTCTTCTTCATTATCTGCTTGAATTCGCAAATACTTTACAGGCAGCATACCCAGTTTTTCCTCCATTGTTGAATTTTTTGGATGATACTGGAGGTATAAATGTATTTGATTTTTTAATTGCTTGACTTCTTTTACCCCATGTCTGAAAATAAATTTAAAAATTAATTTTCTATATATTCTATCTAATTTAAATAGTACTCTTAATATTTGATTAATATTACTATTAAAACAGTAAATGAAAAAAAAAAAATTCTCCAGTTAATATTAAAACAGTAAACGAAAAAAAATTCTTAAGTCTAATATATAAAAAAAAAATACTTACTTGAATAAATTGCGTACCAACATGTACAGCATTTTATTTGAAAGTTTTTGAAAATTAGTTGATTCAATAATAAATGTTGACATTTTTATTTTTTTTAAAGAATTAAGAAAATTGAAAGTTTATAATTACACAAAGATGTAATATGACTTAAGTAGGAAATTTGCTACTTATATATAAATACATTTAAAAAAAAATAAATGTTATATCATCTGTTTATAAGTTGATTATACATTTTTAATAACATTCATGCTGATTAACAAAAATAATTAATTGGAAAATAACCAGTTTATCTAGTTAGAAATATATATATAATGATTTTGCAATTCATGCTGATTAACTACTTTAAGCTATTGACAATAACAAAAATAATTAATTGGAAAATAACCAGTTTATCTAGTTAGAAATATATATAAATGATTTTGCAATATTTAAAATATTGATAATGACAACTAAATAATTATTTTTGGAAAATTAACATTTTATCTTATTATGCATTTTTTTTTTTTTTTAAATAGAAATTTATGCTAATTAATGATTTTGTAATATTGAAAAATAACAAAATAATTAGTTTTGGAAAAATATATAAATTCTAATAGTTTATCTATCAAATTATTTACCAAAGTTTTATTGAATACACACATCATGTCTTTCGAAATTTCACAGTTAAGTGATCGTATGTTATTAAGCATTCAGGAAGTTGGTAAGTTAATTAAATCGAAACGTGAATATGTTAAGTGGATAAAATTTTTAAATAAAAATATTTTAATTTTAAAAAAAATATTTAAAAGGAAAAAGTGTATCTTATAATAAAAAATATCTTTCAAAAATAGAATCAAATTTAAGTTTATTAAAAAATTATCGAGAGCAGTTTAAATATAAAAAAAATTTTAATAAAAATAAAAATAAAAATTTGGTTTGGGTTGATTTAGAATCTTGTTTTAATAATCGTATTAGGACAGGTGCAATTGTTAATTTAAGTATTCAGGATCCAATAATTTTCTTCAATAAAGCATATAAATCTTTTGCATGTAAAGTTAAAAAAGAACTTGAAAAAATCACTATTGAAAATTAATGTTATATTTTCTGGCAAAATTCTTAAAACCTGGAAGTAATGAAACTGATATAAAAAATTTTACAACCAAAAATCGTGTAATAGATCGAAATACTAACTTAAAAGAATTTTTTAACGATCATATTAAAAATAACATTTTGATAAAACTTGAAGATTTTCAACTACGTGATTCAGGTTGGTCACTTTACAAAATTTTACAATTAAAAATTAATTTTAATCATTATACACCAATTAATGTTGGTATTTCAACTTTTGTTCCAGTTCCAAAATTTATTACAAATACTAAAGGAGTTCTGAATATTAAAAATAATGATGAATATTGCTTTCTTTGGTCTATTGTGGCTGCTTTACATCCTTGCCGTCCAAATCAAAATCAATCCAGAACGTCATCATATCCTCATTTTAGTGAAATTTTGAATTACGATGGTATTAATTTCCCTATAACTTTAAAAGACATTAAAAAATTTGAGCCATTGAATAATATCTCAATTAACGTTTATTCTATAGATAAAAAAGAAATTGTACCAATTTATTTAAGTAATTATGAATATTTAACCACTATTAATCTATTAATGTTAGAAACAGGCTTTCAGCATAATGAGGAAGACAGTGATGATGAGGATGATTCTTTTATTAACTCTATATCTAAATTTAAACCAATTTACCATTTTACATTAATTAAAGATTTATCACGATTACTCAGAAAACAAACTGGTGACATCAATAGCAAAAAATATTATTGTGACAGGTGTTTAAATCATTTTTATTCACAAGAGAATTTAAATAAACACATATTTACTTGCAGAAAAATGAACAAATCTAAAATAACTTTACCAAATGAAGACGAGAAATATGTATCATTTAAAAATTATAGTCATAAAGCAAAAGTACCGTTTATTATTTACGCAGACATTGAAAGTATATTAGAAAAATATGAGGATCGAAGTGGGAAACATATAAAAAAACAACAAAAACATATACCATGTAGTATTGCTTACTACTTGTTTTGTAGTTATAATGACAGTTTTTCAAAATTTAATTTATTTACCGGTGAAAATTGTATAAGTTGGTTTTGTAATGAGTTACAAAATTTAGCTTTACAATTAAATCCCATATTTAATAATATAGTTCCAATGTTACCATTAACACCTGAAGAACAAGAATCCTTTACTACATCTACCATTTGTTATTTATGTCAACAATCATATACACCAGATCAAAAAAAAGTTAGAGATCATTGTCATTTTACGGGGAAATATCGAGGTAGTGCTCATTCTACATGCAATCTCAACTGTCGTGATGAACATATGATACCTATATTATTTCATAATCTATCTGGTTATGATGGTCATTTTATTATTAAAAAATTAGTTACAGAAATTCGGGGTAAAACAACTTTATTACCTATAAATAAAGAAAAATATATTTCATTCACTAAATACATAGAAAATACTTCAATTCAATTCCGATTTTTAGATTCCTTTCGATTTATGTCTAGTAGTTTAAATAAATTAAGTTCATATTTAGATAACAACAAAAAAGAGATTATGAAAAGTTTTTATCCAAACAATGAAGATTTTGTTTTATTATCTAAAAAAGGAATATTTCCCTATGATTATCTAGACAGTTGGGAAAAATTAAAGGAGAATCGATTACCTACAATTGAACATTTTTACAACAAACTTACTAAATCTAACATATCTCAAGAAGATTACCAACATGCTGTCAATGTTTGGAATCATTTTAAAATTCAAAATTTGTGTCAATATATGGAAATCTATTTAAAAACGGATGTACTGTTATTGGCTGATGTTTTTAAAAATTTTCAAGATCTTTGCTGGGAAACATACGGTTTGGAATGTTTAAAATCATTTACAGCCCCAGGATTAGCATATAACGCATGTTTGCTGAAATCAGGTGTTAAATTAGAGTTAATTACAGATGTGGAACAACTAATGATGATTGAAAAAGGAATTAGAGGTGGGGTTTCACAATGTAGTAATCGATATGGGAAAGCAAATAATAAATACATGGGAAATGAGTACGATCCTAATATACCTTCATCTTATTTAATATATTATGATGTCAATAATTTATATGGTACTGCAATGAGTCAGCAACTTCCCACAGGTGAATTTAGGTGGATTGATAGTATAGAATTTTATTCTGAAAATATTATAAATACACCTGATGATTCAGACGTGGGATATATTCTTGAAGTAGATTTAGAGTATCCTCCAGAACTTCATGATTTACATAAAGATTTACCTTTATGCCCAGAACGTCTGATCCCACCTATATCATCTTCAAAACAATCAAAATTACTTACAACTTTATATCATCATAAAAAAAATTATGTAATCCATTATAAAAACCTCAAACAAGCTCTTAAATTAGGTTTACGTATTTCAAAAGTTCACAAAATTTTAAAATTCAAGCAATCATATTGGTTAAAATCTTATATTGATTTAAATACGAAATTAAGGCAACTAAGCAAAAATGAATTTGGAAAATTTTTTTTTAAATTAATGAATAACGCTGTATTCGGAAAAACAATGGAAAACGTACGTAAATACAAAGACGTTAAAGTAGTAACAGCTTGGTCAGGACGATATGGAGCAAAAAAAATTATATTTCAAAACCAAACTTTCATAGCGCAATCGTTTTTGATGAAGATATAGCTATTATTGAAATGAAAAGACTAAATATCAAATTTAATAAACCTATATATGTAGGTTTTAGTATTTTAGATATTTCAAAAACATATTTATATGACTTTCATTATAATTATATTAAGCCAAAATTTAATAATAATGTGAAATTATTATACACAGATACTGACTCATTGATTTACCAATTTTATGTAGAGGATATCTATGAACATATTAAAAATGATATTCATAGATTTGATACCTCTGATTATCCTCTTGATAATCCATACAATATACCTTTAAGGAACAAAAAGGTTTTAGGCCTTATGAAAGATGAAAATAATGGTAAAATTATGGTTGAATTTGTAGGCCTAAAATCTAAAATGTACTCTTTTAAATTATACTCAAATTGTCCCGTTATTAAAAAGGCAAAAGGTATTACTAGCACCTCTTTAAGATCGATTCAATTTATGGATTATTACAATTGTCTTTTTAATAAAAACGAAATTTATAGTACTGAACATTTAATTCGTAGTAAAAAACATGAGGTATACACAATATCTCAAAGAAAGTGTGCACTTACACCCTATGACGATAAAAGAATAGTAAATTATTTGTCAACTGATACACTGCCTTGGGGTTATCAAATTTAAAAAAAAAATATTAGCCACTTAATCTAGTCCTTTTCGACTTAATTGTCTTACAGTTTCAAATATGCTTCATGAACAAGAAGAAGATCACAGTTTAAAATTTCTCAAAATTGTTCCTCATGCTTATACACCAAGTAAAGGTAGTCCAAAAGCAGCAGGATTTGATATCAAGAGTCTTAATGACGTAACTGTCCCAGCTATGGGAAGAGTTAAAATTCCTACAGGTCTAAAGTTTGAATTGCCTAAAAATTGTTATGGTCGTATAGCTCCCAGATCTGGATTAGCTTATAATCACTTCATCGATGTAGGAGGTAAAGATTAAAAATATTTTTTTTTATTATCTTACACTAAAATTTTTTTTTTATTTTCATATAGCTGGTGTAATTGATGAGGACTACAGAGGAGAACTTTTTGTATTACTATTCAACCATTCAACCAAAGATTTCCACGTCAAATCTGGAGACCGAATAGCGCAATTAATATGTGAAAAAATTTTCCATCCTCGTCTGGAAGAAGTTACATCTCTAACAAAGACAGAAAGAAATGAAAACGGATTTGGATCTACAGTAAAAAAAAAAAAGTGTAATCATATCTAATATATAATAAGCTTGTAGCACCCTTCCTCTAAATAGTTAGTATTAATCATGACTTCGATAAGTAATAATAATGTTCAAGAAGCTTGTATAAAAATTAATTTTATTATTGAAGAATTACCAAAATATTTTGGTGTTTATCCACAAATATTTATTGAAGATTGGCTTGATATTAAAAAAAATGTTTAGAACCATATATCAACCAAGAACAAGTGACTCTGACCATAGACTATTATGGGGAAGAAAGAGTAGAAACACATTTTGTATCATGTATTTGGGCACTTCCGGGGACTCGTGAAGGACCTGATGAATGTATCTGCTATGATGTTCAAGAAAAAGTTGAACATATTAATAGAATTTATAACATTATAAAAAAGCCTTAATTTATATTTTTGTACTATTTTAAATTTTATTAATATATATATATTTCTGTGTGCTCATACTGTGTGTTTTATTTTACCAAATATAACCAATTTTACAACACTTCAATGCAGTCAAATCAACTCCTTATCAGCTATGTTTGACCTTTCTTTTCATATTGTGACCTATCGAGGCGCATGTTTACTTGTTTTCAATTCAAGGAAACTACCATAAATCACACATTTTGTTTACATTTTTACCTTATCTTACACATTTTTACCGACTTTTAGGCACCAAACAACTAAATACGATACATTTTTACCGACTTTACGGCACCATACAACGAAATAGGGGAACATTTACCAATTTTAACACCTAAAATATACACAAATAACGCCTTTTTGACCACCTCCTAACACCCAAATATTACCTCATGATCCACTTTTACCCCATATTACCCTTCACGACTCTCAAGGTCAAAAAATGACAAAAAGGCACTGAGCTACATCCACTGGACAAATTACCTCATTGAACACTTCTTCAGCTATTTTACAGGTAAATTACAGGTAAATTACAGGTAAATTACAGGTAAATTACAGGTAAATTACAGGTACAGGTATACAGGTAAACAGAGATTTTCACCTATTCTTCAAGAATATATGCCAAAAGGGCACTGTTCAACAACCACTGGACCTCTTCGGCTCACCTTACTTCTTCACCAAACAAGGTAATTCAGGTGTCAACCTACTATTCACAGGTAACAATTAAGGCCCCCACGGTCAACAACCACTGGTCAATTGCCGCTAATACGTCACTTCTTCAGCTCCCCAAGGGCAGTCTTCACCGCTCAAGGTCAATTCGGGCTGCAAGAACTAAGGCCACGCCCAATCTTTGGTGTGACGCATGAACAGTGGCCATCCTCGGTCGCAGTTCATGGGTTATAATACTACTCCCTTAAATCAAAATTTAACTTTCAAAACTACATGGCTCTGATGAGGCCATCAATTCCTATATTATTACCAAATTTCAACTTTCTATGTCAAATAGTTTCGGAGAAAATCGGGTGTGACAGACAGACAGACAGACAGACAGACACCGAAGTGATCTTATAAGTGTTCCGTACGGAACACTAAAAAGATGAAAACACTATGAATGATAAGACTGACATAAGAGGAATCAGTCACATATACACAAATTTAATTAACTAATAAGGTAAATATGGTGGTTTAAATATTTTCTTAATAGTGCAGAATGTTATATATATGTAATAATAATAACAGTTTATTTTGTTAATACACATAATACATAAAAATCAATAAAGAAATGAGAGACACGAAGTACCGATAAGAAATAGGGAATTTAAAATTCACCAACATACCAATAGTTGACTATTAAGGTATGTACTTTTGATTGTTTTACTCGTATATTGTTTTATTTTACGAGTGACTATATTGAATGTCTAAGTGTTGTTTGACTATGTGTTTACTAATTTTAGAATGAATTAAAAAAAGGGAATACATTTTTTTTTGAAAATGCCTAAAAAATAAGGTGAAACGTCAAATAAACAACTAGCATTGTTTTTTTTTTTTAAAAATCTAATTACCCAAGAGAAAACAACCAAGTTTATATATATATATATATATATATATATATATATATATATATATATATATATATAGATATATATATATATATATATATCAGTATTATGTTCTTGGAGTAAGCGGTCTTTGAAAAAGAACTAAAAAGTTTTTGACACCTTTTTAGCTCCGCCTAGCTTACGCGAATATTTCATTTTCTTCATCAGGGCTACAATTGTAGTAGATTATCAGTATTTTTGAGATAAAAAGTAAAGAACAACCCTATTTTATATGTAACATTTAAGTACTTGCTGCTAAGTGGTGTGTTCAAAAATTATTCTTTGTGGAGGCACTTTGATACACTTATTTATCAGAAAAAAACATGAGAAAAACTCGACATAATCCTCTCTGGGAAATATAATATGCTTTTACTCCATTTTGTTAGTATGGTACGAAGAATTATGTGGTTCTAAAGTGATTTTAATTTATAAAGGATTTTTTCGTTATGTTTTCTTGTCATTTTGCTAAGGGCAGTGTGTTTATATCTCTAAGTTAGGTTGTGGTTAATTTATATTTGAAAGTAGCATGACGTTGACATTTTGTTTGATTGTTTTAAAATTGGAAAGTTAGTAAAAATCAGTGAGATTATTACTAAAGAGATATGTCAGATATATTGTAAGAGTTTTCATTTTGACTGCCTATTTCTAATAGATTGGAGAAAATTAAACTCAGACCTTCAATGTCAGTTTTTTTATTGATCTCCCTAACGATTTTCTTGCTGAGATTTTGGTTTCGGCAAAATCAAATTCATGTGAAAATTGGCTACTATGCTGGGCAAGCGCGCAAGAGTTTTTCTTTAATCTGCAATCACTTTTATGGGAAGTGATTCTGTCTTTTAGGACCCTAGAAGGTTGTCCTATATAGATTTTTTCACTTTGAGAGCAAGGGATGCTGTAAACTACTTCTGAAACTTTTGTGATTTCATCTTTGTCTTTTAGATAAGTGAAAATATTGTTGATAGTTTTTTTGTGTTTAAAAGCAATTTTTAAATTAGGTAATTTGTTGAAAAGTTTGGTTGTTTTGATAGAAAGTTCTTTTATGTAAGGAAATAAGAAATAACATTTGATTCGGTTTTCAGAGGGGGAAAGCACTAAGATTGTTGTTTTGTTCTAAGGGGGGTGTGGTTGAGTTAAATAATACTTTGTTTATTAATTGGATTGGATAGGAGTTGGTGCGCAGAGTGTCTCGTAGTTTATTTAAATTTTTTAGTCTGAAGGATGGATGAGAAATCTTTTCTATTCTTGACTCAAGCCCAATATCATGTTTATTTTGATTTTAGTGGTATGAGAGGAATGGAAGTCAATGTATCTTCCTGAGTAGGTTGGTTTGGTATACCAATCTACTATGATAGAGTTATCTTCTTTTCTGACTAGAAGAGTGTCTAAAAAGGGGACACTGTTATTTGTTTCCTCTTCAATGGTGAAGCGTAGTTTGAGAATCTCATCCATTTTGTTGTAAGGTATCGAGGTAATGATATCAGCAAATTTTTTTATGAATGGTAAGTTGAAGAAGAGTTTAGGGATGGATTCCTTTAGGAGGTCGTCCATCACATATTGTGATATAATAGGAGAGAGAGTAGCCCCCATTGGAGTACCCATTATTTGTTTATAAAAAAGTTGATTGAATTTACAATATGTAGACTGAAAAAAAACAAATTTCAACCGCTTACCCTAAGAACATAATACTGGTGTTTAACTAGTCGGTGAAGACTACCCTTCTCCTATATATACATATATATATATATATATATATATATATATATATATATATATATACATATATATATATATATATATATATATATATATATATATATATATATATATATTGGTCCTGTTTTTTCAAAAGTCGTGTATTTGGAATCTTAAATTAAATTTAATAAGTTTAAATTTGTAGATCCAATATAATTATAATGATGGTGGATTTGTAGTTTAACAATTTTTGTTCGATTTCGATCAAATTAGTAATTAGATTGATCTTATTTAGACATTTAATATATAGGTTATAAGTAATTCGTTATGAACAAAAGAAAAGTTATTAGTATTGCCACAATAATTACCATGTATGCATAATGAACAGGGCTGCAAGGTTGAATGATAATAGATTGACACGCCATATAGTTGAATGGAGGCCTAGAGAACAGAAAAGATGCAGAGACAGACCACAGGCAAGATGGACGGACGACATAGAAATATTAGCAGGACACGAATGGAGGCAAAAAGCAAACAACAAAGCTCATTGGAGATAACTTGGGGAGGCTTACATCCGATTATGGATGGAATTAGCTAATGATAATGATGATGATGCATAATAATAATATTAGGGAGGGAGTATAAACTTTCATAATCTTCTTCCATGTGTAGGTCAATTCAGCACGGATTCGGATGAACTTCGGTCTAGATAAATGTAAAATTAGAAGAACAGAAAAAGGGAAGTGGATCCACCCTAGAGGTTATAAGGTAAGGGAAGATCAAGGATTTATAGAGGGGATAACCGAGAAAGAGAAATATAAATATCTAGGCTAATGTATTTATCTTAAAGTAGCTAACAGTGCAGCTACAGATATGTACCGGAAAAGACTCCGCTCCATTTTTCGAAGCAAAATATCAGCTAGGAACATGGCGAAGGCAATAAATACATACACTATATCGGCCATAGTATATGATATAGGATCATCAAGTGAACAGACACGGACCTTAGTGAACTAAATATAAAAACAAGAAAGGATTTTCAAAAATATCGTCTCTACCATCCGAAGTCATTAGTTGAAAGATTCTACCTGCCAGCTGACAATTTTTAAAAATATATCTATAAAAAAAAGCTGAATCTAGGGATCCAGTGCATCTAGTTGAGATTTGCTGATAGGATACTACTGAACAACAACCTCAAGAATGGCGAAGCAAGTCACTATAAGGAAAATATCTGGCAAGAATGGAAAGTGAGGCCATAGACACTGTGGCGTCGACATCCCATTGCGATATGGAAAAATATGCGCCGAGACAGAGGGCTTTATCGCTGCTATCTAAGACACAATATAGAAAATATAAAGTATCGTCTCGTCTGTGTAATTTGAAGGAAGAATAGTTCGATCATGGTATTGGAGCAAAAATTGAGCAGCTAAACATATAGCATGTGCATAGAGGTTTCCTCCTCTTCATCACGTAGTCTGCATGTTGTGGGACCATTGTGGATACCCATTTTCTCTAAATGATTCCTCAGGTGACACTGGCTGGTGATCAGTCTCACCACTAGTTTGTTCTGGGGCCTTGGTAAACGAAGGACGTCAGTTGATAGCTTCGTTGAAGGGCCGCCAGTTACGTCCCTCACTTGTCTTTGGCCAGATGTTGCAAGCCAACGGTCTAGATGTTACTGATGATCATCTATTGAGTCTAATTTTTATCATCTGTTTAGGTATACCAAACGCTGAATCTGCTTGGAGTTTTGCTAATTCGTCCACTTTTTCAATACCTTTTATTCCCGAATGTCATGAAACCCACAGTAGTTCAATCCTGTTGCTTCTGAAGGATAGGTTTAACAGGTTAAGTTTACACTGTATCGTGATCTTGGAGTTGGCCAGAGACATCTAAAGCCTAGAGCAGCTTGACTTTCTTTCTTGATTGCGGTAATCCCATCTAATATTTTAGTATTACATGCTTGCATTGCGTAAATTTCTACCTAGAATATTATTGCACTTGTTTCTGATGGAATGCTGAATCGCAACTTCGGCTTTTCTGTGTAGATGCCAGAGCCTACCCCGCGTAAAATTTTGAATCCAACTGTGTAACAGACCAGACCCGTAGTCTTTGTCAGAATCTCTACCTTCATCCATCGATTTGGATTGCTCCCAATCTAAAATGGTTTTTCGAAATTATACGACGTTATCATAAGTCAGATTCATAACTGTTGTCTGCTCAAATTGTGCATGTTGTTGTTTCCATTCTCCATTTGTCCTCATTCGGTGCTATTGGTAGCCTCACTTTATAGATCTAAGTTTATTAGTCCTAGAATGACGCAATAGAAGCATTGAAAAAATTAAAAAATCGTAATCTCCCGAAGACCAAATAGCTAATAAACTACTACAATATGGGGGACACTCTCTGATTAAGCAACTCCAGTCATTTAGACAGAGGATTATAAGATCGAATAGAATTCCAGATGAATGGAGAACAATGACAATTGCACAAGAAGGGAGAAAAAGAAGAACCAAATAAATCTACTAAACTGTACACTGAGGAGATAGGGAAAGATGTGAAGACATAAGACGCACATGGAGTACAGAAAATATCAACCAGTGGATAAGTGAAATGGGATCAACACATAAGAAGAAGGGCAAACAACAGAATAGTACGGATAGCAAGAGGCGAATCACCGAATGGAAGAAGATCAGAGACTCTGCATCTCCATGATCTTCGGCAGAACTTTTAAGCTGCTTGGTTAGGGTCATAGCTTCACCATAATTTGGGATAGTTGGTACTGGAACCTCATCGACATCAGAATCTTCGGAAAGTCCTTGTATTTTAACTGTATTTTCAATTTCTAGTTCTGAGTCTGGATTCTCAACATATAAATTTTCATCAGTCAACTCCAACAAATTCTTCTTTTTGAGGATATCTGCAAGTACGTTAAGTGGTAAGTCATCTTCTAGATCAGACGCAACAGCCTGTTAACTGGTCTTCACTTTGCATATTTTCATGCTTAAATGCCGCCTTACGGAAGCAATTTTT
Source organism: Pachyrhynchus sulphureomaculatus (assembly GCA_019049505.1). Classification (NCBI taxonomy): domain Eukaryota; kingdom Metazoa; phylum Arthropoda; class Insecta; order Coleoptera; family Curculionidae; genus Pachyrhynchus; species Pachyrhynchus sulphureomaculatus. Next base: position 71,251,253 of record CM032455.1, read on the forward strand.
AACTGTTTCCTTGGTTACTTGTTCCCAAGCGGTTTTGGCAAAGTAAACTGCATCCAATGGCGTAATTTTCTTAATTAACTCTGTAACAGCAGTTAGTATCATGTAATGTTTTAGTATTAGACTTCGGTAATAAATTTTAAAATTTTTTTATAATTCCCTCGTCAAGTGGTTGACAAGCTGATGTACAGTTAGGGGGGGTTGAAACAAGATCTTTATATTTTTTAAGCGGACGCCTTTTGGATGAGATCTTGTATGGTCTAAAAATAACAAAATGTTTCTTTTTCCTTTTGTCATTTTCCAGTCAAGTTCTTGCAACCACTCTGTCATAATTTCTCCTGTCATCCGAGCTTTTTTGTCATATTTCCAACTTACAGGCAGGTTGTTTAGGTTAATATTTTTAAATGCTCTAGGTTCAGCTGCCTTACCAATGACTAAGAGTTTTTCTTTTTCTCCCGCCATATTTGTATAATGCAAAATTGTAAACCTCTCTTTGGGATATTTACCAACACATTTTCCTTTTTTTAATGTTACCGTTTTGTTGGGTAGAGCCCTAAAATACAGGCCTGTCTCATCGGCACTATAGATGTCTCTCGGTGAATATCCCGTAATTAAAGAAGGGCATTTTTCTCAGAATCATGAAACATTTTCAGCAATAACCGAAGCTTCTTCTCCTGAAATCGCTTTAAAACTTATGTTGTGGCGGATTCTAAATTTATTAAGCCAACCGGAAGAAGCACTAAATGTAGAATGTCCCAGAGACTCGGCTATTTCTTTTGCGTTGCATCGTATTAGCGGAAAAATAAGTTTTTTGCATTTTTGTCACGACAAGCCTACTGATACTCGCACCCCTTTTATCCATTTCTTGAATTGATATGAAAAGAAAATCAATGCACTAATTCCAGAAAACCTTATCTAAAAAAAAATAATTCATGTGCATACCTGTCAAAGGAATCCCCTTATGGCGAGCTGCTATAAACCAGTTATAACACAACTTGTCAACTTTGGTACCATCACCAGTCAAAGAGCTTCTTTTTTCATTCAAATTGCTGTTCAACATTCACTTGTTTAGAAGAATTTCTTTATGTTTAATTATATCAGCAGCTTGTGTTGTTCCGATATTAAAACGCTTGGATAAGTCCCTAACACTTAACTTTTCCTTGTTGTGAGCTTCAACAATCGCAATTTTTTGTTTAAACGTGAGAATTTTTCTATTTGGAGGCATTTCTATAATGAATGTGTCGCCCACTGGGTGTCTCTTTTAGCATAGGCCTTAGAGTAATATTAAATCCCCGCGTGTACCGAAAAATTTAGATCGGTAAATCCCTAGTTTACTCGGGGAAGTCCCTCAGTGAAGGCAGGCAGCGATATTGGCGCGCGGCGCGATTGGGAAACGCAACAGCGATACTCGCCACAGAAAAATGAGACCAGGCGTTTATTTTTTATTGTTTTTTGTCCGGTTAAGAGAACATTTTTTTGTGTCCGCATCCGTTCAAGAGAATGTCCGACCAAGAGGGAGTTAACACAATGCAAATTATATGAGAGTCGGTTGGGACCATGAGAAACTGTCCGTTCAAGGGAGGTATCCGTATAAGAGGGGTGTCCGCGAAGGGGAATTTCACTGTATATATATGGGGCATTCTTTTTAAACTCGGACACCCCTCTCTGCCCAAAAACAGAAAGCACTTCCAACGCTGGGATCACAAAGTTTAGGTTTTTGTATTTAACTTTGAATGTCACATGGTCTTTTTACAAAACCGGCATGGTTAAGTCTTTTTTAATTCTATGCTGCTTTACTTGTGAATTTTATGTCAGCATTGCTAAAATAATTATAGAATATTGTTAAATGATGCTATCACTGATTGACAGACATTTCCGTACCATTTTAGACATACTACATACTACTTTACAGAGACTCTTAGAAATTGATTCAGATACTTACATAATACAAAATTGGATAATTCTGGTACATTTTGGACCATTTCTTAACCTCGTAAAAACTCAAATCACCTTCATATCGTAAAAAACATGAATATGTTGATGCTATTTATCTTTAATCAGGACTCACAGTTAAAATACCTTTTGAAAAATCATCAGAATATTGTCTGGGTGCAGTAGCTGAAGTAGAAAAACCCGCCAGCACTCTAGTTTAGTCAATAACGTAGAAAAATTGGAATTATCGATTTTTCTGTTACTCATTTAGGACTGAGGACTGAAATACCTCTTCAAATTCATATGAAATATCGATGGAATACAAAATCGTATAACTTGGGCCCATTTTGAAAAAAATCAAATCCTGAGAAACCCTGAATTTCCGTCATATGGTGAAAAACACTGATCTATAGATTATATTAATTTTTAACTCAGACTCTCCGCTAAAATACCTCTTGGAATGTGATCAGAAGATTTTCTGGATACAATAGTGAATAATTTTAATTAATTAAAATTAATTCAAATTAATTCTAATTACTTTAATAGTTTTTATGCAGAAAATTACAATTTTAATAAAGCGTTCAAACATTGCAAAAAAGGAACATAATTGTATATTGCGGTATGACTGCCTAAAGAGTAACATTATATACGAGTATAATCATCTGAAAATTCCGCCCGAGGCGAAGCCGAGGGTTATATCACATTATTATATAACGGTCCAGTTTAGAAATTACTACTAGGTGATACATGCTTTTTTTTTAAATTACTGCTTTTAACTTTTGATTTTACGAGAGTTAAATAATTGCAAAAAATTAGGTTAGAAATGTAACAGTATGAGCAGATAAAAGTTAAAAAATTGAAAAATCTAAAACGCGAAAAAAGTATTGAAAAAAAGTAGCTGTTGTATCCAGAAAATATTCTGATTACATTCCAAGAGGTATTTTAGCCGAGAGTCTGAATTAAAAATTAATAGAATCTTCAGAGCAGTGTTTTTTACCACATGACAGAAATTCGAGGTTTCTCAGATTTTGAACTGTTTCAAAATGGGCCCAAGTTATACGATTTTGTATTCCAGCGATATTTCAATTTTTCTACGTTACTGGGTAAACTAGAATGCTGGCGGGTTTTGGTTTGATCCAAATTGTTTCTAAATTTTTAGCTACTGTTTCCAGAAGATATTCTAATAATTTTTCAAAAGGTATTTTAACCGTGAGTCCTAAATAAAGGTAAATAGCATTAACTGACCCATGTTTTTTTACGATATGGAGGTGATCGGAGTTTTTGCGAGGTTAAGAAATAGTCCAAAATGAACTAGGATTATCCAATATTTGGATCGATTTCTAAGAGCTTCTATATAGCCAAGTTCTGAACAAAGTGTAATGGAATCAGTAATTCCGTATTTCCAACAATATGGGGGAAATTTTGATTCTGAAGTGCTCTGGCCATCTCTAATATGGCCCAAAATGCTACGGAAGTGTCTCTTAATCAGTGATAGCATCATTTAACAATATTCTATCATTATTTTAGCAATGCCGACATAAAATTCATAAAGCAGCCTAGAATCGAAAAATTGCGTTTTTTAGGCCGCTCCCTGATTTGTCGGTGCGGTATCGTTTTTCTCGGCATGCCTGACCTGCGCGGAATGCACGGACGCGGAGTAAATCAGGTTGGTTTCATTGAAATATAGCCGTTCAGCATGTTTTCGTTACCGAATCGGTACCGAGAACACCGAGAAAAACGACACCGCACCGACAAATCAGGGAGTGGCCTTATACTCTTTTACCGGATATATTCCGACACAATGACATCTCGATTTTGTAAAAAAGGCCATGTAACATTCAAAATTAGAGATAAAAACCTAAAATTTGCGATCAATCCGAGACCTGGAAGTGCTTTCTATTTGTGGGGAGAGGGAGGTGTCCGACTTTAAAAAGCAAAGTTCTGAATCGTACGCAAATTTGCGAGTGGTTTTCGCAATTTAGGGCCGGGCAAACTAGAAAACGATGAGCGGTCCAAAAGCCCGTCTGAAACGTCTGAAATCATCGTCAAAGTTCAGCAAATCATTCGTGAAAACCGGCATCAGGCAACTATGAGCATTTCTGACGAACTTTCTATTAATTAGAAAACGGTTTTGGAGCAAGAAAAGTTTCTTCCTGCTTTACGACAATGCATCAACTCATAATTCGTTCCGTACGCAACAGTTTTTGGCAAAGAATTCTATGACTGTCATGGCCTTAAGCGCAGGTGGTGCAAGAGGCAGTGGACCTAAACGGTGGGATCGGCGCTTTCAGATGCAGAGGAATTACTTTTGGAAACCTTTTGGCAACATATTTGTTGGATACAACAACTTTAATCTGGCTACATGTTGTCAACAATGTGACACTTCTACACCAAAACTAGTTGCTTATCCAAATCAAACTCAGTAACAATGGAGCTATCAACTGCTGCTGCAGGTACCAGTGCTGCTTTCATCATAATAGTTACTCATGACAACAAACGAACAAGGAGATGGTGGCAGAGACAGTTTTTAAAAAATGATACAAGCAATGGCGACAATTTAATGTCTGATTTACTTTTGGATGATGGTAGCTCGTTCCGCAATTTCATCAGACTAAGGAAATCTGATTTTGAAGAACTTTTATGTTTGGTACCGCCTACAATCTCCAAAAAGGATACGAACTATCGTGCCGCTATTCCACCATCAATAAAATTGGCGGTTGGCCTGCGATATTTAGCTACAGGCGATTCATTTAACAAAGAAGTTTTATTGTGATTTGGATCTGGGAAGAAGGAAATCTGTAAGTTCTGTGATTAAAAAGTTGTTCGAGATTCTGACGTATTATTAAACAAATGTGGTTCTGACATAGTTGAAGATTATGGTTGAGGTTGTGATGTTGATTGATATTGTGGTTGTGGAGTAGGAAAAGAATGCATGCATGGTGATAACGTTGTTTCAGATAATGGAATTGAAGTGGCTGAAGACGGTGTAGGTGATGCTTGCGGAGGAAAAAAATCATTGGCTGATGTATATAGTTCCTGCGATTTGGAAGTCGATATAAAAATGAATTTGATGTTTCCATTTCAGCCACCCCAGTCACCAATTTCCAGCTGGAAACGTATACCATCTATGTAATGCTTTGCTACAGATATCGCCCGACTGTTTTAATTCGCGCCGCGCATCCTGCCGGCAACTATCTCATCACAAACTGCGAAGTCATAATTGGATTTCACATTTTCTTGAATACTTCGCATAAATTTGTAGGCTTCATCCACTCAGGCGTAATTATTTATTTTTCTTTTTAGATTTTTATTGGGCGCTAAACGTTCCGATGTAGGCCTTATTGGCTGAGATCTCGGTGATTGAGTTTCATCTTCCTCGCCGTGTTCCGTAGATAAAATACTTAGACCGTCGTTATTGTGGTTTTCCTCTTCTGCTGTGTCTTCCTATTAAACATTGGAATGTACTATTATTATTTAATTCTTTAATTTAAAATGTTTAAAAATTAAGTTTAAATTTAGTTTTGCTAGCAGGAAGATGGATGGGTATTTAAAACTTTTTTACTATATATTTTGTATTTCTGTTACAGATACTAAGATCAGAAAGAGATTGGCGTGAAATAGCAAACGGACTCTGTTTAAAATGGAGATTTTCCCCACTGTATTGGCGCAAATGGGAGACATGTACAGATTGAAGCACCAGAAAACAGTGAAAGTGTATATTATAATTATCATGGCACATTTAGCATTGTATTGATAACTATTGCAGATGCTGACTACCGTGTTCGGTATTCCTATGTGGGATGCCAGGGAAGAATCTCAGATGGCGGTGTGTATGCGAAAACAACATTTTATAAGAAGCTTATTAAAAATAAATTGCAACTTCCAAAGCCGACGTTCATATCAGAGAAAAACCAAGAGATGAAACTAGCACGGTTCGACGCTACGTGATTTGTTTACAGCCTTGCCACTTGTTGACAACACATACAGAGTGAGCGATGATTTCCATTTCAAATAGAGAACACCAACAATTTATTGGCTGGTTGGGACTTACTTTCACAATAACACACATTTTAAAGAGTTAGGCCGTTGTTTGATCTGAACTTTTGGATCGCCCCAGCGTATATTTAAGGGCTAATTTTCTTTGAATATGTGCTCTTTCGCTATAATTTTATCTATTACTAATTACTTGAATTTTCACGTAAGCTGTAACAAATGAATTTCTTGAAATCTCTATAAAATCCATTATATTACACAATCAGTAAACGCTCCTATAATCTTTTACAACTAAAGAACATCATATTCTCTAAACACGATATTTTACTTGATTTGATTAATGAAGCCTGAACGTGTTTAATCAATTTGACATCGGCCTGACTTCGCTCTCGGTCCTCTTAACCGACAAAAGAATTACTTTTAATTCCTACTTAAACCCCTTTCACATTACTTTCTACCCTACTTTTGTATGATGTAATTTCTTAATAACCGGAAAGATATACTTCATGCTAAAAATGGAACTGAATAAAACCTTTTCGACAAGAACTCAACCTTTTATGGATTTAGCCAATAAGATTTTCTATTGTAAAGATACTTTCTTACGAGTAAATAAAATATAAACTCGAATATAAGATAAAAGCCGAGACAGACTTAGAGGAAATGGGATAGTTTATTCGCCCTGAATTTCATAGCCAAAACAATAATTAAAGAAAATTTTAATTACCATGTCCCATTATGCAGTAAAAATAATATTTTCGCCAATAAAAATTACCAGATTTTTCTTAATTCTGTTGTTACAATATATTCGTAGCATTGAACCATTGAAGTTTGTTTAAAATACTTATTATCGTTTTTTCCTAAATACTCAAGTAGAATTCCAGCCAAAATCGATCATGAAAATGATTTGGTTAAAAGTTTGACAACACAGTAAAATATTTTGGCCATTAAAACCGACAAAATTATTTTTTCTTCTTCTGCTTTTGTTAGGATCGTGTGACGGTGTTATATAGAAAATATAGTAGATAAAACCTAAATTTTTCAAATTGTAACTCAATCACTACCCATTTGCAAGGGCAAAAATTTGGAGCCCAACAAGATTTTATTTTCTTTACTTTTTTAAATTCGTTAGCCAAATTCTTATGATAAAGAAAGAAAAAAGAAAATCAAATTTCAGTAAACTGCCTGCTTTTGGAAAAAAAAACTAGAGGGTGTTCAAAATAAAAAAAATACGGATATAACATTTTTTACATAATTCGTGCAATCTAAATTATTTTTGAAAGATAGGCATTTCATGGACTGCCCTTGAATGTATTATTTGAACTCAAATCCAAATAAATAACTGACGAGGCAAAATAGACAGTGGCAATTAACACAAAACTTCTGGCCTGTCGCGAAGATTCAAAATCTTTTTGCTGGTTGCTAACGCAATGAGGCAAAATTTCTATCAATCAACCATACCACCACTTGTACAGTAACACAATACATTTGCAACAAAGTCAGTTGAAAAAGTCAATTTGGTTAGACGTACGTTTTTCTTCATATTTTGCTATCAATTTGTAGGGAAAACACCATCTACCACACAACTATTCTCAATATACAGAAAAAAGTATCCATTTTCAGTCAGGTTATCATAAAATGACTTTTAAGGAAGCAAGAGACAGAATTTGTAACTTATCCTGTGGAAATAGAATATCCCTTTTTCGAAGAAAAATGCCCTTCCAACGGCAAGCCTTGGTTTGACCTAAAATGCAAAGAAGCTGTTGCTTCTAAACATCTTGCATACCGACAGTGGCGTGAAGATCCTAACACCATAAATCGTAACATCTTTGTTCGTGCCAGGAACAGATGCAAAGAAATTATCGACGAAACCAAGGAGGTACACAATCAACGGATTAGAAACAAACTTCTCGCTTGTCCCGGCAATTCCAGGTCCTTTTGGTCAGTCGCTAAGACAGTTAGTCAAAATTTTAACAAAAAATACCAAATCCACCATACCACCACTCACACGGCCAGATAATTCTATTGCAACGACACCTGTTGAAAAAGCGAACTTGTTGGCTGAACTCTTTGCTTCACATTCTACTGTCGATTTCCAAGGAAAAACACCACCTACTATTCCCATAGTGCAGTCAAGGATGCCCGATATTGTCTTCAGACAGCGTATCATAAAACGTATTTTGATGAAGCTAGACACCAAAAAGGCTTCAGGCGCTGACGGAATACCTGCCATAGTTCTCAAGAACTGTGCGAGGGAACTAACACCAGTTTTCTGTAGACTTTTCAACCTATCCTACAGAAAGGGAATATTTCCCTCCTGCTGGAAATGTGCCACAGTTCAGCCGATACCTAAAAAAGGCAAGAAGACCTTGCCAAATAACTACCGACCAATCGCACTACTCTCAATAATATCGAAAGTCATGGAAAAGGCTATCAATCAGCATCTTCTAAAATATCTTGAAGGATTCAACATTATTAGTGATCACCAATATGGCTTTCGTAAAAACAGATCAACAGGAGATCTTCTGACTTATGTAACACATGTTTGGAACAACGCAATTGAACACTTTGGAGAATCTCGAGCGGTTGCTCTTGACATATCCAAGGCATTTGACCGTGTTTGGCACGATCGGCTGTTGGCTAAGCTACGTTCTTATGGTATGTCTGAAAAGTTCTGTTTGTGGCTCTCATGTTTCCTCAGAGAGCGTTCTTTACGAGTGGCAGTCGACGGATTTCTTTCTAACACCTTCACTATCAACGCCGGGTGTGCCCCAAGGTTCCATACTGTCTCCTACTCTCTTCCTCATTTATATTAACGATCTGCTGGAAAAGACCGAGAATCCAATCTACAGCTTTGCAGATGACAGTACACTTATCTCTTCATTCACTTTGAACGCTCGGACATCGACTATTCAGACGAATATCCGCAGACAGCAGGAAGTCATTCAACTTAACAAAGACCTGGAAGAAATTCTATCTTGGGGGTGACAGTAACCAAGTGGAATTTAACGCTACAAAAACCCAGGCGGCAGTTTTTTCTAAAAAAGTTAACGTTGCAGAACCCGACATAGTTATGTCGGGGCACTCCATCCCTCTAACATCGTCACTCAATCTGTTAGGCGTTAATTTGGGAGTAAATATGTCCTGGCATGAACATGTTGCAGGCATAGCAAGGAGAGCTTCTCAAAAGTTGGGAATATTGTTTCGAACCAGAAAGCTTTACACACCACAACAACTGTTAATTCTTTACAAAGCTCAAATTCGACCAACTATGGAATACTGCTCCCATGTTTGGAGCTCCGCTCCCAAACATACACTGCATTTGTTGGATTATATCCAGAGAAGAGCTATTCGTCTGATTGGACACCCGGAACTGACCGACGGCCTTGATTCGCTGGAACATCGAAGAATGGTTGGCGACTTGAGCCTATTCTACAAGTACTTTCATGGAAAGTGTTCGAAGGATGTGGCCCGTTTAATTCCTCCCAGAGCGGTGCATATTAGAAGTACACGTCGCGCTAATACTTCCCATCCGTATGAGGTTCAGCTTGTTACTCCTCGTACAACGCTTTTCAAGCAGTCTTTTATATGGAGAACATCATATCTTTGGAATAGTTTGCCCAGGACTGTGTTTCCCATCGAGTATAATCTACAGCGATTCAATAACAACGTGAATCGCTTTCTCCGCACACGTGTCGCTCCTGTAGCGCTTTAGGGACTTCCCTGTAGCACGTGTGCTAGACCCATAAAAAAAAAATTCCTTCGTCCTGGAAATGTGCTCAAATTTAACTGATACTTAAAGAGGCTAAAATGCCATATCCAGCAACTATATTGTTTTCAGTAATATATTGATAGAATATTGAAGGTCACAGAACAGACTGTCATGTATCTGAAAGGTTTTATTATCCTACATCACATATCTTTAAAAAACACAACTGAACATTATGCGGAGTCTCAAGAGGTTGCGCTTGATGTACCCAAGATACTCGATCTTGTTTGAAATAAGAAATTGTTGGGTAAGTTGTGCCCTTATGGTATATCTGAAAGGTTTTCTTCATGATTTCACAAAGATCGTCCTTTGCAAGCGACAAGTGATGAATTTCTCACCGACACCTTCAGTATCAATGCCGACGCAACTAGTGATTCACTGTCTCTCTTCTCTACAGTAACGTGCCTAACAGCGTTGCTGGTCACAACACTTATTTTCCTTTAAATACGTTAAATGCTTGTACATTAACTACACATGACAATATTCGTACACAAGCGGAAAGTATACAACTTAACAAAAACCCAGAAAAAATTCTGCCTTGGAGCGACAGAGACCAAGAAAAATAATCTTCTAAAAAGCTTTTGTTGCAGAACCCAGCACAGGTATATTAAAACACTTTAGTCTACGTTCCAGTTTACTAGGTGCTAATCATGCTGCATGCATAAAAGAAAAGTTTCTCAAAAGCAGTTAACTCTCCAACAGTTTTTAATTCTACACACACGATCATGCAGTTCCCATGTGCAGAGAACTCTCTTCCCAAATATAATCCGCTTTTGCTACATCCTTTTCAAAAAACACCTATTAGTCTGATGCGGAAATTGATATTTTCAAAATACTTTTATGAGCAGTATTCGATTGATATAGCTCGCTGAATACTCCTTATGGCGGTACATGCTTGAATCTCCAGATGCGGTTTAACTAGTTACTCCTCGTATTACACTCTTTAAGAACTTTCCTATATTGACTTCCTTATCTTTTTCCAAAGATCTGCCCAGAACTGTTTCCCTTCTGAATTGCCACTTTCTTACAAGCACTGCTCCTGTAGTACAGGCACATTTTTCTACTATGTTGCTATGTAACTTATTTAAATCGTTTTGACTGAGAGGTGTCGCTAGTAGTATCATCATTAAATTATCATTATTCACACATATAAAAAAATTCTGTTTCAAAATAAATCATTGTTTGTGATCTTCAAGCAATTTTTTTTGTTTTATTTATTTTTAGGATTTCTACATAACTTTCCTATATAGTTTTTTAACGAAGTTTCCATACTTGTCCTTTTAACAATAACTTACTAATCTTTAGAGCAATGGGAAAAAATTATATTCTTAATTTTGAACACACACTAATTACCACTTTAGACAAACAGGAGTAAGTTTTCATGTACCATGCGAAAACTGGAGATTTAGCTCATATTTATAGGTATTTTTCTACAATAATTAACATTGACTGTCGTTATTAAGTCACAGTGATTCAAGGGTGAAGAAATGTGTAGAAGAGTTAATCCGGGAATACATCTGTTCGTTTCTCACATTTCAGGTGGAATCTTGCAGAGGTTTCGCCAAGGTCTGTTCTAGCTTTTTCAATTCTGACTCATCGAAGTACAGTAGAATACTGCGCTCCGATCAGTCAGCATTGAAAATGCTAAGTAAGACCCTAGGGAACCGGTCTGCAGAATTCCTCCCGAAATGTGACACACGAACGGATGTATTTTCGGATTAACTCGTTTACAGAACTGGAACCGCTTCCAATAGAGTTATACGTAATTTCTTACCATAATATAGAAGTGGAGGCAATTATTATCTTTTTACTTATTTGCAGACTAAAAATTTAACAGCGGTATATTCTATATTTCAACAGTATGCAGGTTTCATTATTCGCTATGCTAATAAAAAATTAGCTTTTGAATTTCTTTTGGCTTCCACTAATTATTTAATTCGTGTTGAGTGGCGGTCATTTAGATTCGGCGTCATTAAATTAATTAATTCGTTAATACTATATGACACAGGACAGCAATATTTTTGTGTATTCTTATAGACAGCAGTTTTGTACATCAAGAAACATATTAAATAAAAACAGTAGATGGTTTCCAACAGACTCAGAATAAAAATGAATGGTTCAATTTTCAAACAAAAGCTTACATTTCTTAGAAATGTAATAGTTCAATATGTTCAAAATTTTATTATATTTCCAGACTAAAACGGCAATTTCGACATTAATGTCGAAACTTCAACTATAAAATAGAATGTCGAGATTTAAGATGAAATTTTAAAGTGAACACATTTAGAGATGAAAGTTGTTTTTTTTTTTATGAAACATGTTGCAGGCACGTGTGAACATGCCTACAACATGTTCACACGTGCTACAGGGAAGTCCCTAAAGCATTCCAGGAGCGACATGTGTGCAGAAAAAAGCGATTTACGAATCACTGTAAATTGTATTCGGTGGGAAACACAACCCTGGACAAATTATTCCAAAGGGATGATGTTCTCCATATAAAAGACTGCCTGAAAAGCGTTGTACGCGGAGTAACAAGCTGAACCTCATATGGATGTGAAGCGTTAGCGCGACGTGTATTTCTAAAATACACCGCTCTGGAAGGAATTAAGCCGGCTACATCCTTGGAATACTTTCCATGAAAATACTTGTAGAACAGACTCAATTGCCAACCGTTCTTCGATGTTCCACCGAATCAAGTCCGCCGGTCAGTTCCGGGTCTCCAATCAGACAAACAGCTCTTCTCTGAACAGAATCCCAAAAATGCAGTGTGTGTTTGGGAGCGGAGCCCCAAACATGGGAAGAGTATTCCATAGTTGGTCGAATTTGAGCTTTGTAAAGAATTAACAGTTGTTGTGGAGTGTAAAGCTTTCTGATTCGAAATAATATTCCCAACTTTTGAGAAGCTCTCCTTGCTATGCCTGCAACATGTTCATGCCAGGATATATTTGCTTTCAAATTGATGCCCAACAAATTGAGTGATAATGCTAGGGGAATGGGACATGACTATGTCGAGGTTCCGCAACGTTAACTTTCTAGAAAAAACTGCCGCATGGGTTTTTGTAGCGTTAAATTCCACTTGGTTACTGTAACCCCAAGACAGAATTTCTTCCAGGTCCTTGTTAAGTTGAACGATCTCCTGCTGTCTGCTAATATTCGCCTGAGTAGCCGATGTCAAAGCGTTCAGAATGAATGAAGAAATAAGCGTACTGTCATCTGCAAAGCTGTAGATTGGATTCCCGGTCTTTTCTAGCAGATCGTTAATGTAAATGAGAAAGAGAGTGGGAGAAAATATGGAGCCTTGGGGCACACCGGCGTTGACAGTAAAGGTGTTAGAAAGAAATCCGTCGACCGCCACTCGTAAAGAACGCTCTCTGAGGAAACATGAGAGCCACAAACAGAACTTTTCAGACATACCATAAGAGCGTAGCTTAGCCAACGTGCCAAACACGGTTGAATGCCTTGGATATGTCAAGAGTAACCGCTCGAGATTCTCCAAAGTGTTCAATTGCGTTGTTCCGAACATGTGTTACATAAGTCAGAAGATCTCCTGTTGATCTATGTTTATCAAAGCCATATTGGTGATCGCTAATAATGTTGAGTCCTTCAAGATATTTTAGAAAATGCTCATTGATAACCTTTTCCATGACTTTCGATATTACTGAAACCAGTGCGACTGGTCGATAGTTATTTGGTAAGGTCTTCTTGCCTTTTTTAGGTATCGGCTGAATTGTAGCACATTTCCAGCAGGAAGGAAATATTCCCTTTCTGTAGGATAGGTTGAAAAATCTACAGAAAACTGGTGTTATTCGCTGGCACAGTTTTTGAGAACTATGGCAGGTATTCCGTCAGCGCCAGAAGCCTTTTTGGTGTCTAGCTTCATTAAAATACGCTTTATGATACGCCGTCTGAAGACAACATTGGGCATCCTTGACTGCAATATGGGAATAGTAGGTGGTGTTTTTTCCTGGGAAATCGACAGTAGAATGTGAAGCAAAGAGTTCAGCCAACAAGTTCGCTTTCTCAACAGGTGTCGTTGCAATAGAATTATCTGGTCGTGTGAGTGATGGTATGGTGGATTTTATAAAATTTTGACTAACTGCCTTAGTGACTGCCCAAAAGGACCTGGAATTGTTGGGGCAAGCGAGAAGTTTGTTTTTAATTCGTTGATTGTGTGCCTCCTTGGTTTCGTCGATAATTCCTTTGCATCTGTTCCGGGCACGAACAAAGGTGTTACGATTTGTGGTGTTAGGATTTTCACGCCATTGTTGGTAGGCAAGATGTTTAGAAGCAACAGCTTCTTTGAATTTCCGGTTAAACCAAGGCTTGCCGTTGGAGGGGCATTTCTTCGAAAAAGGGATGTAAGCTTCCATACCAGCCAAAATAACATCGGAGACCTCCCTGGCGCAGTCAGACGGGTTGTCGGATCGAAAACAAAAGTCTAACCAAGGGCAAGTTCCAAAATATTCCATGAGATCTTCCCATTTAGCAGATTTGTAGTGCCAAATCTTGCGCGGCTTAGGCGCCTCTCAGTCACTGATTGATAGGATACTCGATGTCGAAAGCAGTGACCGTGTAAATCTTCGGATTGGTGGTTAAAAAACAGATCAAGAAGTCTGGCGAACTCCCCGTCTCGAACAGGGATCCGTGTTGGTTCGTCAATAAGCTGAGTTAAGCCACAACTGATTAAGAATGATTCAGCTTCACGACCTTGTTCGTCGGTAGTATTTGAATATTTAAGCCAGTTGATATTGTGGACATTAAAGTCGCCCAGGATGGCAATCTCGGTACTTGGATAGTTAGTTTGTAAATGATCGATGGTGTCTACAAGAGAAGCGAAAAGTGTTCTAAAGTTGGTATCACTTGGTGTTCGAAGAGGATACAGATGAACCTTGTGGTTTGTTGAGTCGTTATTTTTAACCACATAACATCAGAGTTTGGGGGCTCCTCGGCTTTGTTGAACGGTTGGGATTGAAATCGAAGTTTTCAGATTCTTTATGGTAACCTTTCTACACTTTCATAGAATTGCCTTTGTCATATGTTTAGAATGATTTTAATGACTCTCCTGGATAGTTAATCCAATGTACTAAATTAACCCATAGTAAAATTACAGAGTTTATCGACTATGAGAAGATCCATATAAGAATGTTTCATAATTGCAATGGTTGAATAGTATTTAATTTTTTAGAGTAAATAAACTACACCCGATAGCTATGATCTGAGGTTTAAAATAAAGCATTTAAATGATGAGGATAAAATACTGAATGAATTCGAAGGCTCAAGAGTTAATATTATACATAGTAGCACATTTAATGTTGTAGTTTCAGCTAGATTGAAAGATATTGAGTTTACCTGAAATCACTTTTTTTTTTGTTTTTTTAAGCTAAGTTTTATTATAATTACATATATTTGCTCATTATTAGGGGTGATGTATAAGAGTAGTATATTTACATCACTTACGATTCGCAGATGATTTAGAAGAACTCAAAATCAAGCTTCACAGAAAGTTGGACTCGAGATAAACATCAAGAAAACAAAACATTTAAGCCCACAAAACACAAAAATTAAGATCGGCACAGAAGGGATCAATCCAGAGTGGAAGAGTATATATACTTGGGACATAAGATGATTAGATTGAATAAGGACAATCAAAAAGTGATAATACCAAGGAGAGTTGGTCTCAGCTGGACTGCATTTCAAAAACTGGGATTCATTCTAAAAACAGACATATCCTCATGACCTTAACAAGAAAAGCGTACGAGAGCTGCATACTTCCAGTAAATACGTATGGGTGGGAAACCACGAGCCTAACAAAAAATAGTCTTTGTCGACTCCTCCAACGTAATCAATGGGCCATGGAAAGACATATATTAGGTGTTTGTTTACGAGAACACATTAAAAGCGAGGATAATAAACGAACAATAAGAATTACAGATATCAGTGGAAGAATGGCAAAATTATAGTGGTAATGGGCGGGGCAAGTGGCTAGAAAGAATGATGGTAGATGGGCAACAAAACTACTTAAATGAAGACCTTGGTAAACCAGACGAAGTGTTGGAGGACCAATAAAAAGATGGACTGATGATATCAGGTCGATGGCAAGCAGTAGATGGCTCCCTCTTGCACAGGATAAAGACAGTTGCAGCTTAAAGAGGCCTATCTTCTGCAGTGGAGAAGCTATCGCTTATAAAGAAGAAGAAGAGGTAGTGTAGAGCGTATTCACATACTGTACAATATTAATAATCCCTTAGATAATCGAAAAAATTATCGACATATATAATAAATAAAATTGGCCACCATATTGAGCTCTGAGACATAGTCGCAAATATTGATAGGCTTTATGATCAATACTTTAACCCGCTACTTTCTGTTTTTTAAATGTAATTTGATGAAACTTTCCAGTTTTCTCTCATTCCGTAATGTCGAAATTTTGCTAGCTCAGTGTAGTCGAGGGCTTCAAAATATCACAGAATAAAATGATTACCATTTTGATAGCCTTAAATGACCCCTCCCCTACTATATCTGTCACGAACCATCGAAAGATTTTTCCTAAACCAATATTGCATTTGACTCAAGAAATACATAATATCCAGAAAGTGTATCAGTCCACTTGCAAAGACAATTTCTATTAGTTGTGACATGGAATTACTACCAACAGTGATGGTTTGTAATTATTTTGTCAGCGACCCCTTTTCTATATACTGAAGAGATCTTGGACACTTTTATTTTTTCTGAAAACTTTCTCAAAAAAGATCATTTGTTAATAATTATGCATATTGGTATTATCAAGACACCTTGTTTTTTTATTCGTGTATTACTAAAACTACAACAACAAACATTTGTAGAATTGTTAGTTTTTAGTTTCTTTATAAATTGATATACTTAATCTTACACTGTAGAAATGAGAAATAGACTCTCTGCGGTTTACAAGTGTGATTAATGCTTTTAGAATGTTTCTATTCGTCCTGGGTCGATATATTACAATTTGGTTTATTTTTGTTTTAGATTTTTTTATTATTTAAAACATTATTGGCTAAAAATGACGTGACTCTTATAGCAGACAACAAAGACAAAAGATTTAAGGAATATATTTTACCAATTCTTCTCCATGTCAATATAATTTCTAGAGAGGGGTTTAAGTAGCTGGGATTTATTATTCCTATATTAAAGACTACTTACCTATCTCTTTAAAAATATTATATTTCGTCTAGATTCGTTCCTTCTTGAAAACGCTGGAATCTTGGAGATCATTTATATTATCTCCTTTTTTTATTCCATATAAGTACTACTGAGAAGATGTGTAGGTTAAATTTTTGTAGTAATATGAGTTTGAAAGTGATGCTATTATAGATAGTCTTACTTTCGTAGAAAGATAAAATCTTTAATTTATCTACCAGGAGTAGCGTAGCAAGACTAGTCGAATTTAAAACTGTCTGTGTCCACTAATATGCACAAGCGCTTATCATGCTGTCTACACTATTGAGAGTATGTCAGTTACTGTTTCTTATTGTTATTAAATATTGTTGCATTATTTTGGATAATCTATTTAATATTTTTTAAAAAGTTATTACAGGATAAATACGTGCCATATTGTTTGCTCATATCTGCATTTGTTTACTGTTAATTTTTAAAAATAGTATAGTTATGTATTAATATGGAATACATAATCAGCATTTAGATTTGCTCAGATTATTTCTTTTCGTATTCCTATTTACAATTAATAGTTGGATGTAGAGTGACATTTAAATATATCTCTTTTTAGATTTTGTTAGTTCTGATTAAATATTGCCTCATAAATTATTCTATTACAAAATTATGATTATTATGTATTTTATTAACATTAATACTACAAAAAAAATAACCGGTCAAGTGCAAGTTGAACTTGTGCAATTAGTGTTCCGTACGTTGATTGCTTTTCAAATAAAAAATTTTGTTACAGAAGTATAAAATGATCAGTGACTTCACAAACACACCCCAAATGAGTTTTCAACAAAGTTTATTTCCAATCTTTACTGAAATCTGATGACCTTGAAATTTTTTTATTTTTTTTTTATATACCAGATCGTGATAATTTCGTTCAATCTACACCCCGTGGAGAATATTCCAAATTTTTTCAACATTTTTTGATAAATACTTTTCGAGATAAGGCGGGTGGACAGCGATTTTTCGCGATTTTTTAAAAATAATACACAAAAAAGTGCGCGCAGTATTACATAATATATTTTTTACTCGTGTTTTCACAAGCTTTCATTTGACACCACACTCGATTACCTAGTAAAAAAAATTTTTTTCACTTCCGATTTCACCCCCCAAAACTAACCCCTTAAGTCAAAATTTAACTTTCAAAACTACATGGCTCTGATGAGGCCATCAATTCCTATATTATTATCAAATTTCAACTTTCTATGACAAATAGTTTCGGAGAAAATCGGGTGTGACAGACGTACAGACGGACAGACACCGAAGTGATCTTATAAGTGTTCCGTACGGAACACTAAAAACAACGAGACAAATGGTCAGCTAGTAATGGTCACGACTCACGTACGTTCGGTCAGTGATCATCGATCATCGATTCAACTGCCTGGGCAATCTGAGAGAAAAGGATCACTACTCTTTGAATGTTTATCATAAGTCCACAGGGACACAACAAGCTAGTATTCTCTGCAGGTTTTCTAGGAATGTATTCTTAATTCTGTTTAATATCGGATCACCATCCTTATTGAATGTGATGAGAAAAAAGCACAAAGTTAGTATTGTAAATTTTTACACTTGAAACGGTTTTCCTCATCTTTGATTACTTGTTACAGAAGATGCTAAAAATTTGATTTAAAAAAATCTTTTTTGTCTTTCTATCGAAAAGCACTATATATGTTCGACAGTTTATAAATGTATTATAGTCGAAAGAGTAAAATTCCCGTAAATGCATGACCTATTTACTTTTCCAAAGGAATAGAGCTAGCATATGATATAATACTATTAGGTCATAGAGTTCTGAGGACTATATCTATTTCTTATAATTATGATTATGGTAGTCGTATTCTACAAGCAATCTCTTGTGTACCTTGATAGTACACTTCCTCTTTATTTAAATGATGACAAAGGTTTCTATATGATAATTGAGTGTTCTCTGAAGTTTCGTAAATGTATGTCTTTTTATTTAACCCAAGTTTCACATCAATATCTCGAGTGTGTTTTATGTAACCGGTTTTAGGGTGGGCAGTCGTTATACTCACGGGTTTAGCGTAGAGTAACGGAAAGAGAAAGTAATGAATAGAGTACAAAAGTGGGCTTACTGAGTGATCTAAAATGCTCTCTCTATTAAGTAACACGTAGGCTAAAAAGTTTTTGATCCACCTACTTAAAACACATTTTTATTTGCTAAGGATTTGCCTTTGCCTACAAAATAGGCCTCAGTTTCGGCGATAACTTTTTCATTGGAGCCAAATCCCTTTCTCGTGAGCATTTTTTTGAGGTCTGCCAATAGATAATAGTCCCTTGAGGTCAAATCTGGAGAATACGGTGGATGAGGAAGCAATTCGAACTTCAACTTATGCAATTTTGCCATCGTAACCATTGACTTGTAACACGGTGCATTGTCTTGATGAAAGAACACTTTTTTCTTGTTCATTTGGGGCCTTCTTTTGCGATTTCTGCCTTCAAATACACCAATAACTTTATATAATATTCGCTATTGATAGTTTTTCCCTTCTCAGCATAGTCGATGAAAATTATTCCATGCGAATCCCAAAATATAGAGGCTAAAACCTTCCCAGCCGACTGTTGTGTCTTTGGTCGCTTCGGGCGGCTTTCACCGACTGCTCTGCACTCAGCTGACTGCCGATTTGATTCCGGTGTGTAGTGGTGAATTCATGTTTTATCCATTGTCACATATCGCATAAAAAAACCTATTTATTGCACTTAAACAGGACGAAACAGCGCTCAGAATCATCAACATGTTGTTGTTTTTGGTCCACTGTGAGCGCAAACGCGGTACCCATTTCGAACAGAGCTTTCTCATGCCTAAATCTTCATACAAAGATGACCAACACGTTCTTTTGATAACTTTAGGGTGTCAGTTATCTCACGCCATTTCATATTACGATAGTCCACAACAATTTTGTGAATTTTTTTGATGTTTTCCGGTGTAACCACCTTATTTGAGCGTCCAGAGCGTTCAGCATCATTTGTATCTGTACGACCGCGTTTAAATTCAGCATAACAGAAAATGATGAGTAATTTTCCAGGGGCAGAGTCCCCTTAACACTAACAATGTTGTTTTGCTTGAACGATATTTTTTCCCTTTTAAAAAACAGTGTTTAATCAACACACCAAATTCGATTTTTTCCATTGTTTTGAAAATATCAAAAGTAGCGTCACTAAAACCACTGTAACTTGTAAACTAATCGTCGAAATCTCATGAAATTTTGAAACATATTGTTTGAAGGTTGGATTTTTTTTGAAAAGGGCGACATCTATATGTCAGAACAAAATTTTTCAGCCAACGTGTTACATGATATAATGATAAATCGTGGCTTTAACGGCATTTAAAATCCTTTCCTTGCATGACTAATCTTGTTCTGCTGTTGTAACTATATACAATAGTGTTGGGGAAGAGTATCTTCATATGTTAGATCTTTAGACTCATAAATGCTCTTTCAGAATGTAGGCTAGTTGTCCATGGATGATGGTGTTTCAACTTTAGGCGAACCTTACTCGAGTAAGCGAGACGAAAATTTTGTTACCGACAATAGATTTAACTGGCTTTGAAAACGTTTATTTTTAGCCTCTGAATTTTTCTTCAGATATATTCTACACATTTTTTATTTTTCTCTATTCTATTATCTGCATCACTATATTGTTGGAGTAACATGAATTCTAAGGCAAAGCGGTAGACAGCGTAGAGTTTCAATCGAGACATTTACTGAAAGTTTTCTTCTAAAACATTTTTACGTTTGCCAGATCTCCATATGTTTTGACCTTCCGTGAAGTCTAACATCTTGAGAGAATGATTTCCATTGCTGAGCTATTGGTTAAGGTTGTTCCAACATAACCGGATCTGTGAAGATATGCCGTGTAATCTCGTAATCTTTGGCTAGATACGTCTTGACACGGCTATTTTTGACACCAAAAATATGTACACTAGGCATATTCGTTTATTATGCTTATTATTATTTATTATTATAAAGTTTTTTTTTATTAAAGTGCCTATAGATAGATAAAAATATAAATTTATAGATATAACTATATAATACCGTTAACAAATTTACTAAAGATAAGACAACCACACAAAAAAAAATCGTTACCACGAACCAAAATACATGGATGGTATTTTTCGACGCTGAATTCTAATCCGTAGTTAACAAAAAGATTTATCGTGTATTTTTTTTTTTGGCCCAAAAACATCCCTTGAATTGGGCTAAAACTATAGTAATAATCTAATGATTCTTAATAAAATTTGAAAGATGTGAGATATTTTATAGTCTAGAGAAAATAATATACATTCAGCAAGCTATTTCTATTAATTAAACCAAAATCAACCCTTATAAGGGGTGAAGAGTACCTCTAAAACTCAAATAACGCACGTGAGTTTAAATAACATGTACAAAGGACAAATTCTTGTAGTTCTTAGGACAAAATATCTGAATCTGGTGTGACAACCAGATATTAATCTTAAAGGGTTGAGACTTACCCCTGTAAGGTGTAAAAACTATCCCCACCTACAGAGGTATCTCATAAGTTTCAATAACGACGAAAAAAGTTTGTAGTTCTAGGAAGGGGGAACAAATATGGGATAAAGTCGCTTGAACCACCGGTACACGACTATAAACTGCCCTTAGAGGGTGGTAAAAACTACCCTTACGCTCTAATGATGCACATGGATGTTATTAAAATTCGAAAAAGATCAAGTACTTTTATCTGATTGTGCCGAACATTCAAGACAACTAGAGCATCTTCTTAAAAAGGTCGAAAATTATTCCTAAGAGGGGGGGATCTAGCCCTGGGATTGATGGATTTTAGAAATTCTAGCATCTGAGAAAAAAAATACAGGCTGTATTTATCCATCCTGCCTGAAACTTCAAAATCTTGTATTTTTTTTTCTTAGATGCTAGAACTTCTAATATCCATCAACCCCAGGGGGTAGTTCCCCTTCCTAGGGACGATTTTTCGACCGTATTTGGGAGATGATCTAGTTGTCTTGAATGTTCGACACAATGAGATAGAAGTACTTGATCTTTTTTCACTTTCAATAACTTCCATGTGCATCAGTAGAGCGTAGGGGTAGTGTCTACCACCCTCTAAGTGTAGCATATAGTCGTGTATCGGTAGTATAGAAGAGTTTACTCCATATTTGTTCCCCCTGCCTAAAACTACAAAAGCCTGAACCTCCGTAGGTGGGGGTGGTTTTTACACCCTATAGGGATAAATCTCAACCCTTTAAGAGTTATGTCTGGTTGTCACACCAGATTTAGATATTTTATCCTAAGAGCTACAAGAATTTATCCTTTGTACATGTTATTTAAACTCACGTGCGTTATTTGAGTTTTAGAGGTACTTTTTACCCCCTATAAGGGTGAATTTTAGTTTAATTAATAGCTTGCTGTGGTTTGAATGCATATTCTCTTCTCTAGACTATAAAATATCTACCATTTTTCACACTTCATTAAGGGTCAATACATTATTAGTATAGTTTTAGCCCATTTGAAGGGATGTTTTTGGCCAAAAAAAATGACACGATAAATCTTTTTTTAACTACGGTTTCGAATTCAGGGTAGAAAAATACACTAAATCCATGTATTTTGGTTCGTGGTAATGAACTTTTTTTTATGTGGGGCTGTGTAATTAAAGTGACTATTAGGTTTAGGAGATTTTTATTATGCACCTAGGGACAAAATAAAACCGACTATTTTTTACTCCTTGTATCTTTTTTCCATATTTTCCCTTAAAATCATGGTATATGCCCCCGTATATGAAGCTATAAACTAAGATGGTGATATTATAAAATGAAAAGTTGTTCGTATATTTCAAAATTATGGGCCACTCTCCTTTCGAATGTTGGTTGTAAACTTAATACAAGTTTACTAGATAATTAAGTATGCATTTACCTCAGGCAAAATATATTCGAGACTCAACCTGACCTGTAAAATTTTACTGTCCTGTTTTGGTGACTGCTAGAGAGAATATATAACACGTAAAATGATTTTTACAGCGGCAATATTTTTTACACACCTGTAGTGAAAATATTACTATTTTGTTACATAAAACGTAGTAATCGTCGTAATTTTATTAAGTTAATGTTACGTCTAGTATTACTTGACATTTCATTTCGATTTCTAAGTGTTCTTGTACTTTGGAATACTTAAGGAAAGTACGAGTAGAATATTTTATTCAGCAAGTAATAGTATAAAAGTAGTAATATAACAAATTTTCACATACGCAGGGAAAAAGATGCTTTGCCTCCTAAATATGTCAAAGTTAGTATTCGTAGTAAATTGGTTTTTCTTCTTTCAGGATATTTGACACGGATTTGTTTTTGTGTACTGTACCCTTTTTAAATCATAAACAAAATTTAATTTAAACTACAAAGTCATTTTCTTGGTAACAATGATTTTAAAAAATTAAAGTAGAGGGATCACCAACATACATTCTATACACAAACTTCAAAATTTTTAAATAGATAAATGATAATAAAACTTATTAAATGAATGAATATATAATGATTTTTTTATCCTACTCGCTTTCTCTTCTACATTAACGATCCGTTGGAAAGGACCAGTATACAATCTACAGCTTTGCAGATGACAGTACGCTGATTCCTTCATTTACTTTAAGAAGTCGTTCAACCTAACGAATAATTTCTATCTTGAGGTGATAGTAAACCAAATAGAATTTAACTCTTCGAAAACTCAGGAGGCAGTTTTTCTAAAAAAGTTAACCGTGCAGAAGCTGACATAGTTATGTCGGAACACTCCATTCATCTAGCAACATCACTCAGTTTTCTGAGGGCAATCATCTCAATAAATTAGAAGTAGTAAAAAATAAATGCCTAAAACTGTGCATAGGGTATCTAAAAAGCACACCGATAAATGTGCTAGAGGTAGAAACAGTAGTTCCATCCTTAGAAATCAGAAAAAACTCAACTGCGACTGAAAAAAAAATAGCGAATTGCTCAACAAACTCAATCATCTTGTAATTTTAGTCTTATCTAACCAATATTGGGTACAAAAAAAAGTAGCGCTACTAACAGAAAGTTATTTATGGTCAACAGAATTCCGAAATGAAGTTCATCGGTCAAAAGTTATGGACTCTTATAGAATTCCATGTTACTTCCATAACTTTCGATATTATTGAAAGCAATGCTACTTGTTGGTAGTTGTTTGGCAAGGTATTCTTACCTTTTCTGGGTATCGACTGGAGTGCAGCGTAGAAAGCGAAGAAAAATATGCCTTTTCTGTAAGATAGGCTGAGAAGTTATAACGTCTAAAAAGCGGGGCCATTTTTATAGCCTCACGTTGGAGCGCTATTTTGTAACGTCTCGCAGCGGCGTTATTATGTACAACTTTCTTTATTTTTAATAAATATTTTATTTATTAAATAGGAGCCGTTATTTGCCTCTTATGTATATCTTAATTTATGAGAATGGATTGAGTGCATATTAATACTGAAAGAACTAAAGAAATTAGATATAAGCTAGCTCATTTTTTTTTGGTAGAGAATATGGATAAGAGACAATTTTTTGTACGTCTTTTGAAAATAGTTTCTATAGTTGTTCAAAACTTGGTTGTAATGTTTTTTTTTTTTTGGGCACCATTCATTTTAAAAAAAGGAATCTAATTTCAGCTCAAAAAATGAAAAAATACTCAAAAGTTATTTAGTTGTTAAAATAAGATCAATTTACGTACAACTGTTGCGTCCTGAAAGAGAGAGTAGGAGTTTAGTGAGATACTACACATTTAAATAAAGAAGGGTACATTAACAAAATAAAAATTGCTACTTTTATTACACTCTTAAAATTACATCTACTAAATAAAAACCCCTTATGTTGTGAGACTGTACACTATTGAGTCTTTAAGTTAGAATTATTCAGTTTTTAATAAAAGGTTTGATAAAACACGATATTAAATGTTTGTGAAATTAATTCCACGAGTTACACGTGTTAAGTAGTCGTTGGAAACGGACTTGTAGACAGGAATTAAGATATTTAGACTTGTGTGCTTATGACTTACTGATTGGTTTCTCCTCATGGATTTTCCATAAGTTACTTGGCCTCTCCTGGTGAGATTCTCATATAAATATTGTCTATTGCCATTACCATCCTAGTTTCATTTGGGCTGCTAAACACTTTTTGATCCGAAATGCCTGAGGATGAGCTGGATATTTCAAGAAAGGAAAAAGGTCTTAAACTTGAGAGCTAGAAACCGTTACTGCACTACTACATCACTGAGAAAAAAACACTCTGGCGTGCTGGAGAAGAAAGCCACTACGGCCTACTGCTTCATGGTGGAAAAGCCCTTTAGATCTCGAAATGGTAGCTTAAATATCTTTGTTCCTTCTCCTTGGTTCTACTTCCAGGCATGCAAATCTGGACGCATTCAATGCGAACTAAATAAGTCAAGTTGGAAACACGCATTACACACTGGCGGTTTAAATTAAACTGCTCAAAAATTTAAAACACTGTTTTAAGCTACACTGCTCAAAAATTGAAATCACTGCAATAAATATAAAAATGTAATAAAATATATATTATAGGGAGAAAAGCAGTGTCGTAACATGATCTTAAAATCTAGGAGAAAATAAATGTTACAAAGTATATAAAAAACTGGTGTTAGTTCGTTAACGCATTTTTTGAGTAATATGGAAGGTCTGACGTCAGCGCAAAATGTGTTTTGGTTTCTAGCTTACTGTGACATGTCTGGCGACAATATGGGGCATCCTTAACTGCACTAAGGGGATAGTTAGTGGTGTCTTTCCTGGGAAACTGACAGTAGAATGTGAAGCAGAGAGTTCAGCTAACAAGCTGGCCTTCTCAACTGGTGTTGTTGAAATAGTATTATCTGGCCGTGTGGGTGGTGATATAGTGGATTTAAGTGAAATTTTGACTAACAGCGTTAGAACCTGAAAATGTTGGGGCAGGTAAGAAGTTTGGCTTCAATTCTTTGATTGTGTGCCTCCTTGGTTTCGTCGATAAATCCTTTACCTCTGTTCCGGGTACAAACAAAGATGTTGCGATTTATGACGTTAGGATTTTTACGTCATTGTCGGTAGGCATAATGTTTAAACGCAACAGTTTCGCATTTTCAGTCGAACCAAGGCTTACTGTAGAGAGGGTACTTTTATGGAAAAGTGATGTAAGCTTCCATACCAGCCAAAATGACATCCAAACCTCTTCGTCTAACCACGGGAAAGTTCAAAAATAACACATTTGGAAGATTTGTGGTGCCCAATCTTCCTCAATTTAAGCACCTCTCTGTCACTGATCGGTTGGATGCTGGATGTCTAAAGCAGTTTATGGCTGGAAGGGCTTAACGGCCGATGGACAGTGACAGTGCAAATCTCTGGATTGGTGGTTAAAAACAAGTCAAAAAGACTGGCGAACCCTTCGCGTCGACAGAGATCCGTATTGGTTCATCGATAAGCTGAGTAAAGCCACAGTTGATTGAGAATGATTCAGCGTCACGACCTTGTTCGTGGGTTATATTTAAAATAACAATTTCGGCACTTAGATAATTAATCTGTAAATATCGCCTAAACTGGGAATAGAACTTGTACCCAGGATAGAGAACGTTTACTGTGCTGATCGATGAACTGAGCTTGGTTTCACAAAGAACGAGTACAAGAAGCCTATTTTATTGCAGATGTTAGTGCACTGAATTTATGTTTGAGTTTAAATCTCGTTATATTTTTAAAATGGTAATCTCAGCATGTTGGCGCCCCCGAATCAGGGCATTTACCATCTAACTTATTCTTTGGGTCGCCTTCTACGACACCCGACACCCCACACCCCCACGGTAAGGACATATATATATATATATATATATATATATATATATATATATATATATATACGAAACAACCCCAACCAAGAAAAATTGCTATATTAATGTTAAAACCATACACACCGTTTTCACCCTACTCACCTTAAACAACCTCCCTCAAAAACTACAGTCCTTCATTAGGAAATATATATATATATATATATATATATATATATATATATATATATATATACTAAGTGAATATCGACCGTAATAATTTATAATAGAATGTGAATATGTCAGGACAGCGATCTATAAGGAAAATACTCATTTGTTAAAATAACTCAATATTTCGCAAATATTTTTCAGCTTCATCAGGAGTGTAAAACAACTGAAGCAGACATCATTAGAAAAGGGGTCGCAACACATACATATTAATTGAGTAAAAATTTTTACGATAACACGACATTTAAACACGAACAACATAATTTAGCTATGGATGCTACATGACTAACGGTTTTTACTGTATTGGTTTCTTTAGATGTATAAACAGTGGTTAAGTCATGTGAGCCCAATTTTCAATGCATGTTCTTTACATTACCAGTAAACGAATATCTGAAAATGACATGTTATTCCTATTGATTAATGTGTGATTTATCTCTATATAATGTTAAATTTTTAAAATATTACAATATATATTACTTAAATTGTTGGTGTCCAACTTATAATTTATCGAATTTATTTCTTTATTTAATAACTAATAAACTATAAGCGTTTTTTGTAGTTGTTTTCATGTTCCAATAACTTTGCATTATTGAAATCAAACTGATGTCCCGTTGCCATGTCGTGATTAACTGCTGCAGAAGAGTTTCCCCCCACTAAACAATCCCTTCTATGTCTCACAATTTTTGTTAAAGTGTCTACTCTCGAATGCAACCTGGCCTTTTAAAAAATCCAGTACTGCGGATGCAATATGGGGGCTAAACTCATAATGTTTAAACAAAAAAAAAATGTATTCTTTTATTAAAAAACGAATAACGTAAAAAAAAATTTTGAAAATTCACGCTCGGAGGTTTCCGAGGATACTAAATTTATTTCTGCGGTTAGTTTTTGATTTGCACCCTTACAAGGGATGGCTACAGGGGTTGGGGGTGACTAATTATCAGAATTTGTAAATTGTAGTTCTGCAAATTGGGAAATGGAGATTTAAGGTTTTTTATGCTTCCAATTATATTTTCAAGGGTAGTTTTCAAATTCGTACCCTTTATAAAGGTGAAAAATAGGAGTTGGAGGTGAAATATTGACATAATTATGTTTTATTGTGTCTGGAATTAAAAATTTGTAATCAGGGGTTTTCGAGGATGTATATTAAACTATGTAACATAAAGTTTCTTTTCCTGTTTTATAAGCCATAGTATGTCAGGTTAACGTAGTTTAAGTTGCCTTTCTGTAGTGTGGGCTAGGTAATGCTCGGTTATGTTAAGTTACCTTTCTGTGATGTGGGCCAAGGAATGTTAAGTTAGTATAGTTAACAAGGTTAACTATACCTTTTTTTAACATTCCATAGAAGATTGTTGACACAGATGACTATTAACCGCACCGATGTTATTTATTTTATGTACTGAGTTTTATTATCGATTGTGAATGCGATTTTAGTTGATTTAACCCATTATCGTCCAATCAAGTTTTCTTGGACTTTGAGTTCTTGCTTTCAAAATTTTGGGCCGATGTCTATTTTGACTCTGATGTCAATTTTATACCTTTCCACCTTTGGAGAGGTGAAAATAAGGTTTTTGTCTGAAAAGAAGAGCAGGATCAAATTTTGACATCATCTGGTATTTTTGTGTACAGATTTGAAAATTTGTTATCAAGGGTTTTTGAGGATGTCAATTTTGACTTGATATTTCTTGCAGGGATGAAAATAAGAACTTTTACCTCTGCAAGGGTGAAAATTTATAAAACTAATGTCAAAGCCAAAATTGTCATTCTTAAAAACACCAGCAAAAACAAGTTCTTAATTCCAATTAGAGAAATTCCTAATTATGTAAAAATTTCGCTACTCTCTACCGTTATTTTCAGTCTCAACTCTTATTTTCACCTCTCCAAGGGTGGAAAAGTATATAAAACTGACACCAGAATCAAAATAAGCATCCTCGAAAACCCTTGATAACAAATTTTTAATTCCAGACACAATAAAACATAATTATGTTAATATTTAACCTCAACCCCTATTTTTCACCTTTATAAGGGGTACTAATCTAAAAACTAACCCTTAAAAAAATGATTAGAAGCATAAAAAATCTTAAACTAAAAAAAATGATTAGAAGCATAAAAAAATCTTAAATTTTTACAAATTCTGATAATAACCCCCAACCCTTGTTTTCATCCCTTGCAAGTGTGCAAAATCAAAAAACTAACCACAGAAATGAATTCAGTACCCTCGGAAACCACCCAGTATGGATTTTCAAATTTTTTTTTTACTTTATTCGTTTTTTGATATAATATATTTTCTTGTTTAAACATTATGAGTTTAACCGCCATATTGGGTCCGCCATACTGAATTTTTTAAAAGGCTAGGTAGCATTCGAAAGCAACAAAAATTTTGAGCCATTACACATAACACGTATGCTGAAAAATTTTTGGTCTGACACATAGATGTCGCCCGTTTCAAAAAATCCATATGATTTTTGGGGAAGAACCTTCTAACGATACGTGTCAAAATTTCATGACATTTCGGCGATTAGTTTACAAGTTACAGTGGTTTTAGTGATGCTACTTTTGATATTTTCAAAACAATGGAAAAAATCGAATTTCGTGTGTTGATTATACACTGTTTTTTTGATGGGAAAAAATACCGTTCAAGCAAAGCAATGGCTTGATTAGTGTTACGGGGCCTCTGCCCCTGGAAAATCACTCATCATTTACTGG
The DNA here is from genome assembly GCA_019049505.1 of Pachyrhynchus sulphureomaculatus. NCBI lineage: Eukaryota > Metazoa > Arthropoda > Insecta > Coleoptera > Curculionidae > Pachyrhynchus > Pachyrhynchus sulphureomaculatus. The sequence continues at coordinate 71,280,839 of CM032455.1, forward strand.
TATGCTGAATTTAAACGCGGTCGTAAAAAACACAAATGATGCTGAATGCTCTGGACGCCGAAATGAGGTGCTTAGACCGGAAAACATAAAAAAATCCATAAAATTGTTTTGGATGACCGTAAAGTAAAATTGCGTTAGATAGCTGACTCCCTAAAGGTATCAAAAGAACGTGTTGGTTATATTTTGCATGAACATTTGGGTATGAGAAAGCTCTGTTCGAAATGGGTGCCGCGTTTGCTCAATGTGGACCAAAAACAACAACGTGTTGTTTGGACTTATTTAAGAGCAATAAAAAGGATTTTTTTCATACGATATATGACAATGAATGAAACATGGATCCACCATTTCACACCGGAATCAAATTGCCAGTTAGCTGAGGGAACAGCAGCCGGTGAAAATCGCCCGAAGCGACCAAAGACACAACAGCCCTCTGGGAAGGTTTTGGCCCCTGTATTTTGGGATGCGCATAGAATAATTTTCATCCACTATACTGAGAAGGGAAAAACCATCAATAGCGAATATTATATAAAGTTATTGGTGAGTTTGAAGGCAGAAATCGCAAACAGACGGCCCCAAATGAGCAAAAAAAAGTGCTCTTTCATCAAGACAATGTACCGTGTCACAAGTCAATGGTTACGACGGCAAAATTGCATGAATTGAAGTTCAAATTGCTTCCTCATTCACCGTATTCTCCAGATTTGGCTCCCAGCGAATATTATCTATTCGCAAACCTCAAAAAATGCTCGCGGGAAAGAGTTTGGCTCCAATCAAGAAGTTATCGCCGAAACTGAGGCCTATTTGGAAGGCAAAGACAAATCCTTCTACAAGAAAGATATAGAAGTGTTAGAAAAGCATTTTACTGATTGTATCGCTCTTGAAGGAGACTATGTTGATGAATAAAGTCGAATTTTGCAAAAAAAAAAAAATGTGTTTTAATTAGCTAGACCAAAAACTTTTCAGTCCCATATATATATGTATATATGTGTAATATATATATATATATATATATATATATATATATATATATATATATATATATATATATGAAGTTTGAAATTGATATCTCATTTCGTTCGAAAGCTATCGTACCAAAAGAACAACAGACCGACAAACAGACCGACCGACAAACAGACAGACCGACCAATAGCCAGACCGACAAAAATGAATGATTAAAACGTAAAGAAAAGAAAAAATCTGGGATTGTCATTTTTTTCACCAATATAATACTTTCCTTTTGCAACGAAAGTAAACAGTTTTTATCGAAAGTTCGGGTGTGTAGAAAATGTTTTTGTCGAGCTACTGACTGAAAATAAAACAAAATATAAATTATATTTATGATTTTTCCTATGCATATCCTTGATGCATTTTCAAAACTTTGTCTTTTCCTGGTTACTAAGTTTTCAAAGTTAAATTGCCTATACTAGTGTTTTATTACAGTTTGATATAGCTTCGTGTAAGAATACGTTGTCAAATATTATGCATTCTTTTATTACCCAAATAAACGCGAAACATGTACTTATATCGGGCTATAATATTGTGAAATGTTGCTGCATGGACAGTTTAATACAAGGAAACTGGAATTACACTTTCCGGATATTATATATATTTTTTCAGTTTGAATTGTCCCCAGAAATAAGAGTTCTGGTTAAAACAGCTATGTATTGATCAATTTTTTATTTGTACTATATATTTCTTCATATCTAGATCGGAAAAACTGAAAGAAAGAAATTTATACAGGGTTATCCCTTACGCTAATTGTATTTAATTACACAGCCCCACAAAACAAGTTCGATGCCACGAACCAAAATACATGGATCTAGTGTATTTTTCGACGCTGAATTCGAATCCGTTGTTAAAAAAAATTGTATCGAGTCATTTTTTTGCCAAAAACATCACTTGAAATGGGCTAAAACTATAGTAATAATGTAATGACTCTTAATGAAGTGTAAAAAATGGTAGATATTATATAGTCTAGAGAACAGAACATGCATTCAAACCACAGCAAGCTCTTCCTAATAATTAAACCAAAATCCACCCTTATAGGGAGTGAAAAGTATCTCTAAAACTCAAATAACACACGCGAGTTTAAATAATATGTACAAAGGACAAATTCTTGTAGCTCTTATGATAAAATATCTGAATCTGATGTAACAACTAGATATTAAAGTGTTGAAACTCACCCCTATAGGCTGTAAAAACCACCCCCCATCTTCGGAGGTATCTCATAAGTTTTAGTAACGACGAAAAAGTTCAGGCATTTGTAGTTTTAGGCAGAGTGAATAACTGTGGAGTAAATTCGCTTGAACTACCGATACACGACTATACTACCCCTACGCTCTAATGATGCACATGGATGTTACTAAAATTCAGAAAGTTCAAGTACTTTTATCTTATTGTGCCAAACATTCAAGGTAGCTGATTATATTCCCAATAAGGACGAAAATCGAACATTTGGAATAAATACCTAGCAAATTTGTATCTAGTATAAAATAGTTTTATCTATTTATTTTTATTGTGTTATTATTCCTTTCTAATATTAATTAATTACAATTATCGGTTTTCTTTTGTTATTCTTATTATTAAATGTTTTGGTTTTATTATTTGCATTTAAATATTTACGTAATAAATAGGTGTAATATTTTCTGAAAATAATAATAAATCCAACTGGCGTTAGGTAGTTCTATTAGATGTATGTTGGCAAAAAACCTGGGATGTGTAACTAGGTTAAATAAAGAATATGTGTTCCTATCTTAATTTCGGTGATATTGAACATTATTTAAAGAGAAAACTCTGTAA
>CM032455.1:71288634-71290814 GCA_019049505.1 Pachyrhynchus sulphureomaculatus
AACTGCGTTAATTTTCAAGCTAGTGAAGGTGGTTGAGTGCCTGGAAGACTCTCAATTCAATTGTTTTCAAGACGGTGTCTGGCGAGAGTGCAAGCGTTAGTCAGGAGGACTGTGACATTTGGACTGAAACTGTTTTAAAAAGTGCATTGAAAAAGTACGAGCCAAAAAACGTTTTCAATTGTGATGAAACCGGTTTGTTTTTTAAATGTTTGCCAAATAAAACTTTTGCTTTTAAAAGTGATAAATGTTTTGGTGTTAAAACAAGTAAAGAAAGGGTGACACTTATGGTTGGAGCAAACATGGATGGCTCAGAAAAACTGAAAGTACTGCTCATAAGTAAAAGCAAAAATCCCCGTTGTTTAAAAGGAGTTAGATTACGCCAACAATAAAAAGGCATGGATGACTTCTGAGATTTTCGAAAGATCGATCAAAGAACTGGCACGAAAATGAAAAGCCAAAAGCGAAAGATTGTGGTGTTTATAGACAATTGTCCTGCACATCCAGTTACTGTAAGTAAAAACTTAAGGAATATTGAATTGATGTTTTTTCCACCAAACATGACCTCCAAATTGCAACCTATGGACCAGGGTATTATAAAAAACATAAAACATCATTACCGAAACAGAATTGTTCACAAAATTGTTAAAGCGATTGATAACAACCTTCCAGTCCAAAAATTAATTACCCTTAAAGAGTGTATAACCGAAGTCGCTAAAGTATGGAGCGAAAATGTTTCTCAGAAAACTATCAAAAACTGCTTTTCTAAAGCAGGTTTTACTGAAAAAATTGACGAATGGGGGAAGAAGAAGACGAAATGGATCTCGTTACCTTAAAAAGGCAATGGGGTATTCTACAAAAACTGCTACCGTCGACGCAGATTTTTTACTTGAAGATTTCTTAGAAATCGACAATGATGTTGGCACGACAGATCTCCCAACTGACCAAGACATAATTGACGATATAAAAAGTATAGAAGATCATGAAGAAGAAACTGAAACCGGGGGAATGTCCTGCTAAATTTAGTAAAAATGAAAAATAAGAAATACATTTGACATTGTGCGAACTACTCTCAGGAGCCAGGAAAGTGTACCTGATCAAATCTTTATGCATTTGAATAAATGCGAGAATTTTGTTGAGCAACAATTATTTTTCAAAAATAATGTTCAAAAGAAAATAACTGATTATTTTTCCTAGTACCTACATACGTAGTATGTACATATGTATTATTCTTTTTATTTCGTATGTAGTACATACATACATAAAGTCTGTACGTTATATCTTTACACGTGCGTCATAGTTTTCAGGCAATATCCCAGACGACTATTATATTTTTTTGTCTCATTTTACCAATACCTACGATTTATTGATGAAAAGAGACAAATAATATTATAGTCGTCTATTATATGGCCTAAAAACTATGACGCACGGGTAAAGATATAACGTACGGACTTTATGTATGTATTTAGCCCTGTACATGCTATGTACTATTTAAACTTTCAAATGTTTAATAAAATCTTTTCTAATAATTCAATTTTGCAAATTTTTTTTTTTTTTTTTTTTGTTGCTTGTACCTTATAAAATACAAGTAAATGATTACCAATATAAAATACATACATAGCAATATATACGGATTTTTTCGTTATATAGTGAAAGACTTTCTATAGTGAAATTTCGGTCAACATTTTGGTCTTTCACTATATAGAGTGTCGACTGTATATATATATATATATATATTATATTATATATATATATATATATATATATATATATGTATATATATATATATTATATATATATATATATATATATATATATATATATATATTATATATATATATATATATATATATATATATATATATATATATATATATATATATATATATAAATATATTTATATATATTTATATATATATATATATATATATATATATATATATATATATATATATAAACCAATAAATATGGGACAATTATGTAGCAGAGAATATCTAAAATATATATATATATATATATATATAATATATATATATATATATATATATATATGTTATATATATATAATATATATATATATATATATATATATATATATATATATATAATATATATTACTATATATATATATATATATATATATATATATATATATATATGTATATATATATATATATATATAT
>CM032455.1:71290914-71293414 GCA_019049505.1 Pachyrhynchus sulphureomaculatus
TATATATATATATATATATATATATATATATATATATATATATATATATATATATATATATATATATATATATATATATATTTATAATATATATATATATATATATAATATATATATATATATATATATATATATATATATATATAAACCAATAAATATGGGGACAATATTATATAGCAGAGATATCTATAATATATATATATATATATATATATATATATATATATATATATATATATATATATATATATATATATATATATATATATATATATATATATAATATATATATATATATATATATATATATATATATATATATATATATATATATTTATATATATATATATATATATTCTCTGCTACATAATATTGTCCCATATTTATTGGTTTATATATATATATATATATATTTATATACGTATCGGATATTTATATATAGTATATATATATATATATATATATTTATATATATATATATATATATATATATATATATATATATATATATATATATATATATATATATATATATATATATATATATATATATATACATATATATATATATATATATATATATATATATATATATATATATATATATATATATATATATATATATATATATACAGTCGACACTCTATATAGTGAAAGACCAAAATGTTGACCGAAATTTCACTATAGAAAGTCTTTCACTATATAAAGAAAAAATCCGTATATATTGCTATGTATGTAATTTTACTGGTAATCATTTACTTGTATTTTATAAGGTACAAGCAACAAAAAAAAATTGCAAAATTGAATTATTAGAAAAGATTTTATTAAACATTTGAAAGTTTAAATAGTACATAGCATGTACAGGGCTAAATACATACATAAAGTCCGTACGTTATATCTTTACCCGTGCGTCATAGTTTTTTAGGCCATATAATAGACGACTATAATATTATTTGTCTCTTTTCATCAAATAAATCGTAGGTATTGGTAAAATGAGACAAAAAATATAATAGTCGTCTGGGATATTGTCTGAAAACTATGACGCACGTGTAAAGATATAACGTACGGACTTTATGTATGTATGTACTACATACGAAATAAAAAGAATAATACAAAATCTGTTATACATATGTACATACTACGTATGTAGGTACTAGGAAAAATAATCAGTTATTTTCTTTTGAACATTATTTTTGAAAAATAATTGTTGCTCAACAAAATTCTCGCATTTATTCAAATGCATAAAGATTTGATCAGGTACACTTTCCTGGCTCCTGAGAGTAGTTCGCACAATGTCAAATGTATTTCTTATTTCATTTTTTACTAAATTTAGCAGGACATTCCCCGGTTTCAGTTTCTTCTTCATGATCTTCTATACTTTTTATATCGTCAATTATGTCTTGGTCAGTTGGGAGATCTGTCGTGCCAACATCATTGTCGATTTCTAAGAAATCTTCAAGTAAAAAATCTGCGTCGACGGTAGCAGTTTTTGTAGAATACCCCATTGCCTTTTTTAAGGTAGCGAGATCCATTTCGTCTTCTTCTTCCCATTCGTCAATTTTTTCAGTAAAACCTGCTTTAGAAAAGCAGTTTTTGATAGTTTTCTGAGAAAACATTTTCGCTCCATACTTTAGCGACTTCGGTTATACACTCTTTAAGGGTAATTAATTTTTGGACTGGAAGGTTGTTATCAATCGCTTTAACAATTTTGTGAACAATTCTGTTTCGGTAATGATGTTTTATGTTTTTTATAATACCCTGGTCCATAGGTTGCAATTTGGAGGTCATGTTTGGTGGAAAAAACATCAATTCAATATTCCTTAATTTTTACTTACAGTAACTGATGTGCAGGACAATTGTCTATAAACACCACAATCTTTCGCTTTTGGCTTTTCATTTTCGTGCCAGTTCTTTGATCGATCTTTCGAAAATCTCAGAAGTCATCCATGCCTTTTTATTGTTGGCGTAATCTAACTCCAAGATCCTTTTAAAACAACGGGGATTTTTGCTTTTACTTATGAGCAGTACTTTTAGTTTTTCTGAGCCATCCATGTTTGCTCCAACCATAAGTGTCACCCTTTCTTTACTTGTTTTAACACCAAAACATTTATCACTTTTAAAAGCAAAAGTTTTATTTGGCAAACATTTAAAAAACAAACCGGTTTCATCACAATTGAAAACGTTTTTTGGCTCGTACTTTTTCAATGCACTTTTTAAAACAGTTTCAGTCCAAATGTCACAGTCCTCCTAACTAACGCTTGCACTCTCGCCAGACACCGTCTTGAAAACAATTGAATTGAGAGTCTTCCAGGCACTCAACCACCCTTCACTAGCTTGAAAATTAACGCAGTTAAATTCTTTAGCAAATTGTACAGCCTTTTGCTTTATTAAATTTCCCGATATTGGTACGTTTTGATGCGTAACCACTTGAAACCATCGTAAAACTGCTTCATTTACATCCTCGTAAGTACTCACCCGTACTCATTTTCGACTGCTTGGA
>CM032455.1:71298414-71318414 GCA_019049505.1 Pachyrhynchus sulphureomaculatus
AGTAATTATTTTAGAACTATATGTTTGTAAGCAAAGCACTGGGCCAATCACTTTACCGTTGTTTTAAATTAATTTTTTAATATTATTAAAAATGTAATAAATTTAAATAAGGAATTATTAGATTTTTTTGGAAGATGAATTTCTTACAAAAAACTTTAAAAAAATATGACAGATATCGAAATATCTAGAAATGTTGCAAAATATATTAAAAATGCAGAATGCAAAAAATTTCTTTATTATACAGGATCAGTGAGAGGTTTACTAACCTGTTTTTTTATAGGGCGGTCGACAATATATATTTTTTTCTAGGTAAAACCTTGTCCAGCCCTTACTGAGAAATTACTAGTTCATAATACTAAAAATAAACCTGAAAAATTTTTGAATCAATACCTTTTTTCAGTTGTCCTATATGGGCAAGGCAAGGTCTTTCAAAATTAGTGATGCACATAATCATAAAAACAAAATTACTGAGGATAGTTTATATTAATGTTCATTAAGTTTTAGTAGTGCTACAAATACGTAAAAACACACTCTTATAGTAACTTACCTCATGGGTTTAAACAGGGCTTGTAATTCATTTGGGTAATCGATGACTAATTTCAGTTGCGTTCCACCGGATTTCTGAGCTGAAACAAATAAATCAATGCTTTAGACAGGTTCATATAAACGATAAAGGGGTGGATAGGATAAGAACAAGTCAAAGTTACTTGCTTTAATTATTTTACCGGATTTAAGTCTCCCACTAAAATTTAATTTCTAGAATTTTGTGTTTAATACCGTGTTATTTATAAGTATATTAACAAAGTTACGTTACGTACTTCAACCGTAAAAAAGGTACGTGTATTTTGTCATATATTTAATGGCGTTAATTGCTGAATTCATAATAAATTATGTTTATATATATATATATATATATATATATATATATATATATATATATATATATATATATATATATATATATATAAGATTTGGTGATATGTTATCGACCGTGCATCAATCTGATATATATATATATATATATATATATATATATATATATATATATATATATGATTATCGGGAATCAGTCTGGACTGTAAATAAAACTCTTTTCTTCTTTAAAACTCAATATTTCGTTATCGTTTGATAACTTCTTCAGGAGTAACTACAAAATTAATACACCTATATTAACACACTATTCTCTTTCGTCAAAGCATTAAAATATTGAAATATAAAACAAACAATTATGAAACAAACGAACAATCAATTAAAACACGTACGAAAATGCGAGTTTGTCCTGGAAACCAACATTCAACATCTCGATTTACTACAACAAACTGAGAGTAAATAGCCTCGGTACATATGCACTACCGTGAATTCCAAACGAAACGGAAAAACAGCAACAGAAAAACGTCTTTAATTTACTTTATACTAAAGAGGTGGCAAATATTTATTTGTTATTATTACTGTAATTGTAAATGATTAATACCTATTAATTATGTTGCTATATATAATACTAAGTTGATTAGTGTCTGATTTATAGTTAATTGACTTTGGGTCCCTGTTGATATGGTACATTTCTTTAAAAAGTCTCCCTTTATAGTTGCTGTCATGAGCTAAGATTTAATTATTTTGACTATAACAACGTTAAAATCTTAGCTCATGACAGCAACTATAAAGGGAGACTTTTTATAGAAATGTACCATATCAACAGGGACCCAAAGTCAATTAACTATAAATCAGACACTAATCAACTTAGTATTATATATAGCAACATAATTAATAGGTATTAATCATTTACAATTACAGTAATAATAACAAATAAATATTTGCCACCTCTTAGTATAAAGTAAATTAAAGACGTTTTTCTGTTGCTGTTTTTCCGTTTCGTTTGGAATTCACGGCAGTGCATATGTACCGAGGCTATTTACTCTCAGTTTGTTGTAGTAAATCGAGATGTTGAATGTTGGTTTCCAGGACAAACTCGCATTTTCGTACGTGTTTTAATTGATTGTTCGTTTGTTTCATAATTGTTTGTTTTATATTTCAATATTTTAATGCTTTGACGAAAGAGAATAGTGTGTTAATATAGGTGTATTAATTTTGTAGTTACTCCTGAAGAAGTTATCAAACGATAACGAAATATTGAGTTTTAAAGAAGAAAAGAGTTTTATTTACAGTCCAGACCGATTCCCGATAATCATATATATATATATATATATATATATATATATATATATATATATATATATATATATATATGTATATATATATATATATATATATCATAATTCATAATAAATTATGATATATATATATATATATATATATATATATATATATATATATATATATATATATATGTATGTATATATATATATATATATATATATATATATATATATATATAAATAGAGAGTGCTTCATATGTATAGAATAACGATTACACAGCATTTATTAATCAGTGTATCAAAAAAATGTTTAAATAACAGTTTTAGGTGGTTATAACGGGGCACATGCTGCCGTTGACAATAAAATGTTTTGAACTGTTAGTTCAAAGAAATTACATCTTATTTTTTTTAAAATGGAAAGTCCTGTATATTATTTTATTTTTGAGTCCTACTAAAAGTTCTAGATATTATTTGTCTAACATACCATATGTCTAAATTGAACTTTTTGGAATTATTGATATTTGAAATTAAGGAGATCAAATTAAAAAAAAAATTAAGCTGGCTTGTATCAAACATTTACTGTCAGGTAACGACTTAACGCGTCCAAAAATGAATTATTGGCGAAAACGTTTATTGCTGTATTTTCACAGTAATATAATAATGGTACATTTAACAGAAACTGAAAGAATCATTTTGTTAATGATAGTTGGTTACGGAGACCGTAGGAGAACACAACAGGAGGTGTGTGATCTTTTTAACGCAGAATATCCGAATCGAGAACCTATTACCCAAATCATAGTTAGCAAAACATTAAAACGATTTAGACAATCAGGTCATGTTAAGGATCGTTCTAAATCTGAACCTCAAAAAGTTAAAACAAGCGATGATAAAAAGTTAGATGTTCTATTGGAAATTACCGAAAATCCCCATACAGCCACTCGTCGGCTTTACCCAAACCACAACATAAGTAAAGGTACCTTAAGTCGTATACCGAATGAAGAAAAATTGCATCCATACAAACCCATTCTATTGCAAGAATTCTCTGAAGATGACTATGATATACGCGTTGAATTTTGCGAAGTCATAATGGAACGAGTCAATAATGATCCTAACCCAATTCATAACATTGTTTGTTCTAATGAAGCCACATTTTGTCTTAACGGAAGAGTTAACAGGCATAACTGACGGTACTGGTCTACTGAGAATCCCTAGTGTATAAGCGACAGTCATTCTCAACGACCACAAAAGATAAACATGTGGGTAGGGATTTGTAGACGTCATATCATTGGTCCATTTTTATCGATGGAAATCTTACAATTACTCTAAGAGCAAGTTATTCCAATTTGTGCAGGTCTTTTTCCAGATGAAAATAATTTGAATACTCCTAACAGGAATCTGTGGTACCAACAGGATGGAGCACTCCCTCACTATTTGGATGCGATTTTTCCTAATAAATCGATCGCCAGAAGAGGCGCGGAGTCCCGACATTATGCCACTCGATTTTTTTATGAGGTCATTCGAAAACCAAAGTTTACCGAAGTCGACCAAAAACTGCGGAAGATTTACAACAAAATTTAATATGAAATAGCACAGATCACCCCGGATTCTCTGCAAAACTCTGTTCAGGCTGTTTGTGACAGATTGGGTCATTGCCTCGCTGTTAATGGAAGGCATTTTGAGCAGTTGTTACCTTAAAAATAAACCTAGACTATTTATTAATAGTTTTTTTATATTAAATTTCAAAGTACAATAATTCCAAAACAGTTATATATGTTAGACAAATAATATCTAGAATTTTTTAGTAGGGCTCAAAAATAAAATAATATACGGGGCTTTCTATTTAAAAAAATCAAGATAGCGTAATTTCTTCGAACTCACAGTTCAAACATTTTATTGTCAACGTCAGCATGTGTGTCGTATAATACTCAACTTTTATTTAAACATTTGTTTGATACAATGATTAATAAATGTTATGGAATCATTATTCCATACATACGAGGTACTCTGTATATATATATATATATATATATATATATATATATATATATATATATATATATATATATATATGTATATATATATATATATATATATATATATATATATATATATATATATATATAGATATATATATATATATATATATATATACATTCAACGCGTGTTTCGCTAACTATGTTGGCTTCATCAGGAGAGATGACTAACTTCGCTCCTGTTGAAACTAACATGGATAGCGAAACGCGCATCGAGGGCAAAACTAAAGTATTGGTGATATATACTGGGTAATATACTATATAATATATATATATATATATATATATATATATATATATATATATATATATATATATATATATACATGTATCTGTGTGTGTTAAATGAGTTTTTATGTTAGTTCACCGATTTGACACTGGACTACAATGTTTCCATCTCTTGAAATTTTATCCTGGTGCGTTTATCCAAACTCGTGCCGGCTGACTTGAAAATCCTAGGACATACATGGATATTTGCACTTTACTTATGGTACGATCACCTAAGACACCAAAGATATATAGACCAATACAGTTTCTATATTGGACTCCGCCTATGGCAGCATACTAAAACTTGTCAATTCATTCTGGCGAAATTATTGACATATCTAGTTCTGTTTTATAAGATCAATTATTTTGCCATTTGTGCAGAACTACAAAAATTGTGGTTTCTCTTAGATCTTAGATAAATTTAGATCCGAATTATTTTACATCACTGTGTTTAAAATATAATCAATATAACACACAGATTATACGATTCCAAAAATACGGCTAAACTTGTTATAAATTTACGCTTATGTTTAAATACGAGGGTTATATGATAAATAGCTGGCCTTGATAAGAAAAAAAAACATTTTTTAAGTAAAATTTATTTTATTTTTCAGCATAATCTTCTTTTAGTTCGATACGCTTAGTCCATCTTTTTTCTATTTTTTGTATTCCATCTAAAAAATATGGTTGTTCAAATCTTTCAAAATAGGCGTTTGTTTCAGCAATCACCTTATAGTTTGAGCCAAATTTTTTTACGCCGAGCCATTTTTTCGTATTTGAAAATAGGAAATAATTGCTGGAGGTTAAATCTGACGAATATAGTGGAGGTAGCAGCAATTCACACAAGTGTGTACGCGTGCATTGTCTTGATGAAAGAAGATTTTTTCTTCGCCAAATGTGGGCGTTTTTCTTTCACAGCATTGTTCAAACGATCCAATAAGTTGACATAATACTCTCCATTAATCGTTTTGCCCTTTTCAAGGTAATCGACGTGGATTATGCCGTCTGCATCCCAAAACACTGTGGTGTTGGCCGATAACGTCGCAATGGCTTTCTTTGGCATCAGTTCGCCACGGAAAACCCACTGTTTGGATTGTTCTTTGATCTCTGGTATGCTGCGATGAATTCATGTTTCGTCAGCAGTTATGAATCGACGCCAAAAATCATTCTGATTGCACTTTAACATCGCTAAACGTTCTTTTGAAGTTGACACACGTGCATGTTTATTGTCAATTGTGAGCAATCGCGGCACCCATCTTGCGGAAAGCTTTCTCATATCCATATTCTGCACCCATTCAACTAAGATGCCTACAGTCTCAGCAATCTCACGCACTTTCACTCTCCGATCATTTATCACTGTATGGTGGATTTTTTCAATTATTTCTGATGTGGTGACTTCATTTGGACGATCTGGACGATCTTCATCAAAAATGCTTGAGTGGCCGTGTTTGAATTCAATATTTTAGTGTAGATAACGAAGGTACAGAATCCCCATAAAGTTCGCTGAGTTCCGCTTTAATCTCATCATTCGTTTTCTTTTTCAAAAACAACAATTTTTTCCATTGTTGTAAAATCGCAAAAGTTCTATTTAAATGGCTGCCACTCACAAAAAATTATGCAGCGATTTGAACATTTAACAGGATTGTTGTGAAAGGTCATGTTTACGAAAAAGATAATTTTTTAAATAGTAGTAGCGCCTTCTCTGGTCGAGGCCAGGTACTTATCATACAACCCTCGTATTAGTATATACAAAACTCAACAATCTATGGTTACCGTGCTTAAGTAATATTTCATTTAAAATTTAATGCTCACATTAAAACAAAGTTATAATAGGTCATGCGACCTGTAAAATTATCCATATATCACATATCATACTCGTATTACACATACATGTCGGTTACATTATTTCAACGATATGACACAAACTATTATAAATTTGACTGACTCTCAAATTTTACTTTTTTAACAACCCTTACATATCTATTAACCTGCCTTACATTACCTGTTTATATAGGCAAGATCTCAAATCTACAGTTACCATGACAACCACTATCATATATTCACATCTTAACTAACAAAAAAACGATTGTGTTATTATGTTAAGATTGTTATCAGATCAACTATCAAGTTTTAAAAATACTTTTTTCCTTGAAATATCATATTAAAAAACAAAAATGTTCTCTTAAAATGATTAATAAAATTAAATAACATGAAATAATGGATATTATTTCATGTTATTTAATTTTAGCGGGTGCTCTTGATATATCCAAGGCATTCGATCGTGTTTAGCACGATGGATTGTTGACTAAGCTACGCTCTTTTGGTATGTCTGAAAAGTTCTATTCGTGGCTCTCATGTTTCCTCAAAGGGCGTTCTTTGCGAGTGGCAGGCGACGGATTTCTTTCTAACACCTTTACTGTCAACGCCAGTGTGCCCCAAGACTTCATACTGTCTCCTACTATCTTTCTTATTTACATTAACGATCTGCTGGAAAAGGCCGGGACCTTTGTAGATGATAATACGCTTATATCTTCATTCACTTTAAACGCTCGAACATCGGCTACTCAGACAAATATCCGTAGATAGCAGGAAGTCATTCAACTAAACAAATATCTGGAAGAAAGTCTACCTTGGGGTGACAGTAACCAAGTGCAATTTAACGCTACAAAAACCCAGGCGGCAGTTTGTTCTAAATAAGTTAACGTTGCTGAAGCCGACACATGGCACTCCATTCCTCTAGCATCGTCACTCAATTTGTTGGGCGTTAATTTGGGAGCAAATATGTCTTGGCATGAACATGTTGCAAGTATAGCACAGAGAACTTCTCGAAAGCTGGGAATATTATTTCGAACTAGAAAGCTTTACACTCCACGACAACTGTTAATTCTGTACAAAGCTCAAATTCGGTCAACTATGGAATACTGCTTCCATGTTTGGGGCTCCGCTCCCAAACATACACTACATTTGTTTGATTCTATTCAGAGAAGAGCTGTTCGCCTGACTGGAGTCCCGGAACTGGCCGGCGGCCTTGATTCGTTGGAACGTCGAAGAACGGTTGGGTCTATTCGACAAGTCTTTTCATGGAAAGTGTTTAATGGATGTAGCTCGCTTAATTCCTCCCAGAGTGGTGTATGCTAGAAAACACGTCGTGCTAATACTTGACATTCGTATGAGGTTGTTACTCCTCGTACAACCCTTTCCAAGCAGTGTTTCATATGGAGAACCTCATCCCTTTGGAATAATTTTCCCAGAACTGTGTTTCCCACCGGGTACAATTTACAGCGATTCTAGATCAACGTGAATCGCTTTTTCCGCACATGTGTCACTTCTGTAGCGCTTTAGTGATTTCCCTCGAGCACGTATGCTAGACCCATAAAAAGATAAAACTTCCAATTTAAAATTATTGTATAATTTATTAAGTTAGATGAGTTTTTGTTATACTCAAGTAAGGCAACCGATTTGACACTGGACTACAATATTTTCATCTCTTGAAATTTTACTGATTGTTGATACGACCACCCAAGTCATTAAGGATATACAGAATAATACAGCTTCTATTGAACTTCGCCTATGGCGTCATACTAAAACTTGTTTATTCATTACTCGCTCCGCTCGCGTGGACTTGATTACCTATTATCGTTACTGCTTATTCCTTATAAGGTAACACAGAACATATGTAATCTATAAAAAAACACGTAAATCGGATTAGTGGTTCTTGAGCGATGAGCGCACTAACGGACAGACAGACAGAGAGACGTTGAGTTTTATACATATTATAGATTTTTTTTTGATAAATATTAAGTTAAGATTAAAAAAAAACACGTAAATCGGATAAATGGTTCTCGAATGATAAGCGCACTAATGGACAGACACACAGAAATACGTTGCATTTTAAATACATTGTATTCTTTGTTACATAATATTGTGCCATATTTAACTGTTTAAGCAGTGTATTGCAAGAGAGTGCGCCAGCGGCAAACTTTTCTCCGAATTGATTCACTATTATCGTCACTGCTTATTTCTTATATTATCTAGCCTAATCGTAAATCGGATAAGTGGTTCTCAAGTGATAAGCGCACTAACAAACAAACAGACAGACAGAAAGAGACGTTGCATTTTATATATATTACAGAAAACAATAGATAACCTGGCCAGAGAACAAATGTACGAATTAAAAAAAAAAACATGTAAATAGGATAAGTGGTTCTGAAGTCATAGGGGCACTAACGGACAGACAGACAGAGAAACGTTGCATTTTATATATTATAGATTCTAAGTTATTATTATTATTATATAACCTGGAAAGAGAACATTTGTATGAATAAAAAAACACGTAAATCAGATAAGTGGTTTTCGAGTAATAAGCGCACTAACGAACAGACAGACAAAGAGACGTTGCATTTTATATATATTATATCTGCATGATATTGTTCCATATTTAATGGTTTAGGCAGTGTATTGCAAGAGAACGCACTAGCGGCAAACTTTTTTCCCGATTTGATTCACTATTATTGTCACTGCTTATTATGTTACCTAACGTAATAAAATATATCCTATAACCTGGTCAGGGAACATATATATGTTTTAAAAATAAAAAGCACGTAAATCGGATGAGTAGTTTTCGAGTGATAAGCGCACTAACGGACAGACAGACAGACAGAGAGATATTGCATTTTATATATATTATAGACGATTATAGATAACCTGGTCAGAGAACAAATGTATCAATTAAAAAAAAAAACACGTAAATCGGATAAGTGGTTCCCGAGTGATAAGCGCACTAACGGATAAACAGACAGACATACGTTGCATTTTACATATATTATAGAAGATTATAGATAACCTGGCTAGAGAACAAATGTATGAATTAAAAAAAAAACACGTAAATCGGACAAATATTTCTCGAGTAATAAGCGCACTAACGGACGAACAGACAGACAGACCGAGAGACGTTGCATTTTATATATATATATATATATATATATATATATATATATATATATATATATATATATATATATATATAGAAGATTATAGATAACCTGGCCAGAGAACAAATGTATGAATTTAAAAAAAAAAATAGGTAAATCGGATAAGTGGTACTTAAGTCATAAGCGCACTAACGGACAGACACGCAGATGGAGAGACGTTGCATTTTATATATATTATATTATTTGCTACATGATATTATTCCATATTTAATAGTTTAAGTAGTGGATTGCAAGAGAGCGCGCTAGCGGCAAACTTTTTTCCGACTTGATTCACTATTATCGTTACTGCTTATTCCTTATGTTACCTAACGTAATAAAATAAAGCCTATAACCTGGCCAAGAACATATCTATGGTTTTCTTTTAAAAGAAAGCACATAAATCGGATACGTGGTTCTCGAGTGATAAGCGCACTAATAGAGAGACACACAGAAAGACGTTGCGTTTTAAATACATAGTATTCTTTGTTACGTGATATTGTTGCATATTTAACTGTTTAAGCAGCGTATTGCAAGAGAGTGCGCCAGGCAAACTTTTTTCCGAATTGATTCACTATTATCGTCACTGCTTATTTCTTATATTATCTAGCGTAATCGTAAATCGGATAAGTGGTTCTCGAGTGATAAGCGCACTAACAAACAAACAGACAGAGAGAAAGAGACGATGCATTTTACATATCTATGGTTTTCTTTTAAAAAAAAGCACATAAATCGGATAAGTAGTTCTCGAGTGATAAGCGCACTAACGGACAGACAGACAAAGAGACGTTGCATTTTATATATATTATAGATGTAAAATATCGTTTTCCCGACTTAAATAATTATTTAGCAAAATGTGACTTATTCGGATTTTATGGTTTCTAACCTTTGATATGACATTGTTTTTATTACGATTTCGATGTAAATATGGGTGTATAATTAATATAAAATCAGGGGTCATAATGGGCAAAGGTAGAAGTTAAAGCTTACGCGTCTTTAACACCCCAAGGAGTACCTAAACGAATAGATTCTGTTTTATAAATCTTCTGTAATTTATTGTGATGGGCCACATCCTACAAAATTTTGGTTAATAAGTAATTAAACTGTATTTTGGGATCATAAAAACTTCTGACCAATACTATGTATAGTATTTTTCACGATCTAAGAAAGTTACTTAGCTACCTATACCCATTCAAAATTCAACAACATTCGAAAGTGATTAATTTATGGCTATTTTAAGATAAGGCACCGTGCAGGGCCGCACTATACCTGATTGTATAATTGTTGGGTTTAAAATTTTATTGTGATTTTTAATGTTTTATGTACTGAATAATACACAATATAGTAATTACACATATATATTAAAACAGTGTACAGTGTCCTCGCGCACATTTGTTACAATTTAAGTTATTAATTTATATTTAGTTCAGGCTACCGCTACTATCTTGCAAATCAATAAGTTTTTTTACAGATTCTAAACCATTTATATTTATGTACATACATCTACATGAGTTTTCAATTTTTTTGACGTGTTGAATACAGTTTTTCCAGTTTTCAACGGTTATATTTTTGGCTTTTGTCTTTATCAACTCAATCACACTACTATTTAAAGTGGGTGTATTATTGTGAGAACGTATATTAGACTTTATTTTATGCCATATCAACTCGATCGCATTAAAGATACAATAATATGGTGGAAGCCGAATTATTTGGTGTCTACTTCCTTTGCAATTTTATTACAAACATATTCCTTTGAAAAATTGTAACTTTTTAAAACTTCTAACAATTGTTTAAGTGTATAACTTTCATAAAAATATATGTCACGTTCGCACAAAAAGGCTTGTATTTCCCTTTTTCTACTGGTGCAACTAATTCATTTGGCGACTATGATCTATTCGGTGGTATATTCGGCATTAATTTGTTTTAAAGCTAGTCTTCAAAAATTTCAGCGGTTGTATCACAATGATAAAATTCAAGCTGGAATCTGAAATATTCTTGGCCGCTAGAAATAGACATTCTGGTATCCAGCCTTCTTCTGACCCTGCATGTAAAATAGTTATTCTTTTACCTTTATTTGATGAAGCTTTGGTGTGGCATTTTTTGGATTTATCAATCCATCCTTTACTGGGTGTTTCGTGTGTGTCATACCAAGTCTCATCTAGGTATAACTTGCCTTTTGTCTATTTTTTTGAACAAAAACTCCAAACGACGTAGAATACGCCATAAAGTTGTAGTGGAACATATTATGTCACAACTATCTTCGGGCAGCCTCCGTGAAAGTGACAATAACGTAGGAACTTTTTGTTCTGCATACATTTCATAAATTTTGCGGCGGATTAAGTCTTCTTGACAGAAATCAATACATTTCGACACACTTTTGTCTTTTCGTGTTTTTTTAGGCGCTATCGAATTAGTTACAATTTTTCAAACTGTACTTTCAGGGATGCTTGTTAAAGCTGATGTCTCCATCAATGAAAAATACTTTTAGTGGCCTCGCTCCACTAACTTTTGCCTCAACGGTCAAACATCTGCGGCTTCTGATGGAAAAGGCTTCGGACATTTTAAGACCCTATAGAACTTTATAATACACACTATGTCAGTATAATCCTTCTGATAAAATGAAGAATATTCTTTATATTTATAAACACGAAGTAGGCAATAAAATATTAGATTGAAAGGGAGGTATATATATATATATATATATATATATATATATATATATATATATATATATATATATATACATATATATACATATATATACATATATATATATATATATATATATATATATATATATATATATATATATATATATATATATATATATATATATATATTTCAATTACGACCCTTTAATAATTTACGTAATTGTTACAACCTATAAAGTTTTACCGTACTCAGTACCTGCCGCAGATAGTCTAACTTTAAATTAAACACACTGCTACGTTAACACCGGGTACATTTGTATTCATTTTTAGTGTTCCGTATGGAATACCCATAAGATCACTTCGGTGTCCGTCCGTCCGTCCATCTGTCGGTCTGTCTGTCACACCCGATTTTCTCCGTGACTATTTGACGTGGAAAGTTGAAATTTGGCACTGATATAGGAATTGATGGCCTCATCAGAGCCATGTAGTTTTGAAAGTTAAATTTTGACTTAAGGGGTTAATTTTGGAGAGTGAAATCGGAAGTGAAAAAAAAAATTTACCCGGTCATCGAGTGGGATGTCATGTAAAAGACGAGTTTAAAAATAAATATAATGTAATAATTGCGCACACTTCTCTTTGTATTATTTTTTAAAAAGTGTAAAAAATCGCTGACTGCCTCCCTTATCTCAAAAAGTACTGATCAAAAAATTTTGAAAAAATTCTGGGATATTTTCTGCAGAGTGTAGATTGAACTAAAATTATCATGAGTGCATTACCTTTAATAATTTATCTGGTTTATAAAAAAAAACGAAAAGTTCAAGGTCATTTGTTTTCAGTAAAAATCGGAAACAAACTTTGTTGAAAACTCATTTTGGGTGTGTTTTGTGAAGTCACTGATCATTATATACCTCTGTAATAAAATTGATTATTTTAAACTTCCATAACCAAAAATTTTATTTCAAAAGCAATTAACGTACGGAACACTAACTGCGCAAGTCCAACTTACACTTGAACGATTATTTATTAAATATTAGAATCCTTCAAATATAGTAGTTGTTGAAAATTAAGAAATTCTTTTTCTTAGATTTAAAGTTCTTTCATACATAACAAGGCAAATAGAAAAAAATCTACATTCGGAATCTTTTTTTATGTTTCTTTTTAAAAGTACCTAATTTGGTTTCCTATGATTTTAAAATTTATATGGTTGTTGAATGTGGCCCATCACGATGAATTACAGAAAATTTACAAAACAGAATCCATTTATTTTAGGTACTCCTTAGTGTGTTAAACGCGTGTAAGCTTTAATTTCTAAATTCGAGCATTACAACTTCTGACTGTTAATTATACGCCTATACGTACATCAAAATCGTAATACAAGCAATGTCATATCATATTCCGAAACCATAAAATCCGAATAAGTCACATTTTACTAAATACAGTCTGTGAAGCAAGAACGTGACCGCTCGTCTTCTTGAAAAAATGTGTTTTGATAACATTTTTTAACATCAATGTATTCTTTGGCGTGCTAACAAGGGCGCAATTAACTTAGTAATCGTCTCCTGCATCAACAATCGCCTGGCATCTTCAAGGCATGCTTCCGACGAGATTTTCTGCATACTCGCAGGGCAATGATCTCCAAATTTTTCGAATCTCGCGAGAAAATTGAGTCAAAGTCGTCAGAGTCTTTCCTCTGAGCAAAGAGTTCTCAATAGGGTTGACATCCGGCGATTGTGAGGGCCACTCTAGGATCTTATCATGGTTCCAAGCGAGGCGCTTCGCGACGTGATTTTCGCCCAGCAAAAGTTTCTTCGACGTGCTTCGGAACCTGATATCATGAGCATGAAGATGTTGTCATGAGACGCATTTAAACCCGATTTTCTTAATTTTGCGGCTCCTTGACGCAGCGTCTATTTCGGGTACCGTGAAAACAAAGACACGCTTCGTTTTTCGACTTTCGGAATGACTTTGCCTACCAAGCCATGGGTCATTTTAGGCCCTTTTGGATGTGAACAAAGAAAGACTACCTCGAACCGACGCGCAAACAGGGGACTTATTTCGGATTTAACGTGATTTCGTTGAAAGTTTGGAATCGACTGATACTTTTACTAAAATGCGTTGTAGACAAAAATTCTCTCTACCGATTTTTTGTTGAATTGCTAGAATCGTATCTGCTAAACATGAATTATCGCGGACACCTTCTTACTTGATTGTAGTTATTTAAGTTTGGAAAACGATATTTTACAAAATAAATAAACAAGGTTTAGTACGAGTCCATAGGCGGAGTTCAATAGAAACTGTATTGTATCATTAGTAAAGTGTAAAAAATCGATGTATGTTATAGGATTTTCATGTTAGCTGACACAAATTTGAACGAATGCACCGGGATAAAATTTCAAGAGATGGAAACATTGTAGTCCAATGTCAAATCGGTTGCCTTACTTAAGTACCTGTAATGGTAGACAACTCATTTAACTTAATAAATTATACATTGATTTTAAACTAAGACAAGTGGAAGTTTAGTCCATATAACAAATAACATCCCTTATTTCAGGTTACTTGATTTTATTAAGCATTTTAAGAGAACATTTTTGCTTTTTAATATGAAATATTTCAAAAAAGTATTTTTGAAACTGGATAGTTTATTTGAGAACAATCTTCGCATAATAACACAATCGTCATTCTGTTAGTTGAGATCTAAATAGCGGTTGCCATGGTAACTGTAGATTTGAGGTCTGGTCTACAATCTGTCAAGCAGGAACGTGACCGCTAATATTCTTGAAAAAATGTGTTTCGAGAACATTTTTTTACCATCAATGTATTCTTTGATGTTAACAGCGCAATTACCTTAGTAAGCTGTCTAATCGCCTCCTGCATCAATAATGTTTGGTGTGCTTTATGGGCTGATGGAATCATTGGTCCGTACTTCTTTAAAAACGATGCTGGTCAGAACGTTACAGTCAATGGTGACTGCTATAGAGCCATGATTACTGACTTTTTCGTTCATCAATTGAACAACCATGATGTGCAGGAGCTGTGGTTTCAACAAGACGGCGCAACATTTCCCTCAGGGGCTAGGGGAATCCCAGGATTCTCCTAGTACAGGCATTGACGATCCCGAGGTACCTGAGTCATGTTGTGCTGTCTTGTGTTGTCCAGATTATATGTAACAAAAACGCAATCTTAAGGTGTTTACCGTGCCGAGAAGATGAATGGCTCAGCGTTTATGAGTCGCAAACGGTTCCCCGGATACCGGGCGCCCTCCGGGAGTAAGTAGCCTTGCTGTGGCATCCAGGCTCTGCCGCAGTCGACCATTCTTTCCTAGGATACTCGTGGGAACACTATGTCAAATAATAATAATTATACTAGTGATAATGGCAGGGTGCTTGAGGAGGCGGACCCCTGTCGTACAAACAGCTACAGCACCACCACAACAACAACAACAACAACGACAAACGATCCAACCAACCGCCTCAGCTGAAACTACTCCCGATAGTTTTACCAGATCCGACATTGTAGGTGATGGAAATTGCCTTTTCCGTGCAGTTAGCTTACACTTATATGGCCACCAAAACCATCATGAAAGACTCCGAGAGGCTGCTCTAAGATATATACAACAAAACTGGTCGGAACTTAACACATTTTCATTAATTGGGGACGACGATATGAAAGACTTTAATAACTACTATAACTATATGAGGAAAAATGGCACCTATGGAACGAGCCTAGAGATACTTGACCTCTCGGAAACCCAGAATAGCAACTTTCATATCTTCTCAAAACAACGAAGAATAAGAGATACAAAAATAACTTTTAGGGACAAGCCAACAATAATAAGCACAAGAAAACACACCGAAACTATTTACCTTCTACTAACAGGCAACCCAATGTCGGGACACTTTGAGCTTCTGACACCACAAAACACTAAAAACATCCCAAACAACAGTAGACCAATAAAAGAAGCATCGGGCGAGCGACGTAACCGTCGAGGACGTCGCGGGAAATGGCAGCTCGACCAAAACGATGAAGACCGGACAACTGACAATGGACCTGCCAAAAGTGTTGTGCCGGCGAGTAAGCCGACACCCACCAAGGCGGGAAAATCAAGGCAACGCATGAGTTATACTACAGGAACAAACGAACACACCATGCGTTTCTTTGATAAAAGCACAAGTCCTGAAAAAGAAACCACTGAGAAGGTAATCACTCGCCGCCTAGACCCACCACCATCAATCCCAAACGCAACCGACGAAGTATTTAATCAAAAACTCCCGCTACGACAAAGAAATCCCAACAGCACAAAACCAAAATTCACACGGCAAATAAGAATAGAAAACCAAATCAACAACATCAGGAGATATCTAGGACACCTGACCCAGTTTATCAACGGGAACGTGTCCAAACGAGTCACACAGAGTATAAACAAGATCAGGTCCGGGTTTCCCAACAGAACACTGCCAGAAATCCTGGATACTCTGAAACAAAAATTATCCGTATATGCCGCAAGACTTCGTAGATACAAAGAACCAAACGAGAGGAAAGATACCAACAACCTCTTCCGAAGAAGCCAAACACAGTTCTACCGGAAAACTTTGCACAGCAAACAGACAGCAGTGACCGAACCACCAAACAAACAAGAACTCACAGATCATTGGAAAAGTATCTGGTCAGAACCCAAACTACCCAATAATAACACCCCTGGATCAAAGCCAAAGAAGGCAAAGATAAACATGTGACAGATCAGGAAAATTCCACATTAACTACTGTGGGACCAAAGAGCATGATGAGGCGCCTGGATGCAAGAAGTTCCGGAGGTGGAATGGCCCCCCGTTCGGATCTCCGGGTGGGGGCTGGTTCGGAGGCGTCGACTTGCAGGCATCATAATTTTAAGATAGATTTTTGCAATATACGAGGTATAAACTCGAACATAAATTCAGCGCATCAACACCTGCAATCAGATAAACCTCATGTACTCGCTCTATGTGAAACCAAGGTCAGTCCATCGACCAGCACGGTCAACTATCTTTATCCTGGGTACGACTTCTATTCTCGATTTAGGCGTAACTTTGGAATCTGTCTTTTTGTCAGAAGCGACCTCTCTTGTCAACGAGAAGAAACTCTGGAGCCCCCAAACTTTGATGTTATGTGGTTAAAAATAACGACTCAACAAACCACAAGGTTTATCTGTATCCTGTATCGACCACCAAGTGATACCAATTTTCGAACACTTTTCGCTTCTCTTGCATACACCATCGATCATTTACAAAGTAACTATCCAAGTGCCGAAATTGCCATCCTGGGCGACTTTAATGTCCACAATATCAACTGGCTCAAATATTCAAATACTACAGACGAACAAGGTCGTGAAGCTGAATCATTTTCAATCAGTTGTGGCTTAACTCAGCTTATTGACGAACCAACACGGATCCCTGATCGAGACGGGGAGTTCGCCAGTCTTCTTGATCTGTTTTTAACCACCAATCCGGACATTTACACGGTCACCGTAAATCCGCCGTTAGGTTCTTCCGACCATAAACTGCTTTCGACATCGAGTATCCTGCCAATCAGTGACAGAGAGGCGCCTAGGCCGCGCAAGATTTGGCACTACAAATCTGCTAAATGGGAAGATCTCATGGTATACTTTCGAACTTTCCCTTGGATGGACGTTTATTGTCGATCCGATAACCCATCTGACTGCGCCAGGGAGGTCTCCGATGTTATTTTGGCTGGTATGGAAGCTTACATCCCTTTTTCGAAGAAATGCTCCTCCAACGGCAAGCCTTGGTTCGACCGAAAATGCAAAGAAGCTGTTGCTTCTAAACATATTGCCTACCGACAATGGCGTGAAAATCCTAACACCGTAAATCGAAACATCTTTGTTCATGCCCGGAACAGATGCAAGGGAATTATCGACGAAACCAAGGAGGCACACAATCAACGAATTAGAAACAAACTTCTCGCTTGTCCCAACAATTCCAGGTCCTTTTGGGCAGTCGCTAAGGCAGTTAGCCAAAATTTTACCAAATCCACCATACCACCACTCACACGGCCAGATAATTCCATTGCAAACACACCTGTTGAGAGAGCGAACTTGTTGGCTGAACTCTTTGCTTCACATTCTACTGTCGATTTCCAAGGAAAAACACACACCTACTATTCCCATATTGCAGTCAAGGATGCCCGATGTTGTCTTCAGACAGCGCATCATAAAGCGTATTTTAATGAAGCTAGACACCAAGAAGGCTTCTGGCGCTGACGAAATACCTGCCATAGTTCTCAAAAACTGTGCAAGGGAACTAACACCAGTTTTCTGTAGACTTTTTAACCTATCCTACAGAAAGGGAATATTTCCGTCCTGCTGGAAATGTGCCACGGTTCAGCCGATACCTAAAAAAGGTAAGAAGATCTTGCCAAATAACTACCGACCAGTTGCACTGCTTTCAATAATATCGAAAGTCATGGAAAAGGTTATCAATGAGCATCTTCTAAAATATCTTGAACGATTCAATATTATTAGCGATCACCAATATGGTTTTCGTAAACATAGATCAACAGGAGATCTTCTGACTTATGTAACACATGTTTGGAACAACGCAATTGAACACTTTGGAGAATCTCGAGCGGTTGCTCTTGACATATCCAAGGCATTCGACCGTGGTTGGCACGATGGACTGTTGGCTAAGTTGCGCTCTTATGGTATGTCTGAAAGGTTCTGTTTGTGGCTCTCATGTTTCCTCAGAGAGCGTTCTTTACGAGTGGCGGTCGACGGATTTCTTTCTAACACCCTCACTATCAACGCTGGTGTGCCCCAGGGCTCCATACTGTCTCCTACTCTCTTTCTCATTTACATTACCGATCTGCTGGAAAAGACCGGGAACCCAATCTATAGCTTTGCAGATGCCAGTACGCTCGTCTCTTCATTCACCTTGAACGCTCGGACATCGGCTGCTCAGGCGAATATCCGCAGACAGCAGGAGGTCGTTCAACTTAACAAAGACCTGGAAGAAATTCTATCTTGGGGTGACAGTAATCAAGTGGAATTTAACGCTACAAAAACCCAGGCGGCAGTTTTTTCTAAAAAAGTTAACGTTGTTGAACCCGACATAGTTATGTCGGGGCACTCCATTCCCCTAGCATCGTCGCTCAATTTGTTGGGCGTTAGTTTGAGAGCAAATATGTCTTGGCATGAACATGTTGCAGGCGTAGCAAGGAGAGCTTCTCAAAAGTTGGGAATATTATTTAGAACCAGAAAGCTTTACACCCCACAACAACTGTTAATTCTTTACAAAGCCCAAATTCGACCAACTATGGAATACTGCTCCCACGTTTGGGGCTCCGCTCCCAAACATACACTGCATTTGTTGGATTCTGTTCAGAGAAGAGCGGTCCGACTGATTGGGGACCCGGAATTGACCGGCAGCCTTGATTCGCTGGAGCATCGAAGAACGGTTGGCGACTTGAGTCTGTTCTACAAGTATTTTCATGGAAAGTGTTCGAAGGATGTAGCCCGCTTAATTCCTCCCAAAGCGGTGCATGTTAGAAATACACGTCGCGCTGGTGCTTCGCATCCGTATGAGGTTCAGCTTGTTACTCCGCGTACAACGCTTTTCAAGCAATCTTTTATATGGAGAACGTCATCCCTTTGGAATAATTTGCCCAGCGCTGTGTTTCCCACCGAGTACAATTTACAGCGATTCAAGAACAACGTGAATCGCTTTTTTTTTTTTTTTCCGCACTCGTGCCGCTCCTGGAGCGCTTTAGGGACTTCCCTGCAGCACGTGTGCTAGACCAATAAAAAAAAAAAAAAAAAAAATCGCCTGGCATCTTCGAGGCATGCTGTCGACGAGATTTTATGCATACTCTGCAAATTTTTCGAATGTTGCGAGACAACTGAGTCAAAGTTCTCGGAGTTTTTCGCCTAAGCTTTCTGTT
>CM032455.1:71323414-71343414 GCA_019049505.1 Pachyrhynchus sulphureomaculatus
AGAATCACTAAGACATATACAGTGATCGATGCTTTGAAAAAGATGGATAAGATAGTACACCAGTGGCAGCGTGAAAAAATATTCATGTTGTCATTTCTTTGAGGTAGATTTTTTGCCTTATTATTGAAATCCGCTATTTAAGGTGAATTTTCTGCAACTGGTCTTGCTACAAGGAGTTTTAATATATATATATATATATATATAATATATATTATATATATATATATATATATATATATTATATATATATATATATGTAATATATATACTGACAAAACATTATTATTGTTTTTTGTTTAAAAAATTGTTTCAAAGTGAAAAAGTTAATTAAAAAAAATGCCTAAATATAGCGTATTTAGGAATTTTCACTTAATTTGGCATAACTTTCCAAATAATGGATAAACTAAGGATATATTTTTTTTTCAACCTCAAGATATTCCAAAGAAACCCTCAAAATTTTAAACCGCTGCGATTTTTTTTTTTTTCATTGAGTTCCGAGTGATCGAAATTATAAAATTTTGCTAAAAACAATACTATCGTTTTATAGAAAATATTTTGAAGTTTTCAAAACCTTACTTAAATTTTCTGTACAATCATTAATTCCCGAGTAATTAGTTGTCAAAAGTGTCAATAACTTCCCGAAAAATCATCATATTCAAGGCTTTTAGACAGCTCAAGTTAAAGAGAACAAAAATAAAGCTAAAAGAGCTCTGAGGTGAAATTACTGAAAAAAATTTATCGAAGTCCATGGACCTTTTAAAAAGTAAGCAAAAATTTGAAAAAACTTTTTTTCAATGGTTTTTCTAATACGGCCATTTTTCGCTGAGATTTTTGAAATTTTTTTGAAAATCACCTCAAAATTTCGGATTTTTTTATATCCTTTAATATATGTTTGTGTGTGTATATATATGTTTTTGTGTTATGTGTTTATTGCAATAACATATTTATTGATTTCGACTTTGAACTGCCTATACAAAATATTGCCTCTTATAATTTTTGGTCTTTGCATCTGAGGATATTTTTTTTATGGGTCTACATTTAAAATGGACTTCTTTATCATAACTGACGTTAATAATTTGAGCAGAAACGTTTTAAATTAGTGATTTCCAATAACAAAAAAGAAATTTAAATTTACTGTTCCGTTTTTAGAGATGATTAAAACCTAATGATCAATCCGACCTCTAAACACAACATTATGGCGGTCACGGTAACATTATCGTATTTTAATTGGTCTATGAGAGTATACATATGTTGTTTTTATCGGCTGTTGATTTGTGAAGCTCTAAAATTCTGTAACTACAATTTGAAATAATATCTTCGATAATATTTTTATAGTTAAACTAAAAATAATAAATCATTCTTTGGTTAGCTAATTTCGTTATTTAATTTTGAAGTTAAAAAGGTAAACAAACGACGTATTCTGTTGCCAACTGTAACTATATCATTATTGCAGTATTTGAAATATACCTGTGAAAGTTTTAAATAAAATGAAATATGTAATTAAGTTTAGCAATTAATTTTACTATTTATTCAATTTTTTCGCAGATTTATCTGTCGTACTAAAAAATTTGAACTAGGCATTTTGGCAACACTATCCAATCACTATTTCTCTACATACCACCCTGCCAAAGTGAGGAATTTAACCATTTTTGCATTTTTCATGGAGATTAGTGCAATAAAAAACGGGCAAAATAATGTTGAGATAGGCATAGTTTTTAGATACAGCAATATTATAATTTTAAACTTTCTGGGGTATCACCAGGAGTATTGTCGTAAGTTTTGGACCTCGAAAAACTTGTGCTCTTTTATTTATAAACAATTTTAAGTTTTTTAAAACGCGTTTTTTGAGCTTAAAAATGTAAATAATTCCGATTACATAAGTCCGATCGAGAAAAAAACCAAACTTTTCGTAATAAAATTTCCTCGTTGAAAAAATAGATAAAAAACTGTTTTTTTTTTTACTTTATTGTACAGGTCGACTAAGTGAATCGATCGGCTTGACAACAATGCGTTTTTCGGTCATTTTTACGTTAACGAAAATGATTTTTTTTTCATAAAGGTCAAGCGATTCGCTACCAGATGGAATAAAAAATTTTCAAAATGACCGATAAAACGCATTTGTTGTTATTTGATTAATAAACAAATATAAAAAAAACGGTTAAAATGACTCCCAAAAAAAAATTTTTTAATGGCATCGGAAAGCTAGCGTCGAGATCTAAATTTTGAAACAAAAAAGATCCATTTTGGAAAAATATGTTATAAAATGGTGGACAATTCAAATTTTAAATAACAAATCAATTGTGCGCATTGGGTTCAATATTTTTGTACTAAAATTTCAGGGTATTTTTGCTATAAGAAAAGGCATATTTTCTAAAAGTTTCAAGGCGATCGATTCACTTAGTCGACCTGTACAATAAAATAAAAAAAAAGTTTTTTGCCTATTATTTTCAGTTTTATAGGTTATGTACACACCTGGGCGACTTAAAACCAACGAGGGTTATGTTGGAAATTTCATTACGAAGAGTTTTATTTTTTTTTGTCTCGATCCGACTTATATAACCGGAGTTATTAACATTTTAAGCTCAAAAAAACGCATTTTGAAAAATTAAATTCTTTATAAACAAAAGAGAACAACAGTGACAAAATAGATGCTTATACTGCACTATGTCGGTGACTTATTAAAGTCTTTCCAAACAAAGTGGCCAGCAAGGCTGACACTTAATTGCAGAATCGCACTCTCCCGAGCTTCCCGCCCGAAGGCGTTGGTGAAGCAACTAAAGGGCGAATCGAAAGATCCACACTTTGGAAACTTCTGAACTGTGGATCTTTCGATTCGTCTTTAGTTGCTTCACCAACGCCATCTATGCCTTCGGGCAGGAAGTGATTCTGCAATTAAGTGTCAGCTTTGTTTGAAAAGATTTTAAATAAGTCACCGACAGAGTGCAGTATAACCATCTATTTTGTCATTGTTTTCCGTTAGTACCTGATTAAGGACTGAAATTGTGTTCTTGTATTTGCTGAACCTAGCCCAACTAATGAGCCGTGATACGGCCAAACTCGTCTTGGGATGGTACGGCAAATACAAAGAACACTTTGGGAACATCTGAAGTGTGGATCTTTCGATTCGCCTTTAGTTGCATCACCAACGCTATCAAAAGAGCACAAGTTTTTCGAGGTCCAAAACTCAGGACAACACTCCTGGTGATACCCAGAGAGGATAAAATCATAATATTACTCTATCTAGACTGTACAATTTTAAATACTTTTTTTACTTCAGTAGATTTTTTCCAAAAAAATTTAGTAAAAAACGATTGATTTGATAAACTGAAAGCTTTATTTTTCCTGTTCTATCAAAAACTCTTAAAAACAAAATTTAATGAAAAACCCAACTGTATTTTTCTATGAGTAATTATAATTACGTCATGTCTTTCTCTCTTTCAATTTTAGTCTTGACATCGACTAATTCGAATGACAGGATTTGTCAGTATAAAGCATTGTTTCAGCTGTCACCTGGATTTTCACCTATATAAATAAATACATCAGCCTTTTCTTCCGTTTCGCTCAGATCAACGTTTTTAATTATAATATAACGTACCTATAGATTACTCTTAGAAAAATGGCACATTCGCTGACATTTGCAAGATTGCTACTACCAAATCCTTTCGCATGTAACTTCTGGTTAGAATAGTGTTATAAAATAGATTTGCAACATGCCATCGAGTTGTTTTTAAGAAAGTATCTATAGATCTGTGTAAGTTCTAAAATTTGAGCCCTGAGTATTGGCGACCTCTCAAAGATACTTGTATTGCAAGCCCTTCTTAAGTGCTGTACGAGTATTACCTATAGTTTAACATTGATTTTAATATACATTTGGTATATCAATCAATAACAACGATACTTTTTATATATCATATACTGTAAATTACTTCAACACTATCACACATTCAAGAATAATTTGGTTAAAATGTTATCGATATTTGTTAAGTTAATTAAGGCACAAGGTGTCCATCTGTAGCATCAAAAACTCTCATTTCTTTTTTTATTTTCTGGAAACATTAATTTCTCCAGGTAAAGAAATTTGAAGACTTCTTTTTTATTACCCCATAGCTAATTGTCATGATTCCAAAAACAGGCTGGCATTGGTTTTAGAATTAATGATTAATTAATTATAATTTTTGTAAAAAACGAATCTTTAAATTTCGATACTGAACAACGTATGACTGGTAGATAGATACATCGGGCAGTTTTTTGTTAGATTGTAAACTATTATCAATCGTTAAATAGTTTGCCTTCTATTCAAATCTATCCTTCGTTCTGCATAATGTTTAACTTAAAATTATAATTCAGACCTACAAAATTGTAATACGACACGTCACGTGCACCATAAAAAGGACATTTGTCATTTTTTTTTTTCAATTTTATACAACGTCAAGCAAGAGAGTGAATGCTTCGCGGTATTATTACTTTACACCTAAAATCTGTTTTCCCACGCAAACGAATTTTCTTTTATTCTGTCTAGAGTGAAGCCCATTTTCCCTCTTTCATTTTAATTTTATGAGACGTTGCGTTTTTCAATTTTAGAACCGGATAGCCGTATGAAGTTTAAGTATCTTGTTTTTGCATAATATTATAGACTTATGCATTTTAAATGAGCGAGCGAGATATTTGGTTGAAAATTTAAAAAAAATGAGAAGTGAATATGAAACAAAATTTTATTGTGAGGAGTTGTTAAGAACATGTACTTGAATTTGGCACTACAAGGTGTGTTCTGAACGTCGATGATGTAATAGTTCTTTATAGATATAGCAACGTCGAATTGTTACGGACCCTAAATATTATGAGTAGTTGGTCTCAAAATAAGAGACCGGACTTGAATTCGAGTAAAGCTGAGCACACTGTCGAGATTTAAGGTATTTCTTACGAGAAGACCAGAGATCATTATGTTAAAAAAAGACGCGAAATAATTTGGTTTTCAAAGTTTAATAAATGTGGCAATGTAGCTTCTCGCTTTCTTCCCGCCGCACATGTTATTACATTGCATATATTAGTCCGGAAGCTCAGGACCAAAATGCGACCTCATCGAAGAGTGGCAGACAAGAGTATCACTTTGTTAATTATGTCCTCCGAAGTCCCTCCAGGTAGTTTGAGGCCTCAAGTCTGATTCCTGTTCCTGGAAATACGCTTTAAAGCTGCAAGAAAAAGATGGTGGACAAACCCAACGCTGAGTGGTAAATATTTTGGGTATAGGTTCATTTCTGTGAAACATGACTGAAAAATGAATATCTGCCATGGATATTGAGTCAATCCAAAGTTACAATAGTTGTTGTAGTTACAACAAGTTGCAGAAAAATGAACCTACCTGAACCCATAGAGGAGCGAATGAAATTTGTTTTAATATGTTCGTTGAGGTTTGTAGATACTAAAATAACATGCCATGGAGTCTGGTTCTTTATTAAAATAAATTACGTTTTTTGCTGCAATAATGCATAAGTATTTTTAAAACGCACGCCTATCCTACAACGCGCGCGCCCGTCCTGTAATTTGTTTTTCTCTCAAATAATATACACATGCGTCAATGTCTCGAGACACGCTAAAATCACCATTGAAACAGTTACAGCAGATCAATATATTTATTTCATTTGCAGTGCAATTTCGCTCTATATTTTTTTAATATATAACCTTTAAATTTTGTTTATATTTATTATTTAAAATTTATATTCAAAAGCCCCAAAACCTCTTTTAATATGTAATTATGAAAATTAAAAAAAAAATTCTGAAGTTATATTGAATAGTACATTTGAAATTGTTGATTTTTAAATATATAATAGAAGACTGTTTTTAGTCAATTTCCACTGGTTTATTTAAATTTTGATGACGCGTTTCGCTGTCGATGCAGCTTCTTCAGATCTACATTTTACACTGTCAATTTAGGTTTAATGTTTACAATTTTATATAATTTCTTAATTATAATATTACACCTAATTAAATTATATTGATAGTAGTATTGGAAAAACCCTTCCAGACATGGAATTAGGAGAATAAATTCACCAATGGTGAATTGTTTAAATCTACCTGGTCATTGAGTAAAGTACCTGTAGTATGTATGTTTTAGGACATGACCATATGTTAATTGATATACCCCTGATTTATTACCTTTATTGATTTGTGGTCTGTAGTTTATGAGATATTTAAATCAGGGGTATATCAATTAACATGTGGGTCATGTCCTAAAACATACATAGGACAAAACTGGACGTACATTTATACAAAGGATTACAGAACACGAAAAAAGTTTCATCCATAGAAAGTCTAATTCAACATATGCTAATCATCTTTTAACAGAAAATCACACGTTTTAATACGAATTTCAAAATTTTAAATACCCAACAAAAAGGTTTAAAACTAAACCTTTTAGCGACAATGCAAATAAATCGATTAAGGGACTACAGGTACGAGTCAACACAATTTAAATAAACCAGTGGAAATTGACTAAAAATAGACTCCTATTATATAATTATAACGAATTTCCATCAAGTAGAAGCTATAACCATCCGAAATGTTAATTTTTAACATGGCAGACAATAAGAGTGATCCAAAAAAACCTCAAGAATTAAAATATTAAATATTTAAAACGTACAATAATTTTTGCCGCATTCGATTAATGCCAATACAACAATGACCTAATACTCCATCAGGCACGCCGGGTTTCACTGGGTTCTTTTTAAACTTTGAGCGTTGCGGCTCCACTCTAGTGTACGTCATGTTTTTTTGGGTCGCCGAATCCGATCATTAGTTTTTTGAAAACATGACCTATTAATGGTTATTAATAATTTTTTAAGCAATTATCTAAAAAAAGGTTTTTTTTTAAATTTTTATTTTAAAATAGATTTTTGCAACATACGAGGTTTAAACACTCGAACATAAATTCAGTGCACTAACACCTGCAATCAAATAAA
The DNA here is from genome assembly GCA_019049505.1 of Pachyrhynchus sulphureomaculatus. Lineage (NCBI taxonomy): Eukaryota > Metazoa > Arthropoda > Insecta > Coleoptera > Curculionidae > Pachyrhynchus > Pachyrhynchus sulphureomaculatus. Next base: position 71,330,371 of record CM032455.1, read on the forward strand.
CCTCATGTACTCGCTCTCTGTTCATCGACCAGCACAGTCAACTGTCTTTATCCTGGGTAGGACTTCTATTCCCCATTTAGGCGTAATTTTTGGAATCTGTCTTTTTGTCAGAAGCGACCTCTCTTGCCAACGAGAAGAGGTTCTGGAGCCCCCAAACTTTGATGTTAGGAGGTTCATCTGTATACTCTATCGACCAACAAGTGATACCAACTTTCGAACACTTTTCGCTTTTCTTGCAGACACCATCGATCATTTACAAATTAACTATCCAAATGCCGAAATTGCCGTCCTGGGCATGTCCACAATATCAAACTGGCTTAAATATTCAAATACTGCCGACGAACATGGTCGTGAAGCTGAATCATTCTCAATCAGTTGTGGCTTAACTCAGCTTATTGACGAACCAACACGGATCCCTGATCGAAACGGGGAGTTCGCCAGTCTTCTTGATCTGTTTTTAACCACCATTCCGGAGATTTACCCACCAATCAGTGACAGAGAGGCGCCTAGGCCGCGTAAGATTTGGCACTACAAATCTGCTAAATGGGAAGATCTCATGGAACATTTTCGAACTTTCTCTTGGATGGACGTTTGTTTTCGATCCGATAACTCATCTGGCTGCGCCAGGGAGGTCTCCGATGTTATTTTGACTGGTATGGAAGCTTACATCCCTTTTTCGAAGAAATGCCCCTCCAACGGCAAGACTTGGTTTGACCGAAAATGTAAAGAAGCTGTTGCTTCTAAACATTTTGCCTACCGACAATGGCGTGAAAATCCCAACACCATAAATCGTAACACCCTTGTTCGTGTCCGGAACAGATGCAAAGGAATTATCGACGAAACCAAGGAGGCACATAACCAACGAATTAGAAACAAACTTCTCGCTTGTCCCAACAATTCCAGGTCGTTTTGGTCAGTCGCTAAGTCAATTAGTCAAAATTTCACCAAATCCACCATACCACCACTCACACGGCCAGATAATTCTGTTGCAACGACACCTATTGAGAAAGCGAACTTGTTGGCTGAACTCTTTGCTTCATATTCTACTGTCGATTTTCGAAGGAAAAACACCGCCTACTGTTCCCGTATTGCAGTCGAGGATGCCCGATGTTGTCTTCAGACTTTTCAAACCTATCCTACAGAAAGGGAATATTTCCTTCCTGCTGGAAATGTGCCACAGTTCAGCCGATACCTAAAAAAGGCAAGAAGACCTTGCCAAATAACTACCGACCAGTTCGCACTGCCTTCAATAATATCGAAAGTCATGGAAAAGGTTATCAATCAGCATCTTCTAAAATATCTTGAACGATTCAACATTATTAGTGATCACCAATATGGCTTTCGTAAACATGGATCAACAGGAGATCTTCTGGCTTATGTAACACATGTTTGGAACAACGCAATTGAACACTTTGGAGAATCTCGAGCGGTTGCTCTTGACATATCCAAGGTATTCGACGTATTTGGCACGATGGGCTGTTCGCTAAGCTACGCTCTTATGGTATGTCTAAAAGGTTCTGTTTGTGGCTCTCATGTTTCCTCAGAGAGCGTTCTTTATACGAGTGGCGGGTCGACGGATTTCTTTCTAAAACCTTCACTATCAACGCCGGTGTGCCCCAAGGCTCCATACTGTATCCTACTCTCTTTCTCATTTACATTAACGATCTGCTGAAAAAGACCGAGAATCCAATCTACAGCTTTGCAGATGACAGTACGCTTATCTCTTCATTCACTTTGAACGCTCGGACATCGGCTGCTCAGGTGAAATATCCGCAGACAGCAGGAGGTCGTTTAACTTAACATAGACCTGGAAGAAATTCTATCTTGGGGTGACAGTAACCAAGTGGAATTTAACGCTACAAAAACCCAGGCGGCAGTTTTTTCTAAAAAAGTTAACGTTGCTGAATCCGACATAGTTATGCCGGGGCACTCCATTCCCATAGCATCGTTACTCAATTTGTTGGGCGTTAATTTGGAAGCAAATATGTCCTGGCATGAACATGTTGCAGGCATAGCAAGGAGAGCTTCTCAAAAGTTGGGAATATTATTTCGAACCAGAAGGCTTTATACTCCAGAACAATTGTTAATTCTCTACAAAGCTCAAATTCGATCCACCATGGAATACTGCTCCCATGTTTGGGGCTCCGCTCCACAGAAGAGCTGTTCGTCTGATTGGAGACCCGGAACTGACCAGCGGCCTTGATTCGCTGGAACATCGAAGAACGGTTGGCGACTTGAGTCTGTTCTACAAGTACTTTCATGGAAAGTGTTCGAAGGATGTAGTCCGCTTAATTCCTCCCAGAGCGGTGCAAGAAATACACGTCGCGCTAATACTTCACATCCGTATAAGGTTCAGCTTGTTACTCCGCGTACAACGCTTTTCAAGCAGCCTTATATATGGAGAACATCCTCCCTTTGGAATAATTTGCCCAGCACCGTGTTTCCCACCGAGTACAATTTACAGCGATTCAAGAACAACGTGAATTGCTTTTTCCGCACACGTGCCGCTCCTGGAGCGCTTTAGGGACTTCCCTGCAGCACGTGTGCTAGACCCATAAAAAAAAATCTCGAATATCTGCCACTCAGCGATGAGTTAATTTTTTGAGCACATTTTTTTCAAGAAAAAAAAGGATTATCCCCACAGGAACCGGTCTCTGTGACAAATATTAAGGCTGTAATATCCTCATAACATATAAAACTGCCACTCTGCGATGGGGTCACCTACCCTCAATTTTTTGTTTGTCACAGATTGTCAAATTTAATAAGTGATATGTTTATTTGCCGCCCTTCGATAAGTCCAAAATCTTGGGTATGAGCTCCCGGACTATATATGATTCAAAATTTTGCAAGAACGTCCGCGTCCGCGCGAGCAGACTTCTTCAAGCTACGTTGCCACAGCGAAAATACACTTCATAAAATTCAATAAAAAGTAATATTTACCTAATATTTTTGCAACAACTAGGTAGTAAACTACCTTCATATTTTAACAAACAATAGTAAAGTATTTTTTGTGACTTTTTTACTTTTTAGTGCACATACGACAACAAAAATTGTAAAAAACGCATGCTTTTTATCGAAGAAATACGTGTTAAAACATCTAAAACTTTTACAATTAATTATGGCTATACGGCGTGGTAAATCATCTTTATATTGAAGCAGTGAATGCATAATGCATCTATTATTTCTCAAAATTTCAAGCAAAACTACTTTTAACAGTTACCGTAAGAAATACCTTAACAGTTATTTTCGGCAACCCCAAAAAAATCCAAGGTATTGAGGTCGGGGAATCGAGGTGGCCAAGGAAATGAACCATACAGATCTATCCGCTGAATGGGAAAGGAATTATTTAAATATTTTTTAACAACCTAATTAGAATTCGGTGGGGTACCGTCATACATAAACCACATATTACGATGAGTTTGTAATGGATCGTCTTCAATTAAATTGTTCAAGTCTTCCCGAAAAAATTGCAAATAGCTTTCAACATTTAATCATCAGTCATCAATATATAGCCCAATCATATAGTATGGCATAATAAAATAGAAAAAAAAAAACTTTCGAACTTCCAAATTTATTTAAAAATGCACTTTGACATTTAATTTATCTGCGACATAAGCCTTCTTGATTAGAATGAGTTATCAACTTAAATTTCATTATTTTTTTAACATAAAATTTAAATCATCCAAACTGAATATCAGAAAATAATAAAATTTTAAGTTCTTTAATAAAAATAAACATAACTCATCATCATCATAAAAAATTTTATTGAATGAGATTAATAAAACATTCTTTGTAATAACGTGGTTTTTTTTTACCATACAGACTATCGCGATAACGACTCATCCGATCGTGTTCAATAAAGCGCACATTTTTTTCGTTGAATTTGACATAGAAAATATAAATTTGAAAGTACAAAAGAAGTTAGGTCTATTTTTACTCCCAGTTTCCCCTACTTTTAAAGTCACGGTTCCCAGAAGAACCTGCAGTTAAGATTTTATATATATATATATATATATATATATATATATATATATATATATATATATATATATATATATATATATGTATATGTATATGTATATGTATTGTAACATTCATTTTTTCCTAGATTTTAAGACCATGTAATGTTACTGATTTTTCCATTTCAAATTGTACTTATTTTCATTTTTGTTCCGAACGGTATATTAAACAGGGATTTCCCAGACGTTCGGTATATAGTGAGTTGTGCGGGTTCCTGACCGAACCTCTCGCTACGCCGCGATTGGTGGAATGTTTGATCGGCAGTTTTGATTGGAGCGTCGTGATACTACTGGCAAAAGTCGCACGATTATTTAAGGCTCCGCAGACCGTAAATCGAGGTTGTTTTCCATCTAGCCGCAACCAGGCAGTACCATCAAGCCGCTGCCAGGCTGTTTTCCATCTAGCCGCAGCCAGGCAGTACCGTCTAGCCGAGAGGCTATTTTCCATCTAGCCGAAGTAGGCTAATTTTCATCAGAGCCGCTAAGTAAAAGCACCAGTGTCTTAAATAAAAGCCGTAGTGGGCTTTCTAAGTGTTTGTTAAGAAAAAGTGTGAAATCGGGCGTAGTCGATCACAGCAGGAATAAAAAAAACAGTAAGTCAACAAAACTCCCTTCAATAGACTTATTCGAGAGTAGCGCCTTAACTGCAATGTAAAACAGACTAAAAAGTGAAGTGTAAAGCACGATTTCTCGTCTTCGGGGGTTATATAGTCTGAAATTTTAATGTAACAACTACTAGTTAGGCTAGAATTTGTTAGGTAAAACTGTAAAGGTTAGAACTTTTCATTTTAAAAAAAAACAAGAATAAATTTTCTTTTTTTGATTAAAGCTAGTGTCTCACTGAATATTTATTTTTCTTTTCAGGATAAGTTGTACTAGACTAATTCTTTTTAGTAATACCCATAAAACCCTTCAGCATTTTTCCATTTTTTTAGCTGAAGTTAGATCCTTTCTATTTTAAAATGGATGGTGCCCAAAATTTCGTACAGCTAAAGCCTTTTAAAAAAATAGAAATGAATTCCAAAAAAGACGTAAGACAATTATCTCTTACCCATATTTCTCTACCAAGGAAAACTGAGCTAGTGTTTGTTTAATTTCTTTAGTTCTTTTAAAAATCAGGATCCACTCAATTCATTAGCAGAAATTAAAGCGGGGGCTGCAAGAAAATTGTGCTCAAGCTTGGGGCGTCCAATATTCAAAGGTTACAAAAATGACGCAGTGTACGTGGGGCGCAATTAAACACACCTTTTCATAAGCTACAAAATGACACCACAACGTGCGGGCAAGTTCCAATGTTACAAAATTGCGCTCAAGCGTGGGACAAACAACTTCTCACAGGGTACAAAAAAAAGATGCCTCAAACTGAGGACAGTTTTTCACAGGCGACAAAATTACGCCCAAGCTTGGGGCAACATTTTTTCAAACGGTACAAAATAACGCCTCAAAAAGCGGGCAATTTCACACGTTACAAAATGGCGCCCAACGTGGGGCTTTTGGAATTTTATTTTTTTAAAAAAGGGTTCAGTGTACTAGCTTTCGAACAAAATAAAAGCTCTAACTTTGCAGATATTTTTATTTCATAATATTTATTAAAAGAAACTACACTATAGCAGTAAGACAAAAGCAGGAAATTTGTAGAATTTTTTATTTCAATTTATCTGATGATATGAGTTAGATATTTGAATTTTGTTGTTGACTTTAAGATAAGCGATTCCTACTTTTTTTCTTAAAAGCTAGCTTTATAGTTCAGATTAGCAGATGTGCTGGTCGACTTTAATTTTACACTGTTTATTTTGCGGATAGCCGAGGAAAAAACGGTACGTTTTTTTCTCACCTATATTTTGCATGAATATTAAAAATACTTTGCTGATAGACGAAACGGTATTTGGAGATTTTTTTTGTTGAAAATTCTTAAGATATCTTAGTAAAAGAATTTTAATACAAGGCGATACTTAGAAATTTTTTTTTGAAATTGTCGAAGATTTTTTTTTGAATGTTTTAGTAAAGAAGTTTACATATTTTAAGTGCCTTTACATATTTTTTATTTAGACTATTGGGAGCACAGGAGAAATATTTTCACGACTTTTTAAACAGTTCTTTTAAATAGTATTCATTTATCATGGAAGCCTTCAATTTTAAAGTCAATCACCTACTGGAATATGAATTAAACTACGAACTGAAAATCCGTCGTACTTTCTCAGAACGTCCGGTCGCGAATAAAAGAAAGATTCTAACGAGGATCTTAAGTAAAGAAATATTCCAATAGATCAGATAGGACTAAATGGTTACAAAAAGTTTCTGATTTTTTTAAGTCTAATAGAAATTCTCCTTCTCAAGTTAAAACTCCTGCTTCTCCAAATGGTCACATGTCTCCTTTATTCGTGCATAAATATTCAGATAATAGACCGCATATCAAGATAAATCTATTAGGTGTCCATTTTTTCGGCTTTATTTGACTCTGGTGCAAATGCCTCCGTTTTAGGTCAGAATGGTATAAAAATTTTTAAGTCGTTTAAGTATAAAAATATGCCATGTCAAAAATAGAAGTGTTACCACTGCAGATGGCAGCCGTCTAAAAGTTTTAGGTACGGTTGAGTTGCCGCTAGTCTGCAATGGTCATTATTTAGTAATTTCTGCTCTAGTAGTACCTTCTCTATCACATACTTTGGTTTTAGGATGTGATTTTGCACAAAAATTCGGAATTCTAGTAAATTTTAAAAATAATTCGTGGTATCCACAGTCCCTAGAAGTCAACTCTCAAACAAGTTTTAAAGATAGTTATTCAGAAAGCTCTTTAGAAAACCTTTTCTCGCGTCTATGTACCCTAGAAGATCTCTCGCGGACGGAACGCTTAAAAGCAGAAAAAGTAATAAGCTCTTTCAATGAAATAAGTAGTAAAGATAGGTTAGGCCGAACGAATAAAATCAACATGTCTATAGATACGGCTGATGCCAGTCCTGTAAAGACAAGGCCCTTCGCCATGTCTCCGTATATGTCAAAGGTATTGAATAAGGGGTTAGACGAAATGTTGACACTCGGAGTGACATCGTCTAAGCTATGACGGAAGAAAGCTCAACGAGGTCAGCATATTGTTATAACTATCCATTACGAACATCGACAGAATTTTGTAAGGAGTTAGACGAAATGTTGAAACTCGGAGTGATATCGTCTATGCTTTGACGGTAGAAAGCTCAACGAGGTCAGCAAATTTGATAACTATCCATTACCAAACATCGACAGAATTTTGACATCACTCAGGAATGCTAAGTATGTATCTTCGATAGACCTTAGAAAGGCTTTCTGGCAAATTCCTTTGGACAAATCCTCTAAGGAAAAGACCGCTTTTGCAGTAGTAGGCCGAGGTCTATTTCAGTTCGTCACTATGCCGTTTGGTCTAAAGAACGCTGCTCAAACTCAGCAACGTTTAGTGGACGCTATATTTGGTCCGAAATATGAGCCACATGTTTTCACCTATCTCGATGATATTTTAGTAACATCGGAAGACTTCGAATCGCATATTACGCTTACTTAAAGAAGTAAAAGATAAATTGAAAGAGAGCCGGACTGACGATAAATTTGAGCAAATGTGATTTTTTCAAAACTTCTCTAAAGTTTTTAGGCTATATTGTAGGCTCGAATTCCTTGCGTACCGATCCGGATAAAGTAGCAAGCATGGTTAATTATGCAAGACCTACTAATACTACGGAAGTTAAGCGCTTCGTAGGAATGTGTTCGTGGTACAGACGTTTTATCGAGAATTTTTCTACCCTGTTGTCGCCTATTAATGATCTTTTGAAAGGACGAAAAAAAGGACAATCAATAGATTGGACAAAGGCAGCCGAAGAATCTTTTATAAAGATTAAAGAGCTATTGGTTTCAGCTCCCATTTTATCCCAACCAGGCTTTTTCCAACAGTTTTATATTTCTAGTGATGCTTCTAATACCGGTTTTAGGGGGCGTCCTAACACCGAAAATCAATGGTGAGGAAAGAGTGATAGCGTATGCCAGTAGAACTTTATCAAAGGCTGAACATAACTATTCGGTTGTTGAAAAAGAATGTTTAGCAGTACTCTTTAACATCGAAAAGTTTCGACCTTACATAGAAGGTGTTCCTTTCACGGTCATAACAGATCATTATAGTTTATTGTGGCTTAATTTTATTAAAAACCCTAGTGGCAAACTAGCGCGTTGGGCGATTAGGTTGAGACAACATACGTTTAATTTAATTCATAGTGGCCAAAAATGCGTTTTGATATCTTAAAGTTTGTGAGGACTTGTGAAGTATGTGGAGCGCAGAAATCTCCAAATACACTACCTATGGGACTGATGGGGAAAAGAGAAAACGGTTAATTACCCTTTTCAAGTCATAGCAGCTGATCTAGTAGGCCCATTTCCACGTTCAAAAAAGGGAAATAAATGACTTTTCGTAATTTCTTGCTGGTTAACAAAGTATACCGTGTTATTTCCTTTGAAAAGCTCTAAAGCGAATGCTTTTTGATGAGACATATAGTTTTAACATACGTTTCAATCCCGTGTGCCCTCTACAATATAATTTCGTTCAAAATAATATTCGTTGATTCACGTGATAATTCGGGATAAAGGAATTTCAAAGATTCAAACTACCGGGTTTACACCGTCTTTCTTAGTTTACGGCATACAGATACCTCTATCTGGATCGTATTATAAAAATTTAGATTTGGATGTCAATGTTGACAGCGAAATAATTCCGAGTAACAGGGGCGCATACGCCGAAAATTTAAAGGGTTTAAAAGATATTTTCACCGACGTGCATAGTAGGATACATAAGGCTTATGAACGGAACAGTAAGTCTTACAACCTTAGGAAAAGGGATTTTGCCTTTAATATAGGTGATCACGTTTGGCGAAAAAATAAAATTCTTTCCAGTGCAGCAGATAAATTCACATCTAAGTTGGTACCTAAGTATGTGCATTGCGTGATAAGAGAAAAGATTTCAGATTTAGTTTATGGTTTAGTTAATTTAGATGGGACTAAAGTAGGACGATGGCATATTAAAGACTTAAAACCATTCAACGGACCTAACCCTAGTGAAAGTTTGTCAGAAGAAGAATAATTTATATTTACATTATCTTAATTGCTTTACTTTACCTTTTTTGATGTTGCTCTGTAGAGGTGACGACCTCGTTTTTTTTGACTGTTATAAAAGTTGAGCAGAGTATAGCTTACTTTTATTATTTTTGCTAAGGTTTTGGGTACTGATCATATCCAAACTTAGGCTGATGGTAGTTGATGTTTAACATCGACTCAGTTTTGCGAGCTTGCGAAGGAGTCACACTCAGGATATATCATAAGACTGGTATGTCGGTGGTCGCGGGATTTGATTTGCTTATGACCCCAAATAATATCCAGTTCTTGACACTTGGAAGCGAAATTTTGATTAGAGGCAATCCAAGGTGATCTTGAGTTAGGACAAGCGCAAGATATAGCTCGCGTGGTATGATGTAGAGTCAAAATTATGAGCAATTTCAAAGTTTGTTACCCGAGTGGGTGTATTTCTATTACCTTAGTGGTATATGTTGGGTGCAATTAAGAGTAAATTGATTTGGTTTATCCAGTAAGTCTAAGACTTGGATTATTTTGATTTAGATCTTCTTCTGAATTGACAAACTGAGGGTATTTTCTATTTTTTTTTCAGAGCCGTTTAAACGTTACCTTTGAGTCACTATTTTTTTTTAAATTTTTTTTGCATAGACTCATAGGCGTATGTTGAGTTTTTTCGGTTTACTATCAGATGGATAGAAAATTGAAGTTCTGCAGGAGAACTAAAGGCTGATCATTTACAGGAGATGAGAGCAGAGGAAGACAGTCGTTTCACAAAGAAATGATCAAAATCTGATACCGAGATGAGAACCTTGTCAAGAGAGGCTAAGCGCAGTGAAGGAAGATTCCTAACCGAATTTTTAGATTTCCAAGAGGTAATCTAGAAGTTTGGGCTGACAGAAAACGGTTATGCCTGATACCTGTAGCAGTTTCTTCTAGAGGCTATTGTCTAGGGAGACGATTAACACCATGATCGAATATTTTAGCTGTCAACGATGTTTTCTTCTTGTTTCTGATTAAGCTGGAAAAGCTCTTGTCGTCTTCAACAGTTTTGTTGCGTTGCCACCGAAAAATTTGAGAAATTTTTGCTTCATGTAGCTTTTTAAGCTCATTTTCGTTTTTTTAAAAAATTTCGTTAGAAGCTTGGTTAAGTCAACCTAGTAAACCTTTTTAGGTTGTATCCCATGAGTTATCTGTTTTTACAGGCTGTGATGCACCGGGTGCTAACAGATGCCGTTACGACGTTTGACAGGGAGTTAGTCTTCCTGAGGAACAGACTGATTGGAAGGGTAGTCTATGGGGGGTGAACGTTTGACCTTTGGGACCTTTAGGGGTTTTGTTACCCAATGGTTATTTCTATTTGAACCAAAGGAGAGCCTAGCTACTGTAGTCGACCTCAGCTCCAATTAGCCTATTAGTGGTGACAGGCTGTTGGCAGTAGTGTGTTTCGGAACACCCTATTGATTAAATTTTTTTTTTTGACTTATGGTGGTGTGGTAGACACCGTTTTAGTTTAGTGGATGCTATAATCTACTCCCTTTTGTTGGTGGACTCCAGGGTCACCAATTCTGTATTTTATTGTCTCCACCATTCAGTATATCGTGGTGAGGTGTTTGTCTCCTGTTAGGTGGGATGGATTAAATTCTTTTCGTTGTTGTTCTAGGGCGAGACCAGTACACGAGGGTTCTTCATGCAACTTGAAGAGGCGCAATGCTGGTTAAGTTTTATATCTCTGTGTAGCCACCCTGAAGAATGACGGAGGGCGTCTTTTCTGGCTCATGTTTCTAGGCAGATTTGTCACTTTGGTGCGATGTGCCGAAGAGTTGATTAGCTTTTGCTAAGAGCTTTCACCAAGCTCAGTATGGAGTTATCATAACCAAGAGTTTGGGATTTGAACTCCTGTATATATTTCTGTACATATTTCTGTATATATTTCGGTGTATGTTGGTTGCCTGAGGGCATGTGCTCAAAATGCGAGATTTTGAGTCGTTTTGCTTATGGACTCCTATATTTAGGATTATGACTTTAGGGAGGTCCTATTTCGAGACTTGCTGTCTCATATAGTTATGTTAGGAATGTTTCCTTGAATGTTAGTTGCGCGCGGACTAATCATTCTGTTCTTAGTGAACATTGCTTTTAGAAGCAGGATCATTCAGTTTGGTGAATTTTAGCTTGTATAGCTATTCACTGTGTTTAGAGTGAATTTTAGCTTTTATAGCTATTCACTGTGCCTATAGTGGTATTGTTAGCTTTTATAGCTGCTCACTATGTTAATGGCGAGATTGTTCTTTTAGAACGCAGGCTTTGTGTAGTCGAGGACTATTTACCGAGTGTTTTCTTGGCGAGGAGCCGAGGTTTTTTCTGGCGATTTTTTGCATGTCTGGATGTCTCAGGACGTCGACATTGCGCAATGTAGCGTTTTCCCTAGCGAGTTTAGCATGTCTAGATGTCTTAGGACGTCGACATTGCGTTATAGAGTGCGATTATTCTCTGAGTGCGACTAGTAGTGATACTAGATTTAGAATGTTCTCTTAGTGATGAGCTAGAGAATGGATAGCGATTTTCCCGAGCGTTTGCCTGGATATTTATCCAGATATTTTTTTTGGCCTTGTGCTAAATGGTCTGACAAGACTTTTTCTTTTTAGTGTAAGTGTTTGCACTAGAATCTTTTTTTTATTTTTTTCTTTATTTAAGAATTTTTATAAATTTCTTTTGCTGACATAGAAAATTTTCAGACAATCCTTAAAATATTTTAAGGGGGGTGTTCATATTTTATTTCAGTTCACTTTTTTTGATTTAGACAAGAGTCTAGACAAAGTTATATTTTTTTTTTTTTGGTAACAATTACAGAGCTGATTCTTTTATATAAGAAGACCGCGATTGTTATTTTGGAAAGGTATTTCCTATGTTCATGCAAGGATTTTTATTTACTTTTTGATGTACTTAACCTTAGTGTTTAATTAAGTTAAGTCTAGTTATAAGATTTTTGTGTACATGCAAAGATTTTCATTTGGTTTTCATTGTACTTAATATTAGTGCTTAATTGAATTAAGTCTAGTAGTAAGGTCCGAGTTTGTAATTTTGTTTTAAGTTCTGACTTTAGTCTTAAGTGATAGTGTACCCCTTTGTACCTTTTCATAAGTAGCCTAAATTTAATAGACTAGTGTAGTCTATTTCTTTTTGGAAGGGGGTAAATGTAACATTCATTTTTTCCTAGATTTTAAGACCATGTAATGTTACTGATTTTTCCATTTCAAATTGTACTTATTTTCATTTTTTGTTCCGAACGGTATATTAAACAGGGATTCCCAGACGTTCGGTATATAGTGAGTTTGTGCGGGTTCCTGACCGAACCTCTCGCTACGCCGCGATTGGTGGAATGTTTGATCGGCAGTTTTGATTGGAGCGTCGTGATACTACTGGCAAAAGTCGCACGATTATTTAAGGCTCCGCAGACCGTAAATCGAGGTTGTTTTCCATCTAGCCGCAACCAGGCAGTACCATCAAGCCGCTGCCAGGCTGTTTTCCATCTAGCCGCAGCCAGGCAGTACCGTCTAGCCGAGAGGCTATTTTCCATCTAGCCGAAGTAGGCTAATTTTCATCAGAGCCGCTAAGTAAAAGCACCAGTGTCTTAAATAAAAGCCGTAGTGGGCTTTCTAAGTGTTTGTTAAGAAAAAGTGTGAAATCGGGCGTAGTCGATCACAGCAGGAATAAAAAAAACAGTAAGTCAACAAAACTCCCTTCAATAGACTTATTCGAGAGTAGCGCCTTAACTGCAATGTAAAACAGACTAAAAAGTGAAGTGTAAAGCACGCTTTCTCGTCTTCGGGGGTTATAATAGTCTGAAATTTTAATGTAACAACTACTAGTTAGGCTAGAATTTGTTAGGTAAAACTGTAAAGGTTAGAACTTTTCATTTTAAAAAAAAACAAGAATAAATTTTCTT
>CM032455.1:71345914-71351651 GCA_019049505.1 Pachyrhynchus sulphureomaculatus
CAAGAATTATTGATCCTATTATATTTGATGGTACGTTAAATGGAGACAGATATTTGGAGTTCATTCAAACTGATGTTGAAGATTTTTAGAAACTTTACCTTTAAATCGTGGAGACATTATTTTCTAGCAGGATGGCGCTCCAGCCCACAATAGTAGAAATGTAGTAAACTACTTAAATCAAAGATGTGATGCAAATTGGTTAGGTACCAATGGACCTAATAAGTGGCCAGCAAAATCGCCGGATCTTACGCCTCTTGATTTTTTTATATGGAACCATCTAAAAGAAAAAGTTTACAAAAATCCACCAACAGACAGAAATGATTTAGAAATGCGCTTAAAAAGAGCAGTAAATCAAATTACTGAAATTCAGTTGGAGAACGTTATGAGAGCCACGGTGAGAAAAACCAGATTGTGTAGGATTAACAACGGACAGCATTTTGAACATTTGGAATAAATACCTAGCAACTTTATATCTAGTACAAAATAGTTTTTACCTATTTATTTTTATTGTGTTACTTAGTTAAAATATTACTTCTCTCTAATATTAATTAATTACATTTATCGGTTTTGTTGTGTTATTCTTATTATTCAATGCTTTGGTTTTATTATTTGCATTTAAATATTTATTTAATAAATAAATTTCTTATTTTCTGAATGTAAATCATACAATTTTGTAGGAGCTACTTAGACTCGCGAAGATGGCATAAATGGATAGTATTAAATTCTTTCCAAAGTGAGACAAAACGAACAAAAACAATTGCTAGTATAGCCGCCATGGCCGTTTGTCTAAGAGTTTAAATCAGTTTTTGCCGGTCACCTGTCAAACAAATGTCAACTTGTGATACATCGTTGGAAAGAGAATTTCAAAGCGAATCGAAATTGATAAAAAAATATACAGGGTTCCATTAAAAATAAGAAAGTTGCAGTCACTTCCGGTCGAACCGGAAGTAGTTAAAAATATTTCTTAGGTGATAAAAAACCCAATAATGTCCCATTCCGGTATCTAAAAGTATAAATACGTAACTTTCAAAATAAAAAAATTACAGGGTGTTACATGTTGGCTGTGTCATTCGGTGTAACGATTGGTGATTTAAGTCTATTTTACAAGTATTTTCATGGAAAGTGTTCGATCGATGTAGTCCGCTAAATTCCTCCCAAAGCGATGCGTGCTAGAAATACACGAAGCACTAATACTTCACATCCGTATGAAGTTCAGCTTTTTACTCCTTGAACAACTCTTTTCAAGCAGACTTTTATATGGAGAACCTCATCTTTTTGGAATAATTTGCCCAGAACTGTGTTTCTGACCAAGTACAATTTACATTGCAAGAACAACGTAAATCGCTTTCTTCCGCACACGTATCGCTCCTGTAGCGCTCTAAGGATTTTTCTGCGGCAGATATGCTAAGCCCTTAAAATATAATATATATATATATATATATATATATATATATATATATATATATAATTATATATACATATATATATACATACACATATATATATATATATATATATATATATATATATATATATATATATATATATATATATATACGAGTATATATATATATATATATATATATATATATATATATATATATATAATATACATACATATACATATACATATACATACACGAAGAGGGCTTTTAATTTAGGGATAGCTCTTAGGATTACAGAGTAAGCAAAAAGGTCTCAAAGTTCTTAGTAACTGTAGTTTTATTCTAATATCGGGCTTTCGATGCCAAATCGTACATCATCTTCAGTACCTAGGAGACACAGGAAGAAACCTCATCAGGCAGAGAACCACTTGAAAGAATATGTCCCATTATATATATATATATATATATATATATATATATATATATATATATATATATGTATATATATATATATATATATATATTATAATATATATATATATATATATATATATATATATATATATACTAGCAGTGCCCGCGGCTCCGCTAGCGTGGACTTGATTTACTACTATCGTCACTGCTTAATCCTTATGTTACCTAACGTAATAAAATATCTGCCATTATTTCCCCTTATCTCTCATTATTTCTCCTTATCTCTACATAATTTCGATTATCAAGGCTTATCTCTGCTCATCTCCCATTATTTTTCCTTATCTCCCATTATTTCCCCTTATCTCACATTATCTCACCTTATCTCCCATTATCTAGACTTATCTCGACTTATCTCGCAATATTTCTCCTTATCTCCCATTATTTATCCTTATCTCCCATTATCTTACCATAACTCCCATTATCTAGACTTATCTCTACTTATCCCCCATCATTCCTCCATGTCTCCCATTATTTATACTTGTCTCCCATTATCTCACCTTATTTCCCCTTATCTAGGCTTATATCGAATTATATGGAACATATGTATAAATTTATAAAAACACGTAAATCGGATCAGTGGTTCTCAAGTGATAAGCGCATTAACGGACAGACAGGCAGACAGACAGAGAGACGTTGCATTTTATATATTATATTCTTTGCAATATGATATTGTTCCATATTTAATGGTTTAGGCAGTGTATTGCAAGAGAACGCGCTAACGGTAACCTTTTTTTTCCGACTTGATTCACTATTATCGTCACAGCTTATTCCTTATGTTACCTAACCGTAACAAAATATATACACACACAATAAAATAATATCCTATAACCTGGCCAGAGAACATATGTATGTTTAAAAAAAAAAGCACGTAACGCACTAACGAACAGATAGACAGACAGAGAGACGTTGCATTTTATATATATTATAGATAGACATGTATGTTTTAAAAAAAAGCACGTAAATTGGATAAGTGGTTCTCCAGTGATAAGCGCACTAACGAACAAACAGACAGACAGTCAGAGAGACAGGCAGACAGACAGACAGAGGGACGTTGCATTTTATATATATTATATATAGAAGATTATAGTTAACCTGGCCAGAGAACAAATGTATCAATTAAAAAAAAAACGTAAATCGGATAAGTGGTTCTCGCGTGAACGCACTAATGGACAGACAGACAGACAGAGACACATTGCATTTAATATATATATTATAGATTTTAGATATTCTCTGCTACATAATATTGTTCCATATTTAATGGTTTAGGCTGTGTATTGCAAGGGAACGCGCTAGCGCAAACTTTTTTGCCGACTTCGTTCACTATTCTCGTCACTGCTCACTCCTTATGCTACCTATCGTAATAAAATATAGCCTATAACCTGGCCAGAGAACATATGTATGTTTAAAAAAAAAAGTACGTAAATCGGATAAGTGGTTCTCCAGTGATAAGCGCACTAACCAACAGACAGACAGACAGACAGAGAGACGTTACATTTTATATATGATTGATGGGATGTTTCGCGTCAAGGGGTCACCCCATACCCAAAAATAGAATTAACGAAAAAAAAATCAAGGATGTCAATTTCTTTGTTGAAACGTAAGCTTTTTAAACGCAATGTGGCCCTTTTGAAAAAACAAGATGGCGGACAGAAACAAAAAATCAGGATCAAATCTAGACAAATGATAATTTCTAAGCGAAATTAAGTTAACCGAACTTCAGAACTGAGACAAAATGTAATATTGATGTAATAATGAGAGTAACCTATATAATTTTAATGTAATACCAACATGGCGGATCCAATATGGCGCCTAAAATTGAAAATTACATGAAAAAATGAACAATTATGCAGATTTCGCAGTTTGAGACAGCACTTTTTCTTACCGGACACCATCGCTGGCTAAATATATAATAGAAATTAACCTAACCAAGCCTAACTTGCCTCCAAAGAAAGGCAACTTAACCTAACAAAACTGAATGCTTCATACGTTACACAACAGAAAGAAAAATTAAAAGTAATAAAACATTAGGCGTCATAACTTACAAAGCAGAAAGAGAGCTTAACCTAATACAGCAGATTCTAACCTAATTAAGGGAGTTTAACCTAAATTAACCTAAGTCTGCTTAACCTAACTTAGCCTAAGACATGTTGATCGAAAAAAAACATAAAGTTTCATAACTTAGTATGGATTCGATTGTGAGTACTAAGATTATTATGTTTTTCTACGTTTATACTCACAAAGTTTCTTTAGAGTATTATTGTTCATGACGTGTAAATTATATAATGTCAAGACTACTAGGTGGCTTTTAAAATTTCTCTTATGATTTTATAATAGACACAAATTATTAAATGCAAAGATACAACTGTGCACATAATAAAGGTATATATACACAAAGGTAGCAGTTTTAAATAACTTTAATTTTTTTTTTATGGATCCTGCAGGAAGTCTCTAAAGCGCTACAGGAGCGATACGTGTGCGGAAAAAAAGCGATTCACGTTGTTCTTGAATCGCTGTAAATTGTACTCGTTGGGAAACACAGTCCTGGGCAAATTATTCCAAAGGGATGATGTTCTCCATATAAAAGACTGCTTGAAAAGCGTGACTTTCGATATTATTGAAAGTAGTGCAACTGGTCGGTAGTTATTTGGCAAGGTATTCTTGCCTTTTTTAGGTATCGGCTGAACTGTGGCACATTTACAGCAGGAAGAAATATTCCCTTTCTGTAGGACGGGTTGAAAAGTCTACAGAAAACTGGCGTTAGTTCAGCACAGTTTTGAGAACTATGGCAGGTATTCCGTCAGCGCCAGAAGCTTTTTTGGTGTCTAGCTTCATTAAGGTACGCTTTATGATATGTTGTCTGAAGACAATATCGGGCATCTTTGAGTGCACTATGGGAATAGTAGGTGTTGTTTTTCCTTGAAAATCGACAGTTTTTTTGAATGTGAAGCAAAGAGTTCAGCCAACAAGTTCTCTTTCTCAACAGGTGTCGTTTGCAACAGAATTATCTGGCCGTGTGAGTGGTGTATGGTGGATTTGGTGAAATTATGACTAACTGCCTTAGCGACTGACCAAAAGGGCCTGAAATTGTTGAGACAAGCTAGAAGTTTCTAATTCGTTATATATATATATATATATATATATATATATAAATATATATATATATATACACATACACACATATACATACGTACCGCATCAACGAGGTCAGACTGCGAAATCTCCATAATTGTTCATTTTTTCATGTAATTTTCGATTTTAGGAGCCATATTGGATCCGCCATGTTGGTACTACATAAAATTATGTTGGTTACTCTCATTATTACATCAATATTACATTTTGTCTCAGTTCTGAAAGTTCGGTTAACTTAATTTCGCTAAGAAATTATCATTTGTCTAGATTTGATCCTGATTTTTTTGTTTCTGTCCTCCATCTTGTTTTTTTCAAAAAGGGCCACATTACGTTTAAAAGCTTACGTTTTTCACGAAGAAATTGACACCCTTGATTTTTTTTTTCGTTAATTCTATTTTTGGGTATGGGGTGACCCCTTGACGCGAAACATCCCATATATATTTATATAATGAATATGATATATATATATATATATATAATATATATATATATATATATATATAATGGGAACATATTCTTTCAAGTGGTTCTCTGCCTGATGAGGTTTCTTGTCTGTGTCCTAGGTACTGAAGATGATGAACGATTTGGCATCGAAAGCCCGAATATAACTACGGTTACTAAGAACTTTGAGACCTTTTTGCTTACTCTGTAATCTATAAAGCATATCCCTAAATTAAAAGCCCTCTTGGTGTATGTATATGTAGTATATGTATATGTATTTGTATATGTATATGTATATGTATATGTAT
>CM032455.1:71351751-71364251 GCA_019049505.1 Pachyrhynchus sulphureomaculatus
AAATTAAAGTTAAAAAAGGCATAGGTTAAACATTAGAATCCGATTTTTTATTACTTAAGGTTGTTAGAGAAACTTTTTCACATAAAAACGGTTTCGAGTGTTATGTCAGTACGGCTTCAGTACAATGGTGACTAAATCGCGGCAATATATGCTTATGAAAATCTTTACTGAAAGTACAAAAGGATAGTAAAAAAAGTAAGATATTTATATAAAAAAAACGGTTTATTAGTATTATTGAAATTTTAAATCTTTTTTGAATTTATATGTAGAGATAGAGGCTTTCAACAAACAATAACGAAAATATTTTAATGCAACTAACCTTCCATTATTTAAGGTTCTTCATATTTTTCTTCTATGGTGTATTACAACTTACCATCCGTTTAAGCAATAAAAATATATTTTTCTTTCTTCATATATTTTAACACTGTCATAACATTGGAACTTATCTATTATTTTAAAAATGTTCCAAGCTACTTTTGAATAGTATAAGCTATTCTTTACAAATTTTATTTACGCCAAGGAAGAGAGAGACGTGACTCCCCTAGACGGCTTTAGCTTGAACAATCAAACGTCATTATTAAAGCGTTACCCTTTATGAGCATTCTTTTGACATTTCTAGTGGGTAAATAATAACAGAAAGTAAAGTGTTTTTATTTTAAAAAATGGGGTTATTGACGATATTTTCAGCCGAGCGTGACATTGCGGCCGTAACAAAGAGCATAGTTTTTATTAAATTTATACGACATTATGCGTTAAAAAATTAAACTATTTTTCTTCCAATGTGTACTATTTTACGGAATCCATAACGATATCTTCCTAGCCATTCCTACGCAAAATACAAAACATTTAGGTAAAGTAGGTTAATATATATATATATATATATATATATATATATATATATATATATATATATATATATATATATATACATATATGTATATATATATATATATATATATATATATATATATATATATTATATATATATATATTACATATATATATATATATATATATATATATATATATATATATATACTATATATATATATATATATATATATATATATATATATATATATATATATATATATACTATATATATATATATATATATATATATATATATATATATATATATACTATATATATATATATATATATATATATAATATATATATATATATATATATACTCGTATGTATGATTTCATCAAAAACGTCAGCGAAACTGTCCATCAAGGGATTTCTAGCTAACATAGGACACCGGAGAAATATAATGAATGAAATCATATCCAGTTTTTTCAAAGCGTTGATCAGTGGACAATGTGTCTGGGTGATTAATGTTGAGATTTTCTCGGAGGGCCTTGGTTTTGTGTGCTGGGGACGTGTTTCTATTGGTCGGCTGGTTTTTGCCAATGGGGCTCGGATTTTGACTGTGTGTTTTCGGCCCTGTGTTTCTTTGTAAAGTTTTGTGAACCACAAGACCGAAAACACGCAGTTCAAGCCAAACCCCCATTGGCCAGAACCTGCCAGCAACAAAACCCTCTGAGCAAATCGCAACAATAATCACTAAGAATCACTAAGACATATACAGTAATCGATGCTTTGAAAAAGATGGATAAGATAGTACACCAGTGGCAGCGTGAAAAAATATTGTTTCTGTATGTTGTCATTTCTTTGAGGTATAGATTTTTTTTTTGCCTTATTATTGAAATCCGCTATTTAAGGTTGAATTTTCTGCAACTGGTCTTGCTACAAGGAGTTTTAATATCTCTATATATATCCATATATATATATATATATATAATATATATATATATATAGATATATATATATATACATATATATATATGTAATATATATACTGACAAAACATTATTATTGTTTTTTGTTTAAAAAATTGTTTCAAAGTGAAAAAGTTAATTAAAAAAATGCCTAAATATAGCGTATTTAGGAATTTTCACTTAATTTGGCATAACTTTCCAAATAATGGATAAACTAAGGATATATTTTTTTTTCAACCTCAAGATATTCCAAAGAAACCCTCAAAATTTTAAACCGCTGCGATTTTTTTTTTCATTGAGTTCCGAGTGATCGAAATTATAAATTTTGCTAAAAACAATACTATCGTTTTATAGAAAATATTTTGAAGTTTTCAAAACCTTACTTAAATTTTTCTGTACAATCATTAATTCCCGAGTAATTAGTTGTCAAAAGTGTCAATAACTTCCGAAAAATCATCATACAAGGCTTTTAGACAGCTCAAGTTAAAGAGAACAAAAATAAGCTAAAAGAGCTCTGAGGTGAAATTACTGAAAAAAATTTATCGAAGTCCATGGACCTTTTAAAAGTAAGCAAAAATTTGGAAAAAACTTTTTTTCAATGGTTTTTCTAATACGGCCATTTTTCGCTGAGATTTTTGAAATTTTTTTGAAAATCACCTCAAAATTTCGGATTTTTTTTATATCCTTTAATATATGTTTGTGTGTGTATATATATGTTTTTGTGGTATGTGTTTATTGCAATAACATATTTATTGATTTCGACTTTGAACTGCCTATACAAAATATTGCCTCTTATAATTTTTGGTCTTTGCATCTGAGGATATTTTTTTATGGGTCTACATTTAAAATGGACTTCTTTATCATAACTGGCGTTAATAATTTGAGCAGAAACGTTTTAAATTAGTGATTTCCAATAATAAAAAAGAAATTTAAAATTTACTGTTCCGTTTTTAGAGATGATTAAAACCTAATGATCAATCCGACCTCTAAACACAACATTATGGCGGTCACGGTAACATTATCGTATTTTAATTGGTCTATGAGAGTATACATATGTTGTTTTTATCGGCTGTTGATTTGTGAAGCTCTAAAATTCCGTTTTGTAACTACAATTTGAAATAATATCTTCGATAATATTTTTATAGTTAAACTAAAAATAATAAATCATTCTTTGGTTAGCTAATTTCGTTATTTAATTTTGAAGTTAAAAAGGTAAACAAACGACGTATTCTGTTGCCAACTGTAACTATATCATTATTGCAGTATTTGAAATATACCTGTGAAGTTTTAAATAAAATGAAATATGTAATTAAGTTTAGCAATTAATTTTACCTATTTATTCAATTTTTCCCAGATTTATCTGTCGTACTAAAAAATTTGAACTAGGCATTTTGGCAACACTATCCAATCACTATTTCTCTACATACCTACCCTGCCAAAGTGAGGAATTTAACCATTTTTGCATTTTTCATGGAGATTAGTGCAATAAAAAACGGGTCAAAATAATGTTTGAGATAGGCATAGTTTTTAGATACAGCAATTTATAATTTTAAACTTTCTGGGTATCACCAGGAGTATTGTCGTAAGTTTTGGACCTCGAAAAACTTGTGCTCTTTTATTTATAAACAATTTTAAGTTTTTAAAACGCGTTTTTTTGAGCTTTAAAATGTAAATAATTCCGATTACATAAGTCCGATCGAGAAAAAAACCAAACTTTTCGTAATAAAATTTCCTCGTTGAAAAAATAGATAAAAAACTGTTTTTTTTTTTACTTTATTGTACAGGTCGACTAAGTGAATCGATCGGCTTGACAACAAATGCGTTTTTCGGTCATTTTTACGTTAACGAAAATGATTTTTTTTTCATAAAGGTCAAGCGATTCGCTACCAGATGGAATAAAAAA
The DNA here is from genome assembly GCA_019049505.1 of Pachyrhynchus sulphureomaculatus. Classification (NCBI taxonomy): domain Eukaryota; kingdom Metazoa; phylum Arthropoda; class Insecta; order Coleoptera; family Curculionidae; genus Pachyrhynchus; species Pachyrhynchus sulphureomaculatus. The sequence continues at coordinate 71,355,441 of CM032455.1, forward strand.
TTTTCAAAATGACCGATAAAACGCATTTGTTGTTATTTGATTAATAAACAAATATAAAAAAAAAAAAAACGGTTTAAAATGACTCCAAAAAAATTTTTTAATGGCATCGGAAAGCTAGCGTCGAGATCTAAATTTTGAAACAAAAAAGATCCATTTTGGAAAAATATGTTATAAAATGGTGGACAATTCAAATTTTAAATAACAAATCAATTGTGCGCATTGGGTTCAATATTTTTGTACTAAAATTTCAGGGTATTTTTGCTATAAAGAAAAGGCATATTTTCTAAAAGTTTCAAGGCGATCGATTCACTTAGTCGACCTGTACAATAAAAATAAAAAAAAGTTTTTTGCCTATTATTTTCAGTTTTATAGGTTATGTACACACCTGGGCGACTTAAAACCAACGAGGGTTATGTTGGAAATTTCATTACGAAGAGTTTTATTTTTTTTTGTCTCGATCCGACTTATATAACCGGAGTTATTAACATTTTAAGCTCAAAAAAAAAAAAAACGCATTTTGAAAAATTTAAATTCTTTATAAACAAAAGAGAACAACAGTGACAAAATAGATGCTTATACTGCACTATGTCGGTGACTTATTTAAAGTCTTTCCAAACAAAGTGGCCAGCAAGGCTGACACTTAATTGCAGAATCGCACTCTCCCGAGCTTCCCGCCCGAAGGCGTTGGTGAAGCAACTAAAGGCGAATCGAAAGATCCACACTTTGGAAACTTCTGAAACTGTGGATCTTTCGATTCGTCTTTAGTTGCTTCACCAACGCCATCTATGCCTTCGGGCAGGAAGTGATTCTGCAATTAAGTGTCAGCTTTGTTTGAAAAGATTTTAAATAAGTCACCGACAGAGTGCAGTATAAACCATCTATTTTGTCATTGTTTTCCGTTAGTACCTGATTAAGGACTGAAATTGTGTTCTTTGTATTTGCTGAACCTAGCCCAACTAATGAGCCGTGATACGGCCAAACTCGTCTTGGGATGGTACGGCAAATACAAAGAAACACTTTGGGAACATCTGAAGTGTGGATCTTTCGATTCGCCTTTAGTTGCATCACCAACGCTATCAAAAGAGCACAAGTTTTTCGAGGTCCAAAACTCAGGACAACACTCCTGGTGATACCCCAGAGAGGATAAAATCATAATATTACTCTATCTAGACTGTACAATTTTAAATACTTTTTTTACTTCAGTAGATTTTTTCCAAAAAAATTTAGTAAAAAACGATTGATTTGATAAACTGAAAGCTTTATTTTTCCTGTTCTATCAAAAACTCTTAAAAACAAAATTTAATGAAAAACCCAACTGTATTTTTCTATGAGTAATTATAATTACGTCATGTCTTTCTCTCTTTCAATTTTAGTCTTGACATCGACTAATTCGAATGACAGGATTTGTCAGAATAAAGCATTGTTTCAGCTGTCACCTGGATTTTCACCTATATAAATAAATACATCAGCCTTTTCTTCCGTTTCGCTCAGATCAACGTTTTTAATTATAATATAACGTACCTAAGATTACTCTTAGAAAAATGGCACATTCGCTGACATTTGCAAGATTGCTACTACCAAATCCTTTCGCATGTAACTTCTGGTTAGAATAGTGTTATAAAATAGATTTGCAACATGCCATCGAGTTGTTTTTAAGAAAGTATCTATAGGTCTGTGTAAGTTCTAAAATTTGAGCCCTGAGTATTGGCGACCTCTCAAAGATACTTGTATTGCAAGCCCTTCTTAAGTGCTGTACGAGTATTACCTATAGTTTAACATTGATTTTAATATACATTTGGTATATCAATCAATAACAACGATACTTTTATATACCATATACTGTAAATTACTTCAACACTATCACACATTCAAGAATAATTTGGTTAAAATGTTATCGATATTTGTTAAGTTAATTAAGGCACAAGGTGTCCATCTGTAGCATCAAAAACTCTCATGTCTTTTTTTATTTTCTGGAAACATTAATTTCTCCAGGTAAAGAAATTTGAAGACTTCTTTTTTATTACCCCATAGCTAATTGTCATGATTCCAAAAACAGGCTGGCATTGGTTTTAGAATTAATGATTAATTAATTATAATTTTTGTAAAAAACGAATCTTTAAATTTCGATACTGAACAACGTATGACTGGTAGATAGATACATCGGGCAGTTTTTTGTTAGATTGTAAACTATTATCAATCGTTAAATAGTTGCCTTCTATTCAAATCTATCCTTCGTTCTGCATAATGTTTAACTTAAAATTATAATTCAGACCTACAAAATTGTAATACGACACGTCACGTGCACCATAAAAAGGACATTTGTCATTTTTTTTTTCAATTTTATACAACGTCAAGCAAGAGAGTGAATGCTTCGCGGTATTATTACTTTACACCTAAAATCTGTTTTTCCACGCAAACGAATTTTCTTTTATTCTGTCTAGAGTGAAGCCCATTTTCCCTCTTTCATTTTAATTTTATGAGACGTTGCGTTTTTCAATTTTAGAACCGGATAGCCGTATGAAGTTTAAGTATCTTGTTTTTGCATAATATTATAGACTTATGCATTTTAAATGAGCGAGCGAGATATTTGGTTGGAAATTTAAAAAAAATGAGAAGTGAATATGAAACAAAATTTTATTGTGAGGAGTTGTTAAGAACATGTACTTGAATTTGGCACTACAAGGTGTGTTCTGAACGTCGATGATGTAATAGTTCTTTATAGATATAGCAACGTCGAATTGTTACGGACCCTAAATATTATGAGTAGTTGGTCTCAAAATAAGAGACCGGACTTGAATTCGAGTAAAAGCTGAGCACACTGTCGAGATTTAAGGTATTTCTTACGAGAAGACAGAGATCATTATGTTAAAAAAAGACGCGAAATAATTTGGTTTTTCAAAGTTTAAATAAATGTGGCAATGTAGCTTCTCGCTTTCTTCCCGCCGCACATGTTATTACATTGCATATATTAGTCCGGAAGCTCAGGACCAAAATGCGACCTCATCGAAGAGTGGCAGACAAGAGTATCACTTTGTTAATTATGTCCTCCTAAGTCCCTCCAGGTAGTTTGAGGCCTCAAAGTCTGATTCCTGTTCCTGGAAATACGCTTTAAAGCTGCAAGAAAAAGATGGTGGACAAACCCAACGCTGAGTGGTAAATATTTTGGGTATAGGTTCATTTCTGTGAAACATGACTGAAAAATGAATATCTGCCATGGATATTGAGTCAATCCAAAGTTACAATAGTCCAAAGTTGCAGAAAAAAATGAACCTACCTGAACCCATAGAGGAGCGAATGAAATTTGTTTTAATATGTTCGTTGAGGTTTGTAGATACTAAAATAACATGCCATGGAGTCTGGTTCTTTATTAAAATAAATTACGTTTTTTGCTGCAATAATGCATAAGTATTTTTAAAACGCACGCCTATCCTACAACGCGCGCGCCCGTCCTGTAATTTGTTTTTCTCTCAAATAATATACACATGCGTCAATGTCTCGAGACACGCTAAAATCACCATTGAAACAGTTACAGCAGATCAATATATTTATTTCATTTGCAGTGCAATTTCGCTCTATATTTTTTTAATATATAACCTTTAAATTTTGTTTATATTTATTATTTAAAATTTATATTCAAAAGCCCCAAAACCTCTTTTAATATGTAATTATGAAAATTTAAAAAAAAATTCTGATAGCTATATTGAATAGTACATTTGAAATTGTTGATTTTTAAATATATAATAGAAGACTGTTTTTAGTCAATTTCCACTGGTTTATTTAAATTTTGATGACGCGTTTCGCTGTCGATGCAGCTTCTTCAGATCTACATTTTACACTGTCAATTTAGGTTTAATGTTTACAATTTTATATAATTTCTTAATTATAATATTACACCTAATTAAATTATATTGATAGTATTGGAAAACCCTTCCAGACATGGAATTAGGAGAATAAATTCACCAATGGTGAATTGTTTAAATCTACCTGGTCATTGAGTAAAGTACCTGTAGTATGTATGTTTTAGGACATGACCCATATGTTAATTGATATACCCCTGATTTATTACCTTTATTGATTTGTGGTCTGTAGTTTTTGAGATATTTAAATCAGGGGTATATCAATTAACATGTGGGTCATGTCCTAAAACATACATAGGACAAACTGGACGTACATTTATACAAAGGATTACAGAACACGAAAAAAGTTTCATCCATAGAAAGTCTAATTCAACATATGCTATTTAACAGAAAATCACACGTTTAATAAGAATTTCAAAATTTTACATACCCAACAAAAAGGTTTAAAACTAAACCTTTTAGCGACAATGCAAATAAATCGATTAAGGACTACAGGTACGAGTCAACACAATTTAAATAAACCAGTGGAAATTGACTAAAAATAGACTCTTATTATATAATTATAACGAATTTCCATCAAGTAGAAGCTATAACGATCCGAAATGTTAATTTTTAACATGGCAGACAATAAGAGTGACCCAAAAAACCTCAAGAATTAAAATATTAAATATTTAAAACGTACAATAATTTTTGCCGCATTCGATTAATGCCAATACAACAATGACCTAATACTCCATCAGGCACGCCGGGTTTCACTGGGTTCTTTTTAAACTTTGAGCGTTGCGGCTCCACTCTAGTGTACGTCATGTTTTTTTTGGGTCGCCGAATCCGATCATTAGTTTTTTGAAAACATGACCTATTAATGGTTATTAATAATTTTTTAAGCAATTATCTAAAAAAAGGTTTTTTTTTTTTTTTTAAATTTTTATTTTAAAATAGATTTTTGCAACATACGAGGTTTAAACTCGAACATAAATTCAGTGCACTGCAATCAAATAAACCCTCATGTACTCGCTCTCTGTTCATCGACCAGCACAGTCAACTGTCTTTATCCTGGGTAGGACTTCTATTCCCCATTTAGGCGTAATTTTTGGAATCTGTCTTTTTGTCAGAAGCGACCTCTCTTGCCAACGAGAAGAGGTTCTGGAGCCCCCAAACTTTGATGTTAGGAGGTTCATCTGTATACTCTATCGACCAACAAGTGATACCAACTTTCGAACACTTTTCGCTTTTCTTGCAGACACCATCGATCATTTACAAATTAACTATCCAAATGCCGAAACTGCCGTCCTGGGCGACTTTAATGTCCACAATATCAACTGGCTTACATATTCAAATACTGCCGACAAACATGGTCGTGAAGCTGAATCATTCTCAATCAGTTGTGGCTTAACTCAGCTTATTGACGAACCAACACGGATCCCTGATCGAAACGGGGAGTTCGCCAGTCTTCTTGATCTGTTTTTAACCACCATTCCGGAGATTTACCTACCAATCAGTGACATAGAGGCGCCTAGGCCGCGTAAGATTTGGCACTACAAATCTGCTAAATGGGAAGATCTCATGGAACATTTTCGAAACTTTCTCTTGGATGGACGTTTGTTTTCGATCCGATAACCCATCTGGCTGCGCCAGGGAGGTCTCCGATGTTATTTTGACTGGTGTGGAAGCTTACATCCCTTTTTCGAAGAAATGCCCCTCCAAGGGCAAGACTTGGTTTGACCGAAAATGTAAAGAAGCTGTTGCTTCTAAACATTTTGCCTACCGACAATGGCGTGAAAATCCCAACACCATAAATCGTAACACCTTTGTTCGTGTCCGGAACAGATGCAAAGGAATTATCGACGAAACCAAGGAGGCACATAATCAACGAATTAGAAACAAACTTCTCGCTTGTCCCAACAATTCCAGGTCGTTTTGGTCAGTCGCTAAGTCAATTAGTCAAAATTTCACCAAATCCACCATACCACCACTCACACGGCCAGATAATTCTGTTGCAACGACACCTATTGAGAAAGCGAACTTGTTGGCTGAACTCTTTGCTTCATATTCTACTGTCGATTTCGAAGGAAAAACACCGCCTACTGTTCCCGTATTGCAGTCGAGGATGCCCGATGTTGTCTTCAGACTTTTCAACTTATCCTACAGAAAGGGAATATTTCCTTCCTGCTGGAAATGTGCCACAGTTCAGCCGATACCTAAAAAAGGCAAGAAGACCTTGCCAAAAACTAACTACCGACCAGTCGCACTGCCTTCAATAATATCGAAAGTCATGGAAAAGGTTATCAATCAGCATCTTCTAAAATATCTTGAACGATTCAACATTATTAGTGATCACCAATATGGCTTTCGTAAACATGGATCAACAGGAGATCTTCTGGCTTATGTAACACATGTTTGGAACAACGCAATTGAACACTTTGGAGAATCTCGAGCGGTTGCTCTTGACATATCCAAGGTATTCGACCGTATTTGGCACGATGGGCTGTTCGCTAAGCTACGCTCTTATGGTATGTCTAAAAGGCTCTCATGTTTCCTCAGAGAGCGTTCTTTACGAGTGGCGGTCGACGGATTTCTTTCTAACACCTTCACTATCAACGCCGGTGTGCCCCAAGGCTCCATACTGTATCCTACTCTCTTTCTCATTTACATTAACGATCTGCTGAAAAAGACCGAGAATCCAAGCTTTGCAGATGACAGTACGCTTATCTCTTCATTCACTTTGAACGCTCGGGCATCGGCTGGTGAATATCCGCAGACAGCAGGAGGTCGTTTAACTTAACATAGACCTGGAAGAAATTCTATCTTGGGGTGACAGTAACCAAGTGGAATTTAACGCTACAAAAACCCAGGCGGCAGTTTTTTTTCTAAAAAAGTTAACGTTGCTGAATCCGACATAGTTATGCCGGGGCACTCCATTCGCATAGCATCGTTACTCAATTTGTTGGGCGTTAATTTGGAAGCAAATATGTCCTGGCATGAACATGTTGCAGGCATAGCAAGGAGAGCTTCTCAAAAGTTGGGAATATTATTTCGAACCAGAAGGCTTTTGATACTCCAGAACAATTGTTAATTCTCTACAAAGCTCAAATTCGATCAACCATGGAATACTGCTCCCATGTTTGGGGCTCCGCTCCACAGAAGAGCTGTTCGTCTGATTGGAGACCCGGAACTGACCAGCGGCCTTGATTCGCTGGAACATCGAAGAACGGTGGCGACTTGAGTCTGTTCTACAAGTACTTTCATGGAAAGTGTTCGAAGGATGTAGTCCGCTTAATTCCTCCCAGAGCGGTGCATGTTAGAAATACACGTCGCGCTAATACTTCACATCCGTATATATGGAGCCTTATATATGGAGAACATCCTCCCTTTGGAATAATAATTTGCCCAGCACCGTGTTTCCCACCGAGTACAATTTACAGCGATTCAAGAACAACGTGAATTGCTTTTTTCCGCACACGTGCCGCTCCTGGAGCGCTTTAGGGACTTCCCTGCAGCACGTGTGCTAGACCCATAAAAAAAATCTCGAATATCTGCCACTCAGCGATGAGTTAATTTTTTGAGCACATTTTTTTTCAAGAAAAAAAAGGATTATCCCCACAGGAACCGGTCTCTGTGACAAATATTAAGGCTGTAATATCCTCATAACATATAAAACTGCCACTCTGCGATGGGGGTCACCTACCCTCAATTTTTTGTTTGTCACAGATTGTCAAATTTAATAAGTGATATGTTTATTTGCCGCCCTTCGATAAGTCCAAAATCTTGGGTATGAGCTCCCGGACTATATATGATTCAAAATTTGCAAAAACGTCCGCGTCCGCGCGAGCAGACTTCTTCAAGCTACGTTGCCACAGCGAAAATACACTTCATAAAATTCAATAAAAAGTAATATTTACCTAATATTTTTGCAACAACTAGGTAGTAAACTACCTTCATATTTTAACAAACAATAGTAAAGTATTTTTTTATGTATATATAATTTTTTGTGACTTTTTTACTTTTTAGTGCACATACGACAACAAAAATTGTAAAAAACGCATGCTTTTTATCGAAGAAATACGTGTTAAACATCTAAAACTTTTACAATTAATTATGGCTATACGGCGTGGTAAATTATCTTTATATTGAAGCAGTGAATGCATAATGCATCTATTATTTCTCAAAATTTCAAGCAAAACTACTTTTAACAGTTACCGTAAGAAATACCTTAACAGTTATTTTCGGCAACCCCAAAAAAATCCAAGGTATTGAGGTCGGGGAATCGAGGTGGCCAAGGAAATGAACCATACAGATCTATCCGCTGAATGGGAAAGGAATTATTTAAAAAAATTTTAACAACCTAATTAGAATTCGGTGGGGTACCGTCATACATAAACCACATATTACGATGAGTTTGTAATGGATCGTCTTCAATTAAATTGTTCAAGTCTTCCCGAATAAATTGCAAATAGCTTTCAACATTTAATCATCAGTCATCAATATATAGCCCAATCATATAGTATGGCATAATAAAATAGAAAAAAACTTTCGAACTTCCAAATTTATTTAAAAATGCACTTTGACATTTAATTTATCTGCGACATAAGCCTTCTTGATTAGAATGAGTTATCAACTTAAATTTCATTATTTTTTTAACATAAAATTTAAATCATCCAAACTGAATATCAAAAATAATAAAATTTTAAGTTCTTTAATAAAAATAAACATAACTCATCATCATCATAAAAAATTTTATTGAATGAGATTAATAAAACATTCTTTGTAATAACGTGGTTTTTTTTTACCATAGAGACTATCGCGATAACGACTCATCCGATCGTGTTCAATAAAGCGCACATTTTTTTCGTTGAATTTGACATAGAAAAATATAAATTTGAAAGTACAAAAGAAGTTAGGTCTATTTTTACTCCCAGTTTCCCCGCTACTTTTAAAGTCACGGTTCCCAGAAGAA
>CM032455.1:71366751-71371751 GCA_019049505.1 Pachyrhynchus sulphureomaculatus
CGTGAGTTAGCTGACATCGTAAAGATATCAAAAGAACGTGTTGGCTTTATATTGCATGAGCATTTGACTATGAGAAAGCTCTGTTCAAAGTGGGTGCCGCGTTTGCTCACTGTTTATCAAAAACAAGAACGTGTTGATGATTCTGAGCAGCGTTTGGCCATTGTTAGAGCGGCGCTGGAATGATTGCGTTGCTCTTGATGGAAAATTACGTTGATGAATAAAGCTAATTTTGAACCAAAAAAAAAAAACCGTGTTTTCTTTGTTAGGCCCGGGACTTTTCAGCCCATGTGTTATATATATATATATATATATATATATATATATATATATATATATATATATAAATATAAATATATATATATATATATATATATATATATATATATATATATATATAAATATATATATATATATATGTATATATATATATATATATATATATATATATATATATATATATATATATATATATATATGTATGTATATATATATATATATATTATATATATATATATATATATATATATATATATATATATATATATTTATATATTTATAATAAACTAGCAATTGTTTTTGTTTGTTTTATCTCACTTTGGAAAGAATTTAAGACTATTCATTTATCGTGCCATTTTCACGGGTCTAAATGGTTCCTACAAAAGTTTATGCTTTACATTCTGTTACAGAATTTTCTCTCTAAATAATGGGCAATATCACCGATTGAACCTGCTGATGTATTTATTGGTGACGAACGACTACTTGAACAATGTATTGGCCATTGTTCAAGTAGATCCTAAAATCTCTATAAGAGAAAAAACAAACCGGTGTAAATCGTAAAAACCGCTAGCCGCATTTTAAGAAAATATAAATTCATGTCCTACAAATATCAAATAAAACAACATTTATTTCAAACAGATTACTAAAGAAGAATGGATTATTGTCACTGGTTTTTGCAAAGATACCACCTTAACAACCAATTTCATTACAACATTCTATTTTCGGATGAATCTAGATTTACCAGTTTGGGTATAATTATTCGTAACAATACTCGATATTGGGCCCAAGAAAATTCTAGAATTATGCGAGAAAGTGCCTATCAAGAAATATTCGGCTTTAACGTGTGGTTGGGTATCCTCGGCACAAGAATTATTGATCCTATTATATTTGATGGTACGTTAAATGGAGAAAGATATTTGGAGTTCATTCAAACTGATGTTGAAGATTTTTTAGAAACTTTACCTTTAAATCGTGGAGACATTATTTTCTAGCAGGATGGCGCTCCAGCCCACAATAGTAGAAATGTAGTAAACTACTTAAATCAAAGATTTGATGCAAATTGGTTAGGTACCAATGGACCTAATAAGTGGCCAGCAAAATCGCCGGATCTTACGCCTCTTGATTTTTTTATATGGAACCATCTAAAAGAAAAAGTTTACAAAAATCCACCAACAGACAGAAATGATTTAGAAATGCGCTTAAAAAGAGCAGTAAATCAAATTACTGAAATTCAGTTGGAGAACGTTATGAGAGCCACGGTGAGAAAAAACAGATTGTGTAGGATTAACAACGGACAGCATTTTGAACATTTGGAATAAATACCTAGCAACTTTATATCTAGTACAAAATAGTTTTACCTATTTATTTTTATTGTGTTACTTAGTTAAAATATTACTTCTCTCTAATATTAATTAATTACATTTATCGGTTTTGTTGTGTTATTCTTATTATTCAATGGTTTGGTTTTATTATTTGCATTTAAATATTTATTTAATAAATAGGTTTCTTATTTTCTGAATGTAAAGCATAAAATTTTGTAGGAGCTACTTAGACTCGCGAAGATGGCATAAATGGATAGTATTAAATTCTTTCCAAAGTGAGACAAAACGAACAAAAACAATTGCTAGTATAGCCGCCATGGCCGCTTGTCTAAGAGTTTAAATCAGTTTTTGCCGGTCACCTGTCAAACAAATGTCAACTTGTGATACATCGTTAGAAAGAGAATTTCAAAGCGAATTGAAATTGATAAAAAAAATATACAGGGTTCCATTAAAAATAAGAAAGTTGCAGTCACTTCCGGTCGAACCGGAAGTAGTTAAAAATATTTCTTAGGTGATAAAAAAGCCCAATAATGTCCCATTCCGGTATCTAAAAGTACAAATACGTAACTTTCAAAATAAAAAAATTACAGGGTGTTACATGTTGGCTGTGTCATTCGGTGTAACGATTGGTGATTTAAGTCTATTTTACAAGTATTTTCATGGAAAGTGTTCGATCGATGTAGCCCGCTAAATTCCTCCCAAAGCGATGCGTGCTAGAAATACACGAAGCACTAATACTTCACATCCGTATGAAGTTCAGCTTTTTACTCCTTGAACAACTCTTTTTCAAGCAGACTTTTATATGGAGAACCTCATCTTTTTGGAATAATTTGCCCAGAACTGTATTTCTGACCAAGTACAATTTACATTGCAAGAACAACGTAAATCGCTTTCTTCCGCACACGTATCGCTCCTGTAGCGCTCTAAGGATTTTTCTGCGGCAGATATGCTAAGCCCTTAAAATATATAATATATATATATATATATATATATATATATATATATATATATATATATATAACTGTAGTTTTATTCTAATATCGGGCTTTCGATGCCAAATCGTACATCATCTTCAGTACCTAGGAGACACAGGAAGAAACCTCATCAGGCAGAGAAACACTTGAAAGAATATGTCCCATTATATATATATATATATATATATATATATATATATATATATATATATATATATATATATATATATATACTAGCAGTGCCCGCGGCTCCGCTCGCGTGGACTTGATTTACTACTATCGTCACTGCTTAATCCTTATGTTACCTAACGTAATAAAATATCTGCCATTATTTCCCCTTATCTCTCATTATTTCTCCTTATCTCTACATAATTTCGATTATCAAGGCTTATCTCTGCTCATCTCCCATATTTTTCCTTATCTCCCATTATTTCCCCTTATCTCACATTATCTCACCTTATCTCCCATTATCTAGGCTTATCTCGACTTATCTCGCAATATTTCTCCTTATCTCCCATTATTTATCCTTATCTCCCATTATCTTACCATAACTCCCATTATCTAGACTTATCTCTACTTATCCCCCATCATTGTCTCCCATTATTTATACTTGTCTCCCATTATCTCACCTTATTTCCCCTTATCTAGGCTTATATCGAATTATATGGAACATATGTATAAATTTATAAAAACACGTAAATCGGATCAGTGGTTCTCAAGTGATAAGCGCATTAACGGACAGACAGGCTGACAGACAGAGAGACGTTGCATTTTATATATTATATTCTTTGCAATATGATATTGTTCCATATTTAATGGTTTAGGCAGTGTATTGCAAGAGAACGCGCTAACGGTAACCTTTTTTCCGACTTGATTCACTATTATCGTCACTGCTTATTCCTTATGTTACCTAACCGTAACAAAATATATACACACACAATAAAATATATCCTATAACCTGGCCAGAGAACATATGTATGTTTAAAAAAAAAAGCACGTAACGCACTAACGAACAGATAGACAGACAGAGAGACGTTGCATTTTATATATATTATAGATAGACATGTATGTTTTAAAAAAAAGCACGTAAATTGGATAAGTGGTTCTCCAGTGATAAGCGCACTAACGAACAAACAGACAGACAGTCAGAGAGACAGGCAGACAGACAGACAGAGGGACGTTGCATTTTATATATATTATATATAGAAGATTATAGTTAACCTGGCCAGAGAACAAATGTATCAATTAAAAAAAAACGTAAATCGGATAAGTGGTTCTCGCGTGAACGCACTAATGGACAGACAGACAGACAGAGACACATTGCATTTAATATATATATTATAGATTTTAGATATTCTCTGCTACATAATATTGTTCCATATTTAATGGTTTAGGCTGTGTATTGCAAGGGAACGCGCTAGCGGCAAACTTTTTTGCGACTTCGTTCACTATTCTCGTCACTGCTCACTCCTTATGCTACCTATCGTAATAAAATATAGCCTATAACCTGGCCAGAGAACATATGTATGTTTAAAAAAAAAAAAGTACGTAAATCGGATAAGTGGTTCTCCAGTGATAAGCGCACTAACGAACAGACAGACAGACAGACAGAGAGACGTTACATTTTATATATGATTGATGGGATGTTTCGCGTCAAGGGGTCACCCCATACCCAAAAATAGAATTAACGAAAAAAAAATCAAGGTGTCAATTTCTTTGTTGAAACGTAAGCTTTTAAACGCAATGTGGCCCTTTTGAAAAAACAAGATGGCGGACAGAAACAAAAAAATCAGGATCAAATCTAGACAAATGATAATTTCTAAGCGAAATTAAGTTAACCGAACTTCAGAACTGAGACAAAATGTAATATTGATGTAATAATGAGAGTAACCAATATAATTTTATGTAATACCAACATGGCGGATCCAATATGGCGCCTAAAATTGAAAATTACATGAAAAAATGAACAATTATGCAGATTTCGCAGTGAGACAGCACTTTTTCTTACCGGACACCATCGCTGGCTAAATATATAATAGAAATTAACCTAACCAAGCCTAACTTGCTCCAAAGAAAGGCAACTTAACCTAACAAAACTGAATGCTTCATACGTTACACAACAGAAAGGAAAATTAACGTAATAAAACATTAGGCATCATAACTTACAAAGCAGAAAGAGAGCTTAACCTAATACAGCAGATTCTAACCTAATTAAGGGAGTTTAACCTAAATTAACCTAAGTCTGCTTAACCTAACTTAGCCTAAGACATGTTGATCGAAAAAAACATAAAGTTTCATAACTTAGTATGGATTCGATTGTGAGTACTAAGATTATTATGTTTTTCTACGTTTATACTCACAAAGTTTCTTTAGAGTATTATTGTTCATGACGTGTAAATTATATGATGTCAAGACTACTAGGTGGCTT
>CM032455.1:71376751-71484859 GCA_019049505.1 Pachyrhynchus sulphureomaculatus
ACTGACCATAATTTAACACCCAACCATTGCCTTCTAGACTCAGAATTGTTGGTATCTTAGATGTACATTCCCTTAATTCTTGGACCTTTGAGTTACAGGATAAAGGCGGGAACTTTAAAAGGATTTTGCACGCTAAGAAGTTAAAAAACGTATCGAGACTTTAGTAAGTTTCTATATTTTCAACCGACCCGTGGAAATGGGTAACATTTGTGTCAGTATATCTGTAGTGGAGAGAAACTTGGACGATATATTGGCAACCCGGTGTAGTAATTAGCCGGTACTGGGTATCAGAAGTGACATAAGTCCATCAGGTACCCTGGCTGTGTGTGCCTTCAGCTGTATACCGTTTGGCCTTCCAATTACAATTTCGTTGTTCTCTACACCGAGATGAGTTTAAGTTTTTTTACGATGTCGACTTCTTGAAGATTTTGGACTACTGTTGTTAACTGTCATTTTAAGCAAATTAGTATTTGTTTAGATATATTGTTAATTTTCTGACGGCTTGGGCAGCACTATTCCCTTGTCCAAAAAGTTGCCGTGAACTACAAATATAAGCATCGACACATGGATAATGTTGACGGGAAGCTTGACATCACGGCCAATAACTTTCTGATTTTTGAAAAGGTTATATCCAATTGAGGCGGAAAGGTGAACAATAAGCAAAAAAATTCCTCTTCTATATTTTTTATCGGTTGGGTTCTGAATTGATTTACGATTTTGATATTAGTTGACTTGCTGATTGTAAGTTGCCTTGAGGCCCTCTGGGAAAACTTCCAATTTGGCAAACAGCAGACTGATCATGGATGGTCTTAAGCGGGAAAGCTTGATCGCTTGGGCTTTGTGCTCAGCTCTGTGCAACTTATTAGGTGCGGTAACAATGGCATTATTCGGAACACACCAATTATTCTTGTTATCAAAATTACTCTTTAGCTTAGAATAAGCTATAGCATTGCCGATATTTTTGAGACCGAATAATGTTTTTACGCATTTCTTTGTTTTTTTCCATCATTTGGTAAGCATAGGTCCTGAAATGTTTTTGCGCTGACTTCGTGTAAAGACCGTAGTAACTTGCAGGTCAAGCAGAGTGAGGCCAGTTTACGAGGAATAAAACTATGGCTGAAGGTTTTTCCTGCCATTTGGCTGCCAGGGCACCGCTATTGCGGCACAAGGTGTTTTGTTTCGGGCTAGTTAACTTGATTGTAGATATACGTCTAGTAGGTGCAACACATTACGGATGTGTTGGGCGTTAAAAAATGTATTTTTTTGGGCGAAAGAGAGAAAATATTATGTGTATATTTCTTATAACCTATCTATGCCAGATGTATCTTTAGATTCAACTGATAAACGGAAAGATGTCGGATAACACATTTTAAAAATATCTCCCTAAAAATTACCTTTACAGTACGTACCAGTACGTTTTAACTGAACTGTTATGATCATTATTCAAGTATAACTGATACCTGAGTGTTGGGAAAAATATAATAGGTTATCTACTTTCCTCTTTTAGTAATTTTTATCATGAATCTATTTTTCTTACATAAATTTCATTTTCTAATATCCCTTAAAATTATTTCTGAGTGAAATTATAACCGCCTTTTTATTTGTTAATAGGATAACTTATCACACATTTTGTACAAATTTTCAACAGAAAACCGATATAATATTTATTCTTTAAATAGTCTGAGATCAAATAAGTGTTCTTGATCTATCTATTAGTCATATAAAATGATAAGCAAATACCACGTTGCATAGCTTACAAAAATATCATAGTTAGTAATCCATAAATAGCTATTTTTGGGGGTCATCTTATAAATTTTTTTTATGAAGCCTAGTAATTTATTATGGCCTTCGCCATTTTGTTGAAATACAGGTAATTTTTTTCTTGCTCAGATTTTCTTTTTGTGGAGGATATCAATTCATTGATCCAAATGTAATATCTAAATTTAACTTAGAGTACCTGTATTTGCTGCAAGGTGCTTCGCTGCAATCTTACTGGATTAACAAAGATCTGGAGTGGGTGAATAATTATTGTGCCAGTGAAGTGAACCTTATTTTGAACTTTGACATTTTTCAGTTTCTCATTTTATCTATTTTTATATTCAATCAGGATTTATTGATAAATATTAAATTTAGAGTTTATTTCTAATAGGTAATTTAAAAACAAATGATAATTTATGGAACAATTATTTTTAACAGATACGAGTATTATATGTAGCTTAAAATATTATAACAAGCATTCTACATGAATTGTTGACCGTTTTCCTGTATAGCTTATCAGTTCATCCTCGTACGGTAATCGAAAATTTGTAAGTGCTTATACTGCTAAATACTGGTGACAGTGAAGCACACAGCCACTGCATTCGCCTATTTATATTCTTCAGCACCTTCTTATGCTGCCTCATGCCGACAGAGCAGGTAGAACTTATATTGCTGGTTCCTTAAGGGCAGATAAGTTAAGGCACAGTTCTCTGATACTGAACGGCGAACGCTTGCTTTTTGCTTTTTTGAAACTGTGAATTCTTATTAATTTTACCG
This sequence comes from Pachyrhynchus sulphureomaculatus, assembly GCA_019049505.1. Taxonomy (NCBI): domain Eukaryota; kingdom Metazoa; phylum Arthropoda; class Insecta; order Coleoptera; family Curculionidae; genus Pachyrhynchus; species Pachyrhynchus sulphureomaculatus. The sequence continues at coordinate 71,379,287 of CM032455.1, forward strand.
AGTCTTATTAATTCATCTATTGATGAAAGATCCTAAAAGACACTTTTAATTAGAGTAAAATTACTTATAATAGACTTCAATTAAAAATATGCGTACTTAAATTGACAATTGTAGATATTGAAATCTGAATACAATATCGGTATTTGTAACTTTTCAGAACCGATAATTTTGTTGGGAAGATTAAGTAGTTTTAAGCGATTATCGCGGTATGCCATAATGTACATAAGTACAACAGATTTTGCGCAGTAACGCAAGAATCTAGTTTCTCCCTAGATTTGTTTTGGCAGTAACTGACAGATTCAGCATGAATGATTTTTGGCCCCGAGTATTTATAATTAGATTGTTCGAGAAGTGGTTGTGTTGATTGTTGGTATATTTGGCTTACATTGAATTCTATTATGGTTTTGGTCAAATTAATTTAAATTATGCCAAAATATTCACCTAAAGAATTTTTTGGTCCTATACCGTACAGCCTCATAACTATCGTTGGCTTACTGGGGCTCATACCAATCCCACTCTACCTGTAAAGTTGGTTTAGTTTATCAGGTAGTTTCTGACAGAACCACGTAGCCTACAACTGTATGAAATTAACACCAAACTAATGTGGCGCAGATAAAGCGGTGTGAAATTATTAGTAATTAATAAATGTATCCCAGAACAATTTTTTTTAGCTGCCCATTTTTATGCAACGTACTGTTTAAATCATTATTATAGTATTTATTCATTATGCAAAGCGTTATTCTGTTTTTTATTTTCGCTTACTTTACTTATTTTGCGTGCCCGAATCCTACTTACATTTTGTCAGACCAATACCGGGCCACGTTCATAGTATTGGATCTGGCGAGCCATAAATCTTGTATAGGAATTTGGGCAGTTCTTGCAGGATATGAGTGTTGCATTATTTGTGTTTCCCCACACTCACATCTTGTGTTTGTTTTCTCTGTTATCCCCCATTTTGACAGGTTCACCTTATATCTTGCTAATCCCGTTCGGAGATGGTTGAGGGCTCTCCATGACTTCCACTTTATATCATACCCAGGTGTCGGTTTCTGCCTAAGTGGATAGAATTCAGGCGGTTCTATGGGTACTGTGATCAGAAAACCTTTTCGGGATTACAGGCGTCTAGGGAGCTCAGGCGTTCCATAGAGTGGGCGGCGGTAATTAAAAACCTGCCTAAATTTCTCAGTGTGTTCGGCCCCTGTTCGGCGTGTCGAAAAAGTGTCAAAACCGGCTGCTTTGTACAGGACTTCTAGGGGGGTGGCTTATATGCATCCCGTTATGAGCCTACAGGTCTCGTTTAGTACTACGTCTACTTTTTTGGCATGCTTGGACCTGTACCAGATAGGGCAGGTGTACTCGCCTGTGGAGAAGCATACTGCCTCAACTGTCATTCGCCTTGGGCTTTGCCCCCCCATTGACTGCCCGCCAGTTTTCTTAGGAGTTGCTTCCTAGTTGTTACTTTTTGGTGGGTCTTCCGTCAGTGGTGCCTAAACGTTAGTGATCGGGTCAGGACGATACCGTCCAATTGTATTTGTAACGTCCTCTTTGCTGCACTTGGGTTCCAGTGGAAGGTACATACCTGGGTTTTGGCTGAGATTGGTTTCAGAGAGTTGTTTTTATAGTACGCCGTCAAGTGTGTTAAAGCATTTTCTAATGTTTCTTCGACTCTATGGAAGAGCTTTCGTTGAGCTGTAATGGCCAGGTCGTCGGCGTACAGAAAGTATTCTGTATCGTTAAGCATGATCTGGTCGTTGGTGTAGATATTAAAGAGTATAGGTGATAAAACACTTCCTTGGGGGAGTCCGTTTTTTTGGGTCTCCACTTGCTCTTCTTGCCATCCTTACTAACATAGAATCTTCGATTCTGAAGGGTTGATTCGATTGCCTTCGTCAGCTCGTAGTCCTTAGTGACTTCATAAACCTTTGTTATAAGTTTTCTCTGGTGTCATATTCCACTGATAGGTCCACAAAAGTGACCTCGGTTATGTTCCTTTCTTCAAAATCCCTTTCTATGTATGTGTTAGTGTTAAAACTTGACCGGTGCATGAGGGTCAAGGAAGGAGCCTTCACGTAAGCTGTGAAACACGACCAAAGAGCATTTAATATTTCACCACAGGCGTCCCCTGAAAACGTCTCTTCGAGACTGCTAATCCTTCCAACACCGAATCCTATCCAATACCAAATTATTTATTGTTGCTGGAAGCCAGATGATGATTGTTAGACCTCATATCTTTGATTAGTGATTATAAGCTAAATTAATCTTTTTAGGTTATTGAAGAGATCCAAGGATAATTTATTATAATTAAAAGCCGTAATAAATTACTTTTAAAATATTGACGTTTGGATTGTACAATAGTCTTTACTTCTCTCTGTAACAAATAAATTTCATGGATATTTCATGCCTAAGCTTTAAAATCTGTTTATAACCATAAAACCATAAAAGGCAGAATGCGTAATTAACGTTGGGTTTTAACATTCGATTATGTCACTTTCATATGTACTGAATCGCTACTTATTATATACCAAAGGTAAGTTTTATAAGTCAAAACTAACCTCGGATGTAGTTTAAAGCATTAATCGGCCTGCGACGCACAAAACAACCTATTATTTCATAGTGTACTTTACTTACGAATAATCTGAATTCGACCCTGATCAATGTTTATAAGAAGAGGAAAATCGTGCAAAATGAGCAAACTCAGTATCGAAAGACAAACCTGCATGCCCGGAACAAAACTGCAGTATCGCATTCGTTATATTGGATATGATGAAAGTTAGTCATATAACTTATTTTTTTTAATTTTAAAATATGAATGTCGAAAAAAAAAAAAAAGAACATCACATAATCAACTGAAAATAAATGCAGCTGTGTTAGCTAGAACATGTGTATGTATACGTATGTTTAAAAATAATAATGTTGTTCGGCATTATAAAAACAAATAATAAACACAAAAACAGATTTACATTGTATTAAGTCCTACTCTGGTAAACAATCTTTCTACTCCAGAAAAACTAAGAGGAAGCATTTCGCTTTGGGTAAAGTTGTGCAGTAAAACTTGAAAGTTTTACAAGGTGAAAGCACATTTATCATAAAATTAAATGCCGATAAAAGTTTCCGACTTTGAAATGTTCGCCTTTTAAATGTTGTTACTTAAATTACTAATTAAAATTCATTGCCATACCATATTCTGTTAAAGTTTCAACAAGATGCAGACGCTGCTGAAATGAAATATAAATTGAATATTTCTAACTCCTAATTGCTAGAGATAATTATTTAGTTTTATTAAATATTATAAAATGCTTCTTGAATACAATATCGCGCTCAGAATGGTGCATGAAAATCCATAAAATTTACCAAGAGTTGTACACTTGGGAAATAACTATTTACGTTGGATTTGGACGGCTCTTTCTAGGTCATTTCAAAGTGATATAATGTTTCCTAATGGCAAATGTTTTGCCTCAAAATACTAGTATTCCTGAATGGAGAGTATTAAGGTGAACTTCGTACGAATGAGTATTATTAGCGCCATGTGTATCCTAGGAAAAATAACAAAAGTGTCAGCAGCATCAGTATCTCAAACAATAAGGGCTCTTTTTGAACAGGAACTAGCTACCAAAGGACAGTTCTTGTAGAAGAGATTCAAGTATGGCCTTTAAGTTCTGTGTATCATTAAAAGCTTTTGCAACAGCTATACATCTCTCTAAGTAATATACTATTTAAAGTTGTTGAGAACGTGTTTTTATGGGAGCTGAAACGTTAATATGAGAAGACATATAGAAAAGGCAATGAAAGTGCTAAGTAGTTTCTTCTGAAAATGGAGTCTGTATGTCATTTGTCAGCTAAGGGATAAAAATATAAATGATTTTAATTTCAGTCACGACATAGAGTATTAACAAAATTTCTTGAGTCACCTTCTTTGTCGTATACATAAAGAAATATTGACGTAAATTAGAAAGATTAAGTTGCTGCCTATAGCAAGTCCAATAAAAAGTATGGCTAAGACTTGGTATATAATGTTAACTTTTTGAGAAAGAATTTAAATTCCACATGTAAATAACCGGTCAAGTGCAAGTTGAACTTGCGCAATTAGTGTTCCGTACGTTGATTGTTTTTTTTTTTTTTAAAAAAATTACAGAGGTATAAAATGATCAGTGACTTCACAAAAAAATACACCCCAAATGAGTTTTCAGCAAAGTTTGTTTCGGATTTTTATTGAAAACTGATGACCTTGAATTTTTTGTTTTGTTTTTTAAATACCAGATAAATTATTAAAGGTAATGTACTGGTGATAATTTTCGTTCAATCTACACCCTGAGAAAAATATCCCAGAATGTTGTCAAAATTTTTTGATCAGTACTTTTCGAGATAATGGTGGGGGACAGCGATTTTTTAAAGATAATACAAAGCAAAGTGTGCGCAAGTATTAAATTATATATATTTTTGAACTCGTGTTTTTACAAGCTTTCATTTGACACCCCACTCAATGATCCAGTAAAAATTTTTTTTTCGTTTCCGATTTCACCCCCCCCCCCCCCCAAAACTAACCACTTAAGTCGTTAGTTAAATTTAACTTTCAAAACTACACGGCTCTGATGAAGCCTCAATTCCTAGATTAGTACCAAATTCCAACTTTCTATGTCAAATAGTTTCGAAGAAAATCGGGTGTGACAGACGGACGGGCGGACACCGAAGTAATCTTATAAGTATTCCGTACGGAACATTAAAAAAAAATAAGCGTGTTAACCCTCAATAAAACCATAAATTAGAGCGCTCTCACTGAAACGCTTTTAGTTGTTTAGCATGATTTTTTTTTAAAATAAATTTGATCTGTAGCATTTCGACCATTAGTAAAATACTTTTTTTGCTATAGAAAAGTTCGAATAGCCTTGTAAAAACTTATAAACGATTTTTATTTATAAAGATAATTATTTCGTTAGGGCCAGAAACTTTTTTCTATTTAAATTAATTTGGATAGACTTTATGTCACGCTATTGTTGTGTTGAGGTTCTTATTTGTATTCAGTTAATAATATGACAGTTCAGTCTAAGGAAGAGAGCTTGGCTACTAGGGTGGTGTTTTTAGTTGATGCCGATGTAACGTCAACTGCGCTTTCCATCTGTTTTAAACTTTGAACAAAACAGTTACAAGAACCACGTTTACCAATAATCATATGGCTTAACAACATTTCTCGCCATTTCCTAGAAATTTACCAGATTTATAAATCCATCCTAGTGTATATATATATATATATATATATATATATATATATATATATATATATATATATATATATATATATATATATGTTATATATATATATATATATATATATATATATATATATATATATATATATATATATATATATATATTTATATATATTTGGCTTTATTTAGCAAGCATTCTAGAATTTAGTGTTCATATATTTTTACGGATTTTAGTATAATTTGAAAGCTCATTCTATTCCTTTCTAATGATACCAAGTTCCATAACATACCGTATCCTTTTTACTGATTAAAAAGATTGAAAGAAGAAACAAGAAGAACAAGGATTGAAAATAAGGCTAAAAGATGGAAAAATTAAACAAAATTTACGTTTAACAATTAAATTTATTGATAAAAACCAAAATCAATCTTTTGTATTACCGCCTCCCATCGCTTATTACTGCTTCCGGCCGGTTTTTCATGGAGTGGGTGAGCTTTTTCACCACTGTCTGTAGAATTCTCTTCATTCTTCTGCCATCGCAACCTTTAAGTGCCTCACCGATGCAGGGGCTGAATTTCTGGCTCGAACTCTTCTTTTGAGTTCATCCTATATTTGTTTAATTGGATTGAGGTCAGGACTCCGCGCACGCCAGTCTAATGTGGGCATTTCCACTTCCACCAGGAAATTGCCGCACCGATGCAGCAGCATGTGGTCTCGCTTTGTCGTGCATAAGCACGAAGCTAGCACCAACAAACCCAGTGTAAGGAAGGACTTGTTCCTGCAGGAACTTCTCGATGTACCGGTAAGCAGTTAATCCACCGCTACGAGTCTCATCAGTCACGAAAATCAAATCGGTTTTCGCATCCAGTGAGATGCCTCCCCACACCATGACAGAATCTCCTCCGTAGACAACCATTTCAGTAATGCAGCACTGCGAATAGCGCTTCCCAGGCCTCCTATAGACTCGTCTTCTTCAATCATTGCCATATAGATACATTCGGGACTCATCGGAGAATAAAACGGAGCGACATTACTCTAAGGTCCAGTCGACATGTTCTCGGGCAAATATGAGTCGCGCTTGTCGATAAGCTGATGTCAATTTGGGTCCGTTAGGGTCTCTTCGGAGTTAGGTGAGCTTCTTTAAGTATTCTTCTGACTATTCAATGACTGACAGCCCGACCACGAACTTGTCGGAGCTCCTGCTGGACCTCACGCCGGTCAAGTGACGATTTCTTAAAGTTGTGTTGACAATGAAGCGGTCGTCTCGCTCCGAGGTACACCTTCGTCTTCCTGATGTTGGTCTCCGTGTAAAGGTGCTAGACTCTGGGTAACGTCTGTAGACTCTGGGGACAGCTGGCTGGCTCAGGTGCAGTTGCGCAGCGACTACACGTTAGCTATGCCCTTTTTGCAATAGGGCAATGACTTGTGCCATTTCTCCCGGGATGGTATCCATTTTTTGATGATGTAATTAGCAGGTATAGCAGAAATGTTGATGGTTCCAGTTCCGATAAAGGAATGATAGGAAAATACAGTTGCATATGTTTTTATAGAGATGAATAGCACGCAAAGCGAGCAAAAACGAGTATGTTTTAATAAGTAAAATTGTTGTAAATCCAAATATTTTTGGTATTGTTTGAAAGAGTAGAAAATCAGCATGCTAGTGATACCAAAAATAATACCACTGTTTGAAAATTAAATCAGGGATCGGCGAGACAAAAACGATTTTTTTTTGATTCAGTATATATATATATATATATATATATATATATATATATATATACAGTAATACCCCGCTTTACGCGAGGGATACGTTCCGAGTAAATTAAACTGTTTTAACAAAAAAATAAAATAAAACTTTAATTCTTTTATGCAATACATACTCTTAAATCCAAATAACGTTTTGTTCTTGTAAAAATTGTTTGTTTGAAAGGTCAAGACACGGTCATCATTATTGTCTATACTCTGCAAAATGTCCAAACCTGAATAAATTTTTGAAAGTGCATTTTGTGAAGATAAAACTTTCTCTTCTACTTGTTCTTCCTCAAAAGGATTATTCTGTAACTCGATCAGATCTTCATTGCTAATAGGATCGTCGTGCGTTGCTACAAGTTTACGAGAAAGTTCAGAATTGCAGCAATGGGATGCTTCCACTACATCTGGCAAATGATTACGCCACACCCCATTCATACAACTCATTTTAACTTCCTTCCAAGCCTTTCTATGTTGTGAATAGACGCAAATGTTGTATGACTTCCACCACTCTCGCATAGACTGTGAGTCAGTTTCATGAATTTGTTGGCTAAAAGTCGGCGATGGTAATAAGCTTTGAAGTTTGCTATTGCTCCCTGGTCCATAGGTTGTAATATTATAAGGAACTTTATATATTGTCTAAGAGTAATATATATATTTGACTGATGGGCAAAAACTATATAATACCATTCTTGAAAAATTTCCCGTGTAACCCACGCCTTTCTGTTTGATCGCCACACAACTGGTAGACTTGTCTTGTCTGTGCCTCGCATTGCACGGGGTGTTTCTGAATGGTACACTAGTAAAGGTTTCAGTTTGAAATCACCAGTGGCATTACCACCCAGCAGAAGTGTTAGTCGATCTTTCGCAGCTTTGAAACCACTGGCTTGACGTTCTTCCTTAGAAATGAATGTTCGAGATGGCATTTTTTTCCAGTAAAGTGCGGTCTCATCAACATTGAAGATGAGACAAGCAGGAATTTTCTCTCGTCTAACGAAGTCTTGAAACTTGTCTGGAACCTCAGCTGCAGCTTGAATGTCCGCGCTGGCCGCCTCGCCTGTTATGTGGATATTGTGAAGATTAGAACGCTGCTTGAACCGATGGAACCAGCCTCTGCTGGCAGCAAAAGTCGGAGTGGCACTCCCTTCTCCTTCTTTTGTTTTCAGCATCTCATACAAAGATTTTGCTTTTGTGCATATGAGATCTTGACTTAGTGGTGTGTTCTTCTTATTCAAATCTTCGATCCAGACTGACAGTAATTTCTCCATTCTTTCTAAGATAGATGATCTCGAACGAGAAAGTTTTGTTGCACTTATAGGTGTTGAACCTTCGCTGGAGATTTTAATTTTTTCCCGATTTTTATAAATCGTTCTCACAGTCGATTCTGAGAGTCCAAAATCTCTCCCAACAATTGTTGCTTTGCCTCCATTTTCCATTCTTCTTAACACTTTCATCTTCAATTCCAAAGTGACGCTTTTACGCTCTTTTTTCTTTACAGGCGCATTTTTATAGGGTTAAATTATGTATGTATGTATCTCCAATAAATATTAAAACAAAACTGCCAGCCGACCGAACTAACATTACGGAACAAATAAACACACGAAACGAACGAGGAAATCCCCATAGAACAAAGTCGAAGGACAGGGAATTCCCAATTCTTCAAAAGAGAATATTCAGAGAAAGCGGGGATCCCCCCGCGACCATAGAGAAGTTAATGACTACATGAGCGCGAAATTTGAAATTCGCGTTATAGTGAAACCGCGCGTAACGGGGTCGCGCTAAGCGAGGTATTACTGTATATATATATATATATATATATATATATATATATATATATATATATATATATATATATATATATATATACGAGGCTGGTTTGAAAAGTCCGTGCAAAAATAAAAACTACTTATGTGTTTGGGGTAAACCTTTTTTATTTTTCGACATAGTCTCCTTTTAGGCTTATACAGTTCGTCCAACGATGTTCTAGTTTGTTGATCCCTTCCGAATAATAGGATTTGTCTAAGTCTGCAAAATATCCATTAGTGTCTGTAATCACCTCCTCGTTTGTTGTCCCACCAGCCATTTCTTCAAATTGGGGAACAAATAGTAGTCCGAGGGAGCCAAGTCTGGAGAATAGGGGGGGATGTGAAACGAGTTGGAATTCTATTTCCATTAATTTTGCAACCACAACTGCGGAGGTGTGTGCTGGTGCGTTGTCGTGATGGAAAAGGACTTTCTTGTGGGCCAATCGCGGGTGTTTTTCTTGCAGCTCGGTTTTCAAACGGTCCAATAACGATGAATAATATTCACCTGTAATAGTTTTACCCTTTTCCAGATAGTCGATGAGGATTATCCCTTGCGAATCCCAAAAGACAGTCGCCATAACCTTTCCGGCCGAAGGAACGGTCTTCGCCTTTTTTGGTGCAGATTCCCCCTTGGTAACCCATTGTTTAGATTGTTGTTTGGTCTCAGGAGTATAGTAATGTATCCATGTTTCATCCACAGTGACGAAACGACGCTTAAAGTCCTCCGGATTCTTCTGGAACAGCTGCAAACCATCCTTGCAACACTTCACACGATTCCGTTTTTGATCAAGCGTGAGCAATCGCGGCACCCATCTTGCGGATAGCTTTCTCATGTCCAAATGTTTATGCAAAATATTATGTACCCGTTCAGTCGAGATGCCCACAGTACTAGCAATCTCACGCACCTTAACTCTTCTGTCATCCATCACCATATCATGGATTTGATCAATGATTTCTGGAGTCGTAACCTCCACAGGCCGTCCAGAACGTTCAGCGTCACTTGTGCCCATATGGCCAGTCCAAAAATTTTGAAACCACTTATAAACTGTACTAATTGAAGGTGCAGAGTCACCATAATGTTTATCAAGCTTCTCTTTAGTCTCCTGAGGCGTTTTGCCTTTCATAAAGTAATGTTTAATCACCACACGAAATTCTTTTTCGTCCATTTCTTGAAAATCACTCGACTTCCTTGTTTCACACGAATGCCAAACACAAAGAAATAGACCAATATGGCTGAAACTTGGTGTGCGTTCATTCAAGAGATGCTACTAACTAAACATGACCTCGATACGCGCCGGTGGTGCCATCTCTCGGACTTTGCACGGACTTTTCAAACCAGCCTCGTATATATATATATATATATATATATATATATATATATATATATATATATATATATTAGGTGAGAGATGTTTGTAAAGTCTGGAAAATGAAAATATCTTGAACACTATCGATTACTAGAAGAACCGCCCGAACACATCGCTTTTGATTAATTATATATATATTTTAAAGAAATATGTTAGTCGAATTCTTTTTAAAGAATCGCCCTTTGTATTTTCCCTTTAAATGATAATCCTTTACTCCACTAATGAAGTAATATGGGATTATGAGTGCATATTAGAACATCAAATTAAGAATAGGCCATACGATTGATTATATAGAGCAAAGACTATAATAAAAGGAGAACCACTGCGCTTATCAAATAATTCCTGTATAATTTAAAAGGTTTCATGTAAAGCTAATTAAACTCTATATTTTTGAATTTATATTGTAAAAAGGTAGCAGATGATGGTGTATATTACACTACCACCATAAGAATTACTTCTAACATAACGATAAAAAAGATCCAAAATTACGCACCGACAAGTAGCCACGATGACGACCAAGTGGAAACATTGTATGAAGAAATATCACTAGACCTGGCAAAAAATAGAACGAACTCCAGCCTGGTTATAGGAGATTTCAACGCAAAAATAGGAAGTACACACAGCGAATCAAAATACATTGGCCCATTTGGACTTGGTACTAGGAATAAAAAAAGTAACATGCTTGCTAACTACTTAGAAAAAGAACAGCTCTACATACTAAACACCTTTTTTAAAAAAAGACCGAACAAAAAGTGGACCTGGATGAGCCCAGATGCCAAAATTAAGAATGAGATAGACTACGTGTTAACATACCACAAATGGCAGTGATCACAGACTAGTAAGATGCACAATTCTTATAAATAGAACACTAGAAAGAACCAGGAGATTTACTAACAAACAAAAACCATTAGATGCGAGCTCATTGAAGGAACACAAAGAAGACTATAAGAGACAACTAACAAAACAATTAACAAATGAGAATATAGATGAAATGAATGGAAGACTGACAAAATTGATAACAGAAACGGCAGCAAACCACATGACATTAAAGGAACAAAGAAAGAATAAATTGACACAAAATACAAAACAACTACTGGAGAAACGGAGAGAAGTAATAAGGTCGAATAAAAGAAATACGGTGGAATATGCTGAAATCAACAGAACTGCAAGAAGAATGGCAAACCAGGATATTACAGAATACCAAGAGAAATAGATAGAAAAGCTGATATAACAGAATAGGGGTTTGAATATATTCAGAAAGGAAAACTCACACAGAAGGAGAGGAGGGAACTGATAGACAAAAATGGAAACCCTATAGACGAAAGACCATAAATACTTAAAGTGACAGAAACATTCTCTGCAGATCTAGACGGATCGAAAGCCGAGAGAAAACGCTGAGAAGATCAAGAGAAGACAACCGTAGGATGTTTAATATCAGTTCTGAAGATCTACCAGACATCAAAGTTAAATAAATTGAAAAAACCATTAATTAATTTAAAAATGCAAAAGCAGCAGGAGAAAATGACATCCTGCCAGAAATGCTAAAAGAGGGAGGCCCGCCATTAATCGAAGAGCTTAAAAAGCTCTTCATAAATGTCTAATCGAAGGAGGGATACCAAAAGATTAGGAAACTGCCATAGTTATATTGATATATAAAAAAGAAGATCCTAGCAATTTGGAGAAAATAGGCCAATAAGTCTTCTATCACAAATACACAAACTATTTATGAGAATAATCACAAATCGATTAGACAAAAAGTTTGAAAATTACCAACCCAAAGAACCAGGAGGCTTCTGAAAAAGATTTAGCACAATCGAACATCTACAAACGGTCAGACAACTTATAAAAAAGGTAACCGAATACACTATCACAGCCTGGATGGCACTTGTCGACTTCCGAAAAGCCTTTGACACACTGGAATACTGGGCACTTGAGAAAGTGATGAAGAACGCAAGAATCGATCAAAGGTATATTAACATACTGGCAAAAATCAATTAACAATCAAAACTGAAAGTGAGATTACACCAGGATACCAAGGAAGTAAAAAAAAGAAAGGTGTTAGACAGGGTGACCATATCACCCAAAATATTCACCCTTGTACTAGAAGATATCTTCAAGAGCCTTTACTGGAAAAACAAGGGACTTAAGATATCCGGAAAGAGACTCAACAACTTAAGATTTGCTGATGAAATCGAATTGAAAGAAATGCTCCAAGAATTACAACCTGAAGTAAAAAAGGTCGGTTTAGAAATGAAAATCACAAAAACCAAATTCATGACGAACGAACAAACAACCATTAATGACGTAATATCCATACACGGACAAGTGGAAAGGGTGGATTCATACGTATATTTGGGACAGGAAGTCACACTCGGAAAACTGAATCAAAAACTGGAAGTCAATCCAAGGATACGCCTGGGATGTGCGGCTTACGGTAAAATGAAGCAAGTTTTTCAGTCCAAACTTAGAAGTAAAGTATATAACGAATGCATTCTACCAGTAATAACATACGGTAGCGAAACTTGGGTTTTGACACGGAAAATAATTAGAAAATTGCAAGTTCATCAGAGAGCAATTGAAAGGAAAATCCTGGGTATATCACTTAGGGACTGCAAATCAAACGATTGGATTAGGAAAAAACAGGAGTCCACGACATAATTGAGAGGATATCTTCCCCTAAGTGGAACTGGGCTGGCCATGTGGCCAAAAATACTGATAACTGGAGCGGAAAAGTGACCAGATGGGGAGAAAAAGAAATATTGGCAGACCCCAATAACATTGGTATGCCGATATTAAAGATCGGCGGGGCCCTACTGGTATCAAATTACTCAAAACAAGGACATATGGAAGCCAATGAGAGAGGCCTATATCCAAAGGATAGAGAATGGCTAAAAGAAGAATATATATATATATAGATTCATTATATACAAATATATATGCCTACCAGTAACACATATGGTAGCGAAACTTGGGTTTTGACACGGAAAATTACTAGAAAATTGCAAGTTGATCAGAGAGCCATTGCAAGAAAAATCCTAGGTACATCATTTAGGGACTCCAGATCAAACGGTTGGATCAGGGTCCACGACATAATTACGAGAATATCTTCCGTTCAGTGGAACTGAGCTGGCCATGTGGCTAGAAATACTGATAACTGGAGAGGAAAAGTGACCAGATGGAGACCATGGGAAAAAAGAAGCACTGGCAGACTCCAACAACGTTGGCATGACGATATTAAAAGATCAGCGAGGCTCAATTGGTATCAAATTGCTCAAAACAGGGACATATGGAAGCACATGAGAGAGGCCTATATCCGAAGGATAGAGAATGGCTAGAAAAAGAAGATCAGATGATATCCCATTTAAAAAAATAAAGACCATAAGTATTTAGCTTTTCGCGCTAATCTGTATAACACAAAAAATGTTTAGATACAAAAATTAATCTAGGATCGAAATTTTTCTTACAGTACAAAAATCATTCTTGAAATATTATTGTTGATTATGTATTATCACATAATGACTTAATATGTTGGGAAGTTAACGAAACTTTACTAATTAGTTCAACGAATAACTACAAAACAATGATAACATTGAATAGGTTATTATCATAAGATGACTTGTTTTTTTGTTATATCGTAAGTGTTCGTTAAAAAAATGTAGATAGCAAAACTGCGCACCCGTACAATATTTAAAAAATAATGTGAAACGAGCGGCATTAATCCTATAAAAAAAAGGTACGTTAATATCTCAAGGCTTTTACAATACTTAACTATAACCTATTATTCGACTAACCGCTTAAATATTTACACAGCTTATTTAAATATTAGATACTGCGTGTAATTCAATTTTCCTAAACGTAGGACTCCGAACCTATCTATTGTGTAATCGTAAAGAGAGACTCTGGCTTTATTAAAGCTCATTTAGCCCACGATAAAGCTCACCTCACACACATCTAATCCCTTGGTGACGCCGCGACACCGACGGTGATGAATGGCTGGTGCGGTTTTCAATTATAAACCTTAAGGGATCGCTGATCAGACAGTTATCCTCCAAGCAAATAACTTATTTGCGACCACCAACATTAATGTAAATAGGTTAAATGTCAGTAAAAAAAATATATTAACTCTCATTAGAAAAATTACAGCAGTAAAATCTCCGAATTGCATTTTTTTTTTAGCGTATAGTGTTAAAATTTAAAAAATGAGTAATGGTTATACAATGATGTTAACACAGTCTATCAAATAAGAACGCGACCATTCGCATTCGTGAAAAAATGTATTTCGAGAAAATTTTTTGCCATCAATGTATTCTTTGGCGTGCTAACAATGGCACAATTACCTTAATAAGTTGTCCCATAGCCTCCAGCATCAATAATCGCCTGATATCGTCGAGGTATGGAGAATCTCGAGCGGTTGCTCTTGACATATCCAAGGCATTCGACCGTGTTTGGCACGATGGACTGTTGGCTAAGCTACGCTCTTGTGGTGTGTCTGATAAGTTCTGTTTGTGGCTTTCATGTTTCCTCAGAGAGCGTTCTTTACGAGTGGTGGTCGACGGATTTCTTTCTAATACCTTCACTATCAACGCCGGTATGCCCCAAAGCTCCATACTGTGCCCTACTCTCTTTCTCATTTACATTAACGATCTGCTGGAAAAGACCGGGAATCCAGTCTACAGGTTTGCAGATGACAGTTCGCTTGTCTCTTCATTCACTTTGAATGCTCGGACATCGGCTGCTCAGGCGAATATCCGCAGACAGCAGGAGGTCGATCAACTTAACAAAGACCTGGAAGAAATTCTATCTTGGGGTGACAGTAACCAAGTGGAATTTAACGCTACAAAAACCCAGGCGGCAGTTTTTTCTATAAAAGTTAACGTTGCTGAACCCGACATAGTTATGTCGGGGCACTCCATTCCCCTAGCATCGTCGCTCAATTTATTGGGCGTTAGTTTGGGAGCAAATATGTCCTGGCATGAACATGTTGCAGGCTTAGCAAGGAGAGCTTCTCAAAAGTTGGGAATATTATTTTGAACCAGAAAGCTTTACACTCCACAACAACTGTTACTTCTTTACAAAGCTCAAATTCGACCAACTATGGAATACTGCTCCCATGTTTGGGGCTCCGCTCCCAAACATACACTGCATTTGTTGGATTCTGTTCAGAGAAGAGCTGTTCGTTTGATTGGAGACCCGGAACTGACCGGCGGCCTTGATTCGCTGGAACATCGAAGAACGGTTGGCGACTTGAGTCTGTTCTACAAGTATTTTCATGGAAAGTGCTCGAAGGATGTAGCCCGCTTAACTCCTCCCAAAGCGGTGCATGTTAGAAATACACGTCGCGCTGGTGCTTCACATCTGTATGAGGTTCAGCTTGTTACTCCGCGTACAACGCTTTTCAAGCAGTCTTTTATATGGCCACAGTTCTACATATAAAGCTTACACATTCCATCTTAATATGTTTCCAAGGGGAAACATATTAAGATGCCGTCCACATATCTAAACCAAAAGAGAATATTTTTTGCGTGTGGGTTTCTAGAAAAATTTTTCCCAGTTCTGACATAAAAATTTTTGCTAGCAAAGGACTAAGTGGAGAACCCAGGGCAAGACCGTCTCTTTGTTTGAAAAATTGATTATTGAATTAGAAATAGTTTCCGGTTATGCAAAATTCCAAAAATTTCAATATATCTTGTATTGTTATATTGATTATTTTGTAGCATAGTGTCAATAATTTCTAAACAATCATTATTTGGGATATTGGAGAAAATGTTTGTTACATTGAATGAAACTAGAAGGACATTATTTGGGACGGAGATATTTTTAAATTTATTTGTGAGGTCAATAGAATGAAAAATCACACTTTGCTAAGCATTTTTTAGAAACTGGCCATCAATTTCCTAATATTAATTGTTTGTCAATACTCCATACGGTACCTAAAAGGTTAAAACCTAATTTCTTAGAATCAATAGAAATCTACAGACACTCAAAGAGCCGTAATATAAATTTACTAAATAGTCAAGCAGATGTCGGAAATTCCGTTCTTTACCAACTTTTACGCCACTTAAGAGACCCATATCATTTCATTATATAAAAATAAATACAAAAAATCTGTTTTAGTCTTAATTAAGCGTCTGAAAATGGATTTGTACTACGAAATCACGATAAAGCATTTGTAAATCTATAAAAAATATATTTAGTGCCAGTTAACAAAGTAAATAAGTGATTTTATTGTTAAGTATATGTGAGCTTTATATGTAGAACTGTGACAGCTTGTTGATCAGTTTAATCGAGAGTTTAAAACGAAATGAAGGAAATAAGCTTTAATGGTTAAAGCATCAATACTTGCACTATGGTGCTTTGAATATGCCTATTTACTTATATAAAAATTATTGATTGAATTGAAAAATGAGGCTTTTTTCTTGGAGTTTTAGAAACGTTTTTGGGAAATGGCTCATTTGCAAAGGCTTGTGGTTAACTGTTTATAATAAATGGATGTTTATTATTATACCTATTAGTTCATAGTTGTGTGTTAACCAGAAAATGTAAGTACAGTGACATTTTTTTAAGTATCTCACCTAATTTATTATTTTCCTACTCTACATACCAAGAAAAGTCTTCCACTTCTAAGCCACGTTGGTAATCCACACAACGAAAGAGCGGACTCTTTAGCAAAACTTGCCATCGAAAGAGGCTGCCATAACGTGGGAGAAAACCACTTTTCTGACTTTAACATTTTTCTAAAACATCTACAATATTCTCTTTTCCAACTCAAATGGGACTTGGAGGACCCAAACAATAAACTGTGGCCCAACAAACCAAATGTCTTCCCTCCCCTAAACATCATGGCTATTGATCGTAGACATAACGTACTAATGAGAAGATTGGCAACAGGACACACTTATTCGACTCATGTTTACTTGCTAAAGAAAGAACCCCCTCCGACCTGTCCCATTTGTGACTCCCCTCCATCTGTAGTTCACTTATTCGAATCCAATCTACACAGTTAAACATAACATTCCGTCTACTGTTTCCTCAATTATAAACTCCTTTACTACTCTGAAAGACAACATAATAGAATTTCTAAAAGAATTCAACTCCAGAGTTTAACCCACTAATGGTAAATCATCAAATTCTTGGGCGCTAAATGATCATAGCCGTCGATGCGCCCCTGACCATTGAAAATCATCATCATCTTATGGTAGGGCCTATTTTTTTTCCTACTTAGTATACAAACCACTAAGAAAATATAGTAACATTGAAATGATAATCTTTTATTGCAAATAACACTGACAATAGTTAATTAGTGTTCAGATTATGTTTTGATTTTGCAATCTTTGGCACAATGGCATTACAGTGGGTTTTTTATAAGGAAGCCAAATATGATAACAAAAATGTATGGCTTGTCAAATTTGACAGATTACATTTGCCCAGCGCTGTGTTTCACACCGAGTACAACTTACAGCGATTCAAGAACAACGTGAATCGCTTTTTCCGCACACATGCCGCTCTTGGAGCGCTTTAGGGACTTCCCTGCAGCACGTGTGCTAGACCCATAAAAAAAATGCTGTCGATGAGAGTTTCTGCATACTTGCGCGGCTATGATCTCAAATTTTTCGAATCTCGCGAGATAACCGAGTCAAATTCTTCAGAGTTTTTCCTCTGGGCTTTCTCTTTACAAGGGACTAAACGTTTTCAATAGGATAGGCGTTCGGGATTGTGAGGACTACTCTACTATCTTATCGTAGGCCCAAGAGAACCGCTTCGCGACGTAATTTTCGTCCAGCAAAGATTTCTTCAACGTTCTTGAGAATTTGACATCATGAGCACGAAGATGTTATCTCGATTTTCTTAATTTTGCTGCTCCTTGACGCAGCGTCAATTTCGGGTCTCATGAAAACAAAGACACTGTCCCATGAAAACAAAGGGACTGTGTTTCCCACTGAGTACAATTTACAGCGATTCAAGAACATCGTGAATCGCTTTTTCCGCACACGCGTCGCTCCTGTAGCGTGTGCTAGAATTGACCATAAAAAAAAACAAGATTCGTTTTTCGACTTTCAGAGTGACTTTGCCTATCGACCCACGTTTGGCAAGACATCGACATTTTTCGTCTTGTTAAAACTATTTACCCACTTTTTCACAAACACATCGACTTTCTAATATATTCAGTGGCCGCGGAATTTGTCATTTTTGGCTCCTTTAGATGGCAACAAAGAAAAACTGCCTCGAACCGACGCGCAAATAAGTGACTTTTTGAATTTTACGTGACGAAAGTTCAGAATCCACTGATACTTTTACTAAAATGCGTCGTAGATAAAGGTTCTCTCTACACGTGAAATACTACTATACCAATTAAATGATATCAAAAGAATTTAACAAAAATAAGACCTACAATGAAGAAAAATCATACTCATTTGTTTAAAGTTTTGAAGTTAAAAATTGTCACGGTCACAACTGTTCATTTAAAAGCTTTAAGTGATGATTTTTATTAATTTGGTTTTAGCATTCGGTCATTTTAATTTCATTTAATATTGGTGCAAATTTCCAATAATTAATTAATTGAATAATACTTAAGCAGAGTTAGTCTTCAAATATTTCTCATTTCGGGAGAAAATTATAAATTCAACTGACTAAAGTTGGCAGTAATATGGATTGTTCACTTTTGGCTTTCTGTTAAGCATGTGACAAAAATTATTTAATTTTCCATATATCCAAATCACCCCCCTCTGATGTTTATTTTAATCAATATTTCTTTAGGTAGTCATCATCATCAACCACAAGCCGTCCTCATCCAATGCTGGATATAGGTCTTCTCTAAGAACTTTCACCGATATCTATCCTGAGCGGTGTTAACTCAATATCCTGCCACTCTTGAATTGATTCAGCCGATACTTGGTGGAAATCCATAACTAGAAGTTTGCAAGAAGTTAAACACTATTTAAATTTCCACTAAATTTTTATTTTTAACACCATGATATGTTTCGCTGTACGACAGCTTCTTCAAAATATTGTAACAAACCATCTGAACCAGCTGTCGTACAACGAAACATGTTATGGTGTTAAAAATAAAAAAATAGTGGAAATTTAAGTAGTGTTTTACTTCTTGCAAACTTCCTGTCACTCTTTTGATGTCATTACTCCATCTACTCGGTGGTCTACCTGTATTCCTTCTGTTTTCTCTGGGTCTCCATTCTATTAATCTTTTCCACCATCGATTACACAGGACCATTATTTTTTTTTACTCAAACAAGACAAGGTGTCCCTATATGTATTTTTGGTCGCTGAAAACGAATTAGTTGTCCGTTTCGACCCAGCATGTATAGTTTTTGCGTAAATCAAAAAACTATAATCTTAAAATTACATAAGTAAAATCACCAAAATAAATATCAAGATTCAAACCTAAAATAACTTAATTAATAAAAACTATGCAAGCCTAGAGCTTACAAAGTTCTTGGTGTAAAGTTTTTCCATTAGGTTATGTTAGATTTGGAATTCTTGGTGCAAAGATATTAGGATTAGGTTATGTTAGGTTTGGAGTTCTTCCATCTAAAATCCTAAAGTGATGGAGCAAAACAAACAACGGCATGTATTTAGCGACCGAAATTAAATATAGATACATAGCATATTACTTCTCATATATTTAACAAAAAACAAATTGTGGGCCTATGTTAGGTTAGATTAGGTTAAGTTAGGTTTTGTTAGAAGTTAGGCCAGTTTATAATTTATACACGGAATTTAATTTGTAAGCTCTAGCCTTGCATATAGTTCCTTGGAACACTTATTCACTTCGGTATGTCTGTCTGTCTGTCTGTCTGTCTGTCTGTCTGTCTGTCAATCCGATTTTCTCCGAAACTATTTGACTTAGAAAGTTTTGGTAATAATATAGAATCTCATCAGAGCCATGTAGTTTTGAGAATTAAATTTTGACTTAAGGGGTTAGTTTTGGGGGGTGAAGTCGGAAGTGAAAAAAAAAATTTTTTACTAGGTCATCGAGTGTGGTGTCAAATGAAAGCTTGTGAAAACACGAGTAAAAAATATATATATAATATTATACTTGCGCGCACTTTTTCTTTGTATTATTTTTAAAAAATCTGGAATATTCTCCACGGGGTGTAAATTGAACGAAAATTATCACGAGTGCATTACCTTTAATAATTTATATGGTATATAAAAAAAACAAAAATTTCAAGGTCATCAGATTTCAGTAAAGATTGGAAACAAACTTTGTTGAAAACTCATTTGGGGTGTATTTTGTGAAGTCACTGATCATTTTATACCTCTGTAACAATTTTTTTTTTATTTTAAAAGCAATCAACGTACGGAACACTAATTGCGCAAGTTCAACTTGCACTTGACCGGTTATTTATCAATTAAGCTATCTTAGGTTTGAATCTCTCCCCATTGCCCGCTGTTATACTCCCAGTTTGTTTGCTGACTGTTTTGTTAATGTGAGCGTCTCGGCGCCATATATGATTACCGGCAAAACACATCTTCAGTTAGTACTTAGGATACAATAGAAATAAAAATTCAAAATAATTGAGGTAATGTTAAAAGAAGCGAATCAACATATTGTAAATTCAGTGAATTTTTATTGTTTATAATATTTTTTTTAATAATCTTGACCAGTTTGCAATTTAAAAAATGCATTAAATAGCTCAAAAATCCATCAATTGATTATACAGGACCACAAAAAATTTTGTAGTGGAAAAGTGGGATATCATACCATATCTCTTTAGGTGTGGTAAAAACGAATCCGAGGTCAGAATTGACTCATCACGGAAGGATTTTGACATAACCTCGAAAAAACTCTTTGAAAATGACCAAAAATACTTGAACAGACCACCATATCTATGCGTATTCTGGGGTGCTTAAACCGATTATGCCAAAAGAATTGACGTATTAAATCAAGATCTTAAAATAATCTCAAAAAGTCCAGTCCTTTCATTCACAGATTGCTGGAGGTGAGTCTCTTCGTTTCTCGCCCACTGGATGCTTTATTAAAGTGATTCCCCTCACACATCACCCTCGCGATGCTAGATAATAGTGCGTCCCTTCGCCTCTCACTCCAATGGAAGAACTTTATATCCAGAATTCTAATCCTAACATAACCTAGTGCAAGAACTGTACACCAAAAACTCTAAACCTAACATAGCATAAAGCAACAAAATTTACACCAACAGCGTTACATCAAAAAATCTAAACCTAACAATAGCCTAATGCAAGAAACTTACACCAAGAACTGTACACCAGGAACTCTAAACCTAACAGAGCATAATGCAGAAATTTTCACCAAGAACACTAAACTTAACATAGCCTAATGCAAGCAACTTATACCAAAATATTTCCACCAAGAACTCTAAACCCAACAAAGCCTAATGCAAAAAACTTACACCAAGCACTCTAAATCTGACAAAACCTAATAGAAGAAACTTACATTAAGAACGTTAAACTATAACCATAACATAACTTAATGCAAAAAAAAGCAGACCAGCATATCTATACGTATTTTGGGTCGCTGAAAGCAAATATGTCAAAAGAATTGACCTTAATAGGTCAGGATCTTGAGATATCCTCAATTAATCCAGTCCTTTCATTAACAGGATGCTGAATTATGATGAGTTCCATCGCTTTTCACCCTCGAGGTGCTTTAATAAAATAAGTCCCATCGCCTCTCACCCAGGATGTGCCTTATTTTGGTAATTCCCCTCACCTCTCACCCTCGAAGTTCTAGAAGTGCTTTATTTAAGTGAGTCCCCTCGCCTCTCATCATCGGGTGTTTTATTCAAATAAGTCCCCTCGCCTCTCACCGTCGGAGAATCACTTTAATAAAGCATCCAGTGGGCGAGGAGCGAGGGGAGTCACCTTAGTCCAGCAACCTGTGAATGAAAGGACGAGACTTTTTGAGGTTATTTCAAGATCTTGACTTTATAGGTCAATTCTTTTGGCATATTCGGTTTAAGCACCCAAAAATACGTATAGATATTATGGCCTGATTTAATTTTTTAATTTACTTCCTTACGTAATTCTGACCATTTTTTAGGTTTTTTTAATGTTATGCCAAAATACGGACGTGATGGGTGATTTCTGACCTTGGAATCGACTTCAGCACCCAAAAATACGTATAGATATAGTGATTTGCTCCTTTACAGTTTTAATTTATTTGTAAAAGTATTTTTTGAGTCAAAATTCTTGGGTTATGTGTCAATTCTGACCTCGGATTCGTTTTTACCACACCAAAAAACATATGGTATGGTATCTCACCTTTCAACTACAAAACTTTTTTTTTTGTCCTGTGTTATCATTGTTGGCGGCATTTTTGTATTTTCAATTTTTAATTGAAGTATAAGAATACATAGTATTATTGGTTACACTGGAAATATTCTTGCAAAATATAGATTACTACATAATGTGTATACGTAGTAAGTTTAGTTAGTCATAATTTTGTGGATATTTTAAGGACTTCGCCTACGGCTGAAATATGGTATGCTTACTCGTACCGCAAAATACCACTTTCTGAACTTAATACGCAAATAAATGTTAAACAATTGTGTTGTTGTTCCAAAAAAACTTACGTTGTTCTACGTGGGTGTCTTCTAGCGAGCAACTTATACATCTTACGGCGACCTACGCGGGCCTACCGACTAAAGTGACAAGTCCAAAACAACACAATAATTTTCAGCCGTCCTACGTAAAAGGGAAACGGAGTTAAAGTAGTGTAAAATATTTTTGAAGTGTGTAAAATGATTAAATTTTTTGGCACTATCAGGCAGCTCTTGTCAGCTGCTTCTTGGCTTTGATAAAAATACTAACCGGTCACAACAGAGTGGAGTATAATCACATACAAGCAACACTTAGCGCAGTAAAAAACTGTACAATTTTATAAGTTAGTACCCATAATTTTCTAACGTTACAAATTTTTCCAAATTAATAATACGTATACGTTTATTTCCGATTTTCTGATTTCAATTTTACCCACTTTCTATTTTACTATGTAGTATGTACTACGTAGTTAATAAACCCAGATCTTTGATCATAGTACACTGCCATAATATCCTAATACTGAACAATAAATACGACAATAATTAGATTTTTAACTTACAGTCCAGTTAAATATAATTATTTTCATTTACGCATATTAAAACACCAGAATAGACTATAAGTATACCTAGCTCATAAGAACAATTTACAACAAAGCACAGATGATAATGGAAACGGACAGTAAAACAAATTCTAAACGCGGAGTAAGACAGGGAGTTTCCATGAGCCCAAAACTATTTATAGCAGCATTAGAAGAAGTTTTCAAAGAATGGACAGAAGCTAAATCATATGCGTTATGGTGACGATGTGGTGCTAATATCAGATAATTTTGATGAGATACAAGAAATGATTACTGAACTACAAAACAAATCAGAGAATGTGGGACTACTGCTGAATAGAGATAAGACAAGAACTATGACAAAGGAAGATAGTCCGCGGGGCTTGAAAATAGAGGGCAGAACACTTGAATCCCCGTAGAAGAATACATCTACGTAGGCCAAATGATAAAATGTGGAAAAACAAATCAAACAGCAGAAGTACAGAGAAGAATCAGACTGGCAGGGACAGCATTTGGCAAACAAAGAAAAAATACTAACCAACAAAAAAATTCCTCTGAAACTAAGAAAGATGGTGTTCGGTCAATGCATTCCACCCGTTCTTACTTACGCGGCCCAGTCATGGACTAAGAAGATGATGGCCCAACTGAGTAAAATACAAAAAACAATGGAACGCCCGATGCTGAATATAGGACTACAAGACAGAATGAAAGGCAAAAGTATAAGACAGAAGATCAAAGTACGAGGCTGGTTTGAAAAGTCCGTGCAAAAATAAAAACTACTTATGTGTTTGGGGTAAACCTTTTTTATTTTTCAACATAGTCTCCTTTTAGGCTTATACACTTCGTCCAACGATGTTCTAGTTTGTTGATCCCTTCCGAATAATAGGATTTGTCCAAGTCTGCAAAATATCCATTAGTGTCTGCAATCACCTCCTCGTTTGAATAAAATCTTTGTCCCGCCAGGCATTTCTTCAAATTGGGGAACAAATAGTAGTTCGAGGGAGCCAAGTCTGAGAGGGGGGATGTGAAAACGAGTTGGAATCCTATTTACATTAATTTTGCGACCACAACTGCTGAGGTGTGTGCTGGTGCGTTGTCGTGATGGAAAAGGACTTTCTTGTGGGCCAATCGCGGGCGTTTTTCTTGCAGCTCGGTTTTCAAACGGTCCAATAACGATGAATAATATTCACCTGTAATAGTTTTACCCTTTTCCAGATAGTCGATGAGGATTATCCCTTGCGAATCCCAAAAGACAGTCGCCATAACCTTTCCGGCCGAAGGAACGGTCTTCGCCTTTTTTGGTGCAGATTCCTCCTTGGTAACCCATTGTTTAGATTGTTGTTTGGCCTCAGGATAATAGTAATGTATCCATGTTTCATCCACAGTGACGAAACGGCGCTTAAAGTCCTCCGGATTCTTCTGGAACAGCTGCAAACCATCCTTGCAACACTTCACACGATTCCGTTTTTGGTCAAGCGTGAGCAATCGCGGCACCCATCTTGCGGATAGCTTTCTCATGTCCAAATGTTTATGCAAAATATTATGTACCCGTTCAGTAGAGATGTCCACAGCATTAGCAATCTCACGCACCTTAACTCTTCTGTCATCCATCACCATATCATGGATTTGATCAATGGTTTCTGGAGTCGTAACCTCCACAGGCCGTCCAGAACGTTCAGCGTCACTTGTGCCCATATGGCCAGTCCGAAATTTTGAAACCACTTATAAACTGTTCTAATCGAAGGTGCAGAGTCACCATAATGCTTATCAAGCTTTTCTTTAGTCTCCTGAGGCGTTTTGCCTTTCATAAAGTAATGTTTAATCACCACACGAAATTCTTTTTCGTCCATTTCTTGAAAATCACTCGACTTCTTTGATTCACACGAATGCCAAACACAAAGAAATAGACCAATATGGCTGAAACTTGGTGTGCGTTCATTCAAGAGATGCTACTAACTAAACATGACCTCGATACGCGCCGGTGGTGCCATCTCTCGGACTTTGCACGGACTTTTCAAACCAGCCTCGTATTAAACGTAAGAGAACAGTAACAGGTTTGAGACAACAAGATGAGAGATGGAATAAAAGAAAACAAGAATGGAGGCTATGCATGCGGCAAAGATCCAGAGGAAGGTCCCAACCAAGATGGAAAGATGACCTGAAAGAAACGGAAGGTTTACGATGGATCAGAAAGACGCAAAATCGAGGGGGATGGAGAACGGAAGGGAAGGCCGATGTCAGACCCTTAAAGGAAGAAGGCTTATTAGACAGATAGAAAACACCATTATTATTCCATCCTGGATATAAAAGTAGTGTATATAATTTATTACACATCTTTGTAAAGAATAGAATCAACATTAAGAGAAAAAAAAGAAATTTGTTTAAAAATAATGCGACCAAAATCTGGAAATACCCAAAAAAATATCTTCTAGTAAGGTAATTTTATCCGTTTTTGATATTCCTTAAGATTTCCATATTTTTCTATACATGTGTGGTTGGCCGATAAGCTATATACAAAGAAGTAAAATATATGAAATTATGGATGGTTGTAGCTTCTACTGGATGGAAATTCTTTATAAATATATAATAAAAGACTGTTTTTAGTCAATTTCCACTGGCTTATTTAAATTGCGATGACGCGTTTCGTTGTCGATGCAGCTTCTTCAGATCTACATTTTACACTGTCAAGTTAGGTTTAATGTTCACAATTTTATATAATTTCTTAATTATAATATTACACCTAACTAAATTGCATTGATAGTATTGGAAAACCCACACAGATTTGGAATTATGAGAATACATTCAATAATGGTGAATTGTTTAAATCTCCCTGGTCGTTGAGTAAAGTACCTGTAGTCCATAATCGATTTATGTGCATTGTCTCTAAAAGGTTTAGTTTTAAACCTTTTTGTTGGATGTGTAAAATTTTGAAATTCTTGTTAAATGTGTGATTTTCTGTTAAAAGATGATTAGCATATGTTGAATTAGACTTTCTATGGATGAAACTTTTTTCGTGTTCTGTAATTCTTTGTATAAATGTACGTCCTGTTTGTCCTATGTATGTTTTAGGACATGACCCCCATGTTAATTGATAAACCCCTGATTTATTGTCTTTATTGATTTGTGGTTTGTAGTTTTTGAGATATTTCCCTATAGTATTGTTAGTCTTGTAAGCTATGCTCATATTTTTTTGATTTAAAAATTTTCCCAGTTTTTCTGTTGGTTTGCCGAAATAGGTTAAGCACATTAAATGTGGTTTTTCTGTCCTTAAAACGTGGGTATGTTTCTGAGATTGCCTTGTTTCTAAGTTTTTTCCTAACGATTTTATCGATTAAAGTAACCGAATAACCGTTGTTAACGGGTACTTGTTTTATGTAGTTTAATTCTTTAGTAAAATTGTCCTCTGATAAGGGATATTAGTTAGTCTATGTATAAAACTATGATAAGCTGCCACTTTATGATGGTTAGGGTGGTGAGAACTATTGTGAATTGTGGTATCTGTATGACAAGGTTTGTGATATATTGCAAATTCATGTTTTTTCCTGGTTTTATTGATTGTTTAGTCTAGGAAGTTGATTTTCACTCCGACTTCTTCTTCCATTGTAAAACTGATATTTCTATGTAAATAATTAATGTACTGTAAAAAGTGAGTTAATTGTCTGTCCGTACCTGTAAAGCATACAGTTCTATGGTCTACGTATCGATACCAGTATAGACATTTATTATTATTGTTATTATGGTTGTTAAATATCATTGTTTCAATACTGTCCAAGAAAATTTCAGCAAGTAATGGACTTAATAGACTCCCCATAATTAACCCTTCCTTACTATCGTAGAATGCATTGTTAAATGAAAAATAATTTTGTCTTAGGCAAGTTCTTAATAAATTAATTATGTCCATTCATTTCATTCATGATAAAGGTAAATTTAAATCGATAAATATGAATCCCCAAATCCCACAACTTTATTCACTCATAAAACTACATAAACTTGACCACCCAATCAGACCAGTTGTTTCCTATATGTCTGCTCCAGCATATAAGACGTCATCTTTTTTAATTGATTTAACCAAATATCATACCAAATTTGAACCTAAATATAGTATCAAAAACTCATACGAACTCGTGAATAAAGTTAAGAATATAACAATACCAGATAATTCTAAATTAGTCTCTTTCGATGTCAAAAACTTATTTTCAAGTGTTCCCCCAGACGAAACAATAATTTTAATAGATAACCTATTAACAAAAAAAAAGTAAATGAAGTTAACAAAAATGGACATAATTAATTTAATAAGAACTTGCCTATGAAGACAAAACTATTTTTCATTTAACAATACATTCTACAATAGTAAGGAAGGGTTAATTATGGGGAGTCCATTAAGTCCATTACTTGCTGAAATTTTCTTGGACAGTATTGAAACAATGATATTTAACAACTATAAAAACAACAGTAATAATTGTCTATACTGGTATCGATACGTAAACGATATAACTGTATACTTTACAGGTACGGACAGACAATTAACTCACTTTTTACAGTATATTAATTCTTTACATAGAAATATCAGTTTTAAAATGGAAGAAGAAGTCGAAGGGAAAATCAACTTCCTAGACTTAACAATCAGTAAAACGAGGAAAAAACATGAATTTGCAATATATCACAAACCATGTCATACAGATAACACAATTCACAATAGTTATCACCACCCTAACCATCATAAACTCGCAGCTTATCATAGTTTTATACAAAGACTAACTAATATCCCCTTATCAGAGGACAATTTTACTAAAGAATTAAACTACATAAAACAAGTAGCCGTTAACAACGGTTATTCGGTTACTTTAATCGATAACATCGTTAGGAAAAAACTTAGAAACAAGGCAATCAATCTCAGAAACATACTCACGTTTTAAGGACAACCCACATTTAAATCCTTAACCTATTTCGGCAAACCAACAGAAAAACTGGGAAAATTTTTAAATCAAAAAAATACGAACATAGCTTACAAGACTAACAATACTATAGAGAAATATCTCAAAAACTACAAACCACAAATCAATAAAGACAAAAAATCAGGGGTTTATCAATTAGCATGTGGGTCATGTCCTAAAACATACATAGGACAAACAGGATGTACATTTATACAAAGAATTACAGAACACGAAAAAAGTTTCATCCATAGAAAGTCTAATTCAACATATGCTAATCATCTTTTAACAGAAAATCACACATTTAACAAGAATTTCAAAATCTTACACACCCAACAAAAAGGTTTAAAACTAAACCTTTTAGAGACAATGCAAATAAATCGATTAAGGTGCTTTACTCAACGACCAGATAGATTTAAACAATGCACCATTATCGAATTTATTCTCATAATTCCAAATCTGTGTGGGTGTTCCAATACTACCAATGTAATTTAATTACGTGTAATATTATAATTAAGAAATTATATAAAATTTGAACATTAAACCTAACTTGACAGTGTAAAATGTAGATCTGAAGAAGCTGCATCGACAGCGAAACGCGTCATCGCAATTTAAATAAACCAGTGGAAATTGACTAACAGTCTTTTATTATATATGTATGAAATTAGTGTAATTTTCTAATCTTAGGTTAGTTCAGGTTAGGAAGTAAAGGGTAAACTTATTATTTTTGGTAGAAATTATGCACCACTAATTGGTTATTTTTAGTGTTCCGTACGGAATACTTACGGGATCACTTCGGTATCCGATTTTCTCCGAAATTCTTTGACATATAAGGATGAATTTTGGCATAAATATAGGAATTGATGGCCCAATTAGAGTCATGTAGTTTTAAAAGTTTAGTTTGTGGGGGTAAGTGAATTTTTTTTTTCTAAGGTCATCGATTGGGATGTTAAATCAAAGCTTGTGAAAACGCGAGTTCAAAAATATATATAATGCAATACTTGAGCACACTTTCCTTTGTATTATTTGAAAAAAATGGCCCACCCTATCTCGAAAGGTACTAATCAAAATATTTTGAAATTGAGCGAAAATTATCACGAGTAATTTATCGGGTATATGGGGGATGAAATCGGAAGTAGGAAAAAAAATTACCAGATCATCGAGTTGGATGTCAAATGAAAGCTTGTGAATACATGAGTCTAAAAATATTTATGATGTAACACTTGCGCACGCTTTTCTTTATATTAACTGCCAAAAATCGATGTCCTCCCTTATCTCGAAAGTTACTGATCAAAAAATTTTGGAAAAATTCTGGAATATTTTCGCATAATGTGAAGAGTGGGAGAAAAATTATCAAGAGTGGATTAAGTGCTTCACTACAATTAGTCGCTCACGTAGGAGACCACCTCAACTCTCTATTGTCATAGCCCCAAATGATTTATGTAGTCGCTTAAAAACTGTTTCTAACCAACTCCATGTCGTAAACTGTACTTGTGCTAATCTACGCCGCAAAAATTAATAAATAAACAAATCGATAAATTTTAAATGTAGATAAAAGATACTGTTCAAGAATGTTTTAATTTCGTTTTCTTTTACAGTTTAATTTAATTATTTAAATATAACAGGCGTCCAAATCGCCGTGTCTTCTCATGCGTATGCGACAAGACAATACTGATGTATATCTTACACCACATGTTTCTAGCCGATCTCTGCATACAAGAAAACCTCCAAAATATCAGTGCTAAGGATGCGATTTTGTTTGCGTTTATTATTTTCCCAACGAATTTTCAAGAAACAGGAAAAGAAATTTAAACAATTTTTCAATAAATTAAAAAAAAATGTTATTGGGGTAAACTAAACTTAAAATTGTTGCAAAATTACAAAATAATGAGAAAATGATAATGACTTTTAAGAACTTAAAATGTTGAAACTCACATCTATATTTTCTGGAAGTCATCTTGTCCTAATATGATGTGAATGTGATAATTAGGTATTGTTTACTCTCCTCATATTTCAAGTAAATACAATTTAACCTTTGATACCTTTGAAATGCATCTGACAACTTTTCATTCGTCATAGTTCATTTTGGAAATCACTTAATAATAAAATTTCATGTTATTATGGAAGCAGAAACCTTTTTTTGTTCCGCTTATTGTTTTTTTTTTTTGTTATTATTATTATTTTAGCCCTAATAAAAATATACATACCAACATGTAGAATGGGCTCTGTCCTTATAAGCTTGAGAAGTTGTTCCACTAAAGCACTATCTTTGGAGTAAAGTTCTTGTTGAGATATTTGTAAGTGAAATTTTTCAAGAGCTGTAGCATTTTTTCTGAAACAAATAATGGTTATTAAAATTTTCGCCAAAACTTTAATTATTCTAAAAAGAAAATCCAACTCAACTCAGACCGTTCTTTTAGACCAGTGTTCACCAACTCAGGTTGTGGATTCGTTCAGGGTCGGTATATTTTTGTTAATATTTATGTTAATATAGGCCCAGATACCATTTTAGGCAATTACCAGCCGGGCGAAGTCCTGGCAAAAAAAAAGTAATCCCATACACGAATATTAGTCTTTTAAAACCCATTTAAATTTCAACTGGATACGTCGTCGATATAACATTACCGTCGGAAAAAACGTTAATTAGGAATCGGAAGCAAATACCAGAATAATAATTTCAGCTAAATAAAAATTTAATAGTAAGTTTTTACATCTGTAACTGACCTTAAATTATTTTTTTTTTAATGAAACAAGTTGGTTTGAGCCGGTCAAGATAAAAAATTTCGTCTGAACGGTACTAATATGTTTTGGGTAACTTTAAATTAATTACTAAAACCTACTATTTAATTGATATTTGGATGACATTATCAGTTTGAGATCTGCTTCTCATTCTTAGCTGATATAGGTACATATTGAAGACCTATCCGGATCGGATCGAAAATGAATGGCTCTTGAAAAACTAATAATTGTAAATGTGCTTCCTTTCCCTGCTAATACTTTAACCGAAGATGTAATTTCCAAAAATTTCCAGCTGGCACAAACTTAGATAAGAATTTGAGAAATTTCAGAATGGTTAATTAAATTCACAAGCCCTGAGAGCTCAGTTAGTGGAACATCAGCCTAAAGAGCCGAGGAATGAATCCCAGTCGAGATAAAAAGTGTTTTCAATTCAAAAAATCATCAGCATGACACTAATATACATACACTTTTCAGTTAATTCGTAACTTTAAGGTATTGCTTGAAATTTTGAGAAATAATAGATTTTAGCATCATCCATTCACTGCTTCAATATAAAGATGGTTTACCACGCCGTTTTGCATAATTAATTGTAAAAGTATCAGATGTTTAATACGTAAAAGATAGGAATCCGCCGTGGTTATGGAGGGAGAAGTTGCAAAAAATTGAGGGTAGGTGAACCCATCAAAGAGTGGCAGTTTTAGGGGATAGGGGCCTTAATATCTGCGACGGAGACCGGTTCCTTTAGGAATAAGCTTCTTTTTTCTTGAAAAAAAATGGACTCAGAAAATGAACTCATCACTGAGTGGCAGATATTCGAGATATAGTTAGTTTGGGACACAAAAAGTGTGTATATATTTGAGAGAGAAACAAATTATAGGATGGGCGCGCTCGTTGTAGGATAGGCGCACACGTTTCAAAAATACTTATGCGTTATCGCAGCAAAAAATGTAATTTATTTTAATAAAGAACCAGACTCCATGGCAGATAATGTTATTTTTAGTGTCTACAAACCTCAACGAACATCTTAGAACAAATTACATTCGCTCCTCTATGGGTTCAGGTGGGTCTATTTTTCTGCAACTTTGGATAGTTATTAACTTTGGATTGACCCAATATCCATGGCAGATATTCATTTTTCAGTCATATTTCACAGAAATGAAGCTACACTCAGAATATCTGCCACTCAACGATGGGTTCGTCCACCAAGTTTTTCTTGCAGCTTTAAAGCGCCTTTCCAGAAACAGGAACCAAACTTGAGGCTTCAAACTACCTGGAGGGACTAAGGGGGGCATAATTAACAAAGTGATACTATTATCTGCCACTCTTCGATGAGGTCTCATTTTGGTCGTGACCTCCCGGACTAATATATGCATCATACTGATCGGACTTTCTTTTAAGACACTAGAATAAATGCCTGCCTCACACGGGCATTTATTTAGTTATAAATACTTAATAATTGATATATTTTTAATAAATAATTCAAAGCATCGTTTTAATTAAACATAATTTTTATTGTGTATTATGTAAAACTATCAAGGTTTTCAAAAATAACCCGTGATTGCGTGCGGCGAGAAGCTACGTTGCCACATTCATTATACTTTGGAAACCAAATTATTTGACGTCTTTCTCTAACATAATGCTTTCTCTGTCTTCCCGTAAGAAATACCTTAAAAAACATACATATATTTTTTTACTATTTAGTAGATTGTTAATAATAATCTGTAGTAGATCACTAGTAAACGTATAATAAAAATGCAGGGATAAACTTTTGAAGAAATAAAAAGACTAGGAAGCAGTGACAAAAAAAAAATATTCTGAAGGTATAAACCATAAATAACCATAAAAATTCCTAACAAAAAAGCTACAAAAGAATTAATAAAAGTGGAAAAACATGACATTTTAAATAAGCTTACTGAAAATGTTATGTTTATTTTTTATAATAACTCGGCAATGCAAGGATTGGCATGGAACACCCATATTATGGAATCTGACGAAATTAGGAATTTAATAAATATTAAATCCACCATTTTTTACTTTTATTAATATTTTTATACAAATAAATTATATTTTATAGAAAACCAAAGTTTAAAATGTTTATAATTATTGGGTGGTTGCAAAAGTTTGTGCCCGATTTTCATAGACGACTGTGCGGATGTTTCTTTTATAATCATTAAATATTAATTATTAACTGACAGTTATCTAAATGCGTCGTGAGTTAACATAACCTTAAAAAACAGTTTATTTAAATTAATTTGTGTTCAAGGTTAATATTCAAAATGGAAAATGAAAAGTTACATTTTCGGCATGATATGTTATATGAATTTAAAAAGAAGAAATATTCAAGACGTTTATTTGGATCGTACTCCTGTTTTTAGAACAGTTAAAAGGTGGTTTGGTCGATTTCGAAATGGTGACTTGAATCTAAACGATAAACTTCACTCTGAGCGATCTCCCGGCAATGATAATAACTTTATCCGTGACTTAGTGAATAATAATCCACGGATTACTAATAAAGAGATTGCTGAGAGACTAAATATTGACAATTCGACTGCATTTCGTCATTTAAAGCAACTTGGATACACTTCAAAACTCAATATATGGGTTCCGCACATTTTGACAGACCGGAATAAACCGAACCGTGTTTTCACAGCCATTTATCCCCTCGTCCGTCAACAAAACAAACTTTTCTTGGATCAAATCATAACTGGAGATGAAAAATGTGTTGTGTATAACAACATAATAAGAAAAAAAAGCTGGAAGCATGGAAGTGAAAGAGCAGAATCTATGGCAAAGGCTGAATTGCATCCAATGAAAGTGTTGTTATATCTCTGTTGGGATTGCAGTGGAATAATTTTTTACGAGCTTCTTCCACGTGGCCGAACAATAATTGCTTAGACGGACTGTGAGCAACTCACCCAACTCAATGTTGAAATCCAAACAAAACGTCCAAATTTAGTCAACCGAAAAGGCATCATCTTTCACCATGACAACGCTAGACCATATGTCGCTCAACAGACACTGCAAAAAAGTAAGGAGTTAAAATGGGAAATCCTCTAGCATTTGTCATATCCCTCTGACCTTCCTCTTTAGATCTTCATCTGTTTCGTTCTCTGCAAAATAATTTCAATGGTAAAAAATTTGATTCTGTGGAAGAAGACAAAAACTACCTTACAACTTTCTTCGAAGAGAAACCACGCAGTTTCTATAAAGAAGGAATTCAAAAACTTGTAAAACGATGGGCGACAGTTATGGAGAGTATGTTACATCATTGATTAATAAAATGTGTAGTCTTTAATTTGGTTTCTAATAGGGCACGATCTATTGCCATCACTCAATATATAAATGCTTAATTATATAAAGGGCTGGCTCTTAATGAAAATGTCAATTACTACTATTTGATTGACATTACAAGCTAATATAAACAATGTAGGTGGATGTAAAGTTTTACCCTATCCGCACATATTTACTTTGTTTTAGCATATCCTCGCATGCAACTGGGGATACGATAAACCCGCATCTCATAAAATATTATTCTAATAAGCTAATAAGCATAACACTCCAAACTTATCAAAATACCTTTTAAGTAAATCTAAATATCCGAATACAACTTAATAATTTCTTTTTTTTAATTTATTCACACGCACAAATCTCGTTAGTTACCTTATAATGGTGTTAAAAACCACAATATATTTATACTTAGTAAAGGATTAGTTTTAGCAATAAAGAAACGTTTATTGGTGGGAACAAATTGTCCTTAATTCTTAAAACTCGTAAAGATGCAGGTTATCATAGAACCAAATCCAAATCGATTAGCAACGAGTACGTCAATTTTTCTATGAGCAAAGATTTGAATTTTAATTTAATAATTATTTCTCATTTTAAAAATAAGTCTTTGAAAAATCTATATTATGATTATTTTTAATTTAAAATTTCTCATTATATATCACACAGGTTAACTTAAATAATAAATCGTTAAATATCAATAAACATTAAAATTATTATTAGTTTCTTCATAAGGATATTAGGGACATTGATAGTTTTGTCCCCGTTTATAGTCGGTCCGTACTTACTTCCGAGTATTCTTTCAGGTTAAATTGATTTGTGGGTTATTTGTGGCAAAACGGTTCCATTGACCGATTCATCTCTGATATGACACCTCTAGGGATTATTATTAGTGACTGCTCATTCTCACTGGTAAGAGAATACTTCATTGTTCTGACCCACACGATATCATCGGGTCTTTGTATTTCGAAGCTCTCGGGCAAGCAGCATGCAAGTAAAGCATGTTAGGTTCAGTTGAGCCTCCAATGCCTTTCTAGGACGGTTCTTCTAGCACTTGTAACTCAATTTCTCAATAGACCGAATGCTGGCTGTGCCAAGTATATATTCATTTTTTCTCATTGACAAGCTATCATATCAGGATATATATATATATATATATATATATATATATATATATATATATATATATATATATATATATATATATATATATATATATATATATATATATATATATATATATATATATATATATATATATATATATATATATATATATATATATATATATATATATATATATATATATATATATATATATATATATATATATATATATATACACAGTCGACACTCTATATAGTGAAAGACCGAAATGTTAACCGTATAGAAAGTTTTTCACTATATAAAGAAAAAATCCGTATATATTGCTATGTATGTATTTTATATTGGTAATCATTTACTTGTATTTTATAAGGTACAAGCAACAAAAAAAATTGCAAAATTGAATTATTAGAAAAGATTTTATTAAACATTTGAAAGTTTAAATAGTACATAGCATGTACAGGGCTAAATACATACTCGTACATAAAGTCCGTACGTTATATCTTTACTCCTGCGTCATAGTTTTTAGGCCATATAACAGACGACTATTATATTATTTGTCTCTTTTCACCAATAAATCGTAGGTATTTGTAAAAAGAGACAAAAAATATAAATAGTCGTCTGAGATATTGCCTGAAAACTATGACGCACGTGTAAAGATATAACGTACGGACTTTATGTAAGTATGTACTACATACGAAATAAAAAGAACAATACAAAATCTGTTAATACATATGTACATACTACATACGTACTAGGAAAAATAATCAGTTATTTTCTTTTGAACATTACTTTTGAAAAATAATTGTTGCTCAACAAAATTCTCGCATTTATTCAAATGCATAAAGATTTGATCAGGT
The DNA here is from genome assembly GCA_019049505.1 of Pachyrhynchus sulphureomaculatus. NCBI lineage: Eukaryota > Metazoa > Arthropoda > Insecta > Coleoptera > Curculionidae > Pachyrhynchus > Pachyrhynchus sulphureomaculatus. The sequence goes on from CM032455.1 coordinate 71,415,419, forward strand.
ACACTTTCCTGGCCCCTGAGAGTAGTTCGCACAATGTCAAATGCATTTCTTATTTCATTTTCACTAAATTTAGCACGACATTCCCTGGTTTCAGAGTCTTCTTCATGATCTTCTATACTTTTTATATCGTCAATTATGTCTTGGTCAGTTGGGAGATCTGTCGTGCCAACATCATTGTCGATTTCTAAGAAATCTTCAAGTAAAAAATCTGCGTCGACGGTAGCAGTTTTTTGTAGAATACCCCATTGCCTTTTTAAGGTAGCGAGATCCATTTTGTCTTCTTCTTCCCATTCGTTAATTTTTTCAGTAAAAACCTGCTTTAGAAAAGCAGTTTTTGATAGTTTTCTGAGAAACATTTTCACCCCATACTTTAGCGACTTCGGTTATACACTCTTTAAGGGTAATCAATTTTTGGACTGGAAGGTTGTTATCAATCGCATTAACAATTTTGTGAACAATTCTGTTTCGGTAATGATGTTTTATGTTTTTTATAATACCCTGGTCCATAGGTTGCAATTTGGAGGTCATGTTTGGTGGAAAAAAGATCAATTCAATATTCCTTAATTTCTTACTTACAGTAACTGGATGTGCAGGACAATTGTCTATAAAAATCACAATCTTTTGCTTTTGGCTTTTCATTTTCGTGTCCAGTTCTTTGACCCATCTTTCGAAAGTCTCAGAAGTCATCAATGCCTTTTTATTATTGGCGTAATCTAACTCCAGAGATTTAACTCCTTTTAAACAACAGGGGATTTTTGCTTTTACCTATGAGCAGTAATTTCAGTTTTTCTGAGCCATCCATGTTTGCTCCAACCATAAGTGTCACCCTTTCTTTACTTGTTTTAACACCAAAACATTTATCACTTTTAAAAGCAAAAGTTTTATTTGGCAAACATTTAAAAAACAAACCGGTTTCATCACAATTGAAAACGTTTTTTGGCTCGTACTTTTTCAATGCAATTTTTAAAAGTTTCAGTCGAAATGTCACAGTCTTCCTGACTAACGCTTGCACTCTCGCCAGACACCGTCTTGAAAACAATTGAATTGCGAGTCTTCCAGGCACTCAACCACCCTTCACTAACTTGAAAATTAACGCAGTTAAATTCTTTAGCAAATTGTAGAGCCTTTTGCTTTATTAAATTTCCCGATATTGGTACGTTTTGATGCGTACAGGCCACTTGAAACCATCGTAAAACTGCTTTATTTACATCCTCGTAAGTATTCACCAGTACTCATTTTCGACTGCTTGGAACACTAGGTTTCTTGATGATATTGTCGCGACTTTTTGTTATCAGAGAGACGCAACTTGGAGAAAAAATTGCACTATAAAGAGTTTTTCACTATAAACAGTGTCGACTGTATATATATATATATATATATATATATATATATATATATATATATATATATATATATATATATATATATATATATATATATATATATATATATATATATATATATATATCCGAATATATGCATATTTTCTATACATATTTTTCAAAAGCTCGCCTATATGCTTAGAAGTTATTGGTAACCTTTTTTATTTTACTCATTATATATTTCTTTTCCTATCAACCATTATTCTTAGATCTTTTACTGACTCTACGTTACAGAAAACATAGCACATGAACATGGGTACTGCCATTGTTCATCTTTTGCCGATAATGTTAAGAGGCTTTTGTATTGTGTCGCTTGCTAACCCTATAAAAAACATTCATCGTTGGTATGTGCTGGAGTGCCAGACTACCGGCATTTGATGGTTCAGCAATTTGTAGACTACCAGGTACTACAACAAGTAACAAGAGAGAGGGGTCTACCCCTGCAGGCATCGTTGAGACTCGTGGTCTATGTTGCCTAATCATTTAATTTAGCAATTAGTCAACTTACATTGGCGACCAAAAATCAATAAGGATATTCCCATTACGATTGAGATGAAAACCACGGAAAATAAATACTCATAAAAAAACGGGGAATATAAAATGTAAAAAGGACTTATAATCCACTACACAAGATATTGAAATCAGGCAAACCAAGGGTGTGGATTACGGTATCAGAGTCCGAAGAAGCGGGATAATATGCTTTTCACATCGACAGTGCTAGTTATTAGTTATGGAGGAAGTTGTATGTACATTAATAGCTCAATAGCTTAACAGATTTAGGCAATAAATCCAATATTACAACTGAATAATTTTGAGTAAAACTAAGGAAATCAGGTATTTCTCTTACATATATGTATATTTGTACATATATATATATATATATATATATATATATATATATATATATATATATATATATATATATATATATATATATATATATATATATATATATATATATATTTATATATGTAGGGGTGTTATCGAATTCATCACATATATTGGAACTGGCGGGTCCTTGTAACATGACCGCCTGCAGAAAATTCACCTTAAATAGTAGATCAGTGTGGCTGGCCGTGGCTCGGTTTCGTAGTACTTTGCTACTGTGCAGAAGGTCGAGGGTTCAATCCCGCAGGTCGGTATACTTATTTATTAAATTATTTAAGTATATTTGGCCTGGCCACGTACATAAGTAGTAGTTGCAGAAATGCAAATAACGTCCGTGGCAGCACTACCGCGTTGTTTAAAAGGTACCGTGAAATACAAAAATGTATGTTTAGTCACTTGGACAACGTTGACGGATATTACAACAACCTCGCCGAAATCCTTGGGATATGGAAAAAGGGTAAAATCCCTACTGAGGCGGGGAGGTGAGCGATAAAAAAAAAATTTTAAAAAAAATAATTATAAAGGAAAAAATCGATCCTAAAGAAATGATGCCATGAATATTTTTTTCACATCGCCACAAGCAAAAAAAAAACAAATTTAATATAAAAAAAAATAAAAAATTCGTACCTTTTAAAATAATTACTTCCTGACCTGGTTCCTGGTTCTTCGAATGCGTTGTATTTGCATCAAGCAGAAGTAACACTTCATTTTCAGGGGTTGGCTTTACGACGCTTTTAAAATGTTTCATCCAATTTTACAAATAAGTTTGAATTAATATAGCCAATGTCTGGAATGGTGACAATACTCTCATAAGGTGTGCCATTCGCCAATTCAGGATTTTGTCTTATTATTTTGAATATAAGCATTGGTGGCACAAACTGTCAAGCCACACTGGCACAACCCAAGACTTCTTTCTTCGCTTGTGAGTGCGCCGATTTATTTCTTCCTTTTTATTCCTAAATCTTTTTGCGTTTTTTTCTGAACAGTGAAAAACCCACTTTTATGAACGTTAAATATTTTTACAGCTGAGGGTCGATTTGCCCTGCTCTCTCTCTCAGCAATGATCCAGTTGTTCTCAAGGAGTTATTCCTTTTCAATGTCGACTTTTCAGGAGTGGGTTGATTTTCTAAATCATTTGGTGTAATGCAGTTTTGCCTCTTCTTTTAATTTTTAAAAAATTCTCAAATCTGAAAGAGAATGTGCTAATACATGACCCCACGAGTCAACAATTTTAATATATGCAGTGAATTTCATAACATCCTATATATATATATATATATATATATATATATATATATATATATATATATATATATATATACATATATATATATATATATATATATATATATATATATATATATATATATATATATATACATATATATATATATATATATATATATATATATATATATATATATATATATATATATATATATATATATATATATATATGTCCATAACACACGCTGCAGAGAAATCCCTAAAGTGCTATGGGAGCAACGCGTGTGCGAAAAAGCGATTTAAGTTGATGCGAAATTAAAACGTTTATTTAACAAACGTATCAAATATTGTTTAAACATGTTTGATTAGTAACCTCTGGAATTATCATCGCACGAGTTTGAAATTTTGTCGTTATTTATTAGTTAATAATAATAGTAATATGAATAAACTTAATTAAACAGTCAACAAAAATAATGCACAATTGTCAGCAATATGGTGTACGTACTAATCTTCATTTTCATAATTGTTGGATATCTACCTTGAAATGCTTCAGATTGTGGGTATATAAAACCTTATGTTGTGACACTTCTTATGACAGCGCAATCTAGCGACTGAAAGGCTTGATTCATCCGATTCTTCAACTCTTCTCTAATATTTATAGGTGTTTTGTAAATAATATTTTTCAATATACTCCAAAGATAAAAATCAAGAGGAGTTAAATCAGGCGTCTAAATCATCGATCTGCAAAAATTCTGTATGGCTCAGTGCTTAGCTCAGTTGTGCAATGTGGAGGGGCTCCGTCAAGTTGACACCAACGACTTTAACATTGGGACGATGGAAGATTATCTGTAAGATCCTCGGCTAACATGGCTTTTATTTCTAAATATTTTCTGAACGTTTACTTTCCGTAATATATTGGATTTGATTGTTCATCATTAAACTAAATACATTAAAACCAAACAGTTCTTAAAAAGAAAAGTTTCTCACAACATGAGGATTTTCGCTAGTCCAAAAATGATTATTTTTCCGGTTAAAAATTCTCTTACGAGAAAATCTCGACTAGTCCTCCAATCATTTTTCTTAAAAAATCTAAATTTTCTTGAATATGAACTACTTGAATATGAACTACATTTTCATAAAACTATGCTCTCTTTGGGTCTCTGAATGCTGAAATTTGGTAAATTTGTGGTCGTGCATCTTATGCTTATGCAATATTCTCCGAATGGAGGTGTAGCTTAGACCAATTTTTTCGGCTGTATCCCTTATTGATGATTGCGAAAAGGCTTAAAAATAAGACCAACACATTTATTTCATTTTCTTTATCATAAGTTACAGGTCTTAGTAAATTTCTGGGTCCTTTGAAAGATGAAATGTAATCTTTCTGAATTCGTCTAAATTTCTTATTAGGTTTTGTTAGCACATCTACGTTTCGTGAAATTTTTTGAAAGTACGTCTGAAGTTTTAATCACACTATCCACGTAATAAAAATAAATTCTCAGCAACTATATTCGAATAATTATTTCCTTCCATATTACTAGATAGTTTATTTTTTACTTTATACTTAACACTGACAAATACAATGCCAACGAAAACTAATAAATAATGACAAAACGTCAAACTCATGTCATAATAATTCCAAAGCTACTATTTTAAAACAATATTTGATACTTTATTAAATAAATTGATTATAATTTCAAAAATATTCAAGTTAGGGATAGAAATATTATACATGAAAAGATAGAAAATTCCAATAGCTTTTTGAAACGAAAATAATATATTCCATTTAAAAAAAAAAGGGGGGGGGGGGGGGGGGGGGGGAATGAGATTTTTGGCAATTTTTGTAACGAACCAACACAAAGTTGTTTCTGACGTGCCCTGTATGCTTTAAGTAGGATTTGGTTATAGGATTCTAACTATTGTTAGTGAGAAAGTTCTGGAATCACAGATTTTTTTAATATTTAATTAGGCAATATTTTCTCGAAAAAAAAAGGAAAATAATTAAAATATCGCTAATTGTAAGAGATAAGCCTAAGATAATATAAAAAAAGTTAATCACAATGATATATGAAATCCAGAAATAATATAAGATACAGATTATTTCATTTAAGGTTGTTGATACTTTTCAACAGAAGCGGCAGCACTGCGTGGTTGAAAATATTTTAAATAGATCGAGCATGTTCGCTAACATATGCGACCAAAATTTCAAATACCATATATATATATATATATATATATATATATATATATATATATATATATATATATATATATATATATATATAGGGTGATACACAGTGGATGACCTATTAGAAGTTTCTAATGAATCAATTCAAAAATCAAGTTGGGTTTTTTATTTAATTTTTCCCAAAGAAAACATAAACAACTATGAAGAAACAGAAACATTAAACACAAAATGCTCTAAATTAATAACAAGCAACACCATCCTGTAAAGATATCTGAATATGATGCAATAAACACCAAAATGGCACGAGAGCCTACCACTCGGCAAAACACCTGCCAACTGCCAGGCTATTGTATAAATGAATATGTTACTCAATGTATTGTATTTATACCACATAAATCAAACTTGTAAGCCTAACTACATATGTATAAATTTGTGATTAAATTAAAAAAAACTTTTTGAATTTGAATTTGGAGAATCATTAAACATATGGATTTTAAATTTTATAACTTAAAAAAATAAAATGAAATAAAATTGAATAAGAAACTGGGGACAGAAGTTAAAAAACCGTGCAATATTTTATGTATAAATAAAAATAAAATTATTCCAGACAACTGTCATATTTTTGTTCTTTTTTCATTGTTAGTCACCCTAAGGTAATAACCAATACCCTTCCTTCAAATATTATAATTGTATATGCTATTAAACAAAACAGAAATACAAAAAGAGAAAAAGATTTTTTTTACTTAACTTTTGTCCAAAATAGTAAAATAGTAATGGAATGGAATAATAAATTAGTTTTAGTTATAATAGTTCCTCCTTCTTTTATTTTCTTTATATTTAGAGTATTTCAAACAGTAACAGAAGTCCATTAAAATAATTAATATAAAATGCATGACTCATTTTTAAATCGTGTTGTTATCTCTATGTGTCAGAGAAAAAAACAGGCTCTCCCATTTTTTCACCGGTATTTATCATTAAATTTAGGGTCGGACTTAAACGTCAAAAATTTATAAATATGTGAAAGTTGTTAATTTTTACTTTTTAAAAAAACAAGATAGACAAGAGTCTATCCAAGTTTAAATTCACTTAAATATATAAATCTAACTGTCCATGTATATATGTGTTTGTTAAACAATCACATTTAAATGTACCCGTGTAAACTTAAATGGCTGCTAGAGCAGAACGAAATTTGACATGCAGATTACTTAGACATATAATATGTTAGACATTTTATATTGACAGCTATTGAAATCAAAGTGTTTATATTATCTCTATTTATCACCCAATTTTGATCAAATTTACTTGGTATATGTACAGCTCGTCAAGACAAAAGAACTTGAAATTGTGATGGCTGTTTTGGTACAGACAATTCATTTTGGCAGATTAATTCTTCTCTGCAGTAGTTTAATAAAAGTCAGCAAACATTTTTTGTGGCATTGACGATTGCAAAATTTCAATAGATTTTTACATCTACGTTATTTTTAAATCAATCTCACAAAATATAATCTGTCAGTAAAAACTCGTTGAATTTTTTTGACATTAACAGCTCTCATATCAAAATTTCCCCTTTATTTTTTAACCAATTTCACTCAAAGCTACGATAAACAAATTGTTGTCAAAATTTAAGTTTTCTAATGTTCTTTAGTTTCTGTCTGATCTCGATTACATTTAAATGGCAATACCGTTTCTAGTGTTCCATACAGAACATTTATAAAATCACTTCGGTGTCTGTCTGTCCGTCTGCCACACCGACTTTCTCCGAAACTATCTGGCATAGAAAGTTGAAATTTTGCACTAATATAGGAATTGATGGCCCCATCAGAGCCGTGTAGTTTTAAAAGTTAAATTTTGATTTAAAGGGTTAGTTTTGGAGGGTGATATCGGAAGGAAAAAAAAATACCAAGTCATCAAGTTAAGTGTCTAATGAAAGCTTGTGAAAACACGAATTCAAAAATATATATAATATAATACTTGCACACACTTTTTATATTATTTTTAAAAAATTGCCAAACATCGCTGTCCCCCCTATCTCGAAAAGTCCTGATCAAAAAATTTTAAAAAAAATTGTGGAATATTCTCTACAGGGTGTAGATTAACCAAAAATTATCACGAGTGCATTACCTTTGATAATTTATCTGATCATCAGTTTTCAACAAAGATCGAAAATAAACTTATGGGGTGTATTTTGTGAAGTCATTGTTCATTTTGTACCTCCGTAACAAGATGTTTTTTTTTAAGCCATCAACCTACGGAACTTTAATTGCGCAAGTCCGACTAGCACTTGGCCAGTTATTTTATTTGACATTGGCAGCTGTGAAAATTAAAATGTATAAATTTCATATATTTTCTAGCTGATTTTTGAAGAGTATACTTAAAATTGGTAAAAAATTTCTATTGATATCTCTTAAAAATAAGATGTTCACATAATTCACAAACATGTACTCAGGTTGTCATAATCTTGTAGGATTATTTTAACCGCAATAATTCATGTTATCGCTAATACAACTAGTAAAAATGTTAAGGTTGTAAGACTGTTTTGCAATTATTGTATATCTTATATCTGTTATTATTGTATATCTTATATCTTGTAGCAAAACTGTAAGGTACATGCAGATGTTTAGTATATCATTACTAGAGGCTTTTATATGATCTAATTTCAATGACAGTAACATAATTCATTTTTGGGTTCAAAAATTTTTCTAACGAATATTCTAAGAAAAAAAACATAATTTTGCCGCGAAAATCGTATTTTTAGTGTTCCGTACGGAAAACTTACAAGATCACTTAGGTATCTGTTCATCTCTCTGTATATCTGTCTGTCTGCTAGTCTGTCACACCTGATTTTCTCCGAAACTATTTGACATAGAAAGTTGATATTCGGTATTGTGTAGTTTTGAAAGTCAAATTTTGACTTAAGAAGTTAGTTTTGGGGGGTGAATGAAAATTTTTTCTTTACCAGGTTGTCGAGTGGGGTATCAAATGAAAGCTTATAAAAATTCAAAAATATATATAATGTAATACTTTCGCACAATTTTCTTTGTATTATTTTTAAAAACTTGCGAAAAGTTTCTGTCCCCCTCCTTATCTCGAAAAGTACTGATCAAAAAATTTTAAATAAATTCTAGAATATTCTCCATAGGGTGTACATTGATCGAAAATTATTATGCATTATCTTTAATAATTTAACTGGTATACAATAAAAACAAAAATTTCATGGTCATCAGTTTTCAGTAAAGATCAGAAAAAAACTTTGTTGAAAACTCAGTTGGAGGGTGTTTTGTGAAGTTATTGATCATTTTTTACCTCCGTAACAAAAATTTTTATTTTAAAATCAACATACGGAACACTAATTGCGCAAGTCCGACTTGCACTTAGCCGGTTATTTCTTAACAGCAGTAAACCAGGTCTTAATATATACAGCAGAAGTAAACACCTTCTTTTCTTATAAACGAACATTCAAACTACTGTAATTCATAATCTCAGCATTTGCTAAGAGTTTTAAGCATGGCTTTGGCCTTCAGATTGTGAACTACCTGTACTAATATTTTAACTATGATAGTATCAGATTGTTTTTAAAAGTATTTATGTATTTTTTATAAAATGTTTAATAAAGAAGTCGAAGGAATAGTTTATAATATAACTATTTTCTCAGTCCGATTCTGATTAAACTAGCCTTTACTCAGAGCTAATTACTTTTCATACAAGCTCTTGAAACTAAGAATCACATGCAAACGCAAAGCGGCAATCAATCATGTGATATCGATAAGAAGACCACGAAAGGATAAAAAGGTCGGATGTCTTTTTAACGTAAAAGAGAAGTGATGTAGTTACTTTTAATCATGATAAAGTGCCACAGATAATGACAAGATAAGGATTCCTTATATCAAAATTTCAGTGCGTTTTCTTTGTTACAACCATCATTAAATTTTTTAGAGAATAATAATTATATTATTCGATAGAAAGCTAATTATTAATTAAAAGAACATGATATCCAAAGGCATCAATTGAAGTTTTGAGTTGCAATTAAAGAATTTGCTTATAACGTTTAAGTAATTTGGCTATTTTTTCTGTAGTGCCGTATATTTAGGGTAAAATTGCACTAGCTGCTGATAGATTCTTCTTACTGTCTTGTCTGGGAGCCGGGTTGTTAAAGCGGTTAAACAAACGGTTAAGATGGTCAGTGCAATAACCATTACTTTTTAAAGCACTGGTCATTTTATCTACTTTTAATGAGATAGATTTCTTACAACATATAAATAAAATTCTATACTAGTTGAGAGTTGATAACAGATAGAATTTTAAAACGATGATGAAATGAATTAGCATTCTCACATCTATTGGTTGAGTCGGCTCTCTATAAACCGAATGTCCCAAGATGTAGATACTTTTTCTTTCTTCTAGTACGTACAGGGTGAGTAAACGATAGAGTAAAGTTTATTATCTCATTTGTTTGATGAGATGAGAATGACGAAAAAATGTTAAATATAATAGTTTTAGGGAATGTTAAGGTGCACAGTTTAAAATTATTTTTGAGTATACAGGGTACTTTAAGAAAGTGTGGCCGATATAACATATGTTTTTTTTAAATGAAACATCCTATTTTATAATTTATTTTTACATTCTGCGTAAAATTTTATAACTTTTTTATTAATAATGTTATATATATAAACCTAGTAGTTTTTCTAATATTTCATTTTTTTTTTTAAAAATACTAGTTTTCAGTTTTGTAAAAAATTGCCAGTAGCGCCATTGTTTCTGAAAATGGAATACTCATAATTGGTACAAGCATTCCATAGAGATGAAAAAAGATATATGTAAAGAAATTTGAATTAGATGCTACAGGGTGTTTAAAATAAATTTATACATTTCGACTATTTTAAATTGAAAAATCTCAAGTTTTTTAAATGGCACACCCTTTATATTATTATTTTTTTTTCCGATAGATTTTACAAAACCCTCCAACTTTTATTAAGTATGTCATATACCTATTTCTAATAGTTTTCGATTTATTTTGAATTTTTCAATTTTTACCCTTGTTTTTAACACACTTACGCTATAACATCATAGTTGTCAAGACAAAACAAAAATGTAGGCATTGTCAAATTTTGACATGTCTACTAAGCAAATAAAAATAGTTTAATTTGTTGTAGTAAGTGACGTATAAAGGTAATAGTTATGAATTTTCCTAAAAATGAATTAATTGATATGGTTTATATACTGGACGAGGCGGAAAAAATTGTCTTTTGGCAGTAAGGCTTTACGGAGCGAAGTACCCTAATAGACGTATACCATCTAAAAAATCTTTTCAGTGCTTAATGGAACGGTTTGATGGTAGTGGTAGCGTGGATTATACTAAGCGGAAAGTAGTAAACCAGAATGCTACCAATGAGGAAAAAGAAATGGAGATTTTCCTTCATGTTGAAGATAATCCCCAAGTCAGCAGCCGTCAACTAGCTGACTTGTCTGACACATCCCAATCTACGGCTAATCGCACCACGAGAAAATACAAGTATCATCCCTTTCATATGGAACTACACCAAGAACTTCAAGCCGTAATTTTGAACGACGAGTAAACTTTTGTACCATCATGAATGGAACAATAGAGGCCGATTCAAATATTTTATCCAAAATAATGTTTTTTGATGAAGCTACTTTTCACAGTAATAGAGCAGTTAACAGCCATAACATGCATTATTATTCAACAGTTAATCCCTTTTTGGGTCCGGGAAGTTCAAAATCAAAACCACTGGTCGCTTAATGTATGGTGTGGAATATTAAATTTTGGAATTATTGGTCCATATTTTTTTCGCGAACCCCTTAACGAGTCTAGATATCTAAATTTTTTGCAAAACAAATTACCCCAGCTTCTTGAAGAAGTTAATAACTTTGAAAGGGAACGAATGTGAATTCAACAAGCTTATTACCACCGGGAAGTTCGGAAATTTTTAAACGATCGTTACCCACAAAAATGGATCGGTAGGGATGGATTCATTCAGTAACCCCCTCGATCATGTCGCTTAACACCTTTAGACTTCTTTTTGTGAGGCTACATCAAAGATCGTGTTTATGTGAATCCCCCTACAACATCAGTAGCTATGGAAAATAGTATACGGGATGCGTGCAGGACAATAACGCCCTTTATGTTACGGAAAGTGAAGGAAAATATAGTAAAACGACTAAATATGTGTATTCAAGTAGACGGGCACATTTTTGAACATTTATTACGTCATAATAATTAAGCATTAGATAAGTTAAACTATATTAAAATTATTATTAACTATTTGTTTATATGTTTTCACAATAGCGTAAGTGTATTAAAAACAAGGGTAAAAATTGAAAAATTCAAAATAAATCGAAAACTATTAGAAATAGGTATATGACATACTAAATAAAAGTTGGAGAGTTTTGTAAAATCTATCAGAAAAATAATAACATACGGGGTGTGCCATTTACAAAAATTTGAGATTTTTCAATTTAAAATAGTCGAAATGTATAAATTTATTTTAAACACCCTGTAGCATCTAACTCAAATTTCTTTATATATATCTTTTTTTCATCACACATATGTTATATCGGCCACACTTTTTTGAAGTACCCTGTATACTCAAAAATAATTTTAAACTGTGCACCTTAACATTTCCTAAAACTATTGTATTAACATTTTTTCGTCATTCCCGAAACAAATGAGATAATGAACTTTACTCTATCGTTGGCATCTAGAAAAGGAAGAGAACCATTTGATTAAATTTCCACTGTAAATTGTATATTTGAATATTGCTGATTAAGATGATTCAAAAAGACATTCAGATTTCCTTCACTATATCGTTAGATAACAAATGCATCATGGACATATATAAATGTTGTGAATTTTTATTCAATGAAATAATTTTTTTGTGAAGGTATTTGGAATATTTGCAAGATATTTACCTATTTTATAAGTTAGAGAATCTATTGCACCGAAGATTAAACAGAGTGGTATATTGACCTTCAGAAATTTTAGGAGTTTATAAAATTGGGAATCTTAAACTTGCCCGGCATGAAAGATTTCTTTTCTTCAGAAGGTAAACTAGAGGCTTTAATTAAGGTTGTAACTATCTTGATATTACCGGTGGGTTCCGTTTGAATCATACTACAGGTGTTCTCACTTAATAGTTCGCTAATTTCGTCCATCTATGTGTCGATTACTGTTGTTGCGTTTCCTATGTCAGTTAAAATAACGAGTATTAATTCGTTGATAAATTCTTTTAAAGCCCCTTCTCTTCTATAGTGAGGTTTGATCCTGGTGGTATGGCAATTTTAGATCGAACCATATCGGTTTGATCAGGCACTAGTTTACTAACCGACGCTCCAACCCTCCAGATTATTTCCTGAACTGGAATGTTTTTAGACGAAATAGTAAAGTTCTGGCTTTCGGACAATACCGATTTTTTTGCTTCAGTTAGCTAAGTTGTAGATAGGATGACTGTGTTTTGCGGTGGCTCTACAGGTTTCCTCAGCTTCACCACTTGCTCTTGCAGGCACTATCGATCATTTACAAATCAATAAAATAAACAAATTAACTATCCAAATGTCGAAATTGCCATCCTGGGCGATTTTAATATCCACAACATCAACTGGCTTAAGTATTTAAATACTAATGATGAACAAGGTCGTGAAGCTGAATCATTCTCTATTAGTTGTGGCTTAACTTAGCTTATTGAAGAACCAACACGGATCCCTGATCGAGACGGGGAGTTCACTAGTCTTCTCGATTTGTTTTTAACCACCAATCCAGAGATTTACACAGTCACCGTAAATCCGCCGTTAGATTCTTCCGACCATAAACTGATTTCGACATCGAGTAACCTACTAATCAGTGACAGGGAGGTGCCTAAACCGCGTAAGATTTGACACTGCAAATCTGCTAAATGGGAAGATTCATGGAATATTTTCGAACTTTCCCTTGGTTAGACGTTCGTTTTCGATCCGAAGACGCCAAGGAGGTTTCCGATGTTATTTTGGCTGGTATGGAAGCTTACATCCCATTTTCGAAGAAATGCCCTTCCAACGGCAAGCCTTGGTTTGACCGAAAATGCAAAGAAACTGTTGCTTTTAAACATCTTGCCTACCGACAATGGCGTGAAAATCCTAACGCCATAAATTGTGACATCTTTGTTCGTGCCCGGAACAGATGCAAAGAAATTATCGACGAAATCAAGGAGGCGCACAATCAACGAATTAGAAACAAACTTCTGGCTTGTCCCAACAATTCCAGGTCCTTTTGGTCAGTCGCTAAGGCAGTTAGCCAAAGCCAAAATTTCACCAAATCCACCATACCACCACTCACATGACCAGATTCTATTGCAATAATACCTTCGCATTCTACTGTCAATTTCCAAGGAAAAACACTACTTACTATTCTCATAGTGCAGTCAAGGATGTCGGATATTGTCTTCAGACAACACATCATAAAACATATTTTAATGAAGCTAGACCAAAAAAGTTTCTGGCGCTGACGGAATACCTGCCATAGTACTCAAAAACTGTGTAAGGGAACTAACACCAGTTTTCTGTAGACTTTTCAACCTATCCTACAGAAAGGGAATATTTCCTTCCTGCTAGAAATGTGTCAAGTTCTGCCAATACCAAAAAAAGGCAACAAGACCTTGCCAAATAACTACGGACCAGTCGCACTGCTTTCAATAATATCGAAAGTCACGGAAAAGGCTATCAATCAGCATCTTCTAAAATATCTTGAAGGATTCAACATTATTAGTGATCACCAATATGGCTTTCATAAAAATAGATCAACAGGAGATCTTCTGACTTATGTAACACATAATTGTAGCAACGCAATTGAAAGCTTTGGAGAATCTCGAGCGGTTGCTCTTGACATATCCAAGGCATTCGACCGTGTTTGGCACGATGGGCTGTTGGCTAAGTACGTTCTTATGGTATGTCTGAAAAGGTCTGGTTGTGGCTCTCATGTTTCCTCAGAGAGCGTTCTCTACGAGTGGCAGTCGACGGATTTCTTTCTAACACCTTCACCATCAACGCCAGTGTACCCCAAGGCTCCATACTGTCTCCTACTCTCTTTCTCATTTATATTAACGATCTGTTGGAAAAGACCAAGAATCCGATCTACAGCTTTGCAGATGACAGTACACTTATCTCTTCATTCACTATGAACGATCGGACATCGGCTACTCAGACAAAGACCTGGAAGAAATTCTATCTTGGGGTGACAGTAACCAAGTGGAATTTAACGCTACAAAAACCCAGGCGGCAGTTTTTTCTAAAAAAGTTAACGTTGCTGAACCCTACATAGTTATGTCGGGGCACTCCATTCCTCTAACGTCGTCACTTAATTTGTTGGGCGCTAGTTTGGGAGCAAATATGTCCTGGCATGAACATGGTGCAGGCTTAGCAAGGAGAGCTTCTCGAAAGTTGGGAATATTATTTCGAACAAGAGCAGCTTTACATTCTACAATGACTGTTAATTCTTTACAAAGCTCAAATTCGACCAACTATGGAATACTGCTCCCATGTTTGGAGCTCCGCTCCCATGTTTGGAGCTCCGCTCCCAAACATACACTGCATTTATTGGATTCTATACAGAGGAGAGCTGTTCGTCTTATTGGAGACCCGGAACTGACCGGCGGTCTTGATTTGCTGGAACATCGAAGAACGGTTGGCGACTTGAGCCTATTCTATAAGTATTTTCATGGAAAGTGTTAGAAGGATGTGGCCCGCTTAATTCCTCCCAGAGCGGTGCATGATAGAAGTACACGTCGCGCTAATAGTTCACATCCGTATGAGGTGCAGCTTGTTACTCCTCGTACAACGCTGTTCAAGCAGTCTTTTATATGGAGAACATCATCCCTTTGGAATAATTTGCCCAGGACTGTGTTTCCCAACGAGTACAATTTACAGCGATTCAAGAACAACGTGAATCGCTTTCTCCGGACACGTGTCGCTCCTGTAGCGCTTTAGGGACTTCCCTGTAGCACGTGTGCTAGACCCATAAAAAAAAAACTGAACAAAGACCTGGAAGAAATTCTATCTTGGGGTGACAGTAACCAAGTGGAATTTAACGATACAAACACCCAGGCGGCAGTTTTTTTCTAAAAAAGTTAATGTTGCTGAACCCGACATAGTTATGTATTTGGGTTGGGCGTTAGCAAAAATATGTCTTAGCATGAACATGTTGCAAGCATAGCAAAGAGAGCTTCTCGAAAGCTGGAAATATTATTTCGAACTAGAAGGCTTTACACTCCACAACAACTGTTAATTCTGTACAAAGCTCAAAGTCGACCAACTATGGAATACTGCTTCCATGTTTGGGGCTCTGCTCCCATGTTTGGGGCTCTGCTTCCAAATATACACTGCATTTATTGGATTCTATTCAGAGACGAGCTGTTCGCCTAATTGACCCGGAACTAGTCAGCGGCCTTGATTCGTTGGAACGTCAAAGAACGGTTGGCGATTTGAGTCTATTCTACCAGTATTTCCATTGAAAGTGTTCGATGGATGTAGCCCGCTTAATTCCTTCCAGAGCGGTGCATGCTAGAAATGTACGTCGCGCTAATACTTCACATCCGTATGAGCTTCAGCTTGTTACTCCTCCTCTTTTTCAAGCAATCTTTTATATTGAGAACCTCATCCTTTGGAATAATTTACCCAGGACTGTGTTTCCCACCGAGTACAATTTATAGCGATTCAAAACCAACGTGAATCGCTCTTTCCGCACGCGTGTCGCTCCTGTAGCGCTTTAGGAATTTCCCTGAAGCACGTGTGCTAGACCCATTAAAAAAAATAGTTACTAATTTCTGCTTGGGCATTGGTAATTTTATCTAAAGTACCGAAAGTATGGCATTCTAAAAGGTAGAGCATTTAAAGTCGTACTTCAGTAACTAACGGCATTGGTGTCCAATCACGACGTGTCGATGTATCAAAAAGCTATGGCTAACCTGAACATCAATACTCTAGCAGGTCCTGACACCAACGTAAGGAAAACCAAAATTCTTGCTTCTGTTTCCAACTTTTATAAATGAAAGTTTAAGGAGTCAATTGAATTTAATTACAAACACCTTAACAACGTTAATAAAGAATCGGGTTTCTGTTTGCATCACACGTAAAGAACGATTATTACCATGTGTTATGGCTCGGGAAATCCCGGTCAGGTACAAATATTTGACTTGTGCTTCCTCTCCATTTCTGAAGATGCCTCGTATAATCCTAGACGAAACGTTGAAAAGTTATTCCAATTTTATTCGGTCTAATCCCAAGAACCTCTATTTCTCAAAGAGATGTGTGGCTGTCTAGTAAGTATTAAAAAAGGTAAAATAATAATAAAAACAATAATATTAGTATTCCGCACAATAACTAGATATTACCAAAAGTGTAACGTTTATGGAAACCACTGTAAAACACAATTTTCCAGTACACGGCAAACAGGTAACAAAGTCACGCTAACTGGACAGCTCTGTAACAGTAAGTCAAGGCAAACAAGGGGTGACACCGATAGACCCAGAAGTGTTAGAGTCTCATGGGGACGGACGGCAATGAGTCAAGCAGTCGGCCGTAAAATACTGCCTTTACGAATACCGTGTCTCAGCTGTAGCCCACATGAATGGCACTTCTGCGATTTTACCACAACAGCTTAGTTTCATTTTTACCCTTTTATTACATGTTTTGCTTAACGTTAGTTAACTGTCACGACAGCTTGTTCGTTGATAATTCGTAAATAAGATTTAAAATCTATTTTGACATTATGGAGAAAAAATATATATAATCATTTTGAAGTTTTATATGAAACCTTACAAATAACTAGTTATGCATCCAAAAAATTAATGTTTGATAATTGTGCTTGTGTACGTTTCCAATATTACCGCCCATATATAATGCCAATATTTTTCTTTCTAGACTTTATAAATCATGTTCTCTAATGAATACTGAACGAATGATAATTTGGACTAAGGAATAAGTAACAAGTACAAAGCTCCAGATAAGAAGGTACAGTGCAAGCAACTATCACAACTATGACCATGTTCTGATGTCTTTCGTTTCAAGTATGTGATTTTACAATGTGAATAGAAGGAAAGATATAAAGCAATAGAAAGCTTAAGTTCAATTTGACAGAAGATGATGATGTTTAGGGGGATGAGCGCGTCAACAACAAAGGTCATTTGGCGCCCTAAATTACTTTTTAAATGTCAATTTTCAGTTCTTTGAGATATAAACAAATTTTTCTTTTATTTAGTCGATATGAGTTTATGATTGAGTTGAGTTCCGGACCGCGAAGTATACACATCGAAATCGAACGCCCGGCAGTGGTCAACTCATTCAACGAAAATTATTACGGTAGTGTTTCGATATATTGAATTATTTAATTGTTTTGGTCGATTGCAAACGAGAGGGACTAGAAATAAAGCAGAGTGTTGTTAGAATTAAGAAAATACATTTAAAAAAAAAATTAAAAGTCTACGAGAATAATTCTAGGAAATTGTATGAAGCTAAAGAAGCGTTGAGCGACGACCTTGATTGTTTTGTTTACTGTGTATACGATGATAAGAGGTAAAAACAACAATTTTTTGTCTTTCTCCTCTTCTCTCGGGTTTGAAAATAGAATATACGAGGAGCATACGAAAAGTTTTGATAACATAAGCTTTAACAGAAATAACAATGGCTAACGATGATTATACATTAGAAGACTCGAAAAGAGGAAGAGTCGAGAAAAGGGAAGAGCGAATGGGAATATACAAAAGGAGTATAGGAACCCCGCAGAATAAGAAAAATGAAGGAGAAGATAAGATGGATAACTTAACAGAAACGATCAGAGTTAATGTTAGATATAAGGGAAATGAAACAGGATCAGAAGAGATACCAACAAGAGGTGAAAGAACTAAGAAAGGAGAATGAAGTATTAAAAGAGGAAAATAAGACAATTAGAGAAAACATGAGAAATATGGATTCGAGGATGAGTGGGCTAGAAAAGGAAAACGTAAGGAATAATATTGTAATATCGGGAATGAGATTTAAAGCGAACAGTCAACCAGATTTGAAAATTGATGTAGAACATTTTATGGAAAGAAGTACGGACACAAAGGTACAGATTAAGGATGTGATAAAAAGGGGGAGACTATATACGAGATAGAACTTGGAAACTCAGGAGATAAGGAAGTTGTGATGAAAAATAAAAACAAACTGAGAAATTGGAGAGAGAGAGTTTACATAAACAACGATTTAACAAAGGGTGAACGGGAAAGAAATTGAAGCATATAGCAAGGACGAGAGAAAGAATGGAAAGAGAGTGAAAATGGGATATCAGAAAATCTTAATCGAGGGAAGATAATATAAATGGGACACTGAAGAAGAAAAATGAAGGAACAAACAAATAAACACTACGACCATCAAGCCAAAAAACTGAGAAAAAGGAGAGAGACAGGTAGATCGGCGACCACCCTGGCAAAAACAAAGGATACGGAAGAGAAGATTAATGAAAGGAATATAAATAAGAAGATAATCAAGGAAATGGATAGGAAGAAAGAAATAGGAAATAATTACCGAGTTAGTAAATTGGGAACACGGAACTTTAAGGGTATAAAAAAAGAGATTAGATTGGAGCATGGAATCTTAGGGGCATAAACGGAAAAGAGGATGAACTGACAGGACTGGAAAAAATACAGATGCACTATGTAGGAATCACAGAAATAAAAAGGAAAGGGAATGGATGCAAAATATTACCTAATGGATATTGGATGTACTGGTCAGGAGTAAAAGAGGAGGAAAATGCAGAGGCAGAGTGGCAATGGTGGTCAAAGAAGAGAAGATGAAGAATGTAAAAGGGGAAAGGTTTGTAAATGAGAGAATACTTTCGATAGCACTAAAAGAAGATGGAGCGGATAAAGACTGCACTTTGATTGTGTGCTATGGACCAAATGACAACGCAAGAATTGAGGAGAAGACAAATTTTTTCAATGATTTAAAGGCAGAGATAGACAATACAAACAATAAGACAATAATAATGGGAGATATGAACGGAACTCAACTCCACGGGCCTTACACCCCTAAAGGGATAGAAAGGCATAAGGTTTAAGTAAGTAAGTAAGTAAGAGTTTATGATTTGAGTAAGAGAGGAAGGAATGCGATATTTTGCTCTGATGTTACCAAAGTAGCCGGCTTCAAAGATGTGTTTGATAGTTAGAGAGGATTTACAAGTTGAACAAATTGGACTAGGTTCTCCTTTTAATAGGTAAGAGTGAATATGGTAAGTGTGACCTGTGGCCAATCTTCTAAGTATTGTGTTCAACTCTGTTTAGGCTCTGGAAATGTAGAGGAGGAAAGACTAAAAGTGTTAGTTCCCAAAGTTTGTTGTTATTCTCTTCCAGATCCCATTCCAACTGGAAAAGATTTCTGTTGATGGAGGAGAGTTGGTTGGAGAAATCATTTGGGAGATTTTCCCCATGTTCATTATGGCTCTTTTAGCTTCCTGATCTGCTCTATTGTTCCCTTTATTCCCATGTGACTGGGAATCCAGATCTAATCTCTGGTTTTTTTCCTCAGTTTTGCCATATATTGAAGGTCTGTGATTTGTCTCAAGAAGATGTGCTTAGGGTTGTTTTTTGTTGTGGTTTTAAGAACACTAAGAGAATCAGATATTATTAATGAATTTTTATTGTCTCTAAGGATGATAGCATGTCTAGTTGCTTCCTTCACGGCCAATAGTTCGGCTGTAAAAATTGAGTTGTGATGCGGAAGTTTGAAATTTTTTGAATTATTATTGTGAAAAAGGCAACACCAACCCCTTTCTCTGACTTTGAACCATCTGTGAATATTGTTGTAAATTTTGGGTATTGTGTGTGTAGCCAGCCTTTCATTGAATTTAGATTTTAGTACTGCGTGATTTACATCTTTTACATTTGGAGAGAAGGTGGAAGTCAACAGTTGATTTTGGTGATAACCATGGTGGGAATACATGCCGAAGGTTGGAGGAGAGATATTGTGAAATTTAATAAATTTGTTTATCCTGTAGGGGATTGATTTAGGTGGAGATGTATAGTTTGTACGTTGTACATTTGTCAAGATTAAGTAATGCTTTAGATGGCGTTTGTGTAGTGCCGATGAATACAATTTCATTAGTGAATATTATCTGTCAAGATGAAGAGGGGGGGTGGATGAGATGCATTGAAGACTGGGGATAGGGGTTATTCTGAAAGTTCTCATTGCCAATCTCAAGGCTTTGTGATGGTGTTTAAAGTTTTCTTGGCATTTGGACTGCCAGATTCGTAAATGAAGTCTCCATATATTAATTTTGAGAGAATTAGAGATTTATACAGATTGTTTAGCGAAGTGAAGTCTGTACCTCATCTTGTGCTGGCAATGGTTCTGAGGATATTAAGGTCTTGATTAATGCGGATTTTAAGATTCAGATCAGAATTTTAGGATGAAGATCCAGATAAGGAGGTACAGTGCAAACAACTATCACAACTATGACCACCAATCTATGTTCTGATGTCCTTCGTTTCAAGTAGGTGATTTTACAATTTCAATAGAAGGAAAGATATAAAGTAACAGAAAGTTTAAGTTCAATTTGACAGAAAAGAAGTGGGCTTTTGAGGAATACAAGACACAATTTATACGATAAATTAAGAAATGAATAAAAACAATTGAGTCCCAAACATACACTGCATTTGATGGTTTCTATTCAAAAGCTGCTTGGAGACCTGGAACTGGCCAGCAGCCTTGATTCATTGGATAATCGAAGAATGGTTGGCTACTTGAGTCTATTCTTCAAGTAGAAGTTTTGCAAGAAGTAAAACATTACTTAAATTTCCACTAAATTTTTTATTTTTAACACCATGACATGTTTCGCTGTACGACAGCTTCTTCAGATGGTTTGTTACAAAATGTAAGTAGTGTTTTACTTCTTGCAAAACTTCTAGTTAGGATCTCCACCAAGTATCGGCTGAATCAATCCAAGTATTCTTCAAGTATTTTCATAAAAAGTGTTCGATGGATATAGCCCGCTTAATGTCTTCCAGAGGAATGCATGTTAGAAATACACGTCGCGTTAATACTTCACATTCGTATGAGGTTCAGCTTGTTACGCTTCGTATAACCCTTTCCAAGTAGTCTTTTGTATGGAGAACTTTATCACTTTGGAATAATTTGCCCAGGACTGCGTTTTCGACTGTGAGTTCAATTTACAGCGATTCAAGACCAACGTGAATTGCTTTTTCCGCACACTGTAGCGTTTTAGGGATTTCCATGCAGCACGTGTGCTAGGCCCACAAAAAAAAGTAAAACATTTAATAAGACTGATATAATGCTTGGAGATAATTCAATTACTCTTTGAAACAGCCAGGCTCATGAATTACGCACTCACTGCACTCATTTAATCTTTTGTGACTATTGTTCGTAGTGTGTACCCAAATCTGAAATGTTTAACTAATAAACATTAAATTTTCATATAGTTGGTGTAATTACAAATGCAGTTATTATGGATTGTATTTTGACATTTAGTAAGTACGAGTACGTACGATGTTTGGTAGTGTAGATTTTATCGTGCTATTTATAGTCAATTTCTGAAGATGATAGGACCGAAAAAAATTGGCAATTTAGTTAAATCGAATATTGATCGGTAATAAAGTCCCTCTTTTTGAAAAGACTGTCCGCTAAAGAAAGTTCCGACTACATGCTTAGTACATTAAAGGACCAATTTTTTCCTACGCCAGTCAAAAATAGGGATGAGGATTTCAAGAGAGGAAGAATCTACATTAGTAATAACCACCGGGTTGGAAGAAACTTGAAGCTGTGCATAAAAACAGTATAGTGGAGATTCTGAAAATTTCATACGAACGTTTTGTTCATAATGGTGTTTTAAATAGACGTAATACAGTTTTCATTTGGATTTATTTTGTCTTTATATTTATTTTCGTTTAATTATACCATTTTTTATATCCCTTGCTAAAAGTTAGCA
The DNA here is from genome assembly GCA_019049505.1 of Pachyrhynchus sulphureomaculatus. Taxonomy (NCBI): domain Eukaryota; kingdom Metazoa; phylum Arthropoda; class Insecta; order Coleoptera; family Curculionidae; genus Pachyrhynchus; species Pachyrhynchus sulphureomaculatus. Next base: position 71,438,061 of record CM032455.1, read on the forward strand.
TTGTATTCGTAAAAAAATCACCCTGCAAAATGTTTACATTTCTTTAGGTTATAGAGGCCCTAAGTCTCGAAAAACCTAGATTTCCATTTTCATCGGTCTGTCGTCCGTCAACCTCAACCCAATAAGCTAATTTTCGGATGAAATGAGATATAAATTTTAAATTTGGTACACATATAATACTTAAAGTTGTAATGATTGGGTTAAGTTATTCTAGGTTATAATTCTATTGCAACAACACCTGTTGAGAAAGCAAACTTGTTGGCTGAACTCCTTGCTTCATATTCTACTGTTGATTTCCAAGGAAAAATACCAGAGTGCAGTCAAGGATGCCCAATACTGTCTTCAGACAGCATATCATAAAACGTATTTTAATGACGCTAGACACTAAAAAAGCTTCTGGCGCTGACGGCATATCTGCCATAGTACTCAAAAACTCCGCGAAAGAACTAACACCAGTTTTCTATAGACCTATCCTACAGAAAAGGAATATTTCTTTCCTGCTGGAACTGCGCCACAGTTCAGTGGATACCCAAAAAAGGCAAGAAGACCTTGCCAAACAACTACCAACCAGTCGCACTGCTTTCAATAATATCGAAAGTCATGGAAAAGGCTATCAATCAGCATCTTCTAAAATATCTTGAAGGATTCAATATTATTAGCTTTCGTAAACATAGATCAACAGGAAATCTTCTAAATATGTAACACATGTTTGGAACAACGCAATTGAACACTGTGGAGAATCTTGAGCTGTTAAACTTGATATCTCCAAGATATTCGACCGTGTTTGACACGATGGATTGTTAGCTAAGCTACGATCTTCTACTATGTCTGAAAAGTTCTGTTTAACACTCTCAAGTTTCCTCAAAGAGCGTTCTTTACGGGTGGCAATCGATGGGTTTCTTTTTAGCACCTTTACTATCAATGCCGGTGTGCCCCATGGCTCCATACTATCTCCTACTCTCTTTCTCAATTACATTAATGATCTGATGGAAAAGACCAGGAATCCAGTCTACAGCTTTGCAAATGACAGTACGCTTATCTCATCATTCACTTTAAGCACTTGAACAATGGCTACTCATGCGAATGCAGACAGCAGGAAGTGGTTCAACTTAACAAAGACTTGGAAGAAATTATATCTTGGGGTGACAGTTAACGTTGCTAAATCTGGCATAGTTATGTCGGGGCACTCCATTTCTCCAGCATCGTCACTCAATTTGTTGGGCGTTAATTTGGGAGCAAAGATGTCTTGGCATGGACATGTTGCAAACATAGCAAAGAGAGCTTTTCAAAGCTGAAAATATTATTTCGAACTAGAAAGCTTTACACTCCACAACAACTGTTTTTTCTGTACAAAGCTTAAATTCGACCAACGATGGAATACTGCTCCCAAACATACACTGCATTTGTTGGATTCTATTCAGAGAAGAGCCGTTCGCCTGATTCGAGACCCGGTTGGCGACTTGAGTCTATTATACAAGTATTTTCATGAAAAGTGTTCGATGGATGTAGCCCGCTTAATTCCTCCAAGAGCGCTGCATGCTAGAAATACACGTCGCGCTAATACTTCACATCCGTATAAGGTTCCTCGTACAACCCTTTTCAAGCAGTCTTTTATATGGAGAATCTCCAATCATCAGGACCAACGTGAATTGGATACTAGTTTTTCTTCAATATTATTTAGAATAATATACTCTTATATTTAGACCTTATTCGTTATAATGGTTTTCAGAGGAATAATCTACATAGTTATATCACGGAGTTTTTAATTATTTTAATTTTAGTCGTGTAAAAATATAAATCGGATGACAGGCCAGTGTATGAAAATGCTCTTCTGTTACCTTTATTATGATCTACGGAAAAGAAATTAATTTACCTTTTTGTTTTTCTCTAAGACTGAGAAAAAAATCATTATAACGTAATTGTAGAGGCTCTTAGAAATATCATACTGCTTGTTTTTGTTACTAAATACATCTAAATTGTCGCTCCTAATTTGAACAAGGCTAAATTTTTAAATTCATCAACTAATCTATCGATGGTATGATTTTTTTCTTGTTTTTATCACAATGAATGTTAAAAAAAAATGACGGTCATGAAGTTATCACTAAATTAATACTAAATTTAAAAAAAAAAACTTACGTTACAGACCGCCAACATAACCCGAATTATATCAATGAATAAAAATTCGAATATTTACTGCTGGATATTTGACTTTGATGTTGTGTATTTTTCAGTTGAAAAATAAATATGTTTAGCAACAGACTTCCGAAATGTTCTTCCCAAATACTTAAAATAAATTTCATGTATTTTTTTAAATTTATTATTTCAGATGAGGTGTAAGGTTGTTTCCTTCAGCTGGCTGTTTAGAGATATAGCATAAACTGCAGTCAAGAATGCCCTATATTGTCTTCAGACCACGTATTTTAATGAAGCTAGACACCAAAATATCTCCTCATGCAAGCAAAATTAGGTTCCACATCATCCAAGAACGATTGACACCAAGTCTCTTGCCTCAGATTCGCAACAGGCAAGTTTTGTACCCGATAGAGGCACAAGAGAACAGCTAATCAAAGTGAGACAAATGATAGAAATATTCTACGATTCTAATGTTCCTGCCGCGTTCTGTTTCCTTGATTATACAAAGGCCTTCGACACAGTACTGTTAGTATCACTTATGGAGAATTCCTCAAGAAATGGGGACACCAGCAACAAGTTTGCTTATGTTAGAGTTGAGGAAAAATCTGTCCCAGCCATTCCAAGTCGGAAAGAGGGTGAGGAAGGGTTGTATCCCGTCTCCACTACTCTTCAATATATATTGTGAATGGGTTATACGCAAAGCGATGGAAGAATGAAATAGAGGGGTATCAGTAGGAGCCAGAAAGTTCTCGAACTTAAGATACGCTGATAATACTACAGTAATGGCTAACTCCGAGGAAGAAATGGTTGCACTGCTACATCGAATCGAAAAGGTTAGCGCAAATGTCGGCCTTTCAATAAATCAAAAGAAATGTTCTCTTCTTATAGTAGATCGAGCTAAAATTTTGCCTCCTCTCAACAAAATCCACGATATACCACTGAAGACAGATATTATATACTTAGGCGCCAGCATTTCTAACAAGGGAGGCTGCGAAAAAGAAAATAGCGATGGCTAATGACAAGCTTAATCAAAGTATGGCAAGATTACAGAATAAATAAAAGGACTAAAAAAAGGTTTGTCCGTTCACTAATATTCCCTGTAGCCACATACGGAGCCGAAACATAGACTATTAATGCAGCATGTTGTAAAAGAATAGAGGCTTTCGAAACTACATGCTACGGGCGGATGCTCAGAATTTCCTGAACAGCTCAAAGAACAAATGCGTCTGTTTTAAGCGATTTTAACATCCAAAATAGTGACCGGCTGTTACCATTGATTCAGAGAAAAATAGCATCATTTTTTGGTCACATAATAAGGAGAGATGGCATGGAAAAGTTGCTGATCCTAGGAAAAGTCACCGGTAGAAGAAAAAGAGGTATATCTCCCAACAGATATATCGATCAGATCATGTCTACAATGCACTTGGAGTTACCAGAGATAATGTAAAGTGTCGAAGATAGAGAAGCCTGTGTAACAATGAAACAGAAGTCACGACCCTTGGAGCCGAGCAACGATGCGAGAGAGAGACACCAAAAAAGCTTCTGGCGTTAATGGAATACCTGCCATAGTACTCAAAAAATGCGCAAGAAAACTAATAGCAGTTTTTGTAGACTTTTCAACCCCTACTACAGAAAGGGAATATTCCCTTCCTGCTGGACAGCCGATATCCAAAAACGGCAAGATGACCTTTCCAAACAACTACCGATCAATAATATCAAATGTCATGGAAAAGGATATCAATTAGCATCTTCTAAAATATCTTGAAGGACTGAATATAATTAGTGACCCTCAATATAGCTTTCGTAAGCAAAGATCAACAGGAGATCTTCTAACTTATGTAACACAGGTTTGGAACAATGCAATTGAACATTTTGGAGAATCTCGAGTGGTCGCACTTGATATATCCAGATCATTCGACCGTACGATAGAAAAATTCTGTTTATGGCTCTCGTGTTTCCTCAGCGACCTTACGAGTGGCAGTAGACGGATTTTTTTTCCAACATCTTCACTATCAACGCCGGTGTGCCCCAGGGCTCCATACCTCTTTCTCATTTAAATTAACGATCTGCTGGACAAGGCCAGGAATCCAACCTTTGCAGATGACAGTATGCTTCTTTCTTCATTAACTTTAACCGCTCGAACATCGGCTACTCATGCAATATCCGCAGATAGTAGGAAGTCGTTCAACTTAACAAAGACCTGGAAGAACTTTTATCTTGGAGTGAGAGTAACCAAGTAGAATTTAACTCTACAAAACCCAGGCGCCAGTTTTTTCTAAAAAAAGCTAACGCTGCTGAACCCAACATAATTATATCGGAGCACTCCATTCCTCTAGCACTAACACTCAATTTGCTCGGCGTTAATTTGCAAGCAATGCAAATTGCTTGCAAAACATGTTCAAGCCAATGTCTTGGCTTGAACATGTTGCGAAGGCTGAAAATATTATTTCGAACAACTGTTAATTCTGTACAAAGTTCAAATTCAACCTACAATGGAATACTGCTCCCATGTTTGAGACTCTGCTCCCAAATATACGCTGGATTTGTTGAATTTTATTCAGAAGAGAGCTGTTCACCTGATTGGAGATCCAGGTCTCACCAGCAACCGGGATTCGTTGGATCATCGAGAAACGGTTGGCGACTTGAGTCTATTCTACAAGTATTTTCATGGAAAGTGTTGAATGGATTTGGACCCCATAATTCCTCCCAGAGCAGTGCATGCTATTAATACACGTCGCATTAATATTTCACATCCATGTGAAGTTCACCTTGTCAGTCCTCGAACAACCCTTTAAAAGTAGTCTTTTATATGGAGAACCTCGTCCTTTTTGGAACGATTTGCTCAGGTTTGTGTTTCCCACAGAGTACAACTTACAGCGATTCAAGATCAACGGGAATCGCTTTTTTCACACACAAGTCGCTCCTGTAGAGCTTTAGGGACATCCCTGCAGCACGTTAGCTATGCCCATAAAAAATAACTGGTCAAGTGCAAGTTGAACTTGCGCAATTAGTGTTCCGTACGTTAATTGCTTTTAAAATAAAAATTTTTTATTACGGAAGTATAAAATGATCAGTGACTTCACAAAAACACACCCCAACACAAACAAAGCTTGTTTCCGATTTTTACTGAAAACTGATAACCTTGATTTTTTTTTTTTTTTATATACCAGATAAATTATTAAAGGTAATGCATAATTTTCGTTCAAATTACATCCCGTGGAGAATATTCCAGAATTTTTTCAAAATTCTTTGATCAGTACTTTTCGGGATAAAGGGGGGGACAGAGATTTTTTGCGATTTTTTAAAAATAATACAAGGAAAAGTGTGCGTAAGTATTACATTATATATATTTTTGAACTCGTGTTTTTACAAGCTTTCATTTGACACCCCACTCGATGACTTTATTAAAAAAAAATTTTCTCTTCCAATTTCACCCCCCAAAACTAACCGCTTAAGTCAAAATTTAACTTTCAAAACTACACGGTTCCATTAGTCCCTATATTAGTACCAAATTTTAACAACTTTCTATGGGGAAAATCGGGTGTGACAGATGGACAGGCGGAGAAACGGACAGACGGCCAGACACCGAAGTGATCTTATATGTGTTCCGTACTGAACACTAAAAATGTTCCATTACTGTTATTGCTAGTCGAAGAGCTACAATAAGAACAAAATACGCATGTACTTATATAATATGCTCGAGTTTCTATATTGTTCTAACATAGTTATATAATATTGGCTTATGCAACAAACAACTTTGGTAAGATAGTAATTACGATCCATCATCACAACACTGACCTACAGACCTTAGACAGTAGCACTCCGGTTGAATTTTGTTTTGTGTTTACTTTTTACTCCTACTAATGATGTCAAGTATCTATACTTTGAAGTATTTAGAGTAACGGTATTTCTTAAAAAAGTACCCGTTACATTGCACCAGGGACAAAGTACCGATCTCGTCACGTAGTTGCCAATATACCTACCTACACTATTCTTAATGTATATATATCTTAATTAATTTATTAATTAAAAAATACATTCAATTCAATATTCATAAACGACAAAATGTGTACTTATATTTCTATACCTATTTAATAAAATATTGCATGGACATCATCCAGTTTAGTTTCGGGTAGATGTATATATGTATATTTATAATTGTATACGCGCACCCATTCTTGTTAATCATTACTATTGATACTGAATGTACCGAAACCAAACGCCACCGATAAAGACAAGATATATTTCGTGGAAACGACTAGGTATCTACCGCTACCGGTATGGCATTGGTAGTTGTAGTTTCGTTGGCCGCAGAACGCAGATTCAGTTATCAGCCATCAATATATAGATACCTAGTACCGGGTACATTTATTGTCGACTACCTGGTACTTCGAATCCGGACGAGTAACGGGTACTTTGTATACGATTGTTACAATATTGACATCTCTAACCTCTACCCATATAATACACTTTTATTTTTATCAAAGTGCTGTGTTCGGACCTTAATAACATGACATCTTGTCAAGGTAGAGCCAAACATTTTTATTGTGGTGTAGTTTCGAGAAACTGTTTTTTTTTCAATTAATTTCTTCAGTGAGATTTGATCACTTTTGAAACTCGATAATTGAGATTCTCTTTAGTTTTTAGTTTAGGTTAGTTCAGGTTAGTCCGTATATTCCTCTATTTCATATTCTGATTTCCTGTAGTTCTGAATTATGTTTTACTTCCAAGGGCGTTTAATAGTAAACTAAAAATTGATCTGGTTAAGTTTATAAACTTCTTTATATTAAGCAAGCTTTTAGTAAAAATACGCTATTTCCCTAAACTATTGTTTTCGATAAACTTTGCCAGCAAACTCGTTACACAACCCCGTTTGGCTTCTGACACCTCTAATGCGATTACTTGAATGACATTGTTGTCGAAATTACATCCAAAGTTAATCAGCGATAGCGGATTAAGAGTATAATCAAATATCAATTAAAACAAGTAAACCATGAAAGGCGCCGAATGTAAAGGAAAAGCGCTGTTGTCAACCGGCGAGATCTATATTATAGCGGGTATAAAACCAACCATTATTGGAAATTAATGGATTTCTTTAGAATATTATAAACGTCTTATAAACTAATGCGTACACCAAAAAAAATTGGATTAAGGAGGCACAAATTAATTTTAAGCCTAAGAATTAGAAACGAAGGGGTACATTTGTTATGAGTTAGAATTTACATAGCAGGATAAGGAGCTGAAAAGTTATAGTTTTCAGGATTAAACTACATCATATTGGAGTGACTGACGTTTCGTCTATAATTGCATGATCATTTTAAAAGATTTTTATTCTTCGAAATTGGAAAACTGAATTTCCTTTTCTCATCTAATTAAAGCCGCGATAGCCTCCGATCCAGGTTAAGGAGTTATTGTTAACAATATTTCCTAACATAAACTAGTGACTTAGTGGCTTTTCTATTAATTATTTCCATAAGTCTACTTGAAAGCTTCTGTATATGACATTTATAAGTTCGATGTGAGCGAAAAGGTTGAGTGACTGTATTTGGGATAGCACGAAATGGAGTGCATTTGAAACAACTACTGATTTAAACTTCCTTTAGAAGCCCTTAGCTAATAAAGCCTGTAGGTCTATTGTATATAGGACAAGTAACTATAATCAGAATAGGCCAACATAACGAACGTGGGTGTGTATTGGTCTTTTGTGACATCAGATAACTGTCGAACAAATCAAAGTATCGAATAAAAATAAATTATTGGGTTCTAAGTTAACTATTAAGTCGGATAAATTTGTCTTATAGATTAAGTGATACATAGATTATAGGCTAGATTTCTAGATACTTTGGTGATATCTCTATCGCTATCATGCTGAAGGTTGTTACTAAAGTAGATAAGAAAAATATCGTAAAAGACAGTTTCATATAATAGTTCAATATTAGCTCAAACTGTGCGGACTATTAACGCATGTGCATGAAACACAATAAGCTAGATTAATCTTCGATCTGACTGCATATTTTTTTGCAATAGTTCCAGTTCTGTGTATGTATAAGTTCGAGTAATTAAAAATTAAAATTACTTATTTACAATATATTTAAAGTAAGTAAATTATGTGAATTTTTAATTCAAAAAAAGCATCATCTATAAAAAATATATAGTATTTTCGTCTTTATAAAAACGCAGTAATAAAAGTTTTGCATATATACAGAAAGAAACTTCGGGTCAATTCCGGCCATAGGTTGGATATTGTGTGTGTTTATAGATAGTAATTAATACAGAGATGCAATAATACCCGTAGTAGCACTACCGCGTTGTCTTAAAGTACGGCGAAATACAAAGTACGGGCTTTATTACATTTCCCCAACAACTACTACTGCGTATATGGCCAAGCTAAATATACTCAAATAAATTAATAAATAAGGTCAAGACCGGCCCGGACTGGAACCCAGAACCCTTGATACCGTATGTTGACACGATAACCATGGAGCTAGGACCATCTAGTAGCATAAGAAACTTTACTCTTAAAACAAGTTCAAGTTTTTAGTTTTAAAATAATTTTTTACATCTTTTTACTTATTTCTGATGTTTCAATTATAAGTATGTCAGGAAAAAGTCGCCAAATATTCTTTCAAATTGCCAAAATACAAAAAAATTTAAAAAGTCGTTATGTTAGCTTGTAAGAAGTAAAAGAATTGGATGACCAAGAAATACACGAGCTCGAAATATGCAAGAATTCTTATTATTACTATAACTAGACTGATTAGTAGACGAAACAGATTTAAGTAATAGCACAACATAGATGCATTAAACTTGATTTAAAGAAACGGAAAGTAGAAGAAATATTTATATATTTGCAGAGCAGAAGCATGCTTTCACAATAAGATGGAAATTCTTATACGCTCATGAAGGTAACAAAAAAGTAAGGACCAACTTTTTAATTTTTAAATGTTTCTAGAGATATTCCTGAATGTAGTGTTATGCATTGTTCTCCTCTTCTTTTAATCTCACTCAGACCCATTATGTCCCATTTCATCCGTTTCACTTCCTCTTCCAATTCTTCCACCTTATTATCAGTAATCATCGTCCTCATGTTGTACGTCATTATTGCCAGTTTCGTTTTCCTTCGGCAGCCTTTCCTCACGCAGGTATTCTTAGCACCCTTTATCCCTTCTCCACATCGATTGCTGCCGTAATCGCAGGTTTCAGGACTGCTGCGGACTAAGGCATTCCTATGTCTATCCATATCTCAAATTGTTTACCAAAATAATAATAGATTGGAAAACAAGCTGGAATTAAACCAATCGGTAGAACAGGCTGGCTTCAGGAAGAGTTTTAGTACTCTTAACTATCAAAACTTTAATATAGAGAAAGCAACAGAATATAACTTAAAATTGTAGCTGGTATTTATAGATTATCAAAAGGCTTTTGATAGTATCGAGAGCTAGGCCATCGAAAAAGACTTGTATAACAGCAGAATAGACTATAAGTATACTCAGCACATAAGAATAATTTACAACAAGGCTCAAATGATAGTGGAAATAGATAGTAAAACAAATCCAATACCTATCAAACGCGGAATAAGGCAGGGAGATTCTATTAGCCCAAAACTATTTATAGCAGGATTAGAAGTTTTCAAGAACTCGAATGGGAAAAAAAGAGGATCAGTATAAATGGACAAAAGTTAAAACAACTGCGTTATGCTGATGATGTAGTGCTAATATCAGATAATTTTGATGACATACAGGAAATGATTACTGAACTACAAAACAAATTAGAGAGGGCTGAATAAAGATAAGACAAAAGCATGACAAAGGAAGACATTCCACGAGGCTTGAGAAAAGAGGGCAAAACACTTGAATACGTAAATGAATACATGTACCTAGGGCAAGTAATAAAGTGTGGAAAAGCAAATCAAACAGCAGAAGTACAGAGAAGAATCAGACTGGCATGGGAAGCATTTGGCAAACAAAGGAAAACACTAACCAACAAAAGAATTCCTCTGAAACTAAGAAAGATGGTATTCGATCAATGCATTCTACCGGTTCTGACTTAACCGGCCCAGACATGGACATTGACTAGAAAGATGATGGACCAAATGAGTAAAACACAGAGAGCAATGCTGCCAGATGCTGAATATAAGATTACAAGACAGAATTAGAAACGAAAGTATAGGACAAAAGACTAAAGTGATAGACGTAAGAAAACAGGTAGCAGGTTTGAAATGGAGATGGCCCGGTCACACAATGAGACAACAAGATGAGAGATGGAATAAAAGAATTCAAGAATGGAGGTCATGGTTGGGGTAAAAATCCAGAGGAAGGCCCCAAACAAGGTGGAAAGATGTCCTGAACAGAACGACTGGTTTAGGATGGATCAGAAAGACGCAGAATCGAGAAGAATAGAAAAAGAAAGGGGCTGCCTATGTCCGACACTGGATGGAAGAAGGCTTATTAGATAGATAGGTAGATAAATAGAGATATTATCTTTGGATACTGCATCATGTTACTTAAGGTGTAATGCAATAACATTAGAGCTAGAAGCTTTTCTTGATATTTAGGTTAATCATAAATTGTGTTTATTTTTTGTTAAATAAAAAGCAATAATTTAATACCTAGCTAACATAAGAAACTACACATTAGATTATTGAACCAATTTTTCTAACAATTGCATGCCGTTTAGTTTAGTATAAAAAAGTTTAGTAGAAACGAACTAAATTGAAATAGCCGGTCAAATGCAAGTGGTGTTCCATATGTTGATTGCTTTTAAAACAAAAATTTTTGTTACGGAGGTATAAAAAATGATCAATGACTTCACAAACCACACCCCTACTGAAAAACAATGATCATGAAATTTCTGTTTTTCTTATATATATATATATATATATATATATATATATATATATATATATATATATATATATACATACACAAGCTTTACAAGCTTTCATTTGACACCCCACTCGATGACCTGGTAAAAAAAAAAAATATTATCACTTCCGATTTCGTACAACACTTTTCAAGCAGTCTTTTTATATGGAGAAAAGGTGGGGGGCTGGGCATCATTCCTTTGGAATAATTTGCCCAGGGCTGTGTTTCCCACCAAGTAAAATTTACAGTGGTTCAAGAACAGCGTGAATCGCTTTTTCAACATCCATGTCGCTCCTGGAGCGCTTTAGGGACTTCCCGGCAGCACGTGTGCTAGACCCATAAAAAAAAACAAAACTAACCTCTTAAGTCAAAATTTAACTCTCAAAACTACACAGCTTTGATAAGGCCATCAATTCCTATATTAGTATCAGATTTCAACTTCCTATATCAAATGGTTTCGGAGAAAATCAGGTGTGACAGACAGACGGACGGACAGACAGACACCGAAGTGATCTTATAAGTATTCCCTACGGAACACTAAAAACCAGAACTAAAAATGGTATTAGCCTATCTTCATATATAACTACTTTATAGTGGAATACTGTATTAGCATCCTGAACTCCTATTATTACCTATTAAATTAATTATTCTAAAATTCTAAATTGACATATTAATAGTAACGCTGAATCCGCAATTACTCGAAAATTCTAAAGTAAACCTTTTATTGGCAAACAAATAACTACATAGGTGTTATAAAAGGGTTTAAATAATTAATTTGTTATGAATTAGTAATACATTTCAGCACTGAATGAAACCAAAGGGGAAAAATATTAAATAATAATTTAAACGGATACGATAACCCCTAGTCATTTGCTCGTTAAATTAAATAAATAGTGTCGCGTAGTGTACATGTAATCACAGAAGTTGGCAACAGAGACATCAGCATAATCAGAAATCTGTATTGGAGACAAACGGCATCGGTGAAATTTGGAGAGATCAGATCAGAGGATGTTGGCATCTAACGAGGAGTGAGGCAGGGCGTTTAACCTCTACTCCGACAAAATATCCAAAACAGCTTTATATGAACAACCATATGGACTGAACGGGAATGCAGAGCTCATTAACACGGACAGATATGCGGACGATACTGTTATCTTGAGTGACAGGATAGAAGACCTTCAACGCCTGTTAGATAGAGTTGAACATGTAGGAGCGGATATGGGCCTTAATATTAATATATCTAAAACCAAATTCGTGGTCTTTAACCGCCAATAATATGCAGATGTTAATCTCCATCTCAACGGTCAAACGATAGAGAGAGTTCACCATTTTAAATAGTTTGGAAGCTATATTACTAACCAGTTAGACCCTTACAAAGAAATTAAGTGCAGTATAGAAGCAGCCAGAACAACCTTCATTAAAATAAAGTCTCTCTTTTGCAGTGATAGCATTAACCTGAAACTGCGTCAGAGAATGATAAAATGCTATATTTGCTCGGTTTTGTTGTACGGCACAAAGGTATGGGCATTGAAGGTTGCGACAGTTAACCGTTTAAAAGCTTTCGAGATGTGGCTGCATAGAAGGATTCTTCGTACTCCGTGGACAGCTTATGTCACCAATCAGGAAGTACCGCAGAGAGTTAATGAAGTCAGAGAGTTGTTGTCAACGGTAAAGTGCAGAAAACTGGAGTACTTGGGACATGATTTTCGTGGCAAACATTATGAGTTAACGCAGCTCATAACGATGGGAAAGATTGAGGGCCGACGCGGCGCTGATAGGAAGCAGGCCTCTTGGCTCAGAAACATAGGGGATTGGAGGACGGGAATTCATAGCATCGAAGAGTTATTCCGAGTCGCAGGGAACAGGAATAAATATGCTAGAGTGATAGCCAACATCAGGGAGACCTGATATGGCACATATAAGAAGAAGAAGTGTACATGCACTCTACGAACAGATTGAATCTTACAACTGTATTGTTTAGTTCCCATCTATAAAATCTTAATTGATTAAATAAAATAATAGAATTATTATCCTTTTGCCAATCAGTATGCATTTCATTACACTCGGTGCCATCGTCAAACTTTAGATTTTAAACATCTATGTCTAACTTTTTTAATTTCAATATATGAAGCAACGTAGTGTTGAAGTTACGTAACATAGACATTAAAAAACTACAAGCCTAACCTTGCTGAAGGCATGAAGTATCTCGAAACGCAGGGCTTAAAAATAAGCCAAAAATAAGCTCCTAATCAGTCTTTCATTTATAACGCTATTCAGGACTACACCGAAAATGAATAAACAAAATTACTATTGAGATGCCACCAAACCGAATAATTATTATTAAATGTAAAGTCATAATTCAAGATTTTTCCAGTTTTTAGAAAAATATAAAAACCCCTATGGTCTCACACGGTGAGCCGTTAGAGCCTTTAGATTTGACGAAAATTACGACAAAATCGCCCATAGCAGCATTTTTCGTCATCGCTCGAAGTTTAATTTCTCGCAGAGAAGAAAATCGGATCTGCTTCTTTACGCGAGTTATGCTATTATTTAAATTTATAAAATTGTTAAATTTAAATAAGAAATAAATGTCAGGTGCGGACAAATATGATGCGTACTCGCGCGTTCTAATGAGCGATTATTCTTGCATGTATATTTGTATATATATATATATATATATATATATATATATATATATATATATATATATATATATATATATAATAAAAATCTTAGTTGGGGAACTCGGCAAAAAGGGCGTGATAAGAGATCACACAATTTTCATTAAGCCAATATTTCGGTCCTAGATTGGGACCTTCTTCAGGGCAGAACTGAAAAGAAGAACAAAACATATTCACTGATCGTGTTTGGGTCAAATTTAAATTAATGAGGTTATCATTAAGTTGTTATAATAAATAAAATTAGTGTAGAACAAGAATAAGATATTAGTCATAATAAAGTCAAAAAACTCACATGAGAAGTGCAAAGATTTCGTTAGCCTGAATGGCCGTAGGTAGCTTATACATAAAAAAGTTGGTTAATCCATAAAATATATAAAATACACACTATAACACTGTAGACAAAATTATAAAAACCAAATTTAAAACATGGATGTAATGGAGAAACTTGGATGTTGAAAACATTGTTAATTATTTCACCTGTGACCACCACACATGGCCACCGCTATATAGGAAGGATGACAAGGACGACAGGAGACAGCTGACCGACAGAGATAAGGGGTTTAGTTAAGAAAACTCAATTAACCAGAATACGGGGTCGACACCCGGAAGGAACCGATCAAAATTGGGAAGTGCATGTATTGGACCTTTAAGCGAGAGAGCCGATTGAGCGACGAAAAACCGGTATGGAGCCGAGGAAGGATAAATCATGACCTAATTATTGGTAAAGGGTAAGCGAGGGAGTGAGAAAGAGAGAGCAAATAATGGGAGCAACAAAGAGGAAGATTGTCTATTATATTAATTATTAATTTATTAATTTCTTGTTGAAATATAATTGGAGGAAGAGATTGTTTGCAGAAACAAATGAAAATTGAAAGCAACAGGAGGCAATGAAAGGGTGACGCTAGATACTGTCCATGGAAGGAAGATAGTAATCGATAAGTGCACAAGATGGCCCAGATAAAGTGGAAGGAATCTGTGGAACCCAGGATCAACGAGAACCGTAAACAAAGAGAGAAAGGAGGAAAGAAAACCCTGGAAGTTACACAGCTAAGAGAGAGAAGACTACCATTACAATAAGCTCTCTCATGATCCCACTACTCAACATCAAAACAAGAGTAACAGTTTTATCAAGCAGTTAAAGACCTAAAAATGGATTGACGATATAACAGCCAAACAACTTTACAACTACAAGGCGATTCCACCAAGGATTTATGGTTTACCCAAGATACACAAAGAAGGGGTACCGCTCAGACCCATCGTCTCCACTACTTACTCTCCCACTTCAAAACTCAGTAAATTTTGTGCTAATCTTCTTGAAAGTTCCTTCCTCAATTATCATACATTTGCCATCAAAGACTCTTTTGCGGTTAGTGCAATGGTCAATAATTTCCAATTACCAGAAAACCACGTTATTATATCACTTGATGTAGTCAGTCTTTTCACGAATATTTCATGGCAGTTAACCAGCCAAATAATTGACTCTGAATGGGCATTAATCTCACCCAACACCAAAATCAGCAAATCCTTCTTCTTATCAATTATAGAATTTCTTCTTTCTACTCTCAAATTTTTGGATGCCCTATGGGCAGTAATCTCAGTCCTGTTCTTGCTTCAATTGTTATGTCGTATGTTTTGAAGAACTGCACTCAAAGATTATCCTTCCGACTTCCATTCCTATATCAGTACGTAGACGATTTAATTCTATCCATACCAGCTGATGGCAAAGAAGAAGTTCTTTATGTTTTCAATTCGTTCGACCCACATTTACAATTCACTATGGAAGAAGAAACGAACTATGCTGTTCCATTTCTGGACACAAGAGTCGTTAGAGACTCCCATAACATCATCAAACTTGATTGGTATAGAAAACCTACTTCTTCTGGGAGATATATCCATGCAAACTCTGGCCATGATTGGAAGGTGAAAGTCAACGTCATCAAAGGCCTATATAGAAGACTGAAGAGAATAGTCCATCCTGATTTCTTACACCAGTCACAAGAAACACTTACAAACCCTTTCATAGAGAATGGATACAATCGTAAACTCTTACTAAGAACCAAAGACGAAGTCAACAAGCTTACTCATATCCACCAAATTCCTCCAGAACCCCCTTCCCTCCACCTACCGCAAATCTCCCCTCCCCCTCTAACTCCCCTAGTCGAAATAAATTGATCGCTGCTTTCTTTACCGTTCATTCCTGGCCTTACAAACAAATTGGTCCATATTTTGCGTGTCATTCCTAACATTAAATTGCTAAATATTACTTCTTCAAAAACAGACGTGTTTTCAGCAAGCTGAAGGCCCCGCTGCAAGTTCTTTCCATGTCAGACTTAGTTTACTCAATTTCCTGCCTCAATTGTCCATCAATCTATATTGGTCAGACTTCTCAATCCTTGAATCGTCGTATTGCACTCCATAAAAGTGATACTAGATGCCATCCACACAGATGTGCTTTGGCGACCCATTCTGTTGACAATGGTCATTGTTTTAATTTCAGGGAACCCAAAATTCTTCATTTCTCTAAAAATCTTTCCAAAAGAGAATTCCTTGAAATGTGTTACATTCAGGAGAATCACCTTAATATCAATAAAAGAACCGACCTAGATGGTCTCAGTAACATATATAGTTTCCTCCTCTCTTGTGATAAATCAACTCCACACGATAATTCCCTGTCTTCAAGTGTTTTATGATACATCTGAACTGAAATGGTAGTCTTCTCTCTCTTAGCTGTGTAACTTCCAGGGTTTTCTTTCCTCCTTTCTCTCTTTGTTTACAGTTCTCGTTGATCCTGGGTTCCACAGATTCCTTCCACTTTATCTGGGCCATCTTGTGCACTTATCGATTACTGTCTTCCTTCCATGGACAGTATCTAGCGTCACCCCTTCATTGCCTCCTGTTACTTTCAATTTTCATTTGTTTCTGCAAACAATCTCTTCCTCCAATCATATTTCAACAAGAAATTAATAAATTAATAATAGACAATCTTCCTCTTTGTTGCTCCCATTATTTGCTCTCTCTTTCTCGCTCCCTCGCTCACCCTTTACCAATAATTAGGTTATGATTTATCCTTCCTCGGCTCCATACCGGTTTTTGTTCGCTCAATTGGCTATCTCTCTCTCGCTTAAAGGTCCAATACATGTACTTCCCAATTTTGATCGGTTCCTTCCGGGTGTCGACCCCGTATTCTGGTTAATTGAGTTTTCTTAACTAAACCCCTTATCTCTGTAGGTCAGTTGTCTCCTGTCGTCCTTGTCATCCTTCCTATATGGCGGTGGCCATGTGTGTTTCTTCAACTTATTAACTTGGCTGACCAACACGTACAATTTACCATAGAGAAGGAATCTAATAACTGCATTTCCTTTCTAGATATGACGTTAATAAGACAGCCGAACAACCAAATTATCACAAAATGGTATAGGAAATCAATAAGTAGTGGTCGATATCTGCATTTTCTCTCGGATCATCCCACCAAAATGAAATTGGGGCTGGTGAGTGCCTTGGCCGCCAGAGTATCCAGACTTACACACTTTTCCCTCAGACAAGAATCCCTAAATGAGCTTAAGTCACTTCTACTGGAGAATTCTTACCCCAACTCTATAGTTCCACGTTTGCTTCTTCACAATAACGACCTGAATAGATCTCTTTTTAACATTCAAAATCAATTTCTCACCCCTAATGTTCTACCACATGTCACCCAGACCCTAACACAACAGTATACAGAAGCTTACCTCATATTAAGGGCTTAACCCCTAAATTAATTAAAGTATTTAAGAACGAAAATATTAAATTTGCCACGAGGATCGATAATACCCTCAAATGCCTATTCACTAATTTGAAACAGCCAGTTCCCAAACTACAAAGGACAGGAATTGTATACAAGTCCCTTGTCTGGATTGCCAGCTTTCATACATTGGCCAGACTTCTAGATCACTCCAAGGGAGAATAACATCTCATAAGAGGGACTGTAGAAGGAGCACTCGATCTTGTGCCCTGGCACATCACTTTACACAGTGCGACCACAGGATTGATTTCGGGGAAGCTGAGATACTGTACTCAGAGACCAACTACTACAAGAGGAGGTTTTTGGAGATGGTGGCCATCCACAACACACCTGGTAATATGAACATCAAAACTGATGTGGACGACCTTAGCGTCGTGTACTCTTACTTACTACAGCCATCTACCTCTCCAGATTCCCCCCTTGTCGACCACTAGTCTTTCAAAATAGATAATTATCAAACAAGTTCCTTTTAAAATTTTTAATAAAAATAAAAAATTTTTTATAATTATGATTGCTCCCCCCCGTAAAGTTCAGGGTTGAGCCCCCTGTTGGTACAATATGCAGACACGAACTGTCTGCCAAATGTCAAAGAATGCCGGGAATTTTCTAACCTCGCACGTTTTCAGTTCCTGAAACCATATGTTGCACCAGTAATGATTAAGACAATGTAATCTTTTAACAAGTTTTAATATGTAGTTTTTTTGTTTTTTACAAGTTGTTTTTGATTGAACAATGCTTTTCCTAGAAGATAGCTCATGTTAAGTAAGTTTTGATACTATAATTCTCTGTTCAGTGACACCAATCAGTTTTTTTTTGCCATCTGCTTCATTAATTAGCTCAAATTTACTGTCCATTTTGCTTGTAGAATGTCCTGATGAAGGAAGAAATATATTCCGAAAGCTAGACTATTAACTAAGAGTTTTATTTGGCCAAAAATCCCAGGGATATCGGCGAGGATGTCGTAATACTCGTCAACGTTGCCCAAGTGCCGAAACATACATTTTTGTATTTCACGGCACCCTTTAAACAACGCAGTATGCTGCCATGGACGTGATTTGCATTTCTGCAAACAACTAGTACCTTGATCATACACACAAATTTACACATACATACATGGGACAAATCACAAACACCCAGCCGACACACGGAATCGAACCGCTGACCTCTTGATTCACAGCATGCACCTTAACCCACAGCGCCAATTGGTCCGGTATAATATATATATATATATATATATATATATATATATATATATATATATATATATATATATATATATATATATATATATATATATATATATATATATATATGAGTTATCAATTTCACGGCTGTGTATTTAAACAAAAATTGTGAGTTTCGCAGGGTTGCAGCCAGATTATAAAGTATTTTCTAGGGCATTCACAAAAAATAATACTCTTTTTTACTTAGTGAAAGCTTTCGGATATATTCAATCCTTCTTCAGTCACTCTACAAAAGGGGACGATGGTCATTAAAAAAAGCTTTAACAAAACAAAAATTATTAAAAAACTTACTGTAAGTGAGGTTACAAACATAAACTAGGCTCTTCCAACATTCTTTCTTTCTCCAAAAAAAAAAACCTTTTTTGTCTTTTCACCACACACAGTGTACATGTAAACAATAAAAACATTCAAAAGGAAAAACAGTCATTAATTAAAATTTTCAAAATTTAACACCAGTACACATGTATATACTCGGGACGCACAGAGAGCGGTATAGCACTGCCAGTCGTGGTAAATATGCACTTTTTTTGAAGATGTTTGTTAGATTTAGGAATTTCTCTCTAGAAGGAGATAGAGGATATACGGTTTATTTTAAAACTAGTTATAATTTATGTTATATAATAAGATATCTATCTTTTAATTTTCGAAAAACATATATGAGAAGAATGAAATTAATTACACACACAGTGAGAAAAAGAAAAAAAGGAAATGTAAAAAAGGGAAGAAAAAAGGAAAAGAAGAAAAAAGGGGGAAATATATTTTATGCTAAGTTTGGGGTAGCTGAAGGCATCTCACTCCCTCCCTATTACTAATCTAAAGTAGGTTGGAGTAAATCACGTTTAAATGTTGAACATCTGATCTTTTGTTCATGCAATTTTTTTGGTTATTGATGTAAACCATTTCAAGAAAATTTCTTTTTTTTTCTTTCTTCTTTTCCTTTTTTCTTCCCTTCTTTACATTTCCTTTTTTTCTTTTCTTCTTCTTCTCACTGTGTGTGTAATTAATTTCATTCTTCTCATATATGTTTTTCGAAAATTAAAAGATAGACATCTTATTATATAACATAAATTATAATTAGTTTTAAAATAAACCGTATATCCTCTATCTCCTTCTAGAGAGAAATTCCTAAATCTAACAAACATCTTCAAAAAAAGTGCATATTTACCACGACTGGCAGTGCTATACCGCTCTCTGTGCGTCCCGAGTATATACATGTATAATGGTGTTAAATTTTGAAAATTTTAATTAATGACTGTTTTTCCTTTTGAATGTTTTTATTGTTTACATGTACACTGTGTGGTGAAAGAGACAAAAAAGGTTTTTTTTTTTTTGTGGAGAAAGAAAGAATGTTGGAAAGAGCCTAGTTTATGTTTGTAACCTCACTTACAGTAAGTTTTTTAATAATTTTTGTTTTTTTAAAGCTTTTTTTAATAACCACGTCCCCTTTTGTAGAGTGACTGAAGAAGGATTGAATATATCCGAAAGCTTTCACTAAGTAAAAAGAGTATTATTTTTTGTGAATGCCCTAGAAAATACTTTATAATCTGGCTGCAACCCTGCGAAAACTCACAATTTTTGTATATATATATATATATATATATATATATATATATATATATATATATATATATATATATATATATATACATATATATGTATATATTTTTTTTTTTTTTATTGGTCTAGCACACGTGCTGCAGGGAAGTCCCTAAAGCGCTCCAGGAGCGGCACGAGTGCGGAAAAAAAAAGCGATTCACGTTGTTCTTGAATCGCTGTAAATTGTACTCGGTGGGAAACACAGCGCTGGGCAAATTATTCCAAAGGGATGACGTTCTCCATATAAAAGATTGCTTGAAAAGCGTCGTACGCGGAGTAACAAGCTGAACCTCATACGGATGCGAAGCACCAGCGCGACGTGTATTTCTAACATGCACCGCTTTGGGAGGAATTAAGCGGGCTACATCCTTCGAACACTTTCCATGAAAATACTTGTAGAACAGACTCAAGTCGCCAACCGTTCTTCGATGTTCCAGCGAATCAAGGCCGCCGGTCAATTCCGGGTCCCCAATCAGACGGACCGCTCTTCTCTGAACAGAATCCAACAAATGCAGTGTATATTTGGGAGCGGAGCCCCAAACGTGGGAGCAGTATTCCATAGTTGGTCGAATTTGGGCTTTGTAAAGAATTAACAGTTGCTGTGGGGTGTAAAGCTTTCTGGTTCTAAATAATATTCCCAATTTTTGAGAAGCTCTCCTTGCTATGCCTGCAACATGTTCATGCCAAGACATATTTGCTCCCAAACTAACGCCCAACAAATTGAGCGACGATGCTAGGGGAATGGAGTGCCCCGACATAACTATGTCGGGTTCAGCAACGTTAACTTTTTTAGAAAAAACTGCCGCTTGGGTTTTTGTAGCGTTAAATTCCACTTGGTTACTGTCACCCCAAGATAGAATTTCTTCCAGGTCTTTGTTAAGTTGAACGACCTCCTGCTGTCTGCGGATATTCGCCTGAGCAGCCGATGTCCGAGCGTTCAAGGTGAATGAAGAGACAAGCGTACTGTCATCTGCAAAGCTATAGATTGGATTCCCGGTCTTTTCCAGCAGATCGTTAATGTAAATGAGAAAGAGAGTAGGAGACAGTATGGAGCCCTGGGGCACACCGGCGTTGATAGTGAGGGTGTTAGAAAGAAATCCGTCGACCGCCACTCGTAAAGAACGCTCTCTAAGGAAACATGTGAGCCACAAACAGAACCTTTCAGACATACCATAAGAGCGCAACTTAGCCAACAGTCCATCGTGCCAAACACTGTCAAATGCCTTGGATATGTCAAGAGCAACCGCTCGCGATTCACCAAAGTGTTCAATTGCGTTGTTCCAAACATGTGTTACATAAGTCAGAAGATCTCCTGTTGATCTATGTTTACGAAAACCATATTGGTGATCGCTAATAATATTGAATCGTTCAAGATATTTTAGAAGATGCTCATTGATAACCTTTTCCATGACTTTCGATATTATTGAAAGCAGTGCAACTGGTCGGTAGTTATTTGGCAAGGTCTTCTTACCTTTTTTAGGTATCGGCTGAACCGTGGCACATTTCCAGCAGGACGGAAATATTCCCTTTCTGTAGGATAGGTTAAAAAGTCTACAGAAAACTGGTGTTAGTTCCCTTGCACAGTTTTTGAGAACTATGGCAGGTATTCCGTCAGCGCCAGAAGCCTTCTTGGTGTCTAGCTTCATTAAAATACGCTTTATGATGCGCTGTCTGAAGACAACATCGGGCATCCTTGACTGCAATATGGGAATAGTAGGTGGTGTTTTTTTTCCTTGGAAATCGACAGTAGAATGTGAAGCAAAGAGTTTAGCCAACAAGTTCGCTCTCTCAACAGGTGTGGTTGCAATGGAATTATCTGGCCGTGTGAGTGGTGGTATGGTGGATTTGGTAAAGTTTTGACTAACTGCCTTAGCGACTGCCCAAAAGGACCTGGAATTGTTGGGACAAGCGAGAAGTTTGTTTCTAATTCGTTGATTGTGTGCCTCCTTGGTTTCGTCGATAATTCCCTTGCATCTGTTCCGGGCATGAACAAAGATATTTCGATTTAAGGTGTACATATATATGTATATATATATATATATATATATATATATATATATATATATATATATATATATATATATATATATGTGTATATATATATATACATATATATATATATATATATATATATATATATATATATATATATATATATATATATGTATATATATATATATATATATATATATATATATATATATATATATATATATATATATATATATATATATATATATATATATATATATATATATATATATATATATATATATATATATATATATATATATATATATATATATATATATATATATATATATATATATATATATATATATATATATATATATATATATATATATATATATATATATATATATATATATATATATATATATATATATATATATATATATATATATATATATATATATATATATATATATATATATATATATATATATATATATATATATATATATATATATATATATATATATATATATATATATATATATATATATATATTGTAAGGTGTGAAAAAATGTTTCCCCAAGCTTGGGCGTAATTTTGTAAGGTGTTAACTGTCCTCAGTTTGAGGCATCTTTTTTTGTACCCTGTGAGAAGTTGTTTGTCCCACGCTTGAGCGCAATTTTGTAACATTGGAACTTGCCCGCACGTTGTGGTGTCATTTTGTAACTTATGAAAAGGTGTTTAATTGCGCCCCACGTACACTGCGTCATTTTGTACCGTTTGAATATTGGACACCCCAAGCTTGAGCACAATTTTCTTGCAGCCCCGCTTTAATTTCTGCTAATGAATTGAGTGGATCCTGATTTTTGAAAGAACTAAAGAAATTAAACAAACACTAGCTCAGTTTTCCTTGGTAGAGAAATATGGGTAAGAGATAATTGTCTTACGTCTTTTTTGGAATTCATTTCTATTTTTTTAAAAGGCTTTAGCTGTACGAAATTTTGGGCACCATCCATTTTAAAATAGAAAGGATCTAACTTCAGCTAAAAAAATGGAAAAATGCTGAAGGGTTTTATGGGTATTACTAAAAAGAATTAGTCTAGTACAACTTATCCTGAAAAGAAAAATAAATATTCAGTGAGACACTAGCTTTAATCAAAAAAAGAAAATTTATTCTTGTTTTTAAAATGAAAAGTTCTAACCTTTACAGTTTTACCTAACAAATTCTAGCCTAACTAGTAGTTGTTACATTAAAATTTCAGACTATTATAACCCCCGAAGACGAGAAATCGTGCTTTACACTTCACTTTTTAGTCTGTTTTTCTTTGCAGTTAAGGCGCTACTCTCGAATAAGTCTATTGAAGGGAGTTTTGTTGACTTACTGTTTTTTATTCCGGCTGTGATCGACTACGCCCGATTTCACACTTTTTCTTAACAAACACTTAGAAAGCTCACTACGGCTTTTATTTAAGACACTGGTGCTTTTACTTAGCGGCTCTGATGAAAATTAGCCTACTTCGGCTAGATGGAAAATAGCCTCTCGGCTAGACGGTACTGCCTGGCTGCGGCTAGATGGAAAACAGCCCGGCAGCGGCTTGATGGTACTGCCTGGTTGCGGCTAGATGGAAAACAACCTCGATTTACGGTCTGCGGAGCCTTAAATAATCGTGCGACTTTTGCCAGTAATATCACGACGCTCCAATCAAAACTGCCGATCAAACATTCCACCAATCGCGGCGTAGCGAGAGGTTCGGTCAGGAACCCGCAAAACCGTATATACCGAACGTCTGGGAATCCCTGTTTAATATACCGTTCGGAACAAAAATGAAAATAAGTACAATTTGAAATGGAAAAAATCAGTAACATTACATGGTCTTAAAATCTAGGAAAAAATGAATGTTACATTTACCCCCTTCCAAAAAGAAATAGACTACACTAGTCTATTAAACTTAGGCTACTTATGAAAAGGTACAAAGTGGTACACTATCACTTAATACTAAGGTCAGAACTTAAAACAAAATTACAAACTTCGGACCTTACTACTAGACTTAATCCAATTAAGCACTAATATTAAGTACAATGAAAACCAAATGAAAATCTTTGCATGATCACAAGAATCTTATAACTAGACTTAACTTAATTAAACACTAAGGTTAAGTACATCAAAAAGCAAATAAAAATCCTTGCATGAACATAAGAAATACCTGTCCAGAGTAACAATAGTGGTCTTCTTATATAAAAGAATCAGCTCTGTTATTGTTACCAAAACAAAAAAAAAATATAACTTTGTCTAGACTCTTGTCTAAATCAAAAAAGTGAACTGAAATAAAATATGAACACCCCCCTTAAAATAGTTTAAGGATTGTCTGAAAATTTTCTATTTCAGCAAAAGAAATTTATAAAAATTCTTAAATAAAAAAAATAAAAAAATGATTCTAGTGCAAACACTTACACTAAAAAGAAAAAAAGTCTTGTCAGACCATTTAGCACAAGGCCAAAAAAAAAAATCTGGATAAATATCCAGACAAACGCTCGGGAAAAATCGCCATCCATGCTCTAGCTCATCACTAAGAGAACATTCTAAATCTAGTATCACTACTAGTCGCACTCAGAGAATAATCGCACTCTATAACGCAATGTCGACGTCCTAAGACATCTAGACATGCTAAAATCGCCAGGGAAAACTCTACATCGCGCAATGTCGACGTCTGAGACATCCAGACATGCAAAAATCGCCAGGGAACACGTCAGCTTATCGCCAACTAAACACTCTGGTATATCACCAGAAAAAAAACCTCGGCTCCTCGCCAAGAAAAAATTCTGGTATATCGCCAGAAAAAAAAAACCTCGGCTCCTCGCCAAGAAAACATTCTGGTATATCGCCAGAAAAAACCTCTCGGCTCCTCGCCAAGAAAAACACTCTGTAAATAGTCCTCGACTACACAAAGTCTGCGTTCTAAAAGAACAAACTCGCCATTAACACAGTGAGCAGCTATAAAAGCTAACAAAATCACTATAGGCACAGTGAATAGCTACAAAAGCTAAAATTCACCCTAAACACAGTGAATAGCTATAAAAGCTAAAATTCACCAAACTGAATGATCCTGCTTCAAAAAGCAATGTTCACAAAGAACAGAATGATTAGTCCACGCGCAACTAACATTCAAGGAAACATTCCCAACATAACTATATGAGACAGCAAGTCTCGAAATAGGACCTCCCTAAAGTCATAATCCTATATATGGGAGTCCATAAACAAAACGACTCAAAATCTCGCATTTTGAGCACATGCCCTCAGGCAACGAACATACACTGAAATATATACAGAAATATATACAGAAATATATACAGACATATATACAGGAGTTCAAATCCCAAACTCTTGGTTATGATAACTCCATACTGAGCTTGGTGAAAGCTCTTAGCAAAAAGCTAATCAAATATTCGGCACATCGCACCAAAGTGACAAATCTGCCTAGAAACATGAGCCAGAAGAAACGCCCTCCGTCATTCTTCAGGGTGGCTACACAGAGATATAAAACTTAACCAGCATTGCGCCTCTTCAAGTTGCATGAAGAACCCTCGTGTACTGGTCTCGCCCTAGAACAACAACGAAAAACATTCAATCCATCCCACATAACAGGAGACAAACACCTCACCACGATATACTGAATGGTGGAGACAATAAAATACGGAAATGGTGACCCTGGAGTCCACCAACAAAAGGGAGTAGATTATAGCATCCACTAAACTAAAACGGTGTCTACCACACCACCATAAGTCAAAAAAAATTAATCATTAGGGTGTTCCGAAACACACTACTGCCAACAGCCTGTCACCACTAATAGGCTAATTGGAGCTGAGGTCGACTACAGTAGCTAGGCTCTCCTTTGGTTCAAATAGAAACAACCATTGGGTAACAAAACCCCTAAAGGTCCCAAAGGTCAAACGTTCACCCCCCATAGACTACCCTTCCAATCAGTCTGTTCCTCAGGAAGACTAACTCCCTGCCAAACGTCGTAACGGCATCTGTTAGCACCCGGTGCATCACAGCCTGTAAAAACAGATAACTCATGGGATACAACCTAAAAGGTTTACAAGGTTGACTTAACCAAGCTTCTAACGAAATTTTTAAAAAAAACGAAAATGAGCTTAAAAAGCTACATGAAGCAAAAATTTCTCAAATTTTTTGGTGGCAACGCAACAAAACTTTTGAAGACGACAAGAGCTTTTCCAGCTTAATCAGAAACAAGAAGAAAACATCGTTGACAGCTAAAACATTCGATCATGGTGTTAATCGTCTCCCTAGACAATAGCCTCTAGAAGAAACTGCTACAGGTATCAGGCATAACCGTTTTCTGTCAGCCCAAACTTCTAGATTACCTCTTGGAAATCTAAAAATTCGGTTAGGAATCTTCCTTCACTGCGCTTAGCCTCTCTTGACAAGGTTCTCATCTCGGTATCAGATTTTGATCATTTCTTTGGAAACGACTGTCTTACTCTGCTCTCATCTCCTGTAAATGATCAGCCTTTAGTTCTCCTGCAGAACTTCAATTTTCTATCAATCTGATAGTAAACCGAAAAAACTCAACATACGCCTATGAGTCCATGCAAAAAAAATTTAAAAAAAATTAGTGACTCAAAGGTAACGTTTTAAACGGCTCTGAAAAAAAAATAGAAAATACCCTCAGTTTGTCAATTCAGAAGAAGATCTAAATCAAAATAATCCAAGTCTTAGACTTACTGGATAAACCAAAATCAATTTACTCTTAATTGCACCCAACATATACCACTAAGGTAATAAAAATACACCCACTCGGGTAACAAACTTTGAAATTGCTCATAAAAATTTTGACTCTACATCACACTACGCGAGCTACATCTTGCGCTTGTCCTAACTCAAGATCACCTTGGATTGCCTCTAATCAAAATTTCGCTTCCAAGTGTCAAGAACTGGATATTATTTGGGGTCATAAGCAAATCAAATCCCGCGACCACCGACATACCAGTCTTATGATAAATCCTGAGTGTGACTCCTTCGCAAGCTCGCAATAGCTGAGTCGATGCTAAACATCAACCACAATCAACCTAAGTTTGGGATATGGCCAATACCCAAAACCTTAGCATTAAACAATAAAAGTAAGCTATTCTCTGCTCAACTTTTATAACAGTCAAAAAAAAACGAGGTCGTCACCTCTACAGAGCAACATCAAAAAAAATAAAGTAAAGCAATTAAGATAATGTAAATATAAATTATTCTTCTTCTGACAAACTTTCATTAGGGTTAGGTCCGTTGAATGGTTTTAAGTCTTTAATATGCCATCGTCCTATTTTAGTCCCATCTAAATTAACTAAACCATAAACTAAATCTGAAATCTTTTTCTCTAATCACGCAATGCACATACTTAGGTACCAACTTAGATGTGAATTTATCTGCTGCACTGGAAAGAATTTTATTTTTTCGCCAAACGTGATCACCTATATTAAAGGCAAAATCCCTTTTCCTAAGGTTGTAAGACTTACTGTTCCGTTCATAAGCCTTATGTATCCTACTACGCACGTCGGTGAAAATATCTTTTAAACCCTTTAAATTTTCGGCGTACTCACCCCTGTTACCCGGAATTATTTCGCTGTCAATATTGACATCCAAATCTAAATTTTTATAATACGATCCAGATAGAGGTATATGTCTGCCGTAAACTAAGAAAGACGGTGTGAACCCTGTTACTTCGTGTCTTGCCGTATTTATCGCTTGTTGGATTTTGGAAATATTGTCATCCCAAGTGTCATGTGAATCCACGTAACTTCTTAAAGCGGTCCCGACTGTTCGGTTATTACGTTCCACAAAATTACATTGGGGAGAGTACACGGGATTAAAACGGATGTTAAAACCATAAGTTTCACTTAAGCTCTTAAAACTTTTAGAGGTAAACTGAGTACCGTTATCGCATATTAAGAGCGATGGAACACCGTGGATTAGAAAGACATTATTTTCCAAAATTCTCTCTATATATCCAGCTTTAGAGCTTTTCAAAGGAAATAGCATGGTATACTTTGTAAACCAGCAAGAAACCACGAGAAGCCATTTATTTCCCTTTTTTGAACGTGGGAATGGGCCTACTAGATCAGCTGCTATGACTTGAAAAGGGTAATTAACCGTTTTCTCTTTTCCCATCAGTCCCATAGGTAGTGCATTTGGAGATTTCTGCGCTCCACATACTTCACAAGTCCTCACAAACTTTACGATGTCAAAACGCATTTTTGGCCAATAATACTGTTCCTGAACCCTGTGAAGAGTTTTATAAAAACCAAAATGACCAGAAGTAGGAGGAGTGTGACACAAGTCTATAATTTCCTCTCTCTGTGGTTTAGGAACTAGTATTTTCCACTCGGGTACATTAACTTTTAAAGGCAACTGGTTTGGGATAAACTTGTACACGAAATCATTTTCCACTTTCCACTGCGGAAAATTTTCAGGAAATTCTTTCATTTGCTGCCGTAAATTGTCGTACCATGGATCTATGCGATCTATGTCAACTATATCGATTCTTACGCCAATCTGTGCATTAAGACTGTTTTCGTCCACGGTATGATCTGGGATTCTTGACAAAGCGTCAGGAATAACATTGTGGACTCCTTTTCTATGAATTAAAGTAAATGTGTGTTGTCTCAGCCTAATCGCCCAACGCGCTAGTTTGCCACTAGGGTTTTTAATTGAATTAAGCCACAATAAACTATAATGATCTGTTATGACCGTGAAAGGAACACCTTCTATGTAAGGTCGAAACTTTTCGATGTTAAAGAGCACTGCTAAACATTCTTTTTCAACAACCGAGTAGTTACGTTCAGCCTTTGACAAAGTTCTACTGGCATACGCTATCACTCTTTCCTCACCATTGATTTTCTGTGTTAGGACACCCCCTAAACCGGTATTAGAAGCATCGCTAGAAATATAAAACTGTTGGGAAAAATCTGGTTGGGATAAAATTGGAGCTGAAACCAATAGCTCTTTAATCTTTATAAAAGATTCTTCGGCTGCCTTTGTCCAATCTATCGATTGTCCTTTTTTTCGTCCTTTCAAAAGGTCATTAATAGGCGACAACAGGGTAGAAAAATTCTCGATAAAACGTCTGTACCATGAACACATTCCTACGAAGCGCTTAACTTCCGTAGTATTAGTAGGTCTCGCATAATTAACCATGCTTGCTACTTTATCCGGATCGGTACGCAAGGAATTTGAGCCTACAATATAGCCTAAAAACTTTAGAGAAGTTTTGAAAAAATCACATTTGCTCAAATTTATCGTCAGTCCGGCCCTCTTTCAATTTATTTTTTACTTCTTAAGTAAGCGTATATGCGATTCGAAGTCTTCCGATGTTACTAAAATATCATCTAGATAGGTAAAAATATGTGGCTCATATTTCGGACCAAATATAGCGTCCACTAAACGTTGCTGAGTTTGAGCAGCGTTCTTTAGACCAAACGGCATAGTGACGAACTGAAATAGACCTCGGCCTACTACTGCAAAAGCGGTCTTTTCCTTAGAGGATTTGTCTAAAGGAATTTGCCAGAAAGCCTTTCTAAGATCTATCGAAGATACATACTTAGCATTCCTGAGTGATGTCAAAATTCTGTCGATGTTCGGTAATGGGTAGTTATCAAATTTGCTGACCTCGTTGAGCTTTCTTCCGTCAAAGCACAGACGATACTGTCCATCGGCCTTTTTCACCAATAAGATTGGAGAACACCAAGGACTGTTTGATTCTTCAATCACTCCGAGTTTCAACATTTCGTCTAACTCTTTATTTAATACTTTTGACATATAAGGAGACATGGCGAAGGGCCTCGTCTTTACCGGACTGGCTTCAGCCGTATCTATAGACATGGTGATTTTATTCGTTCGGCCTAACCTATCTTTACTACTTATTTCATTGAAAGAGCTTATTACTTTTTCTGCTTTTACGCGTTCCGTCCGCGAGAGATCATCTAGGGTACATAGACGCGAGAAAAGGTTTTCTAAGAACTTTCTGAATAACTATCTTTAAAACTTGTTTGAGAATTGACTTCTAGGGACTGTGGATACCACGAATTATTTTTAAAATTTACTAAAAATTCCGAATTTTTGTGCAAAATCACATCCCAAAACCAAAGTATGTGATAGAGAAGGTACTACTAGAGCAGAGATTACTAAACAATGACCATTGCAGACTAGCGGCAACTCAACCGTACCTAAAACTTTTAGACGGCTGCCATCTGCAGTGGTAACACTTCTATTTTTGACGTGGCATATTTTTATACTTAAACGACTTAAAATCTTAATACCATTCTGACCTACAACGGAGGCATTTGCACCAGAGTCAAATAAAGCCGAGAAATGGGCACCTAATAGATTTATCTCGATATGCGGTCTGTTATCTGAATATTTATGCACGAATAAAGGAGACATGTGACCATTTGGAGAAGCAGGAGTTTTAACTTGAGAAGGAGAATTTTTATTAGACTTAAAAAAATCAGAAACTTTTTGTAACCATTTAGTCCAATCTGATCTATTGGAATATTTTTGTCCATCCGTGTTTCTAGAACGTTTTGGATTAGGGGCTTTACTGCGAACGTGAGCTTGTGACTTAGCCGAATGATTAGAGGCTTTTTTGTTGGACTTAGTATATCCGCCTCGGTAATATACCGTCCTTACTCGTTTTTTGTACATTTGGGGCATGATGCTAGTCTCACACCAGTTGTTCCACATTTGAAACGAAATACCCTCTTAGGTGCTGTACAACTTTGGTAAGTGTGATTCGGACCTTCGCAATTCCAACACGTGGAAATTGCCTTAGGTAAAGCCGACTTGTCATTCACTTTAGCTGCAGTGTCGCTAATTTTAGAATCACTATCTTTTCCTTTACCCGTTTTCTGGTTACTCCTAGGGTTCCGATTTAAATTCCCATCTTTATTTGTCGAGACTCCACTTCGGCATTTGGATTATACTTTACTTGATGTACATTAGTTTCGCCCTTTGGTCTGCTCTTTTCCAACAAATAATCGGACTCTTCAAGTTTTCTACATAACCCGGCGAGTTCGGCTACCGAATTAATATCTAGTAGAGCTAACCGATTGACGAAGCTAGGCAGAATATTCCTCCGTATAAATTTAACTTTGGTACTTTCCAAAGGCTTGATGGACAACCTACTAAATAACGATTCCATGTGGGCAATAAAAATCACAGTGGACTCATTCTTTTTTTGTCGCCTCCTCTTTATTTCCGACCACAATTCTTCATCATCATCACAGTGCAAGAAGTCCTTCTTTAGCCTATCTACCAAGGAATGCCAGTCGTTGACGCTTGATTTTATGCTTCTAAACCATATGAAGGCATCGCCAGTGAAAAATTCAACAGCGGAGCTGAAAAGTTCATCTTCCGATACTTTCCTAGCTTGTGCTATTTCAGTCAGCCTCTCTCAAAAAAGGATAGAGCCTCTTTGAGTCTCCATTAAAATTTCAATTGCCATTCGCTGACAGGAATATTTCTGGCTGCGCAATTCACGATTGGGGCTGGTACGTTTATGACTGGGGTTGTAATAGGCAACTGTGGTAACTCATGACCCGGAGCTATCTTTTCTGCAAGATTTGCTTCCATGAGCACACACGTAGCTATTGTTTCCTGAACATATTTGGAAAGCTTCGACGCTTCCTCTTCGTCATCCGGCATGGGAATTCTTTGTACGCGACCCGCTACATGCGATAAACGTGATTTAACCCGGTGTACAAGTGAATCATTTGGATCGCCGTCATAACTATCGATTAAGTTTTGGATAGAATTTAAACTCTTTTCGATACCAGCCGTTTCTTCTGTATTATCCAGAGTGTCATCCCCTATTTTTATCATTTTTTCCCGGCTCATTAATTTCTTTACTTAAGATCCTCGTTAGAATCTTTCTTTTATCCGCGACCGGACGTTCTGAGAAAGTACGACGGATTTTCAGTTCATAGTCTAATTCATATTCCAGTAGGTGATTGACTTTAAAATTGAAGGCTTCCATGATAAATGAATAAAATTTAAAAGAACTGTTTTTAAAAAAATCGTAAAAATATTTCTCCTGTGCTCCCAATAGTCTAAATAAAAAATACGTAAAGGCACTTAAAATATGTAAACTTCTTTATCAAACATTTAAAAAATCTTCGACAATTTCAAAAAAAATTTCTAAGTATTGCCTTCTATTAAAATTCTTTTACTAATATCTTAAGAATTTCCTATAAAAAATCTCCAAATATCGTTTCGTCTATCAGCAAAGTATTTTTAATATTCATGCAAAATATAGGTGAGAAAAAAACGTACCGTTTTTTTTCCTCGGCTATCCGCAAAATAAACAGTTGTAAAATTAAAGTCGACCAGCACATCTGCTAATCTGAACTATAAAGCTAGCTGTTAAGAAAAAAGTAGGAATTTTCTTATCTTAGAGTCAACAACTAAATTCAAATATCTCATATCAGATAAATTGAAATAAAAAAAATTCTACAAATTTCCTGCTTTTGTCTTACTGCTATAGTGTAGTTTCGTTTAATAAGTATTATGAAATAAAAATATCTGCAAAGTTAGAGCTTTTACTTTGTTCGAAAGCTAGTACACTGAACCCTTTAAAAAATAAAATTCCAAAAGCCCCGCGTTGACAGCGCTATTTTGTAACGTGTGAAAAAATGTTGTTCCCCAAGCTTGGGCGTAATTTTGTAAGGTGTTAACTGTCCTCAGTTTGAGGCATCTTTTTTTGTACCCTGTGAGAAGTTGTTTGTCCCACGCTTGAGCGCAATTTTGTAACATTGGAACTTGCCCGCACGTTGTGGTGTCATTTTGTAACTTATGAAAAGGTGTTTAATATTGCGCCCCACGTACACTGCGTCATTTTGTACCGTTTGAATATTGGACACCCCAAGCTTGAGCACAATTTTCTTGCAGCCCCGCTTTAATTTCTGCTAATGAATTGAGTGGACCTGATTTTTGAAAGAACTAAAGAAATTAAACAAACACTAGCTCAGTTTTCCTTGGTAGAGAAATATGGGTAAGAGATAATTGTCTTACGTCTTTTTGGAATTCATTTCTATTTTTTAAAAGGCTTTAGCTGTACGAAATTTTGGGCACCATCCATTTAAAATAGAAAGGATCTAACTTCAGCTAAAAAAATGGAAAAATGCTGAAGGGTTTTATGGGTATTACTAAAAAGAATTAGTCTAGTACAACTTATCCTGAAAAGAAAAATAAATATTCAGTGAGACACTAGCTTTAATCAAAAAAAGAAAATTTATTCTTGTTTTTAAAATGAAAAGTTCTAACCTTTACAGTTTTACCTAACAAATTCTAGCCTAACTAGTAGTTGTTACATTAAAATTTCAGACTATTATAACCCCCGAAGACGAGAAATCGTGCTTTACACTTCACTTTTTAGTCTGTTTTTTTCATTGCAGTTAAGGCGCTACTCTCGAATAAGTCTATTGAAGGGAGTTTTGTTGACTTACTGTTTTTTATTCCTGCTGTGATCGACTACGCCCGATTTCACACTTTTTCTTAACAAACACTTAGAAAGCTCACTACGGCTTTTATTTAAGACACTGGTGCTTTTACTTAGCGGCTCTGATGAAAATTAGCCTACTTCGGCTAGATGGAAAATAGCCTCTCGGCTAGACGGTACTGCCTGGCTGCGGCTAGATGGAAAACAGCCCGGCAGCGGCTTGATGGTACTGCCTGGTTGCGGCTAGATGGAAAACAACCTCGATTTACGGTCTGCGGAGCCTTAAATAATCGTGCGACTTTTGCCAGTAATATCACGACGCTCCAATCAAAACTGCCGATCAAACATTCCACCAATCGCGGCGTAGCGAGAGGTTCGGTCAGGAACCCGCAAAACCGTATATACCGAACGTCTGGGAATCCCTGTTAATATACCGTTCGGAACAAAAATGAAAATAAGTACAATTTGAAATGGAAAAATCAGTAACATTACATGGTCTTAAAATCTAGGAAAAAATGAATGTTACAATTAGACGGCTGCCATCTGCAGTGGTAAACTTCTAACTTTTGTAAATGGCATATTTTTATACTTAAACGATTAAAATTTAATACCATTCTGACTACAACGGGAGGCATTGCACAGAGTCAAATAAAGACAGACCGAGAACGCTGGGCACTACTGAGATTTATCTCTTGATTATGCGTCTGTTATCTGAAAATCCATTTATGCACGGAATACAACGGAGACTATCAGTGACCATTTGTGTAGAAGCAGGAGTTTTAACTTGAGAAGGATAATTTTTATTAGACTTAAAAAAAATCAGAAAATTTATTTGGTAAACCATTTAGCTCCAATCTGATTCCGTATTGGCCTATTTTTGTCCATCTGTGTTTACTAGACTATAACGTTTTTGGGATTAGTGGGCTATACTGCTAACGTGAGCTTTGTAAACTTAGCCGAATGTTTAGAGGCCTTTTTATGGCTAGGGAGCTTCAAGGGTATCCGCCACCGGTTAATACTACCGTCCTTTCCGAACTCGTTTTTTGTTTTTACATTTGGGTCATGATAGTTTAGTATCACACCCAGTTGTTCACATTGAAACAAAATTACCATCTTAGGTGCTGTACAATTTTGGTAAGTGTGATTCGGGCTGTGCAAAGTCCAAAACGTGAAAATTGCCTTAGGTGAAACGGCTTGTCGTTCACTTGAGCTGCAGTGGTCGAATTTAAGAGTCATTAACTTTCTTTTTACCCTTCTTTCTGGTACTCCTAGGCGTCCGATTTACATTCACAAACCTTATTTGTCGAGGACTCCACTTCGGCAATTGGATTATACTCTACACTGATGTATATTAGTTTCGCTTTTTGGTCTGCTCTTTTCCAACAAATAATCGGACTCTTCAAGTTGTTACATAAACAGGAAGATCGGCTACGAATTAATATCTAGTAGAGCTACCGAGTGACGAACTAGGCAGTAATATTCCTCCGTATAAATTTAACTTTGGTACTTTCCAAGGCTTGATGGACAACCTACTAAATAAAGATTCCATGTGGGCAATAAAAATCACAGTGGACTCCATTCTTCTTTTGTCGCCTCCTCTTTATTTCCGACCACAATTCTTCATCATCATCACAGTGCAAGAAGTCCTTCTTTAGCCTATCTACCAAGGAATGCCAGTCGTTGACACTTGATTTTATGCTTCTAACCAAATGAAGGCATCGCCAGTGAAAAATTCAACAGCAAGAGCTGAAAAGTTCATCTTCCGATACTTTCCTAGCTTGTGCTTATTTCAGTCAGCCTCTCCGAAAAAGGATAGAGTCTCTTTGAGTCTCCATTAAATTTCAATTGCCTTCGCTGACAGGAATATTTCTGGCTGCGCAATTCACGATTGGAGCTGGTACTTTTTATGACTGGGGTTGTAATAGGCAACTGTGGTAACTCATGACCAGGAGCTATCTTTTCTGCAAGATTTGCTTCCATGAGCACACACGTTGCTATTGTTTCCTGAACATATCTGGAAAACTTCGACGCTTTCTCTTCGTCATCCGGCATGGGAATTCTTTGTACGCGACCCGCTACATGCGATAAACGTGACTTAACCCGGTGTACAAGTGAATCATTTGGATCGCCGTCATAACTATCGATTAAGTTGAAGGAGAGAAGAGAAAGTACGACGGATTTTCAGTTTTTCATAGTCTAATTCATATTCCAGTAGGTGACTTTAAAATTGAATGCTTCCGTGATAAATGTATAAAATTTAAAAGAATTGTTTAAAAAATCGTAAAAAATATTTCTCCTGTGCTCCCAATAGTCTAAATAAAATCAAAATATGTAAAGGCACTTAAAATATGTAAACTTCTTTACCAAACATTTTAAAAAATCTTCGACAATTTCAAAAAAAATTTCTAAGTATCGCCTTGTATTTAAAATTCTTTTACCAAATATGTTAAGAATTTTCAACAAAAAAAATCTCCAGATATCGTTTCGTATCAGCTAAGTATTTTTAATATTCATGCAAAACATCGGTGAGAAGAAAGAACAGTTTTTTGTTCGGTTAACCGCAAAATAAATCTAACACTGCAAAAAAATTAAAGTAACCCAGCACATCTGCTAATTCTGAACTATAAAGCTAGCTTTTAAGAAAAAAACAGGGATCACTTATCTTAGAGTCAATTAACAAAATTCAAATATCTATACCACCATCAGATAAATTGAAATAAAAAATTCTACAAATTTCCTGCTTTTGTCTTACTGCTATAGTGTAGTTTCGTTAATAAATATTATGAAATAAAAATATCTGCAAAGTTAGAGCTTTTACTTTGTTCGAAAGCTAGTACACTGAACCCTTTTAAAAAATAAAATTCCAAAAGCCCCGCGTTGACAGCGCTATTTTTCCGTAACATTCGTACTTGCCCGCACGTTGTGGTGTCCATTTTGGTAACCTGCTAAAACTGTCCTCAGTTTGAGGCATCTTTTTTTTTGTACCTGTGAGAAGTTGTTTTGGTCCCACGCTTGAGCGCAATTTTGTACCGTTTGAATATTGGATGCCCCGAGCTTGAGCACAATTTCCTTGCAGCCCCGCTTTAATTTCTGATAATGAATCGAGTGAATCCTGATTTTAAAAGAAACTAAAGAAATTAAAACACACACTAGCTCAGTTTTTCCTTGGTAGAGAGATATGGGTAAGAGATAATTTTTGTACGTCTTTTTGGAATTTTTTTGTCTATTTTTTAAAAAGCTTCAGTTGTACAAGTTTTTTTGGGCACCATTCATTTTAAAATAGAAAGGATCTAACTTCAGTTAAAAAAATGAAAAAATACTGAAGGGTTTTATGGGTATTACTAAAAAGAATTAGT
Source organism: Pachyrhynchus sulphureomaculatus (assembly GCA_019049505.1). Classification (NCBI taxonomy): domain Eukaryota; kingdom Metazoa; phylum Arthropoda; class Insecta; order Coleoptera; family Curculionidae; genus Pachyrhynchus; species Pachyrhynchus sulphureomaculatus. Next base: position 71,475,191 of record CM032455.1, read on the forward strand.
CTAGTACAACTTATCCCGAAAAGAAAAATAGGTATTCAGTGAGACACTAGCTCTAATTAACAAAAAGAAAATTTATTCATGTTTTTAAAAATAAAAAGTTCTAACCTTTGCAGTTCTACAAAAAAATTCTAGCCTAACTAGTAGTTATTACGTTTAAATTCTGAACTATGACTACCCCCCGAAGACGAAAAATAGTGCTTTTCACTTCACTTTTTAGTCTGTTTAAATGCTGTTAAGGCACTACTCAGGGATATGTCTATTGAAGGATGTTTTGGTAACTTACTGTTCCTATTCCGGCTTCGATGGAACACGACCGATTTCACACTTTTCTAGTAGACACTTAGAGAGCCCACTACGGCTTTTCGTTAAGAAACTGGTGCTTTACTTAGCTCGCATGATGGTTGTTATGAGCTTTTACTGTAGCTCAGTCGAAGGAAGCCTACTTGGCGGCTCCGATGAAAATTAGTCTGGCTGCGGCTTGATGGTATTCCGCCTACTCGGCTAGATGGAAATAAGCCTAGACAGTCCTTTCTCGGACCCTTAAATAAACCGTGCAAACTCTGCCGGTAATATGGCGACGCCGGAAACCAAAACTGCGGATACACACATTTCACCAATCGCGGCGTAGCGGTAGATTCGGTCAGGAACCCGCACTGCACAGTATATACCGAACGTCTTGGAATCTCTGTTTAATATACCGTTCGATACAAAAATGAAAATAAGTACAATTTGAAGTGAAAAATCAGTAACATTACATGGTCTTAAAATCTAGGAAAAAATGAATGTTACAATATATATATATATATATATATATATATATATATATATATATATATATATATATATATATATGGAGTATCGTATCGTGATAAAACTTTTTTACTTAAAAAAGTGGATTGCGGCCCAGATAGAAACTGAACTGAAGTTTATGGGGATTACACCAGCAATCAAGACTATTTATTACTGAATAAATTAATAAAAACGTAGCCGTACTTCTAATTCCATCATGCACGTTCAGGATGCTCGAATGAGATTTCTTAGAGAAATGGTTCATAAAATTTACTGGTATCGTGATGGAAGATCGTCGCTTTAGGATGTAAGATTGCGAGATCTAGTTACCCTATGAATGGGTAATGCGTGATCGTGCCGCGTTTTGTGGGACACCATGCAAAAAGCTACGAGGAAGCGAACATTTGAAAATCTGTGTTTGGCAAACTAGCCGTACATACTCATGAACCCTCTGGCGTCATTTTGTGACTGTAGACGAACGAGGATCACCATACCCCCGTAGATAACACTGCAGTCGAAACTGTGGCTGGCATAGGAGAAGAACAACAAAAAAATAACCGGTCAAATGCAAGTTGAACATGCCCATTAGTGTTCCGACGTTGATTGCGTGACAATACCAAAATTTTGTTACAAGATTATTAAAAATGATCATTGACCTTCACAAAACCCGCCCCAAATGAGTTTTCCAACGTAAAGTTTAGTTTTCCAATCTTTACTGCAAATCTGATGACCCGCCTAAGAACTACGAAATTTTTGTTTTTTTACTATACTAATACCAGAACCCTTATAACAGGTACTGTAGCATCAGATTTAATCGCCCCTCGTGGGATAGACTTTTCGTTCAATCCCTACACCCCGACGGAGAATATTCCCAAGGAATTTTTTTTCGAAAATTTTATTGATAAAGTACTTTACGAGAATAAGGCCCGGGACAGCGATTTTTTCGCGAATTTTAAAAATATAAACACAAAGAACAAGGTGGCGCGCAATTATATTTATTATATATACAATTTTAACTCGTGGTTTTTTCACAGAGCCTTTCCATTGAGACACCACCACTTCGATTACCTCAGTAAAAAAATTTTTTTATTCACTAGTTTAAGAATAACATATCGGGACGCTCGTCCGACTTCTCTTTCCTATTTTTCCTCCACAATAACGGTTTTAATCTTCCGTCAGTTAAGTCAAAATTTCAATTCTATTCTCCTTAGTAAACTAAACATGGCTTACTGATGAGGCCATCACAATTCAAAATAATTAGAACCGGAGATAAAATATTCCCAGCGTATTACCAATAAATTATGTCAAATAGTTTTACGGAAGAAAATCGGTGTGTGGACCGACCAGACAGGACAGACAGACAGAACACCGAATGTGATCTATAAAGTGTTCCGTACGGAACAAACTAAAAAGCGAAAACAGTTTTATTATCGGCGGGAAAACTGATGGCAACTAGTTTGGGACCCACAAAGGTATCACCATGATCGACTGTTTGGAAAAGGGTGTGGAAAGTGTCTGGCTCTTATTACGCTATTGGACTGTAAGTATAATTAGTTGAAACAGAAGTGAGCAAAATTAGGAAGTAGTAAACAAATACTCTTTCGCCAGGATAATGCGCCTTTCACACATCGGCCATTGCAATGGCAAAAAAGGCTTCAAAATAAACCAACCCTGCTCACCAGATTTAGCCCCAAGTGACTTTTTTTTAAATTTGTTTCTTAACCTCAAAAAATTGGTTTGGGGGAAGAAATTTTTGCCGAATAAAGAGGTTATCTGTGCTGTAAATGAGCATTATGCACAGCTCGAAAAAAATTTTTTTTTCTGCGCTAATGAAAAAACTGGAATTTCGCTGGCCCAAATGTACTGAGCTCAATGGAGATTGTGTTGAGAACTGAATTTTTGGTTTTGCAAAAATATGTTATTTATCTTGTTTTTTCCAAGATTTTTTAATCCACACAGAATTACAGAAACACTGACATCATCACATCAATGCCACTGTAAAGAACTAAATCCAAAAGATGAAAAAACTGGGTGACAGTACTAAAAAACTTACAATGGAGAGGACACTTAAGGGAAGCGAACAAAATAGAGATTCAGAGGGATTAAGAAACTTAAATAAGAGAATCTCATACAGAATATCAAACGAACAATTGAAGAAAATAAAATCATGAAAGTGCTTAGAAGGAAATTTACAGACGGAAGAAGAGAAATGCATAGACTTAAAGATGGTGAAGGAAATGAAACGACAAGAGGGAAAGACTTATAAGAATTAGAAACAAACCACTCGTATTAGTACTGCATACTTTTGACACTATGGAGTTTGCCGTCGATAATGTCTGCCCTGCCGCAAATGAGAATAGACTGCAGATATACTCAGTTAATTAAATTCATTTATAACACAACACACAATGTAAGTGTAAGACTCCATGAATCCACAAGTAAATTTCGAGTGGAGCGTGGAATCGGACAATGTGATACGATCTCTTCTAAACTTTTTACGGCAGTGTTAGAACATGCTTTTAAGGACCTTAATTGGGATGGAAAAGGCATAAACATCGATGGCGAATACCTAAATCACCTGCGCTTTGCGGATAATTTTGTCATAACAGCCGACAATCTAGGTGATGCCCGACAATTGTTTTACCGAATTACACAAATAACATCAGCAAAAATTAGTCTCTAACTATTAACTATCAGAAAACAAGTTTATGACTAATCTAGTTACGAACAGTAATATGAAATTTAACGAAAGCGAGGTGAAGCACATCAAAAATTACAAGTATTTGCGTCATGAATTGCAAATTGGCAAAGATAAACAAACCCGTGAGATACACCGTTGTGTCGGTTTGGGCTGGACGGGATGGGAAGCTGAGCAATACGCGCGTAGGGTAATCTGCCCATGTGCTTAAAAAAGAAAGTTTATAAAACATTATACGTTCTGCCGGTAATCACATATGGCGCCGAGACATTTACATTAGCAGTCAGCAAACAAACTGAGAGTATCGCAACGGGCAATGGAGAGAGCTATGCTGGTTATCACAAGGAAGGATAGACATAACTATCAGACAACAAACAAAAGTAATAAATATTATTCAAATAATTACGCAATTTAAATGGAGATGGGCAGGACATATAGCCTGAAGGGATTGATAACCGATGGTGTAGAAGACTAATAGAAATGGAGACCACCAACAAGATAGAGTGAGGCCAGCAAGAAAGTGGCAGGAAATTGGGTTAACACGGCTCAAGACAGAGATCAGTGGAAGTTCTTAGAGGAGGCCTGTGTCCAGCAGTGGATGAGGACGGCTGATGGATGAAGACACGTATATGTACATATATGTAGGTAGGATTTAAAATTAAAGTCTGTATGTACTGTACGTGTGTATCTCTATCCGAGCATCACTTCTAAAAATCCATTTTATGCAATTTTCTTCAAGGAGCGTGTGTCATCTTCCTAGATGTTTCCGCTCTACTAGGTTTAGGAATATTAAAAACATAGGAAAAGTAATATGAAATGATTTTACAATGTTAATATACTGCTACATCTATGAAAGATATTTTGAAATTGAAAAATGGAAAATACAGATAAATGCACAAAAATAAAAAAATCTCTGGCATTGTTAATTAGGGATAATACTAGGTAATGGGACTTGTGTTAAGTCATTTAGTCCTTTAATGATGTGTGTATTTTTCCTCTCCAATTAGTAATAATAGATCAAGAGATTAGTAATAATAGATCAAGCTTTAGTCAATCATCGCTCCTGATGAAGCTAACATGGTTAGCGAAACGCGCGTCGAGTGCAAAAATAAAGTGTTTGGTGTAGTGGTGATATTTTACTGAGTAGTATCATTGTGCCAAAGATTCCACATTCCCAACTTAGATCAAGCGTGGTGATTCATTCTTTCGGCGAGTCGAATAAAAGGCTTTAACGTTGATCTTGCGGCCCCCGTGCTCTGGAATGCCCCCCAAAATGCTACATCCAAAATGGATGGGCATTCCAGGGCAGTGGGGCTGCAAATCAAGGCTTTTATTTGACTCGCCCGATAGAATGAAAAACTAGGCAGACTTTTAGTCGACAAGTCAAAATTTCGGGTCGCCCACTTGTCTATAAAAAGAAAGGGTATTTGTAAATACGGCAGAATTATAGAATATGCTGGTCTAGACTAGAGCGTATAAAGTTGCAGACAAATTTTTGGTAATCTATTTATCTATTTTTTAATTAATTAACTAATATGTAGGCATCGTTGGGTGTGATTACTTATAAAATAGAGACCGGATTATATGCAACATAAAAATCTTAAAATATGCATGCAAATATGTATGAAAAATGCTTAAAATATGCATGAAAAGGGTCAAAATATGTTATATTAAATAATAATGAAAGTAGTAATTTTTTGTTTTTTATTTCAAAATCAGCATAAAAATTAACAAGTTATCGACGATGTTTTAAATTTAATTAACAATTATTTAACATTTTTTAAAAGTATTTAACATTTGTATTCTTCTACACGTAAACAATAAGGTATTGTTCCAAATGTTGGTAGAAAGATTGTGTCTTCGATCACTTAAAATATTTTTATAAGTGGAAAAAGACCATTCCACATCCACTGATGGTAACAGTATTTGAATTTGGGTGCTATGTTTAGCACTTACTGTTTCTGGCAAAAGTTCACCCATCCCATTAATAAAACTATCAGATTTGACACAAAGGTTCAAAGCCTGGGTTATTGCACAAAATGTTCTCAAACTTTTTCTTTAACTCTACGCGGGAATACATCTGGCAATGTGGAGTTTAATTGACGAATTTTTTCATTAATTGAATTGATTCGGTTAACGCCAAACCTCGAGTTTCAAGCTTTTTAATACCCGCAGGTATGTGGGAAAAGTGAGTGCTAATCAAAGCTATGTTTTTTTTAAATATCAGAATCGTTAAATGCTTCCTTGGATTGACGAACTGCCATAGCTTCTATACTATCGAAGTCATTTACTACACCTTTGGATGGTCTCGAAATGTTCATTGTAAAATAGTACAAGCTTCAATCTATGTTCCCCAACGAGTTACCACGGTTCTGGAGGTAAAGGCACATTTGGCAGTTTTTCTTTATAGGCGTTATTGCGAGCAGGTGCCTTAAGAAACACTTTCTTTGCTTGATGAAATTAGTTTATTTTCATTTCCAAACGTGGATCGTACTTCTCAGCGAGTCGATGGACTCCGTGAGCAAAGCACGTTACATGAATTAAATTGAATAAAATACTTGTAGCACTTGATCATATAGGGAGCAGCATCTGAGAGAAATATAAACATTCTTTCACGGCAGAAAATTCAGGAAATATTTTTTTTAATACCCTCATTCACAAATCTGGCGATCGTAGAATGATTTGTCTTGTCAAGATTCTTTGCAGGCCACCAAGTAGGAAGAAGAAGGCTCTAATCTTAATGCACCCCACAATTAAATTCGCAATATAGCGAACACAACTGTCGGTAGTTTAGCTGAAATCCAATTGTCATCCTTAAGTTCATTACGTATTTCTTCCCAGAACATGTTGGTATGTAATTTTACGCAGTGTTGATTCGTCTGGTATTTTGATGATTCAAGCAAATATTACCCCTTCCCCCCCCCCCGCAGAAAATCTTTGAATGTAGGATTTTGTAAGTTTGTGGAGAGGAATAATACTTGCAAGCAATGCTTCTACATAAATCCATGCTAAAGTGTTTTTTTTTTGTTTGCCTATAAGAAGTGGGATCACTGCTACTTGCCTGGTTGTTATAAGTTGTTGTCGTGAGCCTTTTTTTTTGCAATCCCCTGAGATATGAAGACTTGGTCTTGACATGCTGGTCAATTTGAAACTTTTTTTTTGGGCACGAAACATTTTTCTCGCAAACTCGACAATATAAAACATTTTTCGTTATGTAAATGTTCCAGGATAATCAGCTACCCACGAATAGACACTTTTTTGCGGGTGGCATGGTACACGTTAAACTTTAACAACACCAACACGTTACAATTGCAAAAAGACTTACACTGATTGCAAGCGCGTCAACAATAATGTTAAAACTGATATCTTGTTTTAAAATAAAAATTCGTCTTCGAGAAAATTGTTTATTTTGATCCACGCTCAAACAAATATTCTTAGAAACTAACTACTTATCACTTAATATCCGACCAAAAACAAAGGAAATAAAATACCGTCGTAATTTTGGTTTATTCCCTTGGCACTATAACCTGTGTAATCGATGTTTAGACTATTTGCAGGTAATGTCCCGGCGATAAGGTCGAAATTCCAGACGGCGACATTAACAATACCCTGAGCAATTCAATTGCCTAGTAATACCGAGAAATATTGTAAATATAGGGAAAATATGCATCATTACTAGTTTTTGGGTAAAATATGCAATAATCGGTGAGAATGGTCTAAATATGGCAAAGCATATGAAAATATGCAAATGCATATAATCCGGACTCTACTTATGAAGAAATATTAGTAGACAGCTCTAAATTTACTTTCAGTTCCTAATAAAGCTGTAAACTAAAAGTGCAATTTATAAAACGTTTTTCCTTATGCCTCCCGACTAAAATCTTCACTTATTCTTCTCTTTAAATCCCCCTAAGTAATAGCCCGATTCTCTCCTCCTGTGGTTATAAATTAATGTTAGTTAATAAACGGAAGCTAAATCCATCTAGTGTGCTACACAAGTAGGCCAGTGCTTGGCTGTTTAGTTTAAATCAAATAAATGTGGCATAAGTCAGCCCAAAAAAATATGATATATCTATTACATAAAAGCAAATTGCTTAGAAACCTTATACGGCAGTTAACATTCTTGAAAACCTTGACTGAAGAAGGTATAAAAAACCAATGAGTATTTATATGTTGAAATATAATAGCTAATATTTATTTAATTTATGTTATTATAATTATAAGAGTGCTAATAGTCGCAAGCGTAAAATCATTTCTTAGATCGGTATTACATCAAAGTTGTATTGCGAATTTCAAAGTGCTCTCCACTCATCACTCTACTAAATAAACTCCTGGAATAATCCTATTGAAGAAACTCTTTTGTATGGAAGACCTTATTCCTTTTAACAGGACACGGACAATTTGCAACCCATTTATAGGAGAATTGGCAAGACACCAAACTTAAAATGCTGAGATTGTGCGCAAATGGAAGACGACGATGACGGACCGCTACATAGGATATATTTATGTGAATTCTTCAGAGAAGCCAGAAATAGACTAAAGGAGATGCTAGATGTAGAGGATGTAAACGACATAGCACCGAGCACGTTACTAGAAGAACTTTGTAAAGAGAGAAAAGAATCAAAGCCTTAGAAGACTTTGTTCCGACTAGGACGCTCCGCCTATAGCCGTAAATGTACAATTTTTAGAATTTTTTTGAGCCAAAATAGACCATAAGCATTTAGAATTAGAGTTAGATTCTGTTGTTAAATGTTTTTATATAAATAATAGATATAATATCTTTGGTTTGCATATTCAGAATAATAGATCTGCGGAAAGCTCAAATAAACCATTCTGATCAGTAACAACAAAATTTATTATTTTAGTGTCCCACATTTGAGAAGGACACCTCACCATAAATAAACAAATAGTTACATGAATAAGTAAACTATAACCAAGTTATAAAATCGAATGAGGATTAAGAATTAAAATTTGATTCAGTTGTATTAAGAAGGGGCACCGGCCGGAGCTCCCTACAGGAACCAGCGGTGGTACGTGGTACGATTTTTTTTTTATTCCTTTAGAATGAATCGCAGAACAAGACATATTTTTGCTTCCAAATTAATGCCCAGTAAATTGAATAACGATGCTAGAGGAATGGAGTGCTCCTATAGAACCTATTGACGGGTTTAGCAACGCTAACCTTTTTAGAAAAAATTGCCGCCAGTGTTTTTGTAGCGTTAAGTTCTACTTGGTTACTGTCACCCCCCAAGATAAGAACTTCTTCCAGGTCCTTGTTAAGTTGAACTACTTCCTGCTGTCTGCGGGATATTTTGCATGAGTAGCCGATGTTTGAGCATTCAAAGTGAATAAAGTTTGTCATCTGCAAAGCTGTAGCAGATCGTTAATGTAAATGACAAAGATAGTAGAAGCGGGGTGTTGATAGTGAAGGTACTTAGAAAGAAATTTGTCGACTGCCCACTCGTAAAGAACGCTCTCTGAAGAAACACTTGAGGCATAAAATCGAAACTTTTCAGACATACATAAGAACGAAGCTTAGCCAACAACGCATCGTGCCAAACACGATCGAATGGCCTGGATATATCAAGTGTAACCGCTCGAGACTCTCCAAACTGTCCAACTGCGTTGTTTCCAAATATGTGTTACGTCAGATCTCCTGTTATTCTTTGCTTACGAAAGCCATATTGATAGTTGCAAATAATATTTAATGCATTAAATATTTTAAAATATGCTGATTGGTAGCCTTTTCCATGACTTTCGATATTATTGAAATTTTTAACTAATTTACACTCCCAATATTAAATTTAAGTTAGAACTGGAAACCAATAATTCAAACAATTTCTTAGATCTGTCTATGTCAAAAATAAATAATATGCGTGATTTTTCACTCTATTTTTCATAAGCCGTCCCTTATACGGACATATACAGTTATTCACAATAGTTCATCACACCCTTACAATCACAAAATGGCAGCATTCAATTTCTTTTATCCAGAAAGATCCACATATCCCCTGTCAAAAGATTAAATTTTAGCAACGAAAGCTAAACATCATTAAACAAATAGCAGTCAATAATCGGATATCACCCTAATATTACTGAACAACATATTACATACAAAAATCGTTCTTAAACAAGCAGTCACAACTTATATACCCCTACCACAATTGACAAACAAGTAAAGC